>CM074722.1:123643228-124843228 GCA_037306005.1 Rhinophrynus dorsalis
AATGGCTGCCACTCGCTCCTACTCCACAGACACAAACACATCAGACAAAAAACACACACTCACACTCAATCATACACACTCACAATAATTCACACACTCGCACACACTCACAATAATTCACACACACACTCAGACACACTCGCACTCACTCACACGCAATCACTCACTCTAGCACTCACACCCCAGGAGCCAGCACGATCCACCTTCCACCATAGTCTCACTCACACCCCGGGAGCCAGCACGATCCACCTACTACCATAGTATGTGCAATTACCAGATCCACCTTCCACCATAGTCTCACTCATACTCACTCACACTCCGGGAGCCAGCATGATCCACCTACTACCATAGTATGTGCACTTACCACATGCATGTCTACTACATGAATGAATGCGACTCACTCACACACACTCACACCCCGGGAGCCAGCACGATACATCTTCCACCACAGTCTCACTCACACTCACTCACACCCCGGGAGCCAGCACGATCCACCTTCTACCATAGTATGTGCAATTACCACATACATTTCAACTATGTGAATGAATGCCACTCACTCACACTCACTCACAGCCCAGGAGCCAGCATGATCCACCTTCCACCATAGTATGTGCAATTACCACATGCATTTCAACTACATGAATGAATACCACTCACTCACACCCCGGGAGCCAGCACGATCCACCTTCCACCATAGTATGTGCAATTACCACATGCATTTCAACTACATGAATGAATACCACTCACTCACACCCCGGGAGCCAGCACGATCCACCTTCCACCATAGTATGTGCAATTACCACATGCATTTCAACTACATGAATGAATACCACTCACTCACACACATTCACTCACACTCACACCCCAGGAGCCAGCACGATCCACCTTCCACCATAGTATGTGCAATTACCACATGCATTTCAACTATATGAATGAATGCCACAGTGGAGGCATAAGTACAAACACAAACTCATTACAATGACACATAAGTCACCCCCTTATGACTCACTCTGTGTGTGTGTGTGTGTGTGTGTGTGTGTGTGTGTGTGTGTGTGTGTGTGTGTGTGTGTGTGTGTGTGTGTGTGTGTTCCTCACTGTGTGTTTTGCATGTCTGTATCACACTCTATGTGTCTGCATGTTGTGCATTGCATGTATGCATGTATGACTGTATCGCTCTTTATGCATCTCAGTGCATGCGTGTGCATTTGCGTGTGTGTGTCTCTGTGTGTGTTTGTCTTGAATCCGTGTGTGTGCATTAATTCCCTATATATCCTGACGGGCAGCGCCGTCCCACATTGCTAGTATACACACATATACACATACATACACACATATACACACACATACATACATATTATATTATATACACACACATATACACACACATACATATTATATATACACACATATACACACATGATATGTACAGGGAAGGTGCGGCATAGAAACACTTTTTTAGGGATAAGTTCTATGTGTTGGGACAGAAGTGGAAGGTGAAGTGGGGTGTTAGACTGTAAATGTTTTTGTCAGTCACATACTCCCAGATATAAACACAGGGATTTCCACTTTCCACTGCAGGGATACTGTCAGCAGCAAGGGAATCCCATTGTAGGGTGGATGCTGGAGAAGCTGTGGAGCCCTCCCCCCTTCCAGCATTAGCCTTCCTATTATACTGCAGTACTTTTTTTTTTTTTTTTTTTTTGTTACCTACAGTAATCGCTCACACAGCAAGATTTTCTCTTCTGCAGGATCTCCCTACCCAATCCCAGCTTCTGAATTCAATCTCTTACTTGAAGCAGCACAATCAGTCTCCGGTTAGTAAGACTCATAAATCTACATCTTCTATCTGCAGGGTCATTGATCATACACACACACACACACACACACCAAATGAAGAAACCATATACACCCACTGATGTACTTAGAAAAATTAAAGTAATTCATACCAACTGCAACATGGGAGGATGGGGGAGACACAACAAATGACTCCTTTGAGTTCCAGAGGGTGTGTTGTGTACCCTTCTGGCACTCAAAAGGTTAAATGGATTTTTTTTTTTTTTTAATTCTAGAGGTCTCCAATGCATTGCAAAGCAATTCAAGGCTTTAAAGCTCCATGTATATCGATGGGGATTTTTATTCGTCCCATGTGCTGTAGGTGGTTTGCCCCAGGAGGGATGAACTAAGGTGTGAGACAGAGGATATAACATTTTCAGTGTGATGGACTCTCCAGTCCCTATGTTATTCTATGGAGACAACATAGGCTCCATAGAATAAACTAGGAACTGACCAGTTATCACCTCTTTATCACACCTTAGGGCTCTTTCACACTCACATTTTTAATGAAGTGCTTGGAACACACTGAGAAAAAACAGCTAGTACAATGGTGTTGTAAGGCGCTGTTCACACTGGCAATTTGCGCAGCACATGTAACACAATTGCAGTTTGTTGCAACTTGTTTATTTCTGCATTATATTATTATAATGTGTCCATTGATTCCAACAGAGTCTGTGTTAATTATCATTACTGAACAATTGAATTCCGTTTCAGTGTTGCAGTGTTTTAAAGGGTTAGTAATGTTTCCATTCCAGTGAAGCTAGGTTCCCCCCTCCTTAGTGTGTACTAATGCTCTGTTAGGATGCTAATGCAGAAATCTCTATATTTTCTCTGCAATTATATTATTAATTGTCCCCCTCCCTCCCCTTTACAGTATAGGAAGCCACCTCGCCTCAGATGTGAAGTCTGGTCGCTTGACCAGACAGATCACAACATGAGACAATCATCCTTCATCAACTATAGTGAAAACCTTGCCTCCTTGACGAAGGAAGGCAGTTTTTCCCTTATACTGAATGAAGATTGTCCCTTATCGCAATCCTCCTTTACCTCTGAGCAAAGAAGACCGATAAGCATAAGGGGCGGCAGGGAAACAATCCTATATAATAAAACGCTAGAATGTTTGTCCGATGCAGTCATGTGCAGTAGAGACTGCCCAAACGCACTGAATGCTGGGACCATTCTGTGCGTTCAGCAGTCTCTGCAGTGCATGACTGCATTGCGTCAGCCGCCAGTGAAGAGGCAGCAGTAGGCAGAGCAGGACCAGCCTCTTAAACCTTTGGCACTCAGAGTTAACATCACCCGGACTGTGGCCCGTGTACACGGGTTTTTACACTACTTTAGGATATAATTTCAGACAAAATACAGCGATGTTGACCACCTAACAGAGCATTAATACATGCTATGTGGAGGGATCCTAGAGTCACAGGAATGGAAGCATTACTAACCCCCTTTAATGTTGAAAGAGGTTAGAAACAGAAAGAAAGGCATAACTGATAGACAATAAGGATGCTAGGATAAATTTGATGCGAACCACAACGTATTCAAATTGCAACAAAAACTCACACAAAACGTTCCAAATTCTGAATGAAAATGCACTGTTTTTTTTAACCCCTTAAGGAGTACGTGACGTATTATGACCGTAATGGTCCTTAAATACTTAAGGACCATGAGGGTCATAGTACGTCACGTACTTTTTACTTACAGTGCTCCACCGGGAGAGCTGTAAGTAAAAATGGGGCCTAAAATTGACCACTCCAAGACTGGAGTGATCTCTTTCAGGCCCCAAAGCGGCGCGCCGATACACTGAAAAGGTCACGTGTACTGGCACGTCGGCAAAGATCAAAGCGGTCCTTATGGGACGGAAACGTCCCAGGACCGCTGGTCCTTAACCCTTTGAGTGCCAGAGGGGTACGGAACACATTGCTTTGCAATGCATTTTGTACCCCGCTGGCACTCAAAGGGTTAAACACTATTTTATGCACTATTACTACAATCATATTGCAGGTGTGAGCTTAGTGCATCTGAGCTTTGTTGTCATTATCCTTTATTTATATAGCAGCAACTTCTACCGTAGCACTGTACAATAAGGGACATGCATTTAGAGACAACAAACAGTACAAATGGAACATAGAAAACAAAAGGGTCAAGGTGCGCTGATTGTGAAACCTTCCAGTAGTGATTCTTTGTACATCAGACAAACACACAAATTAGTCACTTGCAACAAAATCACGCAGAATGTTTATAATACCCTCAAAAAGCATGGACCCCAACACAAAATATTATCACTCTACTTCACCCATCCACCTTGCATGGTCAGAAAAGGCAGACATGCACTTTATCTCGCAGCGTCTTATTCACAGATGTAGATAACTGCAAAACGAACTGTGTAAACAGGAAAATGAAGGAACAGTGAAAGGGGGTAAGGGGAACCATGGAGAAGTACTGATGGGACAGGAGGAATTTTGTATTGCCTGGGACTTTTTTCAGAAAGCAAAATATGAACAATACTGGAGAAAACCATTTATACCATAGGGGACAATTTAAAATTCCATTAATTTAAATTGAGACTTTTAACCTCTCGGGTGCTAGTCTCCAATTCATGAAGCTAGTATTTAAGGAATTAAAACTAAATTTAAATAAAGATGACTTTTTATTCTCCCTCAACAATGCAGTTTGTTTGCTCCAGAACGGATTAGGTTCGGCGTTCCATTTAAGGCCACATAGGATGTAGTCAGAGACGTTGGCTCCATGATCAGATTTGTTTTTACAGAAGGAAAATCCATTTGAACTCAAGCTCTTTTTGGCAAAGCAAGAGGCTCCAGGGAAATGAGAGGAAGCACTACATTATGGAAAGGGCAGTAAATTCATCAGCTAGCCTAAAAGCTGGTGGAAGAGGAGAATACATTTAGGAGAGTATGGGTCTTATTCATCTAGCTAAAGAGGTACTAATCAAACAACTCAACTGCACCAGGGAGGGAATGGGGATAGCAATTATCATTCATTTAAATTGGGGTGTAAAAAGTCACACTTAAATCAATCAGAAATGTTACAGTTTGTATTTGGCCCTCTGTGTACCACTGGGCAAAAGTCCCCAATTGATTTAAGCAGCATTTTTAACCCCTTCAGTGCTAGATGGATCTCTATCAAACTGTCACGGTCAGGAAGTAGCCAGATCAGTATATAAAAAGGAGCTTTACTGTAATAACATAAAATAAACATACAGAAAAAAAAAACATGTTTCCAAAGGTAGTTTCTTCAGGAGGTGACAAAACTTTGTAACAAAATTTGTACCTCCTGAAGAAATGGTCGGTGGGACCATGAAACTTTAAACATTTCATTTAATGAGAGTATCATTTCATGATAATTTTTGTCAAACACACCGATTTGTTGATTTCTGAGTTGGTACTGTCCTTCTGAATGGTGTTTTTCTGTTATCTTTGAGCAGTTCCTGTGGATGAGCTGGGAAGGGGGATTGAGCTGTTGTGACCTGGAAATCTGTGTGGAGGCAGTGAAATCATCTTCCACAGGCGATTCCAGTACTTGATATTCTAAGGTAGCTGCATTTAAAGGGATAGTAATACTTAAGTATTACTAATCCCTAAAGGAAAGTACTACTAAAAAAAACCATATTGCCCCCAGTGTCATCTCTCAGACCTTTATGGTTTGAGAGATGATCGCTTCTAAAGTTGCCCTTTCCCTCCCCCTTCCCTGAAGTCAGCATGCTAGCTGACTGAAGGGAAATCTGGTCATAGATCATCAGGCAGCTCTGCAGCAGAGCCGCGATCACGTTAATTAAAAAAAAAAAAAACTTTCACTAAAATGGTCTTCTACGTGTGCTTGCAAACCAAGCACACGTAGAAGAAGACCATTTCAGAGAAATTTTTCTTTTTAGGAACGTGATCCAGCTGTGCTGGAGAGCCGCCTGAAAGTCGTACGACTTTCTTCCCTTCAGTCAGCTAGCATGCTGACTTCAGGGAAGGGGGAGGGAAAGGGCAACTTTAGAAGCGATCATCTCTCAAACCATAAAGGTTTGAGAGATGACACTGGGGGCAATATGTTTTTTTTAGTAGTACTTTGCTATAGGGATTAGTAATACTTAAGTATTACTATCCCTTTAAATGTGAGTATACATCGGCTCATATTAGCTTTTTCAACCAAATTTAGATTGATCTATAAACTGAGTCTCTCCCCTGGTGTTTTTGTCTTTCTCCAACACGTTGATTCTCAGTTTCTAGATGACCTCTCTAGCTTTCATGGGGTTAAAATTCCCATTTAAACCAATGTGTATTTATACCCCTGTGGTGCAGATGGTTTGCTACAGGATAGTACCTCTGGTACTAATCATTTTTCCATCAAAAGTATATTACAAATAGCGATCGTACGTGTTTCTTGCATTCTGCCCTGTGAGTATGGAAATAATTTAGGAAAAACCAGTATATAAGGAATGGCACAAATCAAATAAGGTTTTGTTGAATCAGTCTCTGTATGCATTTGAGCCCATACAGATGTACTGCAAAAGGATATATGAAACAAGGTCAGGAATTAACCCTCTGAGTGACAGAGGGGTGTGTAATGCGTTGCAGAGCAATGCACTGAACATCTCTGTAGCACGTCAAGTTTTAAGGGCCTTGTTCAGGAAAATAAATAAGAGCAATTCCTCAGGAAACCAAATTGTACCAACAAATAAAAATTCCCAGAATTCCCACAGAACAGCAAAGCCTCTGATAAATTGTTAAGTCAAGGGCTTGAGATGTTGCAGGTCAATCATTTAACCCTTTGAGTGCCAGAGGGGTACGCAAGCCATTGCAATGCGTTGGGTACCCTCCTGGCATTCAAAGGAATAATTCTTTCAGTGCTACAGGGATCTCCATTGCATTGTAAAGCAATACACTGGAGATCTGCCTGGCATTCAATGGGATAAAAGTCTTATTTAACCCTTAACGACCGTCTGATCCGGCGCATTGGGTGGCCATAAAGGACCAAAGAGCTGTCTTTTATTGCTCATGGAATTCTGGGATGGCAAAGCATAGTGTAGCTGTGCTGCTATCCCAGAATTCCATGATGTGCCAGGACCGTCACCAGTGCTTAAGTGTTGGGACGGACCTGGCACATCATGGGTGCTTAAGGGGTTAAATTCATAGGTATTTTCATTTGTTCCTTATAATACAGATTGATTTGTTCCAGAAATCAACCACCTCAGCTTCCTGGATACAGTACTACATTTTATAACAAGTATGACATCACACTAGATGGGACACATGGTATTCTCAACAGATCAAACTATCTGCGCTATGCTTACCAATTGCTCTCCATGTGCCTAAGTGTCAGGACAGCAGGGTAGTCACTAATGAGCATATCTGGGAACTCTCCAGTTTTGCCCTGGAGACTCCGGATTTCACAATGAATTACTGGGTCTCCGGGGCAGTCTCTCAGTCTCCGGGTGGGCAGAGTTACAGTACAAACTCTGCCCACTTGTTCTCCATCCCGCCCGGTTCCTCCCACTCCCCACCCTCTTACCCTCCTTCAACATATATTCTGCCCTTTTTTGCAACTAAGCCCCACCCCTTTTATGATGCAGATCTCGTCATTCTCCTCTGATTGGAGCTGGCAGAGCTAGCCTTGCCTGTCAAGTTCCCAGGTATGCTAATGACATTACAAGGTGAATAGGTGGATGGAAGAATGGAAAAATTAATGTGTCTCCCTAATCCTTACAGGATACGACCAGCAGGTTACAGATCTGTAGTTAGGCAGATCACTTCCAGTTAGGTAGATAAGATCCTGTTAACAAGATCTCTTGCACTAAATCACAGGGAATGCAATTGTTTGTACATTATGAAATGTAACTGAAATATGTAATTTGTGCGACACATTTTTTACTGGTGGGAGACCAGTAACCTGTATGGACTAAGAGAAAAGGGTTTAACAGGTAAGACTAAAATCATCTTTTCTTTGTCGTCCAATACAGGTTACTGGTAACTTTGGGATGTCCAACCATTGAGTTTCCCAGAGGCGGGAAGTAAGGTAAGGATCAGGAGCAAGGCCCCCAAAGTCACCAGAGCAGATATGAACCATCAGATCAGAGATAGCCCAACAAAATAAATGAAGTGTCAACGGACAATGAACAGGGGTAACGCCACCCCTGGAACTGTTACACAGCACACTGAACTAGAGCCAACAGGGCTCAAGGGTGAAGGAAGCACCAAGAACCGAAGAAGATTCTAAACAGGCAAGACTGCCTTCATGATCTTCCTCCCAAAACTGGCATCAGCCGATCCCAGCACATCAACACGGTAGTGCTTCGAAAAGGTATGCACAGACGACCAAGTGGCAGTCTTGCACAACTGATCAGCGGAGGCCTGATTCTTGTAAGCCCAAGAAGCCCCAATAGATCTAGTAGAATGAGTCATGACCCAAAAGGGAACAGGCTTCTTCCTTACCTTGTAAGCCTTCTGAATAGTGGACTCGATCCAAGACGCAATAGTCATTTTGGATGCATGTCTCCCTGCCCTGGGGCTCTCAGGAGTGATGAACAGTGCGTCAGACTGTCTAATGGACTCAGTGCGAGGTACATAAAACTTGAGACAACGCACCACATCTAACAAGTGGAGATCCCTCTCCTTGTCAGAGGTAGGGTCAGAGCAGAAAGAAGGCACCACAATCTAATGATTAATCTGGAACTCAGAGACCACCTTCCTGAGAAACTCCTGCGAAGTAAGAAGAACCGCCTTGTCTTACTGAAACACAAAAAAGGGTGGTCTACAAGACAAAGCATGTAACTCCACAACACGGCGAACAGACACGATCGCCAGGAGAAAGGCCATTTTCCACATCAGTAGGCATAGAGGAATAGTAGCCAAGGACTCAAAGGGAGGGTGCTGAAGGAGGCCCAAAACCAAGTTAAGATCCCACTGAGAAGCAGGAGTCTTAAAAGCAGGACGAGTATGAGCAACACCCTGGAAGAAAACCTTGAAATCAGGAAGAACAGCAATGCGCCTCTGAAAGAAAACAGAGGGCAGAAGTCCGAACCTTAAGGGAGCCCAAACAGAGGCACTTATCCACACCATCCTGAAAGAAAGCCAGGACCGTAGGCAGATCAAATTCCTGAGAAAGGTCCCTATCAGCACAAGACAGAAAGATCGACCAGACACAATGGTAGGCCTTAGAAGAAACAGGTTTGCGGGCACTGAGCATAGTAGCCACCATACCAGAAGAAAAACCTTTCTTCTTCAATATTGAGGATTCAATTTCCAAACTGTCAAGCTAGACTATGAACATCCTCCTTCCACAGGTAACTCTGTAGAAGAAGATCCGGATGGCAAGGGAGCTGGAACGGCTCTGCCACTGACAGATCCAGAAGCTCCGGAAACCAAGCCTGTCGAGGCCAGTACGGAGCAATCAGAATGACTGGACAGCGTTCCAGTCGCAATTTCCGTAACACCCTGTGCAACATGGGAATGGAAGGAAAGATGTAAGCCAGAGGAAATAACCAATGAACGGACATGGCATCCACCGTTAGAGCTAGTGGATCCCTCCAGTGAGAGCAGAACCTTGGGACCTTCCGGTTGTGTCTTGTCACTATCAGGTCGATGCAAGGAAGACCACACTTCTGAACAATGAGGGAGAACACCTCTGGGTGCAGTTCCCTCTCCCCGCTGTCCACCATGTGTCGACTGAGGAAGTCTTCCATGACGTTGTCTACACCAGGAATGTGCACTGCAGAAATGGCAGGAACATGTTCTTTTGCCCAGGACAAAATAGCCTTGGCCTCTAACCTAGCGGCAAGACTTCTTGTTCCACCTTGCTTGTTGATGCAAGCCATGGCAGTGGCGGTGACTGGACCCGGACTGGACATTCTTCCAGCTGGGATGTCCAATGTCGAACTGCATGAAATATCACCTGAAGCTCCAACACGTTGATGGGAAGGAGAGATCCCTCCGGAGACCACGACCCTGAGCACTCAGGCAACCCAGAACCGCTCCCCAGCCGGATAAACTGGCATCCGTCGTCACCGTGGTCCAGAAGGATACCAGGAAGGAATTGCCATTCTGCAGATTGGAGAGGTCGAGCCACCACGACAAACTCAGTTCCACATGAAGAGGGAGGGATACTGACATCTTCAGAAGGTCCGGCTGACCCCTGCACACCTGGATCACAAACCTCTGGCGTTCCCTGGTGTGAGCCATGGCAAATGGGACCACTTCTATGGTGGAGATGAATTTCCTCACTAAAGAGGATAGCTTCTTGGATGGAACTGGATCGTGACCCAGAGCAGCAGAAACCCTATGGGCGTTCTGGTGAGCCACCTCATCCGTGATAAACACCATGCTCTGCTGAGTGTCGAAGAGAAGGCCCAGGAAGACCAGATGCTGGGATGGGACAAGATCTGACTTGTCCATGTTGTTGATCCACCCGTGATGGGTGAGAGCAAGAATGCAGTCCTGAACCTACTGATGAATAAGTTCCACAGAAGGGGCTTTCAGAAGCAGGTCGTCCATGTATGGAGTAACTCTGATGCCATCCCTATGGAGGACGGATACTAAAGCTCCCAGGACACGGTTGAAGACTTGAGGAGCTGTAGTCAAACCAAAGGGAAGAGCTGAAAACTCCCTTGGTCGCAGGCAAATCTGAGATACTGCCGACTCTCTGGATGAATGGCGATGTGTAGATACGCGTCCTGAAGATCCAGAGAGGCAAGGAATTCCCCCAGGGACACCTCAGCAATCACCGTCCTTAGGGACTCCTGGTGATAATGAGTCTTGATCACAAAGGAATTGAGATCCTTCAAATCCAAAATGGGAGAACAGCCGTCGTCCTTCTTGGAGACCACAAAATGTTTGAGTAAAAACACATACCTCTGTCCCGAATTGGAACAGGTTCCAGAACATCCTTGTCCAGAAGGGCCTGGATAGCACCATTGAACAGACGGCATTTCTCTACACCCTGTGGGGTATGAGAGAGGAAAAAACGAAAGGGAGGAAAAGAGGCAAAAGGGATCTTGTACCATTCCGCCACCACCTGTAAAACCCACGGGTCCGCCACCAAATCCTCCCAGATGCTGTGGTAGTGACACAGACAGCCACCCACAGCCGAGTGGGGACCCGGGTTCAGTGAGTCATGCCGAAGAAGGCTTGGACGAGACCTTGGGCTTCCATTGCTGTTTGGGCTTGGAGGAGGAACGCGGAGCTGAGTGAACCGCTTGGTTCGCTGGACATGTCTCAGTCTGGTGAACAAAAAAGCCGATTATGTTTGAGAGGCATCTTCCTCCTGGGGACCATAGGCAGAAAGGTACTCTTGCCCCCTGTGGCCTCCCTAATCAGATCCTTAAGATCTGGCCCAAACAAAGAGGTGCCTTGAAAAGGCAATGAGAGCAAAGCTTTCTTGGAAGCAGTGTCAGCAAACCAGATCTTGAGCCAAAGAGCTCCTCTGGCAACCACAGACATGGTGTAAACCCTTGCCACCAAACGGATGGCATCAAATAAGGCAGCAGAAGAATAGTGCTGGGCCTCAGAAGTGTTGGCAAGAAGTTGCAACATAACCAAAGTAGGAGTACCCTCATGGGCAGCCAGGGTGAGCTGTTCAGTCCAGACCACAATGGCACTGGACTCATGGCAGTACCAGCAGTGGCCAAAATGGACTTGAGGGAGACCTCAAGTTTCCTGTTAGTCCAGTCTTTCAGAGCAGAAGAATCAGCAACTGGCAAAGCAGTGGAGACAGGAGCATCCACTTTGGGAGATGAACCCACTGAGCAAGCTCCGCCTCAGAAAAAGGGGTAAAGCTTGGCAAATTTCTTGGAAACAGGTTTCCTGTCCAGAGACTTCCACTTATCAGACACAAGACATTCAAGAGTGTGGTTAGGTGGAAAGACAAGTATAGGGCCTTTTTGGGCTCCTGAAATACATCAGAGGGATACGAAGAAACCTCCTGAACTAAGGAAGTGTTTAGGGTAGTTAAGACAGCTCTGATCAAGCTCTCAGCCGAGGGATCAGGATCGGCCTCAAAGGGGTCCCCAAAAAACTGAGAGAAGCCAACAGTGGAAGACCCCCTGTAACTGGGATGGAAAGAGTTGCAATGTAGACCGGAGATCTCTAGTAGCAGCCTTGAACTCTTGCACCCAAACTGGCTCTGATGCATGGCTGGAGGTCCCTGGAAGAGACTCAGGGACATCAGAACACGCTGGGCATGACCTGAGAATTCTCTAGGTAACCCTGAATGACATGAGGAGCAATGTGCAATAGGGGACACAGAGACCCCAGCGTCCTTAGTCTTAGGCCTGGCCCCAAGCTCGAACGGATTAGACATTCTCACAGTGTCAAAACTTTTAAAGTATAAGGAATCCCCAAATACAGTGTGTAAGATTAAAATTTCACCCCAGAAATCGCTAAAATGCACTTATCTGGCAGGCGAAGGGTTAATCTGCATTGGAGAGAAGGAGTCTCCAAGCCCTGCATAGGATACTCATTCAGGAAAAGGTACAAAATGGTTGCAGAGGCAGGAGCCAATCAGAAACGAGCTCGCAAAGCAATCGCTCATGGGAAGTGTAGTTTTCTGAGAAAAAGTACCCCAACAGTGCCCGAAGTCCCCTGAGCCCCCCAACACACATAAAACGTTAACCGGATGACAGAGCAAGGGCAGACAATTAAAATGAGCCATCTCTGAAGTTGCTACGTTGAGCGGTTGCAGAGATATGTCCCAAACTGTACAGTCCCATAGAAGTGAATGGAGCAATGGCGTCTAAGTGGTAAAGCAACACAAATTTTGCAAAGTTGAAACTGTGAATTAAAATTACATTAATCATCACTAGAACATGTTAGCAGACCCCAAAACACAGAAGCCAGTAGGGAAAGTGCCAATAAACCCCCAAAAGATGCAAAACCAGCAGCTAAAGGGTTAAGTTACCACAGAAACTTGCTCCAAAACACCCAACAGACATACAGATAAACCCAATGAGTGCAGAGTGTTCAATAGGAACTCCAAAGGAAAACCCTTTCCTGCAGATCTTCTGTCTTCAGATTACCATGTATCAATAAGAAGCCTCAGTGGACAAACTCCTGAGGAAAGAACTTGTACCCAAGATTTTCCCCCCATGGCTTAAGGTCCACAAAAAGCACATGGATACTGAGCTAGCCACATCTAAGGGCACTGTCAGTTATGGTAATCTGCCTAATGGTGGTATTCCATATCTAACAGAAAAATAAAAAAATAGCTAAAACTATAGCAGAACTGTTCTCTTGCCTTTGTCTTCACCAAGGAACAAATCTTACTGGAGCTGATTGGCTAGATGCAGCTAAAGAGGGAAGGTAGGCTCCACCCTCTGCATTCACTTCTAGAATTGTTCCTGCCTATTTAAAGGGGTGGATCGCCTACCCAAAGTTACCAGTAACCTGTATTGGATGACAGAGAAAACCCTATATGTTCCTTTTTGAAAGAAATTAATAATGCAATGGGGAATCATACGCTAGGAATAAGCGGTTCTCAATTTGTTTCATGTACAGATTTACCTACATGTCTTTCATACTGCAGTCTGATATTTCCGTGCATATATGTACGTTTGAATTAGATTAATTTAATTTATTTATTTAGGGGGACACTGTACTTTAGGCTGTGTTCACATGGGTGATTTGATTGTGAAGGTACCATTACCACCTTTATATTGCCTTTTTATCTGTTCTCTCAGAGCACTGCTCCCTCCTTGTGAGCCAACTGCAAGGCGTACACTAAAGTGGAGCAGGCCGGCCTTACATGATCGTCTATTACCCAGATGAGCTAGCCAATTCGCATAGACATCTCTAGAATTCAAGGTGTTAGTATAATAGCTTATTTCTTTTTCTGATTAGTCTCTTAGGTCTGCCTATGTGCAATATTTTGCTTTTAAAAAAACTGACCAAAATAAGTTACTTCCATTGCTTTGTCAAATGTAAAAGTGAGCATTAGTAAACAATGCATGGGTGCCCAAGGTGTGGCCTTCCTGAGTTTGCTTTTTTTTACCCAATTTCTTGGTGCACCCCAATAGGTAGTATGTCATAACAGTCTGCTCCCCACTACTGTTGTGTAATCAATACGATTGAGTATAGTTCAGTGTGTTAAATATCAGTGTTCTCATTTCCATGACCAAGATTTATCTGTAAAGCTGGCTAGACTTAGTATTGGTTTTGTGTTACTGCTTAAAGGGATAGTAATACTTAAGTATTACTAATCCCTATAGTAAAATCCTACTAAAAAAAAAGTATTGCTCCCAGTGTTATCTCTCAAACCTTTATGGTTTGAGAGATGAACGCTTCTAAAGTTGCCCTCTCCCTCCCCCTTCCCCATAGTCAGCATTCTAGCTGACTGCAGGGAAGAGAGTCTTACGACTTTCAGATGGCTCTCCAGCGCAGCCTGATCGCGTTACTAAAAAAGAAAACTTTCACTGAAATGGTCTTCTACGTGTCCTTGGTTTGCAAGCACACGTAGAAGACAGTTTTAGTGAAAGTTTTTTTTTTTTTTTTTTAAATTAATGCGATCGCAGCTTTGCTGCAGAGCCGCCTGATGATCTATGACAGCTACAAAGCTGACTATGGGGAAGGAGGAGGGAAAGGGCAACTTTAAAAGCGTTCATCTCTCAAACCATAAAGGTTTGAGAGATAACACTGGGAGTAATACGTTGTTTTTTTTAAGTAGGGCTTTACTATAGGTATTAGTAATACTTAAGTATTACTATCCCTTTAAAGGGATAGTAATGCTTGAAGTAAAGTTCAGCTTCGGGTCTTCTTTATACTTTTTCTAATGCATAGTACTATATTTTAACACTTACAGTTTTGCAGTTCAATAGCAATTCAAGCAGAAAGGATCTCCCTTTCGCCCCTTTTCCAGCTTCACGTTGCCTCTCAGTCTGGTCCGGATGGAGAGCGATGAGGGACAATCTTCAGTAAACAAAAGGAAAATCCTGCCCTCCTTCATGAAGGCGGCAGTGTTTTCCTTATACTAACTCACTGAAGACTGTCCCTCACTGCATCCATCAGGTCTCACGACTGGATTCCAGATTCAATGGGAGGTGGCCAGAAGGGGTGGGAGGGGGATCCTTTCTGCTTGAGCTGCTATTGAACTACAGAACTGTAAGTGTTAAAATACAGCGCTATGCATTAGAAAATGTATAAAAGACTTTGAGCTGAACTATAGTATAGTATAGCATAGTATACTATCCATTTGAAAAAGAAAACACAATATTAAAAATTATATATTGAATAGCTAAAAGAATTTAGAAAAGAATGCAGTTTAATGATTAATCCCTTGAATTCTAATGAGGCATCCAATGCACTTAAAGCATAAAAAACTACATTTATATCAATGAGAATTGAAGGGATTCTTATTTCTCCTACTGGACAGTTGTTATGCCCCAGAGTTGCACCTTACTGTTCCCATAGAGCCTTAGGCAGAAAGAAAAAGTGGTACCATTCTGGCGCAAACCAACTGCACCATATGGAGTAAAAACTTCAAATAATTTTAAGGGTCTTGTAATCCCTTGAATGAATTCATGACAAAGCAATGCATACCTCTCTTGTGTTCAAGGGGTTAAAAGCCAAATTTAAATAAATGGAGATTTGTTCCATACTGTGCACTTGGTTTAACCCAGGCATGTAACTACAGGGGGTTCAGATGGTGCAGGTGTGCTGGGGGGCAGAATCCAGGGGATTAATAGGATCTAGTCATGCATCTGTGAAAATGTGTGTGTGATAGGAGGACCAAAAATTACTTGCATCCGGCCGTGGCAATGCCAAGTTACACCACTGATTTGCCCATAGAATTTCTCATTTTCAGGTCCCTAGGCCTTTACCCTGAAGCAAGCACGAAGCTGGCAGCGTAGGCAGCAAACATTTGTCTGTTGTTTACTATGCTCAAGGTGTTCTCTTCAACAGTATGCTATTACCAAGACAGGGTAGTGCTAATTACTATTTTAGGAGTCTTGCTGCCAGCATGTGATATGCAGTTGTGTAAATTTTCCTTAAAGTAATTCGTTAGATTGGACCACGTGTGCAATGATATGTTAAACTCACTTAAGCCATGGGTCTTATTTGGGGCAAGCCCTGGTCTTTGTGGGGACCTAGAAACTCCCTTGGACACAGTAGAGTATCTAGAAAAAGGTTTGATGCTTTAATCCCCAGAATGTAATCCTACTTCTCTACTATGATTTCATAGCCCTCAGAGTATAGTCCTACTCATAACTATGATTTAAGTCCCCAGAATACAACCCTAATCCTCTACTATAAATTCTTAGTCCCAATAATATATTCTATGACGTATGATCTTGAGATCATAGTTCTACTCCTCCACCATAATCTCGTAGTTCTTAAAATGTACTCCTAATCCTCTACTAGGATTTCATAGTCTCCCAGAATTCTCACTCCCACCCACTGACTGGCAGGTCAGGTGGCAGAAGGTACTTACACCCAATAGCACTTATTCCTCCTGTGTCATACCTACCTTCCTCTAGACTGTAAGCTCTCAGGAGCAGGGTCCTCTGATCCTTCTGTTCTCCACAACTGATTGTACTATTTAATACCTCTGTATGTCTACTCCCTACTGTAAAGCGCTGCGGAATTTGTTGGCGCTATATAAAGATTAATAATAATAAATAGTCCTACACTTCTGCTATAAGTAAGGATTGGGCTAGAAGTAGCCCTAATCCTCTATCATGATCCTCTAGTCTCAAGAATATAGTGCTAAGCCTCTACCATGATCTGCTATTCCACAGAATGTAGTCCTACTCCACTAGCATGATCTCTTAGCTCTTAAAATGTAGTCATCCTCCTGTACTAGAATTTTCTAGTCTCCAGAATAAAGTCCTATTAATTAATTAATTAAAGGCTATTAATCTCCTAGTCCCCAGAATGTAAACCTATTTCTCTATGACCTCCTAGTACCCAGAATGCACTCCTGCTACTTCCACTAGGATCTGCTGATCAAACAATATAGTCCTACTCATCTACCGTGATATCCTGGTCCCATGAATATAGCCCAAATTTTTCCATTTGTATCTCCTTTTTCCCAGGACGCATTTCTACTAGTCTATTCTGATCTCCTGGTCCCTAGAACGGAGTCTCAGTACTCTATTAATCTGAACCCCTAATTCAAAGATTGCAGTTGTACTCACCTCTTGGTCACTAGACTACAGTCTTATTCTTCTATTATGATTCCTCCCTAAAATGTTGTCATATTAATCTACTGTTATCTCCTGATTCTAAAAATAAATTCCTGTTATACTCTCAACCAAATCTTCTAGTCTGCAGGAAGCAATTTCATTTCTCTGCTGTGATATTTAGGTCCGTAAGTGGGTTTTCCTACTCTGATTTTGTGAAACAACACACAATGGGATGTATGTACAAAAGAAGTGCAATTCCTAGGGGACAAATAAAAACTGAAAGTTATTTTAATTGAAAACATTTAACCCTCTGAATAGTAGAGAGGTCTCCAATCCATTGGATTGCATTTTATAAATCTCTAGCATTTCCGGAGTTACAAATACATTTAAACCAGTGGTATTCTGGTGAATTTTATGTGCCCCTTATGGTACAATCTGGTTTACCCCAGGATTGCACCACTCCTCATTTACACACATGAGGCTTTGCATTTTTCCTTCTCCACCAACCCAAATTCCAAAGCACAGCGCATTCATTCTACCCTCTTTATCCCCAAGTCTCTATTAGTGCTAAATACCTCAGGCCAAAGGAAAAAGCATTGCAGTCCACACCCAACTACAAGAGAAGCTTAGTGCAAGCTCAATGCTGTTATCATCTGTATGACTATTGACATCAGTATGAGTCATAAAAACAACGCATGTCAACCGGAAAACGAGGCTTGGATAGCAAAATGTCATCATTGGACATTTTATTAACCTTCATTGAAGTAATTTAACAGATTATTTGCAAATGCTGTCTACTCAAGACTTTACAGAAACATTGCCCATTTAGCCACGTTCTACTATTACACCCCGTTTACTTACATTGACTGCTTTCCAGTTGTGCAT
Organism: Rhinophrynus dorsalis; assembly: GCA_037306005.1. Classification (NCBI taxonomy): domain Eukaryota; kingdom Metazoa; phylum Chordata; class Amphibia; order Anura; family Rhinophrynidae; genus Rhinophrynus; species Rhinophrynus dorsalis. Next base: position 123,661,062 of record CM074722.1, read on the forward strand.
CTCAGGACAAAGGCCCTGATGCTGTGTAACCACATTTTTCTCTTTCCAGAACCAAAGGGAAACACATATGTTCCATACTATTTACACTCAATGGCAGGGCTGGACAGTCTGCAGCTCTCCAGCTGTCTTTAGATTACAACTCCCATCATCCTCAACTGGCAAACAGCAAATTGGGGATTATGGGAATTGCATCCCAACAACAGCTAGAAGGATGTAGACTATGCCAAGCTGTACTGCTGCAGATAACAAAACCCTTGTAAATAATTTAACAACCTAATTGCTTTCAGCACAGTCAGATAATTTAAGGAGACTAATGTTTTGGTTTATTACAAACCATTTTCCTTAGTGGCCTCTGAGTGAGCTCTTTACTTTCCCTTCCCTCACAATATCCATATTAGAGAGCCAATAAATGAAAGGGGACTCTGTTACATTAGACAATGCAGCATCCAAATCACCACACTTAGTTCAACTGCTTTACAGACACTTTAAATATTCATTTAAAAAGCACTTACAGGTGTCATATGGGGGGCATCACTCAGATGTGTTAACTCCTTTTAACACTAACATCTTAATGAACAGGGGTTAAATATGCTTGAATACCCTTATTATCTTTTAGTTGTATAGCACCAAATTATTCAGCAGCACTGTACAGGAGGGAACAGAGAAATACAACAGTACAAATGGAACATGGAAAACAAGAGAATCAGTGGGCTCTGTACACAAGAGCTTACAGTCTAGAGGGTGGTAGGTTGGGACATAAGTGCTGAAAAACACAGTATGTAACATTTTTGATCTTTAACTAAAATGTTACCCATATAAATTACACAAATTGATAAGTGTGTCTGGTCTCCAGTGTACTAAAGGAATACTAAGACCTAAAAAATGAACTAATGTTATATGCACTTAACCCTTTGAGTGCCAGAGGGGTACACAACGCATTGCTTTGAAATGAGTTGTGTACCCCTCTGGCACTCAAAGGGTTAAATACCCTATACTAGCATCTGTATCAATTCTCTCCTTTCTGAGGCCCAAAATCCAGTTGCTTTGTGGGAGCAGATGTTCCTGCCTTTTCCAAAACTCCCCCATTAATTGTCCTGAATTATCTGTTAATGAGCAGAGATAAGATAATGACCTTTCTTAACACAATAGCAGTGGACACTAATCAAAATCAATTAACTGACTTCTGCTCTTATCTCTCAGCACAAACCACAAAACGTTATCCTCTTAAGGTCCTGGCACATCATGGGTTTTGTGACCACTACAGGAGTCTGAAACTAACGGCTCCAAGACTGGAGTGGCCAGTTTCAGACTCTCGTTCAGCAAGCCAATACACGTGATCAGTCACGTGTGAAAAATAACGTCTATGTGGTTCTTAACACCGGTTCTTAACACCTTAAGGACCGGTGATGTGCTAGGACCGTCATTGATGGGTTTGCGTGGTCCTGGCACGTCATGGAATTCTGGCATACCAGAATTCGTTTAAAAACAAAAAAACAAAACAGCCTCCCCCTACCGGATCAGGAGGTCATTAACGTGAATGTGTCACCTATGGACAACATTGCTTAAATAGTTATGATATATATCAAATAATACAAAAATGGTATTCACTTTATATGTAGAGTTTTGGTTTTGTCTAAATTTAACTTACAAATCCTGTCCCCCAGCTACTTCTGCATACACTGCGGTAGACTTCGGTTACCTGCTCTGTAAACACAGCCCGACGCTCTGCCTTTGCTTTCCTCCCTCCTCCAATGACGGAGGCTTCTGTCTGGAAAGTTGGAGCGATCTCATTGGCTAGATATCGATCTCTGCCAATGAGACCACTCTTGCTTACAGACAGAAGCCTTCGCCATCGGAGGAGGGAGTAGAGCAGAGGCAGAGCGTTGGGCTGCAGTGTATATATAAGTAGCTGCAGCCCACACTTTGTAAGTTTAAATTTAGACCAAATCAAAACTTTAAATAAACAAATTAATGCCGTTTTCGTATTAGTTGATATATAGCATAACTATTTAAGCAATGTTGGCCATCGGTGACACATCCACTTTAAGGGGGAGCCAACCCAAGGACCACTAGTCATTAAGAGGTTAAATAAGTAAATTAAAATCCCTGAGCAGAACAATTTACATGTGCATTAAAAAGTTTAGGGTTTTATTTTAGGGATGTTAACACAAGTATTTTTTTCTTCATATACTGTAAGTATGTGTTTGTGTTACTTTAAGTGTCACTCTCTATGGGTGTGTATTTGTATTATATACATAACAGATGCAGCAGTATGTACTCTCGACAATATGAGTAAATGCCTGGGTGCATGATCAAATTATTTCCACAGTCCTTGAATAAATCAGCACTCACAGGTGTTTTATAGGGTGCAGCAAGATTTAACTTTATTCAGGTCAACGTTTCGATCCTCACATGGATCTTTAGCAAGACAAGCGATTTATTCATGGACTATATATATATTCCCAAATCTGTGCACTCTCATACGTATTTGAGTCTTAAGCCTGGGTGCTAATCTATAAGGTGATCAAATATCAACATCCCCCGCCTCATATACAAAAAAAAAAAAAAAAAAAAAAATTGCACTCAGGTCTTCTTAATGGTGAAAAGTGTGCTGGTTTATTCCATCAATGTTTCGGCCATAATTTGGGCCTTTATTTAAATATATATTTTCCGCTGTAACAGGTTACTTTAATGCAAGTGTTTTAAAATCCATTTCATATTACCCTCAGAGTGCTGGAGGTTTAAAACGTCCAGCAGTGTCCACACTACTTTGCAATGCTCCAAACTATTAAAGTTGATCTGTCATCTTAAAGGGATAGTAATACTTCGTTTATATCTTTATTTTATTTTGTAGGCATTAAACAAACATGAAGAACTATAGAAGTCTCATCTCACAAACCTTTATGGTTTGAGAGATATTCACAAAGATTCCCCCTCCCGCCCCTTTTACCTAGTGTAAGCCATCTCTTCTCGGATGTGGAATCTGGTTGTAAGACCGACAGATAACAGAAGGGGACAATCTTCTTCCTATTAGCAGAATGAAAGCCCTGCCCCCCTTGACAAGCTTTTCAGGTTTTTCCCTTATCTTAATTGAAGATTGTCCCTCTCTGCAGTCTACCTGGGCACCTCCCTTCTGCTCAGGCTGAAGAGTGTGACATGAGTAAAAGGGGCAGGAGGGGGATACTTTGTCATTGAATTACTCTTGAACTACAGTTCTGACAGAATTGAAACAACACTCTCCAAAGTCCAAATACTATAATGATTAATTAGAGCTTCTTTTATTATGAAACATTACTATCCCTTTAAGTTTAATTTCAAAGAAAATTAGGAGACTGTTAGAGTAAAAATCTTTATTGGCTGAGTGGCTCTAGGAAGCAAGCTTTTAAGCCAACTAAGGGCTCGATTCTATTAGCCTCATTTTTTAAAACAAGCGGTGCAATTCTATTAACTGTGCTGTAAACAGCCACCGCTGCACAAAAAATCCAAAATTTGTATCTACTGGACGTCATGTAAAAAAGTAGACTGTTATACCGTTCCATGCGGTGGCTTCACCGCTTGTTAAGATGACGAAGCCCGTGAGAAGCTGATTGGCTAGGAGGTGTGTAAGCACATCCCAGCCAATTGGTGGCTGCCAATTATTTTGCACTGAGACTGTCATATAAAAGCCAGTCTCCGTTCAAAATTCTGGCAGGCTGACTCTGGTAACGGCCCAAGAAGTAGGGAAGGGGGTGTGCTATTTAGCTTGAGTTGTGGGAACAAAAACAAGCAAGCATTTGGCCAAAATATAAGTTTTGGCCACCAACACTCATCATTCAAGCTGAGGCACATGCTAGTGTATCGGTCTTTTACCACTGGTAATAGTATTGAGCCCCAGGACTCTTCTTCACAGAAGAATGAAGGCTGAATACACAATACATGACAGGTTAAACACCCATGCAGATTATTTTATCATTTAAATTCCACAAATGTCTTGAAAAGTTGCAATGTAGAACCACTCAGTCAATAAAAGTATCATTTTTACTCTCCTGCTTTTTAAATGGATAACACTATACCATGCATTACACAAAGAAAAGTACAAACTGCCTATAGATTGTCCTAGCCATTTGTGTACAATATAAATAGGTTATGGGATAGTAACTTTTGTTTGCTTGTGACAAAGTCTGGCACTTTATGGCAATTCATATCTGTGCCTGGCCTGTATTACCACGCATGGTGCTGTGAATAAATACATGCACACAGAGGCCACACAATGGGGATATTTCTTATAGCAAAATGAAAGGTATGTCTGGCCTTGAATAGAAATAAAGGGATAGTAATGCCTCATTAAAATACTGTATCCGTTTTTTCTGTATATTAATAGATACACAACGCGCTAGTCAAATATCTTACTTCTTTGTAGTTCAAATGTTTTTCAGCTCTAAAGATCCCTGCCCGCCCCTGTCTGTCTGCCTCCCTCTGATTCTCAGATTAGGTCGTGCGACTTTATGGCTGCAGAAAGGTATAAACTTCAGTAAGTATAAGGGAAATCCTGCCTCCCCTCCCCCAAAGAGGAGGGCTTTTTGAAGTTTGTCCTTTGCTGCATCCATCCTCACCAGCCTGTATCTTCTGAGTGACGTCATAAGAAGAGGTGGGGGAGTGGATCTTTAGCGCTGAATAACTTTTGAACTACAAAGTAGTAAGATATTTGACATAGTGCATTGTGTTACTATTATGATACAGTATTTTAATGAGCCATTAACACTTTAAAGCAGAACTACCGCCATAGGTAGAGTCGTCCTGCAATAATTAGGCAGGTGGCGACTAGCTTAATAATAGTTATATTACCTCTCAGAACGACACTATTCTACAGAAATCCTGAATCTTCCGAGACCGGAAGCCAGACATCAGCACAGACATCTTGTCTGCACGCCTGCGCTGTCAGTCCCGGTCTCCATTAAAAAGCATTGCAGTGTGCCACAAGGTAACCGGAAGGGACTGACGTTGCAGGCGCACAGACTACACTAACCTGGTCATCAGTCTCAGAAGATTAAGGATTTGCATGCATTGGAGATTCCACTAGCATCCAAGGGGTTAACCCTTTGAGTGCCAGAGGGGTACACAATGCATTGCAAAGCTTAAGAGACAGACAATGAGGCTCATGTACTCAGAAGAGCAATTCTGAGGCAAACCAGCAGAACCACAAGGGACAACCAATTTCCACTGATTGCGCTTTTAACTCTTTGAACACTGGAGAGGTCTGCAGTGCATTGCATCACAACATGTTAAAGAAGTCTTTAGCCCTCAAGGTTTTAACCCCTTGAAGATAGCAGGGGTGTGCAAAAGCATTACAAAGCAGTGTGTTGCACAGCCCTCTGACCCACAAGGGGTTAAACGCCATTAAATCAATGGGAATATTTACACCCTATGGTGCAGTTGGTTGGCTCCAGAATTGCTACTATTCTTCATAGCACATCATTCTGAAGGACTATATTAATAAACTGTAGTGACACACTTAACCCTTTGAGTGCCAGTGGCACTGCTCATTTCTCTGACCCTCATGAACCGTGCAATATGGCCTGTAAGATTGCAGTTTTGCACCATAAAGGTTCCCCAATATATCAGTACACACACTCAAGGGATGGGTATCCCCCATTAGACAGAGTATGCAACTGGCTAAATTGTCAAGTTTTAAAGTGGAACGATCATCAAAATAACATTGCAAACACTTACTAACATAGCAATAGGCAAAGGCATACTTTCATTAGGCTGAGTAGTTGCGCAATGAGAAAAAACAAGTTCTTCGGCATGCATCAGCTGCACAGATCTTACAAGAGAAGCTCTGTGCGCCTGCGCCATCATTAACTTCCAGTATCTTAAGGTATCAAGGAACGCCACTCGCCAATCCTGGCAGTGCCTGCCTGAAGAAGTTGTTTTTCCACAATAATGCGGGATATATTCAGCCTAATGAAAGTATGACTTTGCCTATCGCTATGTTAGTAAGTGTTTGGGGGGCAATGTTATTTTGATGACAGTTCCACTTTAAGTGTCTCTTCAGCTGTGCTGGCCACACCCACATTCTGACCTGTCAGTGTGGTCAGAGCATTTCCAGACCCTGCATCAGACAGTTACTGGTTTATGGGAACTGGTGTACTTTACCAGTTTATACCCTTTTTCTAGCTATTATTTAACCCCTTAGCTGCTAGAGAGAAAGCAAACACATTGCGAAGCCACATAGCATCCAAAGGGTTAAGAACATTTTGGGATGAATGTTAAAAGTGTATTTTCTGTACCAGGCAACAGAATTAAGGATGGAGTGATGCATGGGGTGTGGTCATAGCTGGGGCTAAGGGTACCTTACAAGCCTTGTGGCTCCTGAGATTTAATATAGACCTTGAATACCTGGATTACTCATGGGAAAGTTTTGCCAAGCCTCTTGATGAGATCTATAGGTCAATATTAATCTGACAGCCACAGAGTACTCTTAGGTACATAGTTTTATATAGTAGGCTTATTGTGAAGCTTAATTTCCCAGTTACCTTGGGAGCAGGAGCTTTAGAAAGGAGTCTAAAGATACCATCGTCACATACAGTATGCTCGAGTCAGCGGGTGAACATTTTTAAATGAACCAGTAAAAGAAATAGTACAGATAACTTCTCTATCTTCTTACAGATAACTTCTTTTTAGTGTTTGTGAGCATAAGAGGTTACCCGACAGCTATACGAATCCAGTTCCCAAAGCTTAAAACTGCCATTCCCTCTTCCCTTGCCCCACAGATCTCTGTGGTCTGAGGAGAAGTCAGTCCTTCACACAGCTATTCTGGAAGAATCCTGTTCTTTCTATTGGGACCACTACTGGTGAATTCCCTGACATTTGGCTTCAATGGATAGGACAGTGTTGTTGCTTCATCTTCAAGAGATACTGAGAAGTGCTACAGGACGAACAGAGAGAATGGCAGAGATTTAAACTATGGGTTATTAGGTTCCCTCAGGTATAAGCTATAAAGTCCATTCCACTGATCTTTATTGCCCTGTTAAGGCTTGACCCATTATTCATACATATGTCCATAAAGAATACAAAATAAAATAATGCTTATTAACTTTTACAGTAACAGAAGCTAATTATTATTTCTGCTAATGTGATTTCTGCAATTGTGAATACTTTGTGCATGTGGTCTAATCAGTAAGAATATATCCACCAAAAAAGCAAAATCAAGCAGACTGTTCTGGGAACCCCTATGCTTGGAGCAATCGCACACCTCCTCTACTCCTCCTTCCTTCCCCTCCATTGGATATTGTGCAGTCCGCAGCAGACAGATCTGTTCTCTGGCAAGTGAACGTTGAACAGACGGAGAGAGGCACATCTGCTGGAGAGGAACTCAGCAGCTGTGCACCAGGGAGACATCCGTCAACGTCCAAGGTGGGGAGAGGAGGAGGGGAGACAGACTGGGCAGAATTATCTGCCCATTAAAACAGAATCTAGGATGCCTCACTACCTCCCTTCCAATCATCCCTACATACTCACACTAGATGTAGATGTACACACACTGATGGCCGTGTATCAAAGGCCAAGAGATACGCTATGCCAGATTTAATTTCCACAATCACTCTGTAACCTTTAGGTCACCTTGCCTGCCCATAACTTCGTAACATAATAAATATTTTTTGGATAGTCAAAATTAAATTAAAGGAATAGAAACCTTTTATTTTGACTTTACAGACTCTGTAAATGCAGAATATGTAAACTCAAATTGCCTATATAATAATGTAGAAAAAGAATATATTGCACACTTAGGGCTGCAGGAGTAGTGTTACATTGCATTGCTATCCTGCTTTGATGGTTGACTGACCTGGAAACAAAAATCCAGGTAGGTTTACTGACAGGGACATCATAGAGTAAAATAAAGAAATAAATGCGGCAAAAAAAAATCTTAAAAAGTATAGGTAGTTTGTTTTACATATTATATACTTGCAGAATATTTAAAAGGTTATATTTCCTTTAAGCCCTTGGATGCTAGATATGTCTCCAGTGCATTGTGATTATATATTGTGTAGCCCGTGCCATATAACCCATTTTAATCCAGAGGAAGGCAATAAAAAAAAAAAAAAGCAATTTCCAAATAAACCCCAAGTGGGTAAAAAAATGCATTTCTGACTCGATATGATAGTTTGATATTTCCCTGGATCAACGTCCTTTCTGCTTTAAAGTGGATCTATCATGATAATAACTTTGCACCCCAATACATTACTAACTTATCAACATGCAAAGCCATACTGTCCTTAAGCTCAATACGTCAGCGATATTGCAGAGGAAAAAAAAAAAAAAAAAAAAAAAAAAAAATTATTTGGCAGGAACCAGCGGACAACAGTGCAGACATCTTGGAGGAAATTTACCTCTGTCTGCGCTCTCTCTTTCACTGCTGTGATTGGTGGTGACATTAATTGGTTACCTTAAGGTAATGCAAGTTCCTGACCATGCAGGTGCACAGGGATTCTCTTGTAAGCTCTGTGCAGCCCAGTGCCTACCAATTAAGTTTTATTCTGCAATAACGCTGACTTATTGAGCTTAAGGACAGTATGACTTTGCATATCACTAGGTTAGTAATGTATTGGGGGGCAATGTTATTATCATGATAGTTCCACTTTTAAAATCAACTGTCATAATTCTCAATATAGTTCTGTGCTAGAAAAGGTATCCATTACTTTTTCATATTTGCAAGTACGCATCCCAAGGCAAAGAATTCCAAAATTTTACTGCTCTTACTTTAAAAACAAAAAACAAACCCTGTCTTTGTTTTAGGCGCATGTGCCTTTCCTTTAGTCTTAATGGATGACCTCTTGTTTTTTTGAGTAAATAGTTCCTTGGAGAGTTCTTTGTATTGACCTCGAATATATTTGTAAATGGTAATCATATCCCTTAGATGTCACTTCTATAATGTAAACATTAGTCTCTCCTTATAACTCAGATCTTCCAATCCCTTTATCAGTTTTGTTGCACGTCTCTGCACTTTTTCCGGTTCAGTAATGTCTTTTTTAAAGCGGAACTACCACCTCTTAAATACTTTAACTTCAGTAACTCCAGATCCGGCGACTAGCAGCTCAGTAGCGCTAGTCGCCAGAATTTTTACCTTATTCAGAAGAAATTTGCATTCTTACCAGGCTGACAGCAGCACGTAGCACAGACATCTTCCCATAGTGACATCTGCGCGCCTGCACCGTCAGTCCCTTTTGGAGCCGGACGGCTCCTAGCAACGCCTCCTAGACCCAGCTGGGACTGCATATTTCTTTTGGATAAGGTAATAATTCTGGCGACTAGCACTACTAAGCTGCTAGTCACCAGATGGGGAGTTATTGAAGTTAAAGTGTTTAAGAGGTGATAGTTCCGGTTTAAGAACTGGTACCAAAAACTGTACTTTATATACTAGATGAGGCCTTACCCAGATTTATATAGAGGTAGAATTATATTCCTATACCATGCATCTATACCCATTTTATATAATCGCTAGCATCAAAGAGATTACACAATTATTAGAAATCAATAGGTTAATAACTTTAACCCCTTAATGACCGCACAATCCAGGGGTGGGTGGCCGTTAAGGACCATGGCACTTTTTTTCTTTCTCAAAATGAATTCTGGGATGGCAGAGCTGCATTCAGCTGCTCTGTCATCCCTGGATGCCATGATGTGCCAGAACAGTCACCGGTCCTTAATGCCCAGAATGCCGTGATGGTCCTGACACATCATGTGTCCTTAAGGGGTTCACGCAATATAAACAAAGAAAAATAACACAGGGTCCCAACTCACTCAGGTTTATTGTTTGACTGAAGACCACATAGAAAGAAGCTCTCACAAAAACCTTCTACTGTATAAAGTAATATAATAAAATGGTTTGACTGCACGAACTCACATCCGTGGCCATCTGCAGCCCAGGCAAGAGGGGGTCCTTGCACCCCCTGTATTTGCCCAAGTCAGAACATAACTGCTGGCATAGACCTTAGAACCTACTCTGCTTATGACTTTGCCCCCTCTGGAAAAATTCCTGAGGATGCCCATGGTCATATGCCTATCCATTAAAAAGGACCATACTCCTTCCTACCCTACTTTAGACTACACCAAAGCAGCCCGTTCTCTGCAATTCTCTAAATCATTACATCAACCTTTCCCGTAGCTTTTAGTCATTCAAGCCCTCTGAAACCCACCTATTCAAAAGGAGCTTACTTACACCACTGATGTATTTAGACTTTCTGCTGCCCTGAGCCCAACCAAGTGCATACTTCCTCCCCATTACACACTTGGCCACACCCTCACTGTCAACCTCTTTTACACAGTGCCATATATCTTCCCTTAAAGACACATAAGGCTACATGGGTTAACATTATGCGTAAAGAGGCAGTGTACACTGACAGTAACATAAAAATAATTCTGCATTTCCTTTACTAAAGCCTTGTACTTATGATCCTCCTCCTCCTGTCTCTGTATGTTGTCACGATTACTAATTAGATTGTAAGCTCTCTGAGCAGGATCACCTTCCCAATGTATGATATCTATTGCAGTGATCACATTTTAGCCCAATGCGGTTAACCCTGTCCTGTATTTTTGTATTGTACTATTACAATTATTGTAAAGTGTAGTGCACATGTATGGCGCTACAAAAGTAAGGATACATACAAACACACACTTAATGCAGATGACTTTAAGAGGTGCCTGTGAAGAGGCTATGAGACTTGAGCCACAGTTGCACATTTTAAATAGTTCAATTTCTTTAGAAAACTGCTACAGGCACAAACGGCAAGACTGCCTAATCTGGCTGCTCCTGCTGATTTTATGGCCTAGGCCTAAATAGGTCACTGATTGTAAATATCCTTCTATACTGAACCTCACTTTACACGGTTTCATTGTCTTGATAACTAATATACTGCACTGCAGAATCTGTTAGCATTTTACAAATTATGATGACAATTTTTATTATTATTAATATTAACATTTCACATCCTCAGGCCATCGTTCAAAAGTAACATGTAAAAGTTACCACGGTGCCAGTTTTGATACACTTAGGTTTAATCAGTCGAGTGCCAGAGGAGGTATTACACGCATTGATAATCTTCTGGTGCTCAAAGGGTTAAAAAAATAAATTAAAAAAAAAAAAATGGAGTAATTCACTTCTTTAGCTTCTTGCATGATGCCCACTGGGCCTTATGCATAAAAGTGAAATGGAGCAAATTAGGAAGGGGAGACAATTCCCATTCCTTCAAGTGGGGATTTTAACCCCTAGAGAAGTCTTCAATGTACAGTACTAGAAAGCAGTTTCAAATGTATTTGTCCCCTATTGTGCAGCTGTTTTGCACCACAATTGCTCCAGTTTCCTTCAATATATAAGTTCCTTAGTTATATGCCCCATTTAAATCAATAGGTATTTTTATTTGTCTCTTACAGTGAAGTTTATTTGTTCCAGATTTTACTTTCCTTTTACACATAAGACCCTAAGTGTACCAGAACTGTCTCAAGGGTGACATGACATTATCCTGGCCCTTTCTGACTAACCTTGGGGTCCAACATGTACCTTCTCTCAGGATAAATGGAATCCCATCTGAATGTATCTATTGTCAGCTGTTCCCCTTCTGCCTCTGGATTGTAAGCACTCTCAAGCAGGACCCTCTTCAGCAATAGTAACAGATTGTATAAGTGTGCCATGTGTTTGGAATGAGTATTCTCTACACATTATTGTAGAATACACAGAAGCTTTTAAAAATGGACAATAAAATAAAATCATGTCTGTAGAACAGCCCTATGTCTCTATATGTATCCTTATACCCAACTTAGATTTCAGGCTCCCTGGAACAGGAACTTGTTATATTGTTACATAAAATCCAGATTTTCATACATTATAAGAAGACTGCCTTTTTGCCAGAAGATAATTATATATTGCATACAAAATAGTCTCTGATGGAGGTGGGAGGAGGCTTTGTAGGCTTGGCTGCTCTTTACGACCAGTTGAAGCTGTTAACTTGTTTTATAGTCTCTCAGTTCTACCCCTTCTGCAGTATTTATGGGGTCAAAAGCACATCTTCCCTGTAATTTGCTGTGTGTGTTTTCAGGATACTCACTGACCCAAACATATCTGCACTCAGAGAGATGCTGTAAATGTTACTGCATCTCTTTATTGCATAATAAATCTGCTGGAGTGAAGTAGCTGAGGACTGCAGTATAGATCAATACTGCAGGGAGGACCCAGATCCCAACACTGTACATATACTGGAGAAATGCAGGGGTCCCTACTCTGTAGCTTCTATGCACACAGGTATAACCACAATCTCTCTCCAATTAATTATTATACATAGGTAGAGGAGATTTAGCTCTCCTGCCTATTCTAATATATCAAAGATATCCCACCCCTGTGCCTCTATACATTGATGAGAGGCTTCTCTCCCCAAAGGTTTAAAAGGAAAACATCCCCCTCTCTCATTGTAAATGTACATCAGTAATGAACAACCAGCTTCATTTACAGGGCGGAAAATTATAGTTAACCCTATGATGGATCAAAGCGAAGAAGAGGTGTTTCGATTACATTTAATTATGGGAAGCAGGGGCCCGTGACTGAGGGGGGGCCCGCCACCGCCACCAACAATAATAACAATGTTCCAGTGCCAGCCGTCCACCTGCTTGCCTGCCTGCTGTTTGAGCCCACCAGCGCTATTTAAAGCAGCCGCTGGCCGCCGCACTATGCTCCATGACCTTGAGGCCTCACTTACTTGATCCCTATCCCTTCCCATTCATCCCACCCATCATTTAAATTATGCAGCTGGGCACGATTGTCCTCATCCACACACAACACTTGCTGCCAGAGTCCAGACTAGATGCTCGTTACTGTCTGGCAGCAAGTGCTTCTCTCCATGTGCCTCTTCCTCTTCTCTGCGCATGCCTGCGCAACTATTTGATCTATGCAGGATGCGCACTTATGTCATCACGGCCCGCAGGGGCGCGTGATGATGCGGGGGGGAGTGGGACTCAGAGTCAGCCCACCACAGGAGACCGGACTTCACAGACCACCTAGCCCCCAAGGAGGACATATAGCAGGACTTAGACTGGGCCGGTCTGTCCTTGCTTGAAACACTGATGGACCGCCAGGGATCATGGAGAGGCCCTCCTCAAAGAAAGGCAAGAGGGCGAAGGAGGGGCCCCAGGTAGGTTGGGGAGACATATACAAGGTTGTGTGTTAAAAGGGCCATCAAATATGAAAAATGTATTATGCTCAGTACTTTACTAGTTAAAGGGATAGTAATACTTAATTATTACTAATACCTATATTAAAGTCCTATTAAAAATAGATTTATTGCCCCCAGTGTCATCTCTCAAACCTTTATGGTTTGAAAGATGATCGGTCCTAAAGTTGCCCTCTTCCTCCCCCTTCCCCGAAGTCAAAGTTGTAGCTGACTGAAGGGAAACCCGGTCTTCCGCTCATCAGGCGGCTCTGCAGCAGAGCTGCGATCGCATTAAGAAAAAAAAAAGAAAATTCACTAAAAACAGCCTTCTATGTGTGCTTGCAAACCAAGCACACATAGAAGACTGTTTTAGTGAAAGTTTTCTTTTTTTATTAAAACGATCGCGGCTGTGCTACAGAGCCGCCTGAAAGTCGTACGAGAGAGAGGGCAACTTTAGGAGCGATCATCTCTCAAACCATAAAGGTTTGAGAGTTGACACTGGGGGCAATACATTTATTTTTAATGTGTGTGTGTAAGTAAGTCAAATATTTTAATTGTGTTTGGGTACCCTCCCCCTAAAAAAATAGGCCTGTAAATTATCTATCTACCAGTGCAGAGGCACAATGCTTGAGGGGTTAGCATGTGAATGGTTATATGGCTGCCAGTGAGGCCCAAGGAACTTTATGTATTTAATGCAAAACTCAGCGGTTCAGGAGCAAACCAACTGAAATATAGTGGACAAATAAATATTCCCAAAATGCCAATTAATTTAAATGGTGTGTTTCACCCCCTGAATGCCAGTGGGGTCTCCTAAAAGAAACCCTACATTGAGATAATTAGGTATTTTAACCCCTTGAATGCCAACAAGGTCTCCAATGCTTAGCTTTACACATCATTAGAGACCTTCTTGAGTTCAGAGGATTAAATGCCCCATTTAAAATCAAGGGGTTTGGGTGTTATTTCCTCCTGTAATGGCAGTAGTTATTCTCCAGAATAGCTTTACTTTGACTTTATACACAAAACCTTAAGGGACTTATTCATGAAGCTATAGAGTTGCAATTATGCAGTGAACCAACTTCTCCATTGAATGCATTTTTTTTTTTTAACATGTTGAATGCTAGTGAGGTCCCCAACACATTGCTTTACATTGTGTTGATGATCTCTAGCATTCAAAGGGTTAAAAACTACATTTAAATTAATGAAAATTTACAGAAATTCAGTGCCATGGTGAAGCTGGTTTGGTCCATAATTGCACCTCTGTAGCTTTATGAATACATGTAGTGATGGCAGAAAAGCTTATGGATCTAGCAGGTGGCAATGTTTGAATTTGCCAGCCACTTGATGTATTGGTTTTCAGGACCTTACAGCTGAATTGGAACTAAATGATACCACAGCTTATAGTTAAATGAGGTTACATAAGTGATTGATACAACAGAGCTTACAGCTGAATTAGAGCTACAAAAGAGATATGACTGAGTTTACAATTAAAATGGAGCTACAGTAGAATTGTAGCTCCATTTTATTTGTAAGCACTGTGGTATCACACGTGTAGCTCCAATTCAATTGTAAGCTCTCTGGGATCGCTTGTGTTGCTCCATTTCAGTTGTAAGCGCTGTGGTATCACAAGTGTAGCTATATTTCAATTGTAAGTTCTGTAAAATCACTAATGTAGCTACTAATTCTATGTGGTTATTACATTTGAAATATAAGTGGATATAAAAAGTCTACACACCCCTGTTAAAATGCCAGGTTCTTGTGATGATAAAGAATGAGACAAAGATAAATCATGTCAGAACTTTTTCCACCTTTAATGTGACCTATAACGTGAACAATTCAACTGCAAAACAAACTGAAATCATTGAGGGGGAAAAATAAAAAATAACAAACTCACAATAACCTGTGAGTTGAGTATAACAGAGACATTAAAAAATATATATATTATATAGACACAAAAACTAAAATGTTATATACAGTTGTATATTGTTTTAGATATGAAGCAGCAGTTATTTTTAAGGATTTTAGACTGGGAGAAAATCGGATTTTTTCAGGTAGGTTTTTCCATACTTTTGGAGCTCTTAAAGAAAAGGCAGATCGACCGACTTCTTTCTTGAAATGTGGTATACTCAGTGAGTTGTTGGCAGTGGAGTGTAGAGCTGGAGTGAGCATACTGCTCAGGTAGTTTTCTAGAGAAGTGGTTATGAACCATGCCAGAGAGGTAAAGGGCATGTCTAGATGGATTTGTGGTGCAGGAGCATATACTACGTCCCCATAGTCTATGACTGGCATTATCATCTGTTGTACGATAATTGTACATAATTTCAGCACTTTTCTTTTAAACCTAGGCCTTAACCCCCCCCCCTTATTTATCAAGTTACCGCCTAATTCAATTTGCAATGCACTGGATACATCTCTGACACTCAAATGGTTAAAATCCCTATATAAATCAGCAGGAATTCTGGGACATTTTAGATTTCCCCTATGGTGTGGATTACCCCAGAACTATTTCACATCTCTATTGAACATGAGGTTCTATGTAGAACAAAGTGGGATGACTGTGTAAAAATTCCAATGTGTCTTTTACCCATCTGAATGCAAGAGGTCTCCAACATGAGCAAGTCAATGGGAATGCCTCACACGCCAAATAAAAGCTGGTTGCCCTAGAACTGTATATCAAGCTTCTTGCCACTCACAAGATATCAGTAAAATAAATGCACATCCCTCTCTGCAGTCTTTCTTAAAGCTTTGTATATATCCCACCGTCTCTACTAATTGTATAATAGTCAGTAATTATGAGGAAGCAAATACTGCCGGTATTGTGTGTGGAAGAATGCCATATGGGGAGCGGCATGAGGAGAGTCTAAAGAGTGACTGGAGAAGATTTGGAGCCAAGACTGACGACCCATTGTTTTCATTCCATACTCCATCATATCATCTACATTTAGTTGTGAGAAGCCCTAGTTGGGTATACTTTTGACTGTCATATCAGTTTGTTCATCTCATCTGTTTTGTCCATATGTGTTTTCATTTCCACTATCTATTCCTGGGACATTGTTGTTTGGGACACTCCATCACAGAAGTGGGACCCAATTATATATCACATTTTGGTTCCAATATATTTTTTTTTAGTTTTACTTTAATTACGCATTTTAGTCCACAAAGGTGCACTTATTACCATTATTATAATTTTTTTTGCATTGTTTTCACTGATTCACCTAATTGTTTATAAATTTATGGGTAACATCCATCTCTTTACCTACAATTCCTGAGCACCACAGGAAACAGGAAGCTGTGTAGGGTTGCCACTCAGCCGGTATTTTACTGGCAGGCCGGTAAAAAATTGGCTTCTGTCCAATGTTAAGTCTATGGAGGGAATGCCATGGGCGGTATTTTTTTTAAGAAAAGGTAGCAACCCTAAAGCTGTGACTGTACTGGGAGGCAAAAGCCATGAAATGAAAGTAAACAAACTGAAGTATAAAGGTTAGTTTTTATAGCTTTAAACCTTGATATAGAGATATCCAGTTAGGTATGCTTATTATCAACGGCATTTCAATGGCACAGATTACAGAAAACAGAATCAAATCTTATCAGGCAATCTTTTAACCCTTTCCATGCCAGAAAGGTATCCAACACTTACTGTTGTAATGCATAGGATACATCTCTAGCACTCAAACGTTTAAAGAGATTAGAAGCAAATCCTATTTCCGCTTTTTGCAAACAGAGAGAACATGCATGGGCCCTTTAAAAGATTCTGATTAGGTGCACAATCATTCCTTCATTACCTCCACCAATAAAGTAAGCAGCTGAAAGGGGAGAGTAACAGATTACACAAACACAAAACCCCCTTACCACAGCTAGTACCTACTCCACTGGGAAAATCTTACAATTGTCATGTTGGGCTGTGGGCCCTGTAAGGCACATCTGTGGACTTAGTATGGCACATCTGCAGTGTAACAGGAATCTCTGTTATCTACAGCTTGGAGAGATCCTGTTTAGGGGACAGTGGAATCATGACATCATTGCAACACAGCCAGAAATTATTAACCCTTTAACACCTTTTTTTCCCCCTGAAAGACCGGTGATGGTCCTGGCAAGTCACGTATTGTGTGCTTACAGCGCTCCTACTAGCAACGGAACAAGTCAGTCTCATGTGCCAGAGCTCCAACAACGACCAAATCGGTCCTTAACCCCTTAACAACCGGCTGCACGTTCAACAGTTAAGGACCATGGAGATTTTTAAAATCAATTCAGGGAACCCCCCAAGAGCACGAGGACCCCTGAATTCCATGACATGACAGGACCATCATGGATACTTAAGGGAAGTTTACCCATGACGGTCCTGGTGCGTCATGGGTCCTTAAGGGGTTAAGAGAAGGTAACTTCCCCGGACTGCTCGTAGGTAAGGGATTAAAGACCAGAGAGATGTGCACACTCCTGATCAATAAGGAGGATTTGACACTATGTAATACATGGGTGACGTTGAAAGAATTTTCAATGACAGTTGTTAGGCATTTTTTTATATCAGAGAATAGCTTAAGATATTTAGCTTAATTTATTTGTCAGTGCATGCACATTAGCTAGTACTGGCTGGCAGGTGGGAAGGGGAGCACTGTGGAATGTTTCTATCTGGTAGGCATGTCAGCTACTACTGTCTAGTTTGCATTAGCTGACAAGTAAGCCTAAATATTTCAAACTTTTTAAATAGAAAATGGTTAACATATCAATGCTTTTGAAAGCTCTTTCAAAATAACCTATTTGTTGAAAGTGACAGTTGGGTTTCAGTAAAAGGCAGATCTCTCCTGTATCACCACACTGAAATGCAGAGTCGTCAACTAATCCAGTGGTAGTTAGCATGAGCCAAACAGTGTAAATAAGACTCTGTAGGCGAGTCATCTGTATGCTGCAAGGAAGCACATTACTTATGTGAGTTACAGGGAGAGACTTTTTATATTTGTATAAAATGAAATATTATATATCTATGTATAGGAATACAGGGGACATTTCTTATATCTATATATAGGGATACAGGGAGAGCTTTCATTATATATATACACATTTTTTTTATAGAAAGATAGGGCAGCACCCATGGTACCTTTGTAATAACAAAAAATAAATAAATGGCAATTTATTGTAGGTCATTTGTCACTTTGATTATAAAAGTCCCATGGGTGCTGCCCTTCCTTTTATATATATATATATATATATATATATATATATATATATATATATATATATATATATGTGTGTGTGTGTGTGTAGTTATATTTTATATCAGGGCTTAAAATGTGAAGTCCTTTGCTAATAGCCAGACCTGAAAAGTTACTCACCACTGAAAGCCATAACATACCCACCAGGGCTGAATTTCTACTCGCCAGGGCTAAATTTTCACTCAACATTGGCTAGTGGCGAGTGGAAATTTTGAGCCATGTTTTATATAGATACTAGTGTAAAAGCCCGTGTACACGGACCAAGGTCCAGGGTGATGTTAAGAGGCCAGTCCTACTCTGCTTCCTGCCACCAACGCAGTAATGCACTGTAGAGACTGCCCGAACGCACAGAATGCTCCCAGTACAGAACTCCCAGCATTCTGTGCTCTTAACACAGAACTCCCAGCATTCTGTGCTCTTAACACAGAACTCCCAGCATTCTGTGTGTTCGGGCAGTCTCTACTGCACATGACTGCTTCCGACAAACATCCTAGCAAATTATTATATAGGAGATTATATATATATATACACACACACACATTACTGTGCAAAAGTCTTAGGCAGGTATGAAAAAATGCTGTACAGTAAGACTCCTTTCAAAAATAGACATGCTAATTGTTTATTTTTAGCAATTAACAAAATTATAGTGAGTGAACAGAAGAAAAATCTAAATCAAATCAATATTTGGTGTGACCACCCTTTGCCTTCAAAACAGCATCAATTCTTCTAGCTACACTTGCAAAGTTTGTTAACCCTTTGAGTGCCAGAGTGGTGCGCAACGCATTGCAAAGCAATGCGTTGCGTACCACTCTGGCACTCAAAGGGTTAAGGAACCCGGCAGGTAGGTTGTTGGATTTAGGCAGCCTCTTCTGCTTCTCCCTCTTCATGTAGTCCCAGACACAGCTCTGTGGTGAGCATATCATCGCTTACAGGACTCCTTGTTTTTCTTTATGCTGAAGATAGTTCTTGATGACTTTGGATGCATGTTTGGGGTCACTGTCATGCTGCAGAATAAATTTGAGGCCAATCAGACTCCTCCCTGATGGTATTACATGAAGGATAAGTATCTGCCTGTACTTCACAGCATTCCATTAATTGTGATCAAATCCCCAACTCCATTTGCAGAAATGCAGCCCAAAACTTAGAAGGAACCTCCACCATGCTTCACTGTTGCCTGAAGACCACTATCAAGCCCTTCGGCAAAAAAACTGCCTTCTGTTACAGCCGAATATTTTAAATTTTGACTAATCAGTCCAGAGCACCTGTTGCTATTTTTCTGCACCCAGTTCCTGTGTTTTCATACATAGTTGCATTGCTTGTCCTTACTTTCACAATGGAGGTATGGCTTTTTGAACACCACTTCTGTGGTAAATAGGGGGACCAAGATCCCACTGTTTTCTGTCAATTCTGAGCTGATGGAACTACCGGACATCGTAAGTTTCCTTGGCCGACCACTGCATCTACGGTCCTCAACGTTTCCAGTTTCTTTGTGCTTCTTCAAAAGAGCTCGGACAGCACATCTGGAAACCCCAGTATGCTTTGAAATTTCTGCCAGGGTGAGACCTTGCTGATGCAGTATAACTACCTTCTGTCTTGTTGCTGTACTCATTCTTGCCATGGTGTATGACTTTTGACATTAAACTGTCTTCAGTAACCTCACCTTGTTAGATTTTGGCTGTTCCTCACCCAGTTTTATTCCTCCTACACAGCGGTTTCAGTTAATGATTATATTTCAACACACATATTAAATTGATGATCATTAGCACCATTTTGGTATAATTGTTTAATCATACCCCTGACCATATGCCTACAAAATGCCTTTGTGTAAGTGTACATAGAAGAATGCTGTTTATATGCAAGAAGCTCCTTGAGCGTTTCCTACTCTCCACCCATCCCACTGTCTATTGGAGTGCCTCAAGGATCAGTCCTAGGACCCTTGCTCTTCTCAATCTACACCTCGCCCCTTGGAAAACTAATCAACTTCCTTGGGTTTCACCATCATCTCTATGCTGATGACACTCAAATATATATTTCCTCCCCTGACCTCTCCCCTTCCCTCTTGTCCCAAGTGTCTGACTGTCTGTCCGCTGTGTCTTCCTGGATGACCTCCCGTCAACTCAAACTTAACCTTGGCAAAACCGAACTAATCATCTTCCCTCCCACCACAACCAGCCTTACCCCAGATATTACCCTCACCATCAACAACACTACCATCACACCGACCCCTACAGATCGATGTCTGGGTGTCACATTTGACTCTGCCCTGTCCTTCATTCCTCACATCCAGTCACTCTCCAAATCATGCCGCCTCCACCTCCGCAACATCTCTAAAATCCGACCCTTCCTCACACATGACACTACCAAAATTCTAGTCCAAAAACTCATCATGTCCCATCTTGACTACTGTAACTCTTTACTAATTGGCCTTCCTCTCACCCGACTAACCCCACTACAGTCCATAATGAACTCTGCTGCAAGACTTATCTACCTCACTCATCGCTTCTCTGACACCAAACCCCTCTGTCAATCCCTACATTGGCTCCCATTAGCATAAAGAATTAAATTCAAAATTCTGGTGCTTACTTATAGAACCCTCACTAACACCGCACCACACTACATTTCATCTCTCCTCTCCAAATACACTCCCTCTCGCAGTCTTCACTCCGCACACGACCTTCTCCTCTCCACAGCTCTTATCACATCCTCCCACTCCCGCCTACAGGACTTCTCCTGTGCTACACCCCAGCTCTGGAATTCCCTCCCCCGCCCAATCAGACTCTCCCCCAGCCTTCAGATCTTCAGGCGCTCCCTGAAAACTCACCTCTTCAGGGAAGCCTATCAATTGCCTCCATAAACAATATCACTAAGAATCACCCCTTGCCTTGACCACTGCACTCAACAGCACTTCTCACTCCCACCCACTGACTGGCAGGTCAGGTGGCAGGAGGCACTTACACCCAACAGCACTTACTCCTCCTGTGTCATACCTACCTTCCTCTAGAATGTAAGCTCTGTCACGAGCAGGGTCCTCTGATCCTTCTGTTCTCCACATTTGATTGTACTATTTAATACCTCTGTATGTCTACTCCCTACTGTAAAGCGCTGCAGAATTTGCTGGTGCTATATAAATAAAGATTAATGATTAATAATAAAGAGGGTGGTCACACCAAATCTTGATTTGATTTAGATTTTTCTTCTGTTCACTTACTATCATTTTGTTAACTGAGAAATATAAACTTGCAACATGTCTATTTTTTAAAAGCATTCTTAATTTACAGCATTTTTTCACACCTGCCTGCACAGTACTGTACATGTGTATATGTGTGTGTTTGTATGTGTATATTGTGTATGTGTGTGCATGTGTGTGTGTGCATGTGTGTGTGTGTGCGCATGTGTGTGTGCGTGTGTGTATGCATTCGTGATCCATTGCCGTTTCTATACACAGATAGAAACAGAGGAAAAGATGTCTTATATGTGCCAGTGATTCCAAGCCCTTTATGAGTTGTGGCATATATAGTCGGAGAATTCTAGTTTATATGACACATGTAATGAATGTATTTGTGAAGATGTGAATCACTGAGCTTGGTGCTATGACACGACTGTCAGTAATCACTGTTATAATGCAGACAAAAGACCCCTCTGTTCCCAACTTTCCCATACATAGAAATACCTCCCCTTCATTTCCGAAATACGTTTTAATTAGTGACATCTACCAAGGGTACTCCCACTGCTGAAAGGTGTTTTATTCAAACGTTATTACAGTTCAAAGTTGAATTTTTTAGGTGCAATATCACAGTGGCCTGAAATTGTACAGTGGCGCTGTTGCTACACCATCCTATGGAGGTTTATGGTTCCGGGACCAGAGCTGTCCATAGGATGGTGTAGCAACAGCACCAATGTACAATTTCAGGCCACTGTGATATTGCACCTAAAAAATTCAACTTTGAGCTGTACTAACTTTTGGAATAAAACATCTTTCAGCTGTGGGAGTACCCTTGCTTTACTCAGGGGGATAAACCCTACAACATAAATTGTTAAAAAAAATAAAAATAAAAAAATAAATATTACTATGCCTTTTATACAGGGCCCTTAGAGATCCAAGGCCTCCTCTTTTCTTATATGTACATATAACACCCCTGTTCATATATGCAGAAAGAAGATCAATCCCCCTCCTGTTCCTATATGCAGCTATAAGAACAATCTATTTTCATATGCTGATATAAGAACCTCACCTTTTGTTCCTATATGCAGATATAAAAACCCTCACTCTATTCCTATATATAAATACAAGAACCCCCTCTCTTCTTATATGCAGATATAAGAACCCCCCCTCCCCTTTCAATCTCTCTGGTAGATATCAATATTTCCCTTGTATGAATGGGATCTTGAAACATGGGGTAAGCTTGAGCCACCCCTTGCACGACAGTCTGAACATTTGGTGGCAAGGCAACATGCTTCTGAAAAAGAACTGTCAAGACCAAAATCTTCACCTTACCTTGATAGACCTAAGACAAAGCCCCTTTTGGAGGCCATCCTGGACAAAGTCCAATAGAAATGGAAGACGAAAAGGATCTGGTAAAGAGTCATGGCCTTTACACCATTTGACGAACAATGACCAAACTATACAATATGCCCTAAAATAAACCAGATTATGGGCATAGAGCATGGTTATAAAAAGAGGAGAGAGAGAGAAAAAAAACCCTTTTCCTCAGGATATTGTCTTGAAGAGCCACACCATCAAGCAGCTAAGTATAAGCCAACTTAAACGTACCACTAAAGTGGTTCTGGAAGTCAGTCTGAGCATCTTTGGAGAAAGCATGCAGTGGTTAATTAGAGCTGGAAGAGAGTCTGCACGAGAAAGATTTAGTTTGCAACTGCCCTGCTGTGCCTCCTACAGTCAGCAATCTAATCCCATGGTTCTTCTGTTGCTCTGTAGGAGTAAGCACCCTTGGAGCATTCCCATACTGGCAGGGTAACAAAAAGTACCTTTTGTCTGTGGAAGAAAAAACATTTTGAAATAACCAGAGGTAATAGTGCATTCTTAAACTTAGTAAACATAGCCAATGACATTCTCCAGTTCTGGAGAAAATAACATTTTGTCAACAAAAGGGAAACTGCAATGGCACTAGTCAACATGCAATCCAAAAGGTGGGATGTAAAGTGGCACCAGGAGCTGTGAAATACATCTTTAGGAGAGAAATCAGGTGCTTGTTTGCCAGTTTCTTAAGCTCACCATCCAAAAGCGGCAATGCTGTGAGTTTAGAAAGATGAGAAATCAGTGGGACAATTGTTGGGGAGATGGCCTACTACAACAGGACATCAGAATTTTTTTTTTTTTTTTTTTTTTTTTTTTAAATCTCTCTTCTTCTGATGTGTTTTCCCATTCCTCCAGAACTACCTAGATTCAAAAATGATTGGAAGTGAAAATTTCAGCCTTCCTGTTGCTTCTGAAATATATATACTGGGATAAAGAACTTGAGTTTGAGGCCTCAGAGACCTTCACGGACTGCACAACTGCCCTGATAAAGCCCTCAGCAGGTGACCTTGGGCCTTCTTCGAATGAATCCTCAGGAATAAAGGGCAAATCAAATATCATCCTCATGTTTCTTCTGCTCAACAGAGGAAGCCCCTTCCAGGGAAAAACGCCCATGAAAAATGACCAACTTTGTCTTTACTCACAGAAGATATCAGAGCTTTAACCCAGTTCAGTAGAAAAGGGGCCCAGAACCTGCAGTGAAAGGGCCAAAGAACAAAAAGGGACAAAGTACAGCCTGACATGAGGAGCAAAGGGTTAATGAGGAGAAACCTGAAGCCCTGGTGACTAACTTGTCTAAATCTCTCTTGTACTCTGACATAGCAGGAGACCCCCACCTCACACACACATATACAGATTAGAGGCAGAAATGAAATTGAAAATGCTTACCTATCTGAAAGGTTTAAAGACAAGAGAGAAAGGATGGAGAGACCTGTCTCATGTATCGAACACTGTAGGAAGAGAAGAAGCTTAAGGCTTCCCCTTCTTACTCCCTGAGGAAGAGGGTTAAAAAATCGTGTCTCCTGGGAAATGTAGCTTCCTTTTCCATCCAATTACAGAATGGTGCTGTGGCACTTACAGCTATGTCGTATGTTCATCACTGTGGCAGCAGGTGGGTCCCCCAAGGCCATCCCTTTATCCAAAAGTAAAAAGATAGAAGAATGTCACCTACTGGCAACTGGAGTCCACTTAATGTGGCATATACTATAACATTGCTGAAGATACCTCATCCAATATGGCCACCTCAAGAGTCCGTTCTGTCCCATAAAGAAGAGTGACTAAAATAGGTAAATTTTAGCAAATAAATTAAACAGGCCGCCCCTGAAGAGAAGGGGAAGAAGAGTGCAGCACTAGAAATTTTACCATATAATGTGCCTTCCAGACAAACAGGGGGGAAACTAAAAGTACCTGTGCACTATCCAACTGAAAGCCTCTTCAGTCTTCTATACATAATCTTACTCAGACACAGCCAAGCAGAAGAATAGGACAAACTGTTGAGAGACAACCTCTACCAGACCCAAGCCCCTTAAAGGGGATCTTTCTCCCTCAAGACACTTAACTTCATTTGATGTACCTATGAAAATTGTCAATCGATTGCATATGTTTTCCCCAAAATCTTTATCATTTTTTAGATATAGCCTTTTAAACCATACCTTATGACTTTGCCTGTTCCCATGACACAAGCTGTGCCGCACAGCACTGTTGGACGTCCCCTCCACTGACATTCTCCTCCCTCCTCAAGTTTGCCTAGGAGCAAGAGTGCTGCCATCATCACAGTGATTTGAAGGCCTAGAGAAGGTTAGTGCTTGCTGCTCCACTCCTCCTTTGGTTCCCATAGCTGCCAGGATCTTGGAACATCCTCCCAGAACACCCAGTGAAGAGCCCACCCCTTGCTTGTCTGGTCTCTGGGCCACTCACTGCTCAGTTTTTCCTTACCTTCTGTCACTAACATATGGAAAGTCACGTGCTCACATCTACCCCGAACATTCAGTGGAGCCAGTCACCCAACCCCACAGCCCTGCCATGCATTGTATACAGACAACCCAAAATAAAGTAATATGTAAATAAAACATGACCCCTTGCTGGAGAGCAGGCTAGAGTGCATGTTACCATACAATAAATACAGAGATTAATTTTCACCTCTC
The DNA here is from genome assembly GCA_037306005.1 of Rhinophrynus dorsalis. Classification (NCBI taxonomy): domain Eukaryota; kingdom Metazoa; phylum Chordata; class Amphibia; order Anura; family Rhinophrynidae; genus Rhinophrynus; species Rhinophrynus dorsalis. The sequence continues at coordinate 123,686,620 of CM074722.1, forward strand.
AATGTGGGTGGCCTCTTCCTTTATGTCCATGGTTGTACTTGTGAATAATCAATTGCCCCCACTGAATGATTCCTTTCGCTCACTCTGTCTGTACAACATAGTGTTTGACCGGTTCCACTGGGTGTTTGGGAAAGATGTAAGCACATGACTTTCCATAGGGTAGTGACAGAAGGGAAGAAAAAGGTCAGCAGTGCGGCACAGAGACAAGAAAAACTGGTGCAAGTTTAGGAAGGAGTATTGGCTGCTCCTCAGAGGCAGAGCACTGGCAATCATTCTAGATGTCATCATGATGGCAGTGCTCGTCCTCTTGTAAGAGAATAAAACAGTTCGATTTTCTTCATACAGAAAATGATAAATGGTGTTTTTTTAGTATTCTTTGGGGGGGTTTAATCCAATGGGGGGGGGGGGGAGAGTTGGAACATGATAGACTCACTTTAAACGCCTGCAACCTGGCCCATATCCATCAAGGAAGCCAGAGATAGGAGCATGCCAAATCAGGGACTGAACAGCCCCAAGTAAGTTAAGAAAACAAAAAAGGATAGCCAAGAGGAAATTTGAGGTGACTTTTAAAGCTAAGCATGTCTGATGAGGGTTAAGTGGAGTGGGGAATCTCTACCTCTAGAAAGCTTTTAAGGCAAGTGCCCTGTCCGCCTGGCCAGAAGATACTTTACTCTATGGTTCCTGTGTTCCTTATTGGATGAAAGAGAAATAATTGGGTTGTTTGTGGAAGGTGGGATGTGTTTCAACAGGCACAGTCCAACTGGGGGATACACACACACACACATGGTAAAGTTGAATGTGGGTGGAAATTATCTTACATGCATTAAATCCATGAAGCTGATTTGGGACATTCAAGACACCGGTTTCAAGATTTATAAAACTGATATGGTCCTATACAGTCTCCAGGATAGACTGGTGGGGGGCACTTTCCATCACAGGCGTGAAGAAATCTGGTAGGAAGTTTAACCTGGTTATGGAAAAATGTGTGTGTTTGGGGGGGGGCATACTACATCCATCATAGTGAGATCAGGTAAGCAGACAATAGCTGGTATAGTTGTAACAAATTGCATGTGTCAGGGAAGGGGCTTGATGTTTTCAATCAACAATCAATCTAGTTTTGCCTAAAAGTGGTCTTGTAGTAGATCCAAGGGTGGAGGCAATGTAGCACTCTTTGGCACTATTTCCAGGGCATACCAGATGACTTCAGTATAATATAACACAGGGCAGGGGCTGAACACTCAGTGGTCAGGTCAGTCCTTCAGGGTGGCTCTGTCAGCAATGCTACAAATAGGCACAAAGTGATGGATTGCCAAAGCAGGTGAGGGACTGGGCCTTTCTAGAAGCTGGTCCTTCAACCAGGTTAGCTGCTTCAGAGGGTTATCCTATTGAAATGTCACCCTCTATTTGACGACCATCAGAAGGGCGAGCTCATAATGTTGCCTGCATCAAAAGGGCGACATTCTGATGTTGCAAGCTTAAGTGTCACCAAACAGAGGGCTACACTTATATATCATATGCTGTGCAATGCCCAAGATGCCTATAAACTATAAGCGGATCATAGTTGCTCTCACATACCTTTTCATCTCTGACTTCCTGCTGCCGGTGTTCTCAAGCCAGTTACCCCCTATCAGCCCAGCCTCCTCTCATGCAGGCCAGTGATCCATCACCCACTAAACCCACTCCAGCAGCTCAGAGCACGGCCGCACTCTGAACTGAGCTATGGAGGCTTTAATCAACTTTGCTTAGCGGCTGATAGATCACTGGCCTGCATGGGAGGAGGCTGAGACGGAGCCAGACCTGGGCACAGATGGGTGGTAACTGGCTTGAGAACAGCAGCAGCAAGAAGTCAGAGATGAAAAACCACCAGGGAGGTATGGGAGAGCAACTATGATCCACGTACAGTTTACAGGCACCAAAAGGCATTGAGCATTGGATATATAAATGTCACCCTCTATTCGGTGACACTTAAGCTTACATCATCAGAATGTCACCCTTTTGATAAGTGCTACATTCTGATGTTGCCTGCATGTTTCGGGCGACATTACGATCTCGCCCTTCTGATGGTCACCAAATAGAGGGCGACATTCAATAGTAAACACTTCAGCGGGATGCGGGTGTTGGCCTACTCTAAGACATGGCCTATGCGGCACCACATTATGGGGAGTCTATGTAGATTAATAGGTAAATAAAACATGCCATATTACAATTGTGTGTTGTGTCTTTATTTAATAAAGTTTATTTAGCCTGCCAGGTTGAAGGGGTAAGGCAAAGAGTGTTTAGTATGGTTTTGCTGGGGTTTCAAGTTTTTTTTATTGGGGAGAAAAAAAAAAAAAAAGGGTTACTGCATCTCACCTTATGATTCCCAATCAACACAAGACCACGTGTGGCCACAGAGCTAGTGAAGCCAGGGTCAGTGCAACACAAGAAAACAATGGGCTTTGGGTAAAAGAAGAAAGCTATTGTACTGCTTATAACCTTTAACTGCCCAGCTGTTGATGGACTACAATTCCCATCGGCTTCAGATAGTGACAGACTGTTGTGGACTATGAGAACTGTAGTCCAAAAGCTGAAAGGCTACAGCTTCCCCATGTTATTTCTGAGTTGGCAAGCTCTGGAAGTGTGCTGTGTTTGTAGTTAAGTAAGAATGTACCTTTTTTATTTGTCATATGTTGGAGAGTATGCTATATGCATATTTAAGATTCCCCCCCAACCAGCAGATATAATAGTGACCTCTGTTCCTATATGCCTGAAAGAATCCCCCCTCCTTTATTCAGATACCTAATCCACCTCTCTTCAGGAATTAGGACCCTCCCCAGTTCCTATATGTGGACATATGAACCCCCCCATTTTAATATGCAGACAAGAACCCCCTGTTTATATATACAGATATAAGAACCCCCATTTGTGGATACATTCATATGTAAAATCCACTCTATTCCTATATTCAGATATTAGAACCCAGTCATTTGTATATGCAGATATAACACCCCATCTGCTTCTATGTGTAGATATTAGAGCCCCCCCTTCACATACTTACAGATATAGAACATCCCCTTTCTATCCTATATACAAACCTAAGAACCCCCCCCCCCAAACAATCCTATACACCAATATAAGAAATTTCTCCCTTGTGTTCTTACACACAGATATAATGCTTCCCCCTCTGTTTAATGAGGTTATCTGTCTGCAGATGCTCAGATTTATGGTGCTGTAAGAAGACTCCCCGCTCTGCCAGAGACAGGCTGCTGAGACTGCAGAAAGTAATACACTAACCTGAATACAGATGAGGAGGGAGCGAGGAGGCAGGGTGCGCAGCACACTGACAGCTATACAGACGTATGGAAAGGCTAAAGGATATATACCCAGTCAAACTGGGTTTCACACTCAGAAATGGGGAACAATTAAGGGGGATACACTGGCACAGAACCACACGTTTTCACACTAAGAAAATCAGCCCCATCCTAAACATGTACAGAAGTAGATGTATAAAACCAAAAGTTTAGATATGCTGTGGCAAACCAGCTGCAGCACAGGGGATAAATAAAATCCCCCAAATTTCCACTGAGGCTTTTAACCCCATAAGGCAATGCATTGGAAACCTTTAAAACCAATGGGGATAGTTCATTTCCCCAATGGTGGAGTTTATTTGCTCTAGAATTGCACCTGTTAGCTTCCTGAACGAGGCCCTTGTGGAGTGGAAGAGTGGATGTGGTAAAAGGGAGGAGGGGAGTGACAGGAGTGGGAGGAGAATGGGAGAGATAGATTGGGGGGGGGAGAAATAAACCAATATATTGGCTGTAGTACATGCACTGAATCACACAAACAGTTTACTAACAATTCTAGCATCACTCGATGACTACAGTGACTGAAGCAGAGTATTAAAACCCAGCAAACAAATGACCCCCTCCTTCTTACTTCTGACCCAACACCTTCTCCTGGCACCTTGTTACTATTCAGATACATATTTATAACAATAATATATAAGAAGTGTAATGCTTCACAGAGAATAATAGCTTTTTATATGCGGTGCTAAAGCAGGATTACCTCAAGTTTATACACCATTGCGTATTAACCCTCTGAATACCAGAGGCATGTGCAATGCATTGCTTTGAGATTTGTTGCACAACCCTCTGACACTAGGGAGCTGAATACCATATTAGCATCTAAAGGGTTCAACATGGCTTTTACTGCTCGCTCTACGGACATATTCAATAAGCTACAGAGGTACATTTCTGAAGCACACCAACTGCTTCATTGGGGACAAAAACATTTCTAGAGTTACCATGGATTTAAGTGGGATTCCGGTATTCATTGAAAACCTCACCAATCAAGTGGTTAAAAGTCCAATTTAAAATATTTGGACATGTTCATTTTTCCCTATAGTGCAACTAGTTGGCTGCATAATTATTCCTCTTTAGCTTATTGAATACAGGCTTCATACATTTGTTAGTTCATGGCCAATATGGGTTATTGGGCATACAGCCGTTACCCAACGAGTCAAAAAAGCCAAAGACGGGGCAGACTTGCATGAACTTAGACAGGTGCTAACTGATCAGTACATTGAAAGAAAAAGGATTAAAAAAAAAAAAAAAGAGAGAGAAATATCAGAAAATCAGATGGTATTTTACATATTTGCAATAGTAAGCAAATGGCAAGATTAAAAATGATCATCATGCAGGTGAGGGCAATCATATGTGGCCTTCCAGACAAGTACAAGTCCCATCATTCTCTGCTGGTCTGCAGAAGATGACAGGAGCTGTAGTATAACAATGTCTTGCGGACTGCAGGTGGCCTACCCCTGCATTACAGTAAAAACACAATCTGTATACCAGCAAAGACCTGAAAGGCCATCAGAACAGGCAGAGTATTATATTATTTCTCAACAATATGCCACAAAATGCCAAGTTCAAACATGTAACCCTATGGGGGTCTGCTACAAATTTTAAATTGCTTTGTTCTAGCCATAGATTGTTTTGTGTACCTTTCTGCACTCTCCCTGTAAAATGAGGGATTTAAACCCATCATGGTTGCGGTGCTTCAGAGCTGCTGCCCAACAGCAATAAATCATGGAATGGAGAGGGCACAGCCCTCATCCTAATTTCAGCTTGCTCTGCAAAAGGAATGACCACTGTATAAAAAAATAAAGAAAAAAAAAAAAATCACAAAGGCCAGTGCTACAGCGGGAATTTACCGTGTATTCTGTAATGACCAAGAAAAATAAATCTGCAAAGCTTTCTGGAAACTGGAGATTCTGCGTGTCTCTCCTAATAGCCTGTTCCTGTGATGGAGCATAACGCTGAGTGCCAGAAGGCTTACGCAGTGCATTGCTTTGTAATGTGTTGCATACTCCTCTGGCACTCAAAGGGTTAATTTCTTGGATACAAGGGATGTCTGCAAAGCATTGAAAAGCATCCAAGGGGTAAAATATGAAAATAACCTCATTGTGAAGAAATGCGCTGGAGGCATCTCTACCATTTAAGGGGTTAATTATGATGACCCCTTGGATGCGAAAGGCATCTTGCTGGGGATGTCAGGGGTTAAAGCGTAACTACCACCCAATATAAAGTCACCCCCAACAATCCTATATAATAATTTGCTAGGATGCTTGTCAGAAGTCGTCATGTGTAGTAAAGACTGCCTGAACGCACGGAATGCTGGGAGTTCTGCGCTGGAAGCAGTCTGTGCTTTCAGGCAGTCTCTACAATGCATGACTGCATCGGCGGCAGGACACAGAACGGGACCGGCCTCTTAACCCTTTGAGTGCCAGGGGATACGCAATGCATAGCAAAGCAATGCGTTGTGTACCCCTCTGGCACTCAAAGGGTTAACATCACCCAGACCTTGGCCTGTGTACACGGGCTTTTACACTAGTTAGGTATATGGCAACATACTTCTTAATAGTGTTATCTGCTACAAGTACCACTATCTGAAGTAATCCTGTATCTTCAGAGAAAGACAGCCAGGCTTGCACACAGACATCTTGGATTAGAGATGTCTGCGTTCCTGCGCTGTTCATCCTGGTCTCCTCTAGGACGCATTGCATGGAGCCGAAAGGCACTGGAAGGGACTGATGACACAGGCGGCTCTACAGCAAGAAGCCTGGCCATCAGTCTCTGAAGAAACAGGATTACTTCAGAACGTGGTACTTGTGGCAGATAATAACACTATTAAGAAGCTAGTCGCCATACACCTAATTATTGGGGGGCATTCCGTGCTCCCAGCATTCTGTGCATTTGGGCAGTCTCTACTACGCATGACGGATTCTGACAAGCATCCTAGCAAATTATTATATAGGATTATTGGGGGGCGACTTTATATTGGGTGGTAGTTCGCCTTTAACTCCTTTGATCAACATCCCCAGCAAAATGACTTTCACATCCAAGGGGTTCATTATAATTAACTCCTTAAATGGTAGAGATGCCTCCAGCGCATTGCTTCACAATGAGGTTATTTTCATATTTTACCCCTTGGATGCTTTTCATTGCTTTGGAGACATCCCTTGTATCCAAGAAATTAACCCTTTGTGATTCTGGCACAGATGTTAATTACTTGTTTGAAATTGCCATTTTAATTTTGAGATGCATTATTTCATATCAGCTGTATGAAGACTTCATAAATATTTGCAAATGGAAAAAAAATCCTAATACTGGCTTTTGCTGATAGTACAAATCAGATACAATCAAGTATGGTTTTTAATCACAAATATTTATTTCATTCATGGCAATAATGACAGAATTCACAAAAAACACAAAAATTGCAACTTACTTGGGAAGTCACAAAATTGTTAAAATTAAAAGTATCTAATTACTTTAGCCATTTAAGGATCACCAGTAGGCCCTCTGGTCCTTGAGAATACATTTTTGAAAAGAGTAACAAACCCAATAACCCAATAAGCAATGCATTCCATACACCTCTGGCAAATCAAAGGTTTAAAAAATGTGCCCAACTTCTATGGTCCCATCCAATTCTCTCCCCCCCTTTGTTTCAAACATAATGCCACTTACAGCAAAAATATTCTCCTTTTTGACTGCCTAGCATTCCCTTCTGCTTTCGCTGGAGGGAAATTCTCTGTTCCCTACTGCACTCTTCCCCTCTAAATTTTCCAGTTAGTTAATAAACAATACTATACTCAAGGTTCATTGTTAGGTACCCTTGATATTCTGGTCTGGAACATTACTTTTCCATTCCGTTCACCAAGCCCACCATTAGATTTAGATAATGTAGCACAGAGTTATGAACCACGAGACCTTACCTCATTGTCTTGATCCTAAAGTCACCAAAACCAATGTCCAAAGCCCACAGGCTGCTTCTCCCTAAATCCTTCAATAAATACAATTTAATGCTCGAATGGGAACAGGTAGCAGGTAAGGCGTGTAGTATCACAGACTGGTGCAATGCATTTGCTAGAATCAAGACTATCTCTAGGGACACTTCCTCAACACAGCTTCATATAAAACACTAACTAGATGACCAAACTGTCACATTGGTTTCCAGCATCCATCATATGCTAGAGATACAATCACAAAACTGGATACATATCCAACATATAGACACTTACTAGGCCACTCAATAGCCACTTACTGAACTGAGGTTGGGGGACGAAACAAACTCTCGCAAGCACACCCCCCCTGGAGATAGAGTATACCTGCTACACATCACTAACATTTCCAAAATATCAACAATAACTATGTTGAGCTTCCTTTGGAGGAACGAATTGTTCATTTAGCAAATCTAAAAAAAAAAAAAAACCTGTGCCCTCTCATGTGGCAACTTTGGAGGTCCCTTACATCCATCCTGATAGTAATTAGGGCTACCTATCTTGGTCCTTAACTTGTAGTCCCAATGCCATCTCCTCACCTAATACTTTACTCTCTACATATTGCTGGATGACTACCAGATGTTAGGTCCTCCATAATCATCTATCTCCATGAACTGTGTAGTTTTCTAGAGTCCGATTAGATTACTTCCTTACCCCCTCTCCTCCCACAAACCTCTCTCTCCCAGTTCTTTCTAGATATGGTTAGGTAATGTTCTTTCAATACAGGATCATCTTTCTGACAGGTGCTTTGCTTCATATAGCTCTGCTTTGTTTGAGGGGCCCTGCGTGAGCTGAATCTCCTGGACCCTAAACATGATGACATGTGCCTGACTTTTGCCTGGTATTTCATTAACTCTACATATACTAGGCCAGTTGAATGCACCTGAATTTATATGGATTTTTCCCTAAAGTATCTGCTAATAATTTCTGAACCATTGTTGGCACTGTACACTGTTCTCAGAATGGTTTAGTTAGTACATTTGTCTCTCTTGAATATAGGATTTAATTAAGGGAAAAAAAAGTTTTTTTATTAAGACTGATAAACATGCGTCTTCCATATGGGTCATAAAATTATCATCCACATCTTCAATTCTCTGAATGTATACTTAACACCTATATGGACACCAAAGGAAAATGTATTATTTCTTCTTCAAGTGGACCTGTCAGCTTTCCAAATCCTTCCCTCAATGGAAGCCTAAAACTTGAAAGGATCTGGATGATTATTCCTCCTTAATCAATTTATTCCACCCCTCTGATGGAAAGTGACAGGTTTTAGCAGCCTAAGAAGGTGTAGAGACATAATTTTATGGACGTGTGAGTAAATATACAGGCTTTATCTGACAGATCAAAAAAAAACAACAAAAAAAACCTTCTGCTGAGAACAGATTTCTAAACTACTAAATGTCAAACTATTACACTGATTTAAATCAAATAACAAAAGGTAGTTTGAATATATACCTTTAATGTGTAGGTAAGAATTCCACTTTAAATTCTTGGTTGGAGATGCCTATAGCACAAAAGCAGTTAATTATAAAGTAACCTGGGCAAGAAACCCTGTCATTATTCATAATTTATGTGTGGATTGGTACGTCATCTTTAATTAGAACTTGATATTATGTCTATGAAGGTAGAGAGGAACCTTTATTACAGGACTCAAGGACCAGAAACTCCTCCTGTTGCGTACTTCAATGGGAGAAGTTAGTTGTTCTTGAGTCCTACAACGAGAATCATGTCAGGCTTTATGACATTACATTCTGAACTAATCAATGATTACATTTGCTAAACTATTGCATTTAGAATTGGTTCCTAGCGGTCATTAGGATTTTAAGCCCGGATGAAGGTAAATAGGAGTTTACTAGTATGAGGCGTTTAGTGGTCCTTTCAGATGTTTTATTTTTTCCATACTACAAAAGCTGAAAAAAATGCTGACATGCTGGAATATACATCCAGCACATGCATAAGGTATGATAATGATAGCAACTGAATAAGAGGGTTTTAAATATTTCATAAGGAAGGATGATAGATGAAGTGTAGGGAGTAAAAGGAATGGAGAGAAAGCTTAGTGCTCATCCACACAGGCAACAGCGATATGCTTGTTGTGCTAATGTCACAAACATTTCTTAACAGACTATTCCACCAGCAACTACCTCTTTTAGATGAAGGTAGCCTGCTCCAGTTTGTTTACTGAAACCTCCAATGACTGACCAACTCATGTGGGCATCTGATAATCATCTATAATTGATTCTGATATTGGTTGTCCAACTGTCACCCGCCCCCAGCACAAGAATAGTCGATGTGTGGTGGCATCACTGGTTTTAAATTCCCTGCATAAACACAGGCTGTGTGACCACCAGTAGTGGTGAATCAGAGAACACCGGGAGGTTCATTGATATAAAGGCAGATCTGAAGAGCCTTACCTTTTTCAGAAGTTGTGTTGGTGGGTGGATATAGCATCTAGCAAGCAAAAGAAAGGTGATCTATGGACACAACCTCATTAAAAGGAGAGTCAATTAAAAGGAGAGTTTTTTTTTAAAAAGAAACACTAAAAACTAAAAATAACCTTGGGTTATACACAAATACCCGATACTTCTTACTGGCATCTGTAAAAATTCTCTGGTTTTCTGAGGCCTAAAATCAAGTCTTATATATATAGCATGCTCTGTAGGGGACCCTAGTAATATAATATAATATAATATTGATGGTGTATCTTATAAGTGATACATTAGCAGCTTTAGCTCTGCACAATTAACCAATTTGCATATATACAGGAGAGTCTATAAATGCATTTACTCATTAAGACCAGCAGTCCTGGGAAGTTACCTTCTCTTAAAGACAGCTTTGATCCTTGCCTATGTGCCGGCATGACGTGTGGGTGTCTGAGAGAGACCCTCCGGTCTTGAGAGGTCAATTTCAAACCCCGTTTTTACTTACAATGCTCCCACAGGAGTGTTGTTATTAAAAGTAAGTGACATACCAGAACTGTCACTGGTCCTTAAGGGTATAAAAACCGGTGACTGTCCTGGCACGTCACCAGTACTTAAGGGTTTGAAGAAGTTCAGGATTCAGTTTTAGGGATCTAACATACATTCCTATATAATAATTTGCTAGGATGTTTGTCACGATGAAGTCATGTGCAGTAGAGACTGCCCTCGTTCGGGCCGTCTCTACTGCGCATGATTGCGTCGCACGAGTGAGGCAACGCAAGACTGCATCACGTGGAGCAGTGAGGTAGCTTCGGCCTCTTAACCCTTTGAGTGCCAGAGGGGTGCAATGTGTTGCTTACCCCTCTGGAACTCAAATGGTTAACAATACCTGGACCTTGGCCCATGTACACGGGCTTTTACACTAGTAACTTCATGTACTTCCAGCTAAGAAATACAGGATCTTTACAATTATAAAGCCCAATTTCAGTTTTAGGTGCTACCGTTGCTTTAAATGGGCAATACAGACTTGCGAACAGTATATATTCATAACAAAAAAAAAAAAAAAATCTATATTGCCCCACGAAAAAAGTTGTTTAACCCCTTCTTAAAAATAAGAGCAGGTTAAACTCCAAATAAAATTCCCTCCCATGACAACAACTATCAGGTGTGATAGATGTATTTTGCAATCATCACTGTCAGATCACTTTGGGTTTACTAAGAGCTGACCCAGTAAATGTATCACTGTCATTATGTACCTTTTATATACTGATCGGGTCAGTCTTGTGTAAGACTCCGTAGTGCCATTAGGTCACATTGGAACTACAGGAGAGTTTATATTGTTGTACCTGTTGTACTAGTAGTTAGAAAAGGAAAGACATATACTGAAACAGCACAGAGAAAATCAATAGACTTCTTATAGACTGTATATAATATTCCAGTAAATACTGTAGTAAGCCGTGACAGCAGATTGAAAAGCTACCTTGTCTGAACAAGATGGATCCCATGGGTGGAATAAGATGGGGTGTGTGGGGGGGGGCTCTCATATCAGACCTTAATTATACAGAATGAAAACAATTCTTAAAAGAAAGAAGACCTTCAGTGGATAAAAACTGCAACATCCATAACAGAGGGAGAAAACCTATGGCTTTCTTACTGTTGGAGACTACAACTCCCAATATCCCCATCTAGCAGTTGTAGTCTCAAACAGCTGAAGAGCAAAAGGTTACCTCGCCATTAGCTAGAATAAGACTTCTTGTACTTGAAAAGGACTACTACAGCTAGTACAACAATCAACAGCAGTGGAGTGGACAGGATTTGTATTAGAAGAGAAACATTGTACATATAATACAGAGTTCTGAAGGCTGGGATGAGACCACAAGCAGACAAAATGAAAAAGTTTGGCGGCTTAAGAGCAGATAAGGATAACAAAAGCGTATCTCCTGCAATTAGGTTTTGTTGATACACGTTGGGATGGTTGGTGTGTAGAGAGGGTCCCGTTCACGGATAATTTATACCATGGAGAAGTATTTTTGAACTTTCTTCTTCTCCACATGCATACTTTATATTACTTCCACCTTTGTGATACTGCTATCAGACGGTTCTCTTTCCAATAGGATATGCAGGTTTACCATCTTAGTACTTATGTGGAGGTGGTTTATCTTGTCCATGAATTATTTGGATACATTTGTGTACATGTACATTTAGTGGTGGGTTTTTATAATATTATTATTCAGTGTTTTATATAATATAAATGCGTATACATTGTTTATCTTTACACTGGGCAGTGAAATATATACATTTTAGACATGTTATGTTTGATATCTATACATTTGGGAGCAGGACCCTTCCCTACTGTTATTAACTGCTTTTTATTTTTTCATCTGTTTTGATAATATTGTTGCACTAATAAAATAAAATTTAGTTTATGAGATTTCCGGATCTGAGTGCCTCATTTATGAGACTTCTTTGATTGAGGGCTAGCTTTCTTTGGGCTATCCCTCCATCACTTTATGATGCTATAGCAGTTTATGGACAGCTATTTTTAGTGGCAAACCTCAATAGGTTGTATAGCAACAGTGACACTGTGACATTTTATGCTATGGAGGTACTACACCCAAAACTACAAGTTTGAGTTGCAGTAACAATTTAATAAAAAAAAAAAAATCTATTAGCAGTCTGATTACTCTTGTTTTACAAAGCAGGATAAATCCTGCAGTATACATAATTTGCATTTTAAGTAAGACTACCCCTTTAATCAAAAGAACAGGTATTTTTTTTATTAAGTGTGCTAAAGAACATTCCCATGCTCACTAAAAAAAAAAACAAATTATAACAAATGCAGTTGATATTTAACAGGATTTTTTAATAAAAACAGTGGATTTGGTATAAATAGACTTGTGGAATGCATCTATAGAGTGTACCGATTGTGCAGCCCAATAGGGAGGAGCTGAAATAAGGACTTCTGGTGGATTTCATGGAGCCCCATTATAAATTGCATAGACATTTCCAATAGATAGGGACAAGACCTCTGTTTAGACAGTCCATAAAACTCCTCTACTCTTTTTCCCTGTTAGATCCCCTGCAATATGGATTCCACCATCCTCACTCCACTGAGACTACCCTCACTGAAGTGACCAATGAATTGATCTGCCAAGTCAAAGGCCACTCCTCTCTACTCATCCTCCTAGATCTGTCAGCTGCCTTTGACATCACCCGCTCCTCTTCCATGCTCTCCGCTCCCTAGGCCTCTGATAAGAGCCTCTCATCTATCTTAGCTCTCCAACCACTCCATCACTGTTTCCAACTCTGGCTCCACGTCTTCATCCCTACTATTGTTTGGGTACCACTAGGTTCAGTCCTGGGCCCCTTGCTCTTTTCAGTCTACACCTCTACCTTTGGGAAACAAACTATGGGTTTCACAATCATCACTATGTTGATGGCACCCAAATATTTTTTTCCTCCCTAGACCTCTACCATACTCTTTCCTCTGCAGTGTCTTCCTAGATGTCCTCCCATCATATCTAACATTTAATCTAATCAAAACCAAACTTATAATTTGCTCTCCCTCCCCAACTAGCATTACCCTCACTGTTAACTTAACGTCATCACACCATCCAAAGCAACCTGCCTGGGGATCACATCCACACAGTCTTTTGTCTCAAGCAGACCTAAATAACTTCTCTCACACTCTGGCCCATAGCATTTACTCGGTGTCCCACATATCTTCTGTTAGAAAATAAGCTCTCATGAGAAGGGCCCTCTGATCCTTTTGTTTTCTATGTTCCACTTATACTGTTTCATGTCTCTGTAAGTCTATTCCCTACTGTACAGCGCATTGGAATAAATACTAATAATCATCATTTCATAGAGAAGTGCTACCCAATATGGAATGCAGTTAAATGTGTGTAATACATACATTCAATAGGTTATATTGATTTCCTGAGCAAGTGATGTCGGAAATGTTAATTTTCCAGCTACATAAGGACTTAACCCAATGAATGGAGAACATTTGTTCATAATGCATTGAATACATCTAGTACCCAAGGGGGAAAAGGTTGAGAATCCATGGAGTAGGTTTATAAATGCAGAAAGGGAGTCTCAAGTAAAGTGAAACCCACTGCAGTTCTGGTGAGCTCAAGAAGAGGATGATACCAGTAGTGGGGACAAATTCAGACTACGAGAAGTAATCTGGCAGTAAAGGAAAACAGAACAGCATTTTGAAAAATGTAAAAGATGTACAAAGAAATAAGCACAGAAATTCCAGAATGCACACTCTGTGTTTCAAACGTTGTATGCCCTTTGACAGGAGATACTGAGACAGTGTAGGAGGAAAAATTGGTGCCGTTTTGGAGCACTGAAAAATAAAAACACAGGCACACTAAATTCTCTTAACTAGCAACTGTAATTAACTCTTTAGTGACACTTCAGAAATGTGACCAACATTTAGTCCCTTATTACAAGACTACATCAGAACCAATGATAAAGATCCTGTTGCAAGGATTCAAAATGCTGCGTTCACTTCTGATGTCTTAATATAGCATTTTAAAGGGAAGAGAAATGTGGGCATATGTGTTTTTATTTTTCATTGAAAAATGCATGACATGGCTGCGGGTCCCATAAAGCAACTTTTCTAAAATGTAATCCACATTCTATTCTGTTGATTTTCCTATTAGGTGTGTAGTAATGCATTGTGTACCACTCTGGCACTCAAATGGTTAAATGAGCTGTAAATATTTGAAACTAAGTATTTATTTCAAAATATATATAGAAGACAATTCCTACCGATTAAATCAATGCTACTCCCACTCCTCGGATAGTTTGCATTCAAAATAGATTACAGCTCAACCTAAGAAACAGGACGCAACCAGGGCAGCCTTAATATGAATGACCAGTGAGTGGGATCAATGAGGGCAGGGGTTTCGGGGTTTTTGTTAGTGTGTCTGTGCAGCAGTTATAGGGACTTTACTCCAAAAAAAAAAAGGAGGTTGGTTAAGAAAAAAAAAAAATAATAAAGACACACACACTTGATTGCCTGCAAAAATAATTTGGACACACACACACACACACACACACACACACACACCACTTCTGTCTCTATGAACGCTTTTGCTTCAGATCGCATGTGCTCTGGATAGGGAATTGGGGGTAGCGGCTTTCAGAGAGGTCACATGCCCATAGCACAACTCGCCCACATAAGCTGTTCGTAAGATGTCTGCCACAAGTTGCCCACGTAAACAGTTACTTACATGTCCACCACAATCATCCACACAAACTGTTAATAACAGGTCTGCAGTATTCTATTGCCAGTTACTAAATGCTGTTCCTCTTTCTGCTCTGTGCTGCTACACACACGTGTCCTGCGGAGAACATTTTTAAATCAAGCTAGAACCACGGTTCTCCATCGGACACATCCACTCTGCCTCCCTGCCCAATGCACATGCAGCAGATTGGAGCGGAGACACAAACAGCACATAGGAACTGAGGCTGGTACTATACCCACAAGTGGAACAAAGGTAGGGTGACAGAGACAAGGAAGGACCGTTAGGAACTGTCCCTTCACCCTATTACATCTTCTTGCACAGGCAAGCATTGTGCTTCTTTTGCTAGCTTTTTGGGGTGTTTCTTCCTGTTTTTTTTTTTTTTGTTTTTGTTTTTTAAAACAATAGACTGCAAGGAAGAATTTTAGTCAGATTACTGCTCCCCATAGTAAGTGATAGACACAGAACCACCTGGTGACCATAACAGCAAACAGCAGTTCAATAAAAAACAGACATGTTTTAGCTGTGTACATTTTGGAGGAATCATCTCCCAAAAGAGGATTAAACTTGTTTATTTTACTTAACAATAAAAGCCCTATAACATTTTGTTTCATATAACAAAATATTTACTGCTCCTTTAACATACTTTGTAGCTCTGGAGCAAACCAACTACACAACAGGGCACAAAAAGAATCTCTAGATTTCAAGTTATTTAAATGGAGGTTTAAACCCCCTTGATTGCTAGAGAGGCGTCTAATGCATCATTCTCAAGGTAATGGAGATCTAGCATTCAAGAGCTTAAAAGCTCCATTTAAATAGACATTTGAATTTGTTCCATATAGTGCATTTGGTTCACCCTAGATTTGCACCACTTTCTTAGTACATCAGCCTCTTCCTGGTTTCCTCACCACAGCACAGAACATCTCAGGAAAGGCAACCATGTAAAGCATTTACATGGTTGCCTTTCCCAAGATGTTCTGTGCTGCACCATGGCTGCCCACTTCTTCACAGAGCAAGCAGAAAACAGTATGCTTCAATGATCTCAGATCCCTCCATGACAGGGATGAAGAAGTGCTTTATAAACAGCAGGCTTCTCGCACTTCCAGTCCTCCGATCTGCTCTTGTTTACAGTCACACAATACAAGATTTGCATTGCACAATCAAAAGTTACAAAGAATACAAACACACAGATTACACACCGCTCTGCTCAAAAAAATAAAAATACCTTTTGGATTATCTATGGAAGGCTGAAATTTGTATATTTTTGACTCTTGATAAGCCGGCAACATACTGCAAAATAATGGGCCACGTGTATAAAAGCAAAGTGGAGATATTCGGGAGCAAAATAACTGCAATGTAATAGAAAAATAAACTATAATCTATTGATATAAATTGGGATTTTAAACCCTTGACTGTCAGAGGGGACTGCAGTGCATTGTGATGCAAAGAACTGGAAACTGCTCTAGAAATTGATGGGGTAAAAATGTTTAATTTAAACCAACAGGAATTTTAGGACTGCTTATCTGTACCTAAAGTGCAGTTGGATTGACCTAGAATTGCTGTATTTTGAATTTATACATTAGACCTCAGGTATAAGAGCAAAGAGGAGAAATTCTGGGATAACTACACCAGTGAGGTTGCACCCAAATAAAAAACCTATCAATTTAAGTGGGCTTTTAAAGGGATAGTAATGTTTCATAATAAAAGCACCTCCAATTAATCTTCATAGTATTTGGGCCATGGAGAGTGTTATTTCAATACTGTCAGAGTTGTAGTTCAAGAGTAACTGAATGATAAAGTATCCCCCTCCCGTCCTTTTTAATGATACTGCTCTGAGGTGTGAAAAGTGTTACAAGACTGTCCCGACGGATACCAGAGAGGGACAATTTTCAGTGAGCATAAGGAAATACCAAGGAGGGCAGGGTTTTCCTAAGGCCCCCAAGTAAGAAGACTGTCTGTTGCTGTGATCTGTCCTGTCAAGGGACCAGATTCCACATCTGAGGGGAAGTGGCTTAAGCTAGGCAAAAGGGGTGGGAGGGGGATACTTTATCATTCCAGTGCTCTTGAACTACATCTCTGACAGTATTGAAATAACATTCTCCATGGCCCAAATATTAAGATTAATTGGAGCTGCTGTTTTTGTGAAACATTACTATATACCTTTAATTATCTGAACACTGGAGATGTCTCCAGCATATTGTTATGGGATGCTCTGGAGGCTTCTCTCTAACGTTAAAACCCTTTGAGTGCCAGAGAGGTATTCAACACGTTGCTTTGCAATGTGTTGGATACCTGTCTGGCAAACAAAGGGTTAAATCAATGGAAATGTTTGCCTCTCCTCTATAGTGCTGGTGGTTTGATCCAGAATTGCCCTACTTTGCCTTTATCCACAAAGCCCACTGTGCTGAAGGCGGCTCTGGCCGAAAAAAAAAAAAAATGTATAAAAGATAAAGGTTTCTATAAAAACTTTTCATTCTCCACCTAAATGAAATTTAATGGAGGGGAGAACCTTAATAAAAATAAACTGTTGATCTGTGGCAGTCACTCAACACAAAACAATCCAGCTAGTGAAAGGCCAGGTATTTGAACTATGTCCCCACGCCCTCTTGCTCCCTTTACCCAAGGTTTCTGGGCTCATAAACCAAGAGGGCAGAAGAATGTTACTCAAATGTATATCTATTTATAATGGCTCTAAAACATACACTGTACAAGTCAGACAACAAACGGACGTTGATTTACCAAGAATGGGAGCAATTCTGGAGCAAACCAACTGAGTTGTAAGGGACAGATTAAAAATACAAATAACTGTTAAATTAATTGGGAGTTTAATTCCAATGAATTCGCCAAACACTGAAGACTTCTCTATCGCTCAAGAGGTTAAAAGCTTCATTTAAATCAATGGGATTTTATTTTTCACCTATGATGCATGGTGTTTTGCCTCTGAATTGCTCCTGTTCTTAGTACATCAGCCTCATGTCACTGGCGCTGTCCTGGACCCAAACATTCCCTGGTTTCACTAAATGTCTAAGAGAAAGGACTGGTCAAAGGTCACCAGCAGATGGGACATTGGGATTCCAAATACGTGATGCACGTCAGAGGCTGTGTCATTACTATATTCCTAAAGGGGATCTATCACCCCTATATAAGTTGCTCTTAAATGTTAGTTTATATAGTGATTACCTTGAGTATTTCATTAATTTCGTATTTTAAAGGTTATTTGGCCAAAATAGAAGGAATAAATATTGCACTATCCCTACTTCCGGATAACTCTGCTTATGCTCCCCTCCCCTATCCAGCCTCCTCCAATTACGGAGGCTTCTGTCTATAAGCTGGTGCGGTCTCATTGGCTAGATATCAATCTCTGCCAATGAGATCGCTCCAGCTTACAGACAGACGCCTCCGTCATTGGAGGAGGCTGGATAGAGGGAGGGGAGCCAAGGCAGCGTGACAGACAGCGGGTATAGAGCTGTACCCGCAGTCTATCCAGAAGTAGGGTCAGTGCAATATTTATTACTTCTATTCTGTCCAAATAACATTTTAAAATTAATGAAATACTCAATGTAATCGCTATATAAACGAATATTTAAGAGCAACTTATATAGGGATGATAGATCCCCTTTAAGCAAATATGCTGGAGACTTGTTTAGAATTCAAAGTGTTAAAATAATTTAAATAAATGGCTTCTTGCTTAAAGTGGACCTCGGACCTTGAATAAATTTTGCATATTTTAAAATGTCATTAAAGGAGATGTAACACCTAATAATTCCCTACATACTGTACTTTACTATGATCAGAAAAAACAACTTATAAGTCCCTGTAAGTTTTGCTCTTGCTATTTGGTTCATAAAGAAAACCCCCAGTCAGTCTTGAACATGATATCCGTGGAGGCGGACATGACAGTTGCTAGCACGATAACATGATCTCATACTTTGCTCCTGGTAATCTTAACCCTTTAAGGACTAGAGGCATGTATAATGCATTGCTTTGCACAACCTCTTGGCCCGCCAGCTTTTTCTTTGAAAAAAGTGCCAGTTACTGTAATATCTGCTTCTATGGACATGACATCCAAGACTGAATTGAAGATGTTATCTCTTGAGCAAAGGCACAGGGGAAATATTCATAGGGGCACTTAGGGCAAGTTGGGGTTATTATTATTAGAAGTGATTATTTCTCTTTTAAAAACTATCATGTTAAACTAAAACAGAGCAGATACATCCAGTTAGTAGACATGCATACATTTAGTATCCATATTTCATATACTGCGCCGCATCTGCTGGCCTTTTGGCCAACACAACACAGATAGTTCTGAATGAGGTTTTTAAATATGTAAAGTTAAATTAGACTGGTCCACTTTAACCCCTTAATGACCCTCCGACCCAGTGATGGCCAGCCATTAAGTACCACTGCACTTTTCTTCATCTTCATTGCAATGAATACTGGGATGGCAGAGCAGCGTGCATTGGTGCTAATCTCCCTACTAGCTATTTGTGGCTGCTCCACCTACTACTATTACATTAGTAGGTAACAGGAATTTTTATTTATACATTATTGCGAGTCAGTTTACCCTAGAATTATTGAACTACACCATGGGTGCCCAACCTGTGGCTTATGTGCTTCTATACTTGCAAAGCTCCTTCAGTTGAAATTCATTATTTAGGTTTCTTTTTGCATTGAGGTAGAGAGTGATCTAGGACTCCAATGCATTACCCACAAAATGACAGTGTGCAATAATAAAAAGACACGAGACCAGCAGGGTGTCCACTATTGCAGTGTTACATTGTTCTGCTGTATTGCACTTCTTGTTTCATGTAATACCAGGTTAAACAAATAAATGTTACGGGGTCATCAACCTGGGTGTTAGGGGTCTTAGTACAGAACAGGAGGTTGGAGAAAGAATTGAAATAGAGAGGGGAAAATTAAAAAAGACAAAGGTAAGGATGGAAAGAGGAATATGGGAAATTGTGAAAGATAACTTACTGACATTTATTCCTATAGCTACCATTTTAAGGAATATGAACACTAAAATGTAATGATAAAAAAAATTATAGACATAACTGTTCAACTTACAGTGGACATGAAATTTCTATATTTGCAATCATGAAATGTACAGATGCATGTGAAATCAGCCTCTCGTCCATCCACTTGATTGTGTTACCAGTCTGCTCGGTCAGTGCAGCATTGCCCAGCTGACTGTGTTATATCACAAAGACCTTTATCATTACTGGAATCAGCACAGTCCCCAAGAAGTAAGATCCCAGCTCAATATGAATGCTATTGTCAGCTTTCCAGTGTTTAATTTGCATAAAGTGCCAATATGGTGAGAAGTGGCCGATGTCAGAACTGGGAGACCAAACTGCAAATTCTAATAAATTATTATCTGTACGCATTTGTGTTTGCCAATGGCATAGACTGATTTGAATGAAGTCTGCAGGTATGCGAAGTTCATTCATAGTGCGTGTACGCATGCATGCTTATTCTCATAGCACTGTTGGGTATATTGTTTTTCTTAGTTAAAGGAAGACTATTGCATTTTACAAAGTATGCTCAAATAGACTGCTATTATCAGGTTTGAAACCTCATCACTTGTAGTCTAGAGAAGACTTAGAGTAACTATGAAACCTCAAAGACTTGTAGTCAAGTCTCTCTTGCAGGATCAATCCTAGAGCACCATGGGTCACTTTTCTCATGCGATCAGCTTTCCAGCTGATCTGTTGGGGCTCACAATGGAGCATCAGCTTACTTGGCAGGTCTGCTACTACAGGAGGTGTCTTTTCAAGAAAGCACTATCCGTGTGCAAGTATCAAGTGTAGCCAGCCCTGATCCTCAAGAGTTACCAACAGCGCATGTTTTAAGGATACTTTTATTTATATACAGCTGACTACTTAGTGACTGAGGCTCTGGTGATGTACCTGTAGTCAACCAGACATACCCTACGGGGATAAAAAAGCATTTTTGGTAGCTTCTGAAACCAGGAAAGGCTTCTTTATTTGTATCCAACCCTGGTCTGTACAAGTTACCATCAGTTCATGTGTCAGGATATCTCTGCTTGAGTACAGGAGGATCAGTCAGTGGCTCAGTTACTTTAAGTTAGTGGTCCTCAATCCCCCATGAAAATTTTTTTGATGTATTCAAAGTAGCCCTAGAACCTACTGGACACTGGGATGAAATCAGAGGCTGCCCCCCTCCACAAATAATCTGATGCTCAATGTGTTAAGAAAAGGAAAGGGCTTCACCAATATTCTAACTGGCTGGCAGCAGCCATGTATGATGAGGTCTATGGCCACCAGCCAAGGTAGGAACACTGGTCTGATTCTAAGAGTCAAAGGGCCCCCTTGAATGTTGGGCCCTGTAACAACCTCACCCCCTGTAGTTACACCCCTGCTTCCTGACCTGTATGGGACACAGTGTTACACATGAACTTAAAGGGATAGTAATGTTTCATAATAAAAGCAGCTCTAATTAATCATCATAGTATTTGGGCCTTGGAGAGTGTTATTTCAATTCTGTCAGAGTTGTAGTTCAAGAGTAATTGAATGATAAAGTATCCCCCTCCTGCCCCTTTTACTGATGTAACACTGCTCAGCTCAGAGCAGTAGGGAGGTACCCAGGTAGATTGCAGAGAGGGACAATCTTCAATTAAGATAAGGGAAAAAGCTGAAAAATCTGTCAAGGGGGCAGGGTTTTCATTGTTCTCACAGTAAGAAGATCGTTCCTTGCTGTTATCTGTCTGGTCAAGCAACCATATTCCACATCTGAGGTGAGTAGTGTTATACTAGGTAAAAGGGATGGGAGTGGGGTACTTTTATCATTCAATTACTCTTGAACTATAACTCTGACAGTATTGAAATAACACTCTCTATGGCTCAAATACTATGAAGATTAATTGGAGCTGCTGTTTTTGTGAAACATTACTATCCCTTTAAGTAAAAAGTGACATCCCAGGAGAATGGATTCCACCAGCCTTCCTTACAAAAGACACCATGCTGGGCCTGATGTGAAAAAAAAACAACCGATTTAAAGCGGGCAGAAGTGTCACATTACAATGTTTTGTTTTGTTTTTTGTTTTTAATATATATGAATATTGCTTGAGAAATTAACCTTTATTATTAGTTGGTGGGTGGCAAAGGACAGGCACTTTATTCTAATTAGTTTATGTGCCTGGCAAATATTACAATATACTGGGTCCATTTCTAATAACACAGCAAGCAGGGAGTTTGGTCTGGAAGAGAATCAATTAGCTTACTGTGCAGGGAATTAGCATAATGAGCCATCAGAAATGTGACACAAGTTAACACTTAGAGTGCCTGAGAGGTATCCTTTAAATGGAGTTTTAACCCTTTGAGTGCCAGAGGGGTACGCAATGCACCTACGGCACTCAAAGGGTTAATTATTCCAGTTCTGCATAGTACATCAGTCTTGCTATATTCTATATATCTTTCATTCTATCAAGGTATGAAGATATATATATATATATATATATATATATATATATATATATATATATATATAACTTTTTTTTTTTTTTTTTTTTTAAGAGGTTAATAAAAGGGGAATGTATAGACTCATATTGGTGTTTCTTTAAAAGGCCTTTGAGGCAAGGCGCTCTCTGCAAAAATTGAATGGTTTGACCAATTAGGCACTGAAGGGGTGACCCGGAATCAGGCAGCATTTCAATGGCTAAATGCAGCGCAGAATCCCTGCTCCTGCAGGCACAGCTACAAGAACCGCATAATGAGGTCCAGCAATTCCAGAGGGAAAGTATCAAAGAATCTGCACAATAGACCCCCAAACAGCACAGCACAAGCTGGGGTTAGTTGGGTGATGTTGGGGGGAGAAAAAAAAAAACCAAGTCCATGGAGTTCAACCATTTGCTAGATCTATATTAAGCTGTCCCAGAGAAAGGCAATTAAAACCCCATTGAATCTACTGCCAATTTAGTCTCAAAAGGGAAAAAAATGTTTTATTCATGATTGCAAGTTAGCAGTCTGATTACACTCTAGATCAGTCATTTATATATACAATAATTACTATAAACCTGTAAACCACATTTTGCTACAAGTGTATTTAACACAGGTCTATTGTATCTGTCCTCACCAATCAACTGGTAGTGAATTGGCCAGATCTTAATATAAAGGGACCCTCGTTCTATTGAAGCTGAACCCTCTTTTACTCTATTCTTAAGGGATGTTCTCTAGTTAAGAGCCCAGTCCTAGGGATAAAAAGTTCCCTTGAGAAGTCTTTATACTAACCTCGAATACACATGTACATTGTAATCAGATCACCTTAGGCAGCTCTTTTCTAGAGGAATCATTCCCAATCCCACTACCGTTCTTCATAATCCAACTCATCTATCCCCTTTATTCAATTTCGTTGCCCAGCTTTGTTCTCTTTCCAGTCCTATATAATGTCCTTTTTATGAGCGGATGCTCACAACTACGCTGCATTACCCCAGGGTGCTGGATCACAGAGGACAAGGGGGGGGGGTATGCAGCATGCACAGCCGGGAGCAAGCTGCTCTACATGATCAGAACCAGGGGCGTTGCTAAGTACTGACTGAGAGGGCTCAAGTCCGAGGTCTACTGTTTAACCCTTTTGTCATTTCAAGGCATGAGTTGTCTCTCTGGGTTGTATAATTTGTTTGTTTGCTGACCTGTATGTTGTTCAAAGTGCACCAGTCCTAGGCCATAAAGTTAGCTGGGTAGATAACATCTCCAGAGCAGGATATAGGGCTACTATAAAACCTACTGGAAGATCTGCTCTGATGGAGGTCATCCGGGGGACACCCAAATAACCTGAAATAGGGAGAACATGCATGTATGTATATATTATATATATATATATATATATATATATATATATATATATATATATATATATATAGTGTAAAAAGGTTCAATACAAATATATATTCAGAATGCCCAGGTTTTACCCTTTTGGTGGGTACCAAACATGCCAGGGGGAGGTGTTCCTGCTATGAGTTACCAGAATAGCCACTTTGCAGCCAGTTAGACCCAGCATGTTTGGTGTCCAGATATTCAAACAGATATGAGGAATATGATTATTATAACATTATAGAGGTGTGCTGTTGGTTGCATGTTTTGAGAAGCCTTATGATTTTTCAGGTAGAACTCTGCAGTAGCATCCCTGACAGGTCTGATTGAGTGGGCTGTAAACGGTCAGGGGGTCTGGCCTCTTAGAAGCAACTGTGGACTCCTATTTAAAGGGATAGTAATGTTTCACAAAAACAGCAGCTCCAATTAATCTTCATAGTATTTGGGCCATGGAGAGTGTTATATCAATACTGTCAGAGTTGTGGTTCAAGAGTAATTGAAGGATAAAGTTTCCACCTCCCACCCCTTTTTCCTAGTGTAAGCCATCTCTTTTCAGATGTGGAATCTGGTTGTTAGACCAGACAGATAACAGCAGGGGTCAATCTTGTTCCTATGAGAACAATGAAAGCCCTGCCCCCCTTGACAAGTTTTTCCCTTGTCTTAATTGAAGATTGTCCATCTCTGCAATCTACCTGGGCACCTCCCTTCTGCTCTGGCTGAGCAGTCTTACATCAGTAGAA
Source organism: Rhinophrynus dorsalis (assembly GCA_037306005.1). Classification (NCBI taxonomy): domain Eukaryota; kingdom Metazoa; phylum Chordata; class Amphibia; order Anura; family Rhinophrynidae; genus Rhinophrynus; species Rhinophrynus dorsalis. The sequence continues at coordinate 123,711,190 of CM074722.1, forward strand.
GGGGAGGGAGGGGGATACTTTATCATTCAATTACTCTTCAACTACAACTCTGACAATTGAAATAACACTCTCCAAGGTCCAATAAGAGCTGCTTTTATTTATTACTATACCTTTAATATGGGTTTTTGGATAAAAACAGGGAATTTCTTTTAACAACTGAAGGGGAAAATACCATCAGACGTTCCCAAGGACTCTTAAAATATTTTATTTCTTGTGTTTCTCCCATTTTATTTTATGGACTGTTTTGCCAATGGATAATCTTTATTTCTGTATTTTTGTGCCCAGCACTGTGAAGCCTTTTTTCAGATTAAATGTTCAATTAATCAGCTGTTGTCTCTGTTCTCTAATATGAACTCACTACTCTGAAGGAAGCTCAGCTAGAACACGCTACTAAAGGGTTAAATATATATGTCTGACTATTAAGGTGATTTTATACTGTAATTCTGGTTGTGTTTGGGGTAACCTAAGATACTCCGATATAAAGTCTTGGTGGCAGCAAGTTGTAGTACTGGGGTGATAGTGCAGGAGGGATTTCAGGGGTTAATTTAGTGGTAGGAATAGTAACAGAGAACCAGGGATCTGGTATTGTTAACCCTTTCACTCCCACACTCTCCGAACTGTCTCAGCAGGGCCTATAGCCCTAGCTTGTGACACATTTAAAACACCAAAGGAGGTGTGCAACAACACCCCCTCCCCTTAAACCTTTGAGTGCCAGAGGTGTATGCAATATTCCCCTGGCATTCAAAGTGTTTTAAAGCCATAGATCACATCACCGTGTAATACTGCACCAATCTCCCAAATGGTGATGGAGTATATGGCACATAAAGAGTCTTCTGTCCAGAACAAAAGTGGAGTTATTCCAGGGTGAAACAACTGCATCATAATGGGGAAAATAAGAAAAGAAAAATCCCATGGACTTAAAGGGATAGTAATGTTTCACAAAAAACAGCAGCTCCAATTAATCTTCATAAAAGTTGGGCCATAGAGAGTGTTATTTCATTACTGTCAGAGTTGTAGTTCAAGAATAATTGAATGATAAAGTTTCCCCCTCTCATCCCTTTTACCTAGTGTAAGCGACCTACCCTTAGATGTGGAATCCAGTCCACAGACCAGACAGCTCACAGCAAGAGACAGTCTTCTTTCTGTGAGAACAATGAAAACCCTGCCCCCCTTGACAGGTTTTTCAGCTTTTTCCATTACCTGAATTGAAGATTGTCGCCCTCTGCAATCTACCTGGACACCACCCTGCTTCTCTGAGCTGAGCAGTGTTATATCAGTAAAAGGGGCGGGAGGGGGATATTTTATCAATTACTCTTGAATTACAAGTCTGACAGAATTGAAATAACACTCTCCATGGCCCAAATACTATGATGATTAATTAGAGCTGCTTTTATTATGAAACATTACTATCCCTTTAAATGGGGCTTTTAACCTCTTAAATGCTATAGATTCGTCAATGCATTGGAAAGCAATGCAAAGAAGCCCCCTTTACCATTCAAGTGGTTAAAAGCACCATTTAAATCAGTGGGAAGTTGTACATGTCCCCTAAGGTACCCAGTCTCTGTAACACAGAGAGGCTAGTGCACTGCACAACAGAGATCCAGGAGCAACTGCACCAAAGGGTACAAATACAATCCCATTAATTCAAATGGAATCATTCAAAAGGTTAAAAAAGAAATAAAAAATAAATAAACAAAACCTTTTAACTCCTTGAGTGCCAGAGGGAGTATGATTCACATAGAAATGTGTTGCATACCCTTCTGGCACTCAAAGGGTTAAGCATTCCAAAGCCCTTTGGGAACCTAGCAACTCCCCCCCCCCCCCGGATTGGAATCTTGGGGATTCTGGACATTTCAACAGCTTCCTGTGGGCAGCCTCCAGCTGTTCCCATTAGGCTTGGCATGACATCACTTGTTGTCCAATAACAGCATACAGATTGCCCATCCCTGTGAACCACCAAAAGGGGCAAAGAAGAAGTTTGCAACGGGTAAAGAAAGAGGTGGAAATGTTCCGACACCTGAACTGGGAGACCTTGGTGTTTTCCAAGATAGCCTGGCATTTCCTTTGTATTCCTGCAGAGAACTATGGCAGGCGTGAGAAGTAGAATTTATTGTAACACATATACTGCAGAGCTCTTCACACCCACACACACGCGTATAAATATACACACACACACTGCAGACTTAATTCATTACACTGCCTGCAATATCAGGGCTGTTCAACAAGGAGATGCCTAGATATCCCCCCCCAAAAAAAAAAAAAGGGTTGTCAGCAACCCACTCTGTATATGGATACTCCATTTCTTTAATGATGTGACTCTTAACCTTTTGATGGCCAAAGGGGTAAGCAATGCATGACTTTACAATGCATTGCTCTCCTCTCTGGGCCTCAAAGGGTTAGCACGATCCATCCCACCAGTATTAATGTTAAAAAAATATATATATATCTATACCTATCCCACAACATAAAAAGTGTAAAATATCTCTCCTCTAAAATACCCAAATATATAATACAACCTGCCATGTGCATAACTAGATTTACCAATTTTTTACACACACTTATCTGTGCCTATGTATATGACAAACAGATACATATAATAAACGAATGTGTAAAACACTCACGCACATCTCAGAGCTCTGCATTACTGTATATTATAGAATGATCAGATAAAAGCTACACTACACTATAGAGCAATGACATGCTCCTGTATCACACAAAGTATATGGTTACTGTATATGCTACACAATAAAACAAGGCATTAAGTGGCTGTGTCAGGATTTAAGTAGTCAGTCACCCTGTACCAAGGCAGGTAGTCTATCCCATTCTCTATCTACGGGTGCTCTGCCTTGCAGCCCAGCAGACTGCTGCTCACCCACTTCATCTCCCAGCGACCCCCTATTCCCCTCTGTACTTACCCATACATACATCATCCTATGAGACCTGTACAGGAGCTATGAAGTCTTGGTGGGGAAGGGGGAGGGGGCTGAGGTGGCTCTCACCAGCGCTCTGTCTTTCTCACTGCCGTCTCCCTTTCTCTCTGCTCTGGGACATAGCAGCCCTTGCTGTATGTCAGCGCACGCCCTGTCTCTTGCCTCAGGGAGAGGGAGGGAGGGTGTAGGGAAGGGAGAGGTGGGGGGGATGAAAGGTGTAGAGGAGAAGAGGCAGTGGGTTGGAAGAAAGGGGGTAAGAGAAGGTGGGGTAAAAGAGGAAGAAGAGGAGAAATAGAAGCAGGTGGCACTATAATGGGGGATGGATATAAGGTGTGTGCAGGGGTGAGTATGGGGAAGAGGGGTAAGAGAAAAGGGGCGATTGGAGGGGAGGTGGGGTAAGGGAAGAGAATGAAGAAAAGAATAGGGATCACAAGAGGTGCGTGTAGGAATTAAAGATGGTGTGGTAGGGTAGAATGGAAGAAAAGAAGCTGAATTAGTGGGCATGAGGGGATGGTAGGAGTATGTGGAAATAGTGGGGGAGGCAAGAATATAATGAATGGGAAGAGGGAGACCAATATAAGGTGCAAAATGGAAACCAAAAGGAAGACTAGAGGTGGTGAGAAAGAGGCAAAGATGGTGTTAATACTGGAGGTAAAGATGGTGTTAATACAAGAGGGGAGAAGAGGAGGCGGCAAACATGGAGTTAATACAGTAAAGTAGGCAAATATAGGGTTAATACAGAAGGTGAGAGGAGGAGGAGGCAAAGACAGTATTAATACAGAAGGTGAAAATAGGAGGTCGAAATGGGGTTAATACAATAGGTCAGAAGAGGTAAAGGCAAATATGGGGTTAATAGAGTAAAGCAGGCAAAGATAGGGTTAATACAGAAGATGAGAGGAGGAGGAGGCAAAGACAGCATTAATACAGAAGGCGAAAAGGAGGCCGAAATGGGGTTAATACAATAGGTCAGAAGAGGTAAAGGCAAATATGGGGTTAATACAAGAGTTGAGAATAGAAGATGGAAAATACAGGGTTAATACAGGAATGTGAAGTAGATAAAGACAGGGTTAATACAGCAGGGGAGAGGAGAAGGAAGCAAAGACAGGGTTAATACAGAAGGGGGAGAAAAGGAAGCAAAGACAGGGTTAATACAGAAGGGGGAGAGGAGAAGGAAGCAAAGGCAGGGTTAATACAGAAGGTGAAAAGAGAAGGAGGCCAAAACAGTGTTAATACAGGATGAGATCAGAAGAGGAAGAGGCAAAGATGGGGTTAATACAGGCAGTGAGAAGAGAATAAGAATGAGGTTAATGCAGGAGTTAGAAGAGCCCCAGACAGCCATCAGTCTGTGTATTTGTATTATTACAAGGAAGAAGTAGAGACAGAAATGGGCAGGTAAGTTTTTTTTAATCAAAAGCTGGCTAAACATTGTTCTCACCTGGATAATTCATACATTCTGACACCCTTTAATTCTTTAAATTATATTTTTTCTGTACCTGAGAGATGCCAGTTCCCTGCCACATTCACTCACAAGTGCACATATTCATTATTGCATTTTGCATGTGTGTGCGCGTCTTTATGTGTGTTTCTTTATTCTTTAATCCAGGAATGGACAACCTGAAGCTCTCCAGCTGTGGAAGACTACAACTCCACAGCTGGAGGACCTCAGGTTACCCATTAGTGGTTTACAGAGTAGCATAATAGATAAGGCTGAAAAAAAAACAAAAAAACACTTCCAGTGATTCACTTTGCAAAGCGCTTATAACCCTGTTTTAGCTAAAAAATTGTAAAGCACTGTGTACACTTGTGGTGCTATATAATTAAACAAATTCATTCAGTCAAAATGTAGAGCTGATTTTCAGCCATGTCAGCATATCTGGGAACTTTTTGTTCTGGACTCCCCTGAGACTGAGTCTTGTGATGCCGATGGGGGAAATAAATTACGTGATTTGTGTCAAAAAGGGGTGGGACTTAATCATGAGTGGGGGTGGGGCTTCATAAACATACACATATTAAGCTGGGGAAGGAGGAGAAGTGGGAGGACCAGACAGGGAAGGAGTAGAAGTGGACAGAGTTTTATTAAAAACTCCCCACATCCGGAGAATCACCTTCTGCCCCAGAGACCAAGTAATTAGCAGCAAAAACCGAAGTCTCTGGGGCGTATCCGGAGAGTTCCCAGCTATGTATGTCAGTGGCTGTACAATTTTTGCCACTTTACCCACCAGGAATAAGGTGACCTGGTACCTCTTTAGAAAGACAGTACATCAATTTTAATCCTTGAGGTATCTCCTTATTGGCTAATGGATTTCTTCAAGGATGAGCAGTGCACTCTAACCAGTGGTTTCCAACCAGGGTGCTGTGCACTGAAGATTTCAGAATGTGTTAGGGGTGTAGCTATGCAAAAACATTGAAATGTAAACCTGCAAAAAGGTGGACATTCTCCACATAAGGATGGCACGAGCTGTAGTCCAACTACAGACAAAGACTTGAAAACTGTCCATCCGTGGCGCCTATGATGCGCATACACGGTCATACAAAGACTAGGTATAAACAAGAGAGTTAGTTACTGGGTAGGTCATATTAATAGGCAGAGAAATGCATGTAAGTAATTGTGCAGGGCATCAATCAAGAGATAAAGTGCATATATATGTACGTAACTGTGCATGCAATATGACTAGGTATTGAAGTGTGTATGTAATTTTGCAGACAATACACTTACTGCATGTACCTATTCATTGAATGTGTGTATATATGTGTAAAGTGCATGCAATTATGCAGGCAAGTGTTCTCCTGTCTCCTGTGTGTGTTTGTGTGTGTTTTACAATGACTAGGTACAGAAGTGAGTGTGTGTGTGTGTATGTGTCTCTGAGTCGATCATACAGTGACTAGGTATAAGAAGTATATGTTTGTGTTAATGTGCAGGTCATGCAATAAACAGGTATAGAAGAGTGTGTGTGTATGTGTTTAGGTACAGAAGTACATGTACAATTGCTCGTACAATGACTAGGAATGGAAGTGTAAATTTGTGTTATTGTGCAGGTCACACGATGAAAAGGTAAAAAAAGTGCAATTGTGCAGGTCACATGATGAACAGGTATAAAAGTGTAATTGTGCAGGTCACACGATGAACAGGTATAAAAGTGTAATTGTGCAGGTCACACGATGAACAGGTATAGAAGTGTAATTGTGCAGGTCACACGATGAACATGTATAAAAGTGTAATTGTGCAGGTCACACGATGAACAGGTATAAAAGTGTAATTGTGCAGGTCACACGATGAACAGGTACAGAAGTGTAATTGTGCAGGTCTGACAGGGAAGGGTGTGAAAGTGAAGCTCTATTTATTCCAGTGAAACAAGCTGAGACCTGCTCTTTATTTAGCTGAACCTCTGACTTCCGGCCAGTATACGGAGAGTATAGCCTTCTCACTCACAGCTGACAGTGCACATATCACTGTACTCATATGGCCATATGTTCAAAAGAAAGTGGAGGATTTCTGGGTCAAACAGACCACTATAAGGAAAACAAGAATTCCCATTGATTTAAATGGGGATTTTAACCCCTTAAATGTTAGAACTCTCCAAAACATTGCTTTGTAAAACACTGAAGACCTCTCAAGTTGCAAGAAGTTAAAATCCCCATTTACATCAATGGGAATATCTGTTGCCTATGGAGTTGTTGGTTTGTCCCAACATTTCTCCAGTATACAAGCCTCATAATGTTACATGGGCTACCCCTGACCCAAAGTAATGAATGCCTGAGAAATAGAACTGGACAAGGGTTACCAGCAATGGGACAGTGGGATTTCAGCTGGTTCATCTATTTCAGAGACGGTGTCCTTCCTAAACCTTATTGAGGTATATTTCATGGATATTACATGCTGAAATATTAGGGGACAATCAATTTACAGTAAAAAAAACAATACAGAAGAACAGACAATGCTCATTACCATCTCTTCTACTCCCTGAAACAAGCTGTTAACATATGTTCTATGGTGCAAGAATCTCATCATAAATAGATTTTCCTATAAGCGTGTGGGTGGTTGTACAGCACCAGGGGACTACTGTGTGCTTGAGTTTGCTTATGCAAGCTTGTAATGAGTGTCAAAGTAGAAGATCTATAGCAGTAGAAGATCTATAGCAGTTCATTGATCAGAGAGCAGCACCCCCCACCCCATTTACACAGAGGGAGGTGTACCTCCTTCTCCCTGCTTCATACATCTGCAGTCACATTACACACTTAGAATAAAGCAAATAATATATCAAAATTCTGGGAACATGATGGCTTCTACATATTCACCATAAAATATTTAAAGGCACCACAGCACTTTCTAGTAATACACCCCCCAATTACCTTACAATGGCTATACAATTCTAGTGGCCTCAATAAATGTGGTCCTCGTGCCCTGAATCAAGAGGTAACATCCTCAGATCAGTCCTGAATATCACGTCCATGGAGGCAGACATGCAGGTGCTAACAGGACCACAGAACCTCAAGCAGGATAACGTTATGCAGGCTCATGCACTGTGCGGGATACAGTTTAAAAATAAATAAATACAGATCAAAATGTCAACTGGGGGGGAGGAGTCTGAGGTCCAGTAATCTTACAAGCAGTTGCCATATCCACCTGCACACACATGCCATCCAGGATGGATTGAAAATGTGATCTGTTGAAGAAAGACAAAATTCAGACAGGCCATTGGGTTTTTTTGGTCCTAGTAAGGTAAGTGGTCATTAAAGAATGCATGGCTTCTGCAACAGAAAGAATGTTTATAGATGCTGGCTTTGAGTATTGTTTATTAACCCTTTGACTGCCAGAGAGGTATCCAATCGCATTGTAATGCATTGGATAGCACTCTGGCACTCAAAGGGTTAAAATAGTATATGACAAATACCAGTGTTCATGTGTTCCGAGACTCCAACCTTTAACACTGAGTGTTACACACACTGGAGATTGTTGCACAAGCGCTGAAGGGGTTAAAAAACAGAATTCGCTGCAGTGGTTAAATTTAATTCAGAGGTTCCAAACCTTGTTACTGTATATGAAAAAACACCCAAATATAATTGAGAAGAAGGGGGGTTAGGTACTACACTGTCTGTTCAACTGAACCATAGCTTGGTTACTATCGTGCTTTAACCTCAATAAATAGATTTTGCTGCCATCAGCCAAACACAACATCAAAGGGAAAATTAAATCAATGATCCCTCTGGGTTTTCTAGAGCTTAACAAGCAATTTTATCACAATGGATTTGGAGGGCTTGCTCCCTCAATTGAGAGACTATCACTGCGGTATATTCACCAAGCTGCAAATTAAGAGCAATCTGGAAAAAAAAAAATGCCAAATTGTTCTGCTGTTCCACCATCCATTTTCTTTTGAGAAAGTCTATTTACTATAGAGTGCTGGTTCTGAAACCAGGTTCTGTGGACACTCACAGCTCTCTGAAGTAGTACAGGGGGTTCCCTGGAACAAATATCAGTAATGGTAAATAGGGGCGCAGATCTGGAATGGCAGAAAACTGATGTGAAACTGCATGAGTCAGTGGGCATGTGGAAGGTTGAAGATCACAGTGTGCAGTTCTGTTTTATGCCCTATATTTATAGCCCTGTCTAACAGACTATACATATAGTAGTGTGAAAGCCCGTGTACATGGGCCATGGTCCAGGTAATGTTAACTCTGAGTTCAAGAGGGGCACGCAATGCATTGCCCCTCTGGCACTCAAAGGGTTAAGAGTGCTGCTAGCTCACTGCTCCACGTGATGCAATCATGTGCAGTAGAGACTGTCCGAATGCAGGCAGTCTCTACTGCGCATGACTGCATCGTGACAAACAGCCTAGCGAATCCTATATTACAATTCGCTAGGATGTTTGTCAGAAGCAGTCATGTGCAGCAGAGACTGCCAGAACGTGTCGCGGCTGATACGGAGCTCCGTATTATTATTAAACTATAGCATACATTATGTGTTTATAAATTAGTCTATGTAAATAAAATACTTTGGTCGTGTTCTAAATCATTTATTCAGTTACACAAAAGAGGTGTCAATAGGCCACAAAATAACCTAAAAATTCTCGGTAAGGCCACGCCCCCGCGCAACACCCCGTAGCAACCAATGGGTTAAAATGCCTCTTAAATTAACGTGAATTTAAGGTATGTTCACTTGTCCCTTATGGTGCCTTTGGATTGCACCTAAATTGTCATCCTTTGCTTTTATACATGTGGGCCAGAGGGCCTTATGCACAAAAGAAAAGAGGAGTAATTCTGGAGTAATCAAACGCACCACAGAGGAGAAATACAAATTATAGAAATTCCCATTAATTTAACCCTCTGAGTGCCAGAGTGGTATGCAATGCATTGCAGAGTAATGTTGTGCACCCCTCTGGCACTCAAAAGTTAAACATAGCACTTTTGACCTGTTGAATGCTAGAAAGCGTTGATTCCACTGGAGCCAAGTTTTCCACTAATTTTCTACGCTGTGATCCATGTTAATAATATTAGTACATGTAGTAGTAGTAGTAGTAGTAGTACCTGTACTAGCAGTAGTAGTATACTTGCACATTCCTAGCAGAAGCAAGCCAGCGCCCCTCTTCATTAGGAGAGAAGTAGCCAGCTAGCACTATAGAACAAAAGTCATAAATATGATCAGTGCTGTATTCAGGAAGCTAGAAAGCAGAACTCCTGAAATAAACCAATAGAATCATAGGGAACACATTTGTCTTTTATTAACGTAAATGATTTAGAAAGTGCTAGGAGGATCTAAAGCATAGCAAAGCTATGTGCTGAATACCCCTCTGGCACTCAAAGGGTTAAAGGGATAGTAACACAATATCTAGTAAAATGTATACTCTAGTGTTTATCCTCCTGAGGAAAACAAGGGTACTCCCATTGCTGACATGAATTTTATTCAGAATGTGTTGCAGCTCAAAGTTGAATTTTTTAGATGCAGTATCTCAGTGGCCTGAAATTGTACAGCGGCACTGTTGCTATACCATCCTATGGAAGTTTATGGTCAACTGACCAGAGCTGTCCACAGGATGGTGTAGCAACAGCGCCATTGTACAATTTCAGGCCATTGAGATATTGCACCTAAAAAATTCAAGTTTGAGCTGCAATACGTTTTGAATAAAACACATCTCAGCAGTGGGAGATCCCTTATTTGACTCAGGAGGATAAACCCAACAATATATATTGTTTTTTATATTAAGTGTTACTATCCCTTTAAAGATATTTTTCACTTGCAGAACATGAAAGCCATTGAGACATTATTAAGAAAAGCACAATTTGTCAGATCCCAGGTGTTTATTACTGAAGTAATACATCGAGTGCCAAAGGTGTGCATAACACATTGCTTCCCAAAGTGTTGCTCAGCCTTCATGCACTTAAAGGGTTAAATGGGAACTTTCAGCTTTATACTATATACCCTCCCCCTAATCCATTATGAAGATAGTTACAGGCAAAGGAATAGTTCTATTAAGCTGGATGAATCCACCTTCTTCAGCAGGCATCCAGCAGACATCTTAGAGGAAAGTTGCCTCTGCGTCTGCGCTGTCTGTCCTGTGCCCGGATTGGTGGCGACATCCACTGGTTACCTTAAGGTAACGGAAGTTGCTGCCTGTGCAGGCGCACAGAGCTTCTCTTGTAAGATCTGTGCCCTGGTGCCTGCAGAAGGAGGTGGATTACTTCAATAACATGGATTCATTCAGCATAATACATCTATTCCTTTGCCTGTCGCTATATTAGTAATGTACTGGGGACAATATTACGAAGCTGAAAGTTCCGCTTTAAGAAAACTGGTAATTGTGAGAACAGCCCCACACATTATTAGTATTAAATCACAGGGCAGTGCTAAATGCAGCTGGCAAAATAAACACCCCACCCCCACTTCTCACCTCCACTGCCCTCCTCTACAAGAGCACTCCCTAACATGGGTCTGGACAAGGGGCCTCTACGCTTTCCCCAGCTGCAAACAGACAGACCTTTAATGTACAGATTCCATAAGATAAATAGCTTGTGAAGGTCGCGGTGGTACAATCTCACACATACACACGTACATACATATTATGTATCATGAGCAAAGAAGGAGCCATGGGATTTGTGATCAGCGAGAACAGATTGGAAAGGTCGGAGTGTCAGTGTGAGAGTGTATTTATATTACATATACACACACACATATATTTTCCACATATACACATGTATATTAGGGCCTTATGACGGATACAGGAGAGGTGCAACAGCACGACAGAAGAGAGGTAAAATTCTTAATGATTTATATGTAGCTTTTAACCCCTAAATAGTAGCAAGCTCTCCAATGTACTGCAGAGCAATGCAGGACCTTGCTAGCACTGAAATAGTTAAAAGCCACATATATTTCTCCACTATGGTGCAGCTGGTTTAATTCAGAATTGCACCCGTTTTTAACGCATATGGCCCAGAATATATTAACCCTTTGAGTGCCAGAGGAGTACGCAACACATTGCTTTGCAATGCGTTGCGTACCCCCCGGCACTCAAAGGGTTAAGTGTTTGCGTCCGTACATGCGTTAACAAGTGAGTGTACAAGACAAATCAAAGCTAGAAGATTGAGGAAGGGTGTCCATATAACTGTATAATAAAATAGAGCAATCATTACTCTAAAAAACAATTCCCAGTTATATGAATCTAAATTTGTCCCTACATCTGCAATCCAGAAGAAGCCATTTTCCTTTGTACACTTCAATACCTACTCAGTCTAAGGTATTAGAAGTAGCATAAACTGACGAGTGCCTGGAAAATGGTTCCCCCAGCCTGCCGCAATTAGCCAATGTAAGATATATCTCTGTGTCTGAACATGTTCTCATATAGCCAAAATTAATTTTATTGGTCCTCTAACCCAATGTTGGTCAATAAGCACTCTGCAGTGACTACTCCTGCAGCCCCTGGTCTGTTTTTTAGTGGGAAGTGGAGATAATTTCCCTGTACTATGGGCATGTCCACACTAAGGCCCAGGGGGCAAGTGAGGTCCTCAGATATGGCCAATGCATCCCTCCCTTCAAATTCTATTAAATACAAAGAACTGTCCAATTAATTATTTATTCAAAGAGCTGATCTGAGAATGAGAGGTCATCCATTAAGACTAAAGGAAAGGAGCTTTGGCGGGGATTTTTTTTTTTTTTTATACAGCAAGGGCAGTAAAGCTATGGAATTCTTTGCCTTGGGATGTTGTGCTTGCAGATACTGTAACGGCTTTCAAAAAAAAGCAATGGATATCTATCAAGCACAGAACAATATTGAGAATTATGACAGTTGGCTTCAAAGCACATAGGTTGTTGATCCAGGGAAGTGAGTCAGAAAGGAATTTTTTTTACCCACTTGGGGCTTAATTAGAAATGGTTTCAATGTTTTGTTTTGTTTTTTGCCTTACTCTGAATCAACAGGGTTGATTTGGCATGGACTGGACTTGATGGACGCATGTTTTTTTCCAGCCTCATCAACTATGTTGCTATGAACTGCTACCTACACAAAATAATTGTCAATTGATTTTTTGCAATAACGATGCATTCTGGGCCTTATTCAGGAAGCTAAAGTAGTGAAAGTCGGGAGCAAACCAACTGCACCACAAACACATTGCACCTTTAAATCAGTGGATTATTTGCCCTCTGCAGTGTAGTTCGTTTGCTCCAGAATTGCACAGCTTTAGGATGGTGAATATGGCCATTAACACTCAGTTTAAAGTGTTTGCTTATATTCTCAAAGGCCAGATTTAGACAAGAACTATAAATGAAGACCCAGATACTAAATACAATGACATTAAAACCAAGCTATTAAGGGCAATCTATACAGAGACTAAAAATACAAAAGACCAAAAAAAAACAAAAAAAAAAAAAACACACAAACAAAAGAAAAAATAAAAACAAAACATGACACTTCTACAGAAACTCACATATTAAGTATTTAAAGTGATCGTAATACTTAAAATTTTAAAGGTCAGCTCAGCCTTTCACCTCTCTGAGGTATATAAAATAAGTCCAGGACATACTTGAAAACAAGAGATATTCTTCCTGGTAAAATACCTTCATAAAAAAAAAAAAAAAAGTACAAAAACATTTTGTAGGGTTTATCCTCCTGAGTAATACTATTCAATGGTCTGAAATGTTATAGTGGCACTGTTGCTACACCATCCTATGGAGGTTTTGGTCAATGGACCACAACAGTCCATAGGATGATGCAATGCAACAGCACCATGGATACAATATCAGGCCACTGAGATGATGGGGGTTATAATCCCCAACAGATATCAGTGGAGCTGTCAAGGAATATAACTATAACCTGTGGAGTCCTTCCTTGGGCTAGTGCCACCCTCGTATACAGGGCCCCATCACAACTTTATCTTCTGTACCCCTGTAGCTCCACCTCTGAACACGTCCATCAAATTAGTCTAGAACACCCAAACCAAACTGAGAAGGGTAGCTGGGAGAAAGACAGGTTGGGGCAAGGAAACAACTACGTGTAAAAATCTTACAAACATAAAAGATAAATTCAGAAACAATCCGAGGGTCAAGTCAGTAGGATCAGAACGGTAATATCACCAAGTGGGAAGAAGAGCTTCGACAACCAACCATCAAATACAGGAAAACTCATGCCCAAATTTTTTCTCAGTCTGGCCCTTCAGGAAAAGTGTGGATATCCCTGCTCTACCACATTACACACAACCTATTTCACTGTCGTCCAATACAGGTCACTGGTACTCTGGGAGGCGTAAGTCCCCTTTAATAGGCAGGAACAATTATGCAAATGATTTGCAAGGGGCGGAGCCTCCCCTCTTACTTAAGCCACCTTCTGGCCAGAGCCACTCATATTGATTTGTTCCTGGTGTGCTTCACACCAGGTAGAGAACATCTATGCATCTTAGTATTTTATTATTTTTTTATTCAAATATGGAATACCACCATTAGGAGGGTGACCATGGCTGTGAATTGCCCTCTTCAAAGTGGCTGGTGCAGCTTCCAGGGATTTTCTGTGGACCTATACCCTGATGAGGGGACAGCTTGTGTTAAGCAGCTCCCCTGTTGGGGAAATTACCTCTGGTTCTTTCCCTCCCTATCATGGTCACCTGAAGACAGAAAAGTCTGCAAGAAAGGTGAGTCACCCATTGAGTGCTGAAGGTCCACTTGTCCCCACAGTGTCCCTTTGATGGGCTTGTATTTGGGAGTTTTAATACACTCCAGCACTCATAGGGTGTTTTTATTGCATTATTACTGTTTATGCAATTTCTGTGTTATTCTCTGAGTTTTGGAGCATTGGATATTCATTTATTTATGTTTCTCATGTGTTTCATGCTTGTTTGGGCACTTTTTAATCTTTTACTAAACTTTATTAAAAATGGTGTTCCGCGCCTTTAAGCGCGGCTTTTTCCCGCTCAGACGCAAGGGCTCCTTTACTCTCTATGGGAATTCACAGTATGGGACATATCTCTGGAACCGCTTGTCACAGCAACTTCAGAGAGGGCTCATTTTAATTCTAGGCTCCTGCTCTATCATCCGGAATGTGTTTTATTTATGTGGGGTGTTCAGGGGGGCTTCGGGCACTGTTTGGGGTACTTGTAGGGAAAAACTACATTTCCCATGAGCGCTTGGTTCGCGCTCGTTTCTGATTGGCTGTCACGACGGCCGCCATTTTGTGGTACTTTTCCTAGGCGAGTACACTACGCAGGGACCGAGCCTTCTCTCTCCTCCACAGATTAACCCTTCGCTGGCCAGATAAGTCCGTTTTTAGAACATTTCTGGGGTGAAACTTTAATCTTAACACTTTTTCTGGGTGATAGTGTTAGTAGTGGGGTATATTGACGCTCTGAGCATGTCTACTTCACTGGAGCTAGGGGCTAGACCCAAGTCTAAGGAGGATGGGGGGTCCGCTACCCCCATGGCGTTTTGCTCCTCTTGCCACATTGGGCTGGATGGCGATAATGTGGGGGATCTATGCCCTAATTGTACTGGTCAAGATAGCAACCCTGGGCTTCCCAGCCATGCTATTGAGCCATCTTGGGTGAGGGAGTTTAAAGCTGCCACTAGGGATCTCAGATCCACGCTTCAACTCTTTCCCTCTCAGGTACAGGGGGCTCTCCAGGTCTGGCAGACCCCCTCTACTATCAGGACCTCCCTGCCTAAGCCACAGGGAGCTCCTGATATCACTGATTCTTCTGAAGAAGAACTTTTACAGGATTCTGATGCTGAGGAACGTACTGTTATTGAATCTAACAGGTCCATTGGGGACCCCTATGAGTGTGACCCTGACGTTTCGGCTGAGGGTCTGATCAGAGCGGTTCTGAACACGCTCAACCTTCCTCTGACTCAGGAATCCACTTATGATCCTACTGATGTTTTTCAGAAAAAGCCATCTAAGCCTGTTGTTTGTTTTCCAACTAACCCTGCTCTTGCCCGTCTGGTCTCTGAGGCATGGAAGAATCCTGATAGATCTTCCTCTGTCTCCAAAAAGTTTGCCAAACTTTACCCTTTTCCTGAGGCGGAGCTGGCAAAATGGGTTCATCCTCCCAAAGTGGATGCTCCTGTGTATAGACTATCCAAATCTACTGCTTTGGCTGTCTCAGATGCCTCTGCCTTACAGGACTGGACGGATAAGAAACTAGAGCTCTCTCTTAAGTCTATTTTTGCCTCTATTGGCACAGCCATGCGCCCCACATTTGCTGTGGCATGGGTTAATAGAGCTATTGCGGCCTGGACTGAACGACTGACTGAAGCGGTTCGCCAGGATGCGCCTGTATCTGAACAGTTGCAGCTTCTTGCTAATATCACTGAAGCTCAGAACTATGTTGCTGATGCTGCTTTTGATGCTGTGCGCATGATGGCGAGGGCCTCCACTTCTTCTGTGGTGGCTAGACGCGCTCTTTGGCTGAAAATTTGGTCTGCTGATACAGCCTCTAAGAAGGCTTTGCTTTCCTTGCCCTTTCAGGGGAATTTGCTTTTTGGGTCTGAACTCAAAGAAATGATCAGTGAGGCTACTGGCAGTAAAAGTACTCTTCTACCCTCAGTCTTTAAGAAAAAGTTTCCAGCCAAACGCAATCGGTCCTTTCGTTCCTTTCAGACTGAGACACGCTCCTCGGCCCAAACGGGTCCTCCCACTACGCGCTCCTCCTCCAAGCCCAAACAGTCCTGGAGGCCCAAAGTTGCCTCCAAGGCCAAGACCTCCAAGACTGCTTCGGCATGACTCGCCGAACCCGGGTCCGCATCCGGCTGTAGGCGGTCGTCTCCGCATCTTTCGCCGGACTTGGGAGGAGTCAGTGGCGGACCCATGGGTTCTCCAGGTGGTGTCAGAGGGATACAGGATCCCTTTCTCTTCCCTTCCTCCTTTTCGGTTCCATTTTACTCGTCCTTCTCAGGAACCCACAAAAAGGCGTCTGTTCGACGACGCTATTCAGGATCTCTTGGACAAAGAGGTCCTGGAGGCGGTTCCTCAGGGGGACACAGGTTCAGGATTTTATTCCAACCTGTTTGTGGTAGCCAAAAAGGACGGAGGAGCCCGTCCCATCTTGGATCTCAAAGATCTCAATGCCTATGTGGTGACTTCCCACTTCCGCCAGGAGTCCCTGCGCTCTGTGATTGCAGCAATGTCTCCAGGGGAGTTTCTTGCCTCCCTGGACCTTCAGGATGCTTATCTTCACATCCCTATTCATCCAGAGAGCAGGCGGTATCTCAGGATTGCCTGCCACAGGGGACACTTTCAGTTTGCAGCGCTCCCCTTTGGGCTGACTTCAGCCCCTCAGGTCTTCCAGAGAGTGTTGGGCTCATTGATAGCGGTGCTCCATCAGGATGGGATCAGAGTGACCCCCTACATGGACGATCTCCTACTGAAGGCCTCCTCAGCGGAGCTTCTCCACCAGCAATTACAGATGTGCATGCACACCCTGAACCGTCATGGCTGGATCCTGAATCTGGACAAGTCGGACTTGATTCCATCTCAGAGGCTTCTGTTCCTGGGTCTCCTGTTCGACACTCGCCACTGCATGGTGTTTCTTCCAGAGGACGTGGCTCACCAGATAGCTGTCAGAGTGGCTGGAGTTCTGGACCTGGATGTGATTCCAGTTCCGAAGTTGTCGTCCTTAGTGGGGAAGTTCATTTCCACAATCGAAGCAGTACCATTTGCCATGGCTCACTCCAGGGATCTTCAGAGATTCGTGATCCAGACGTGCAAGAATCATCCAGATCATCAACATCTGTCTGTTTCTCTTCCTCCTCATGTCGAGTCGAGTCTGCACTGGTGGTTAGATCTCTCCCATCTCCTGAAAGGGAAATCCTTTCTAGTTCCTCCTTGGACCACAGTCACTACGGATGCCAGCCTTCGGGGCTGGGGTGCAGTCTGGGGTCGCTTCAGTGCTCAGGGGAAATGGGGTCTGGAGGAATCCATGCTCTCCATCAATGTTCTGGAACTTCGAGCTGTCCGGCTGGCCCTGAGGCACTGGGAGCCTCAATTGACCGGTCTTCCAGTCAGAGTGGAGTCCGACAACGCCACGGCGGTGGCTTATATCAACAGGCAAGGCGGCACAAGAAGCGGTTCCGCCTGGTGGGAGGTCAAGGATATTTTGTCTTGGGCAGAAGATCACGTGCCTGTCATCTCTGCAGTTCATATTCCAGGCGTGGACAACGTCATGGCAGACTTCCTCAGTCGTCACACCGTCGACAGCGGAGAATGGGCTCTTCATCCAGAGGTGTTTCACATGCTCACTCAGCGGTGGGGGATGCCTGTGGTGGACCTGATGGCTACCAGACACAACAGGAAGGTTCCGGTGTTTTGCTCCCGGTTGCGGGACTCCCTGGCTCTAGCAGTGGATGCCTTGTCGATCCCTTGGGACTTCTCCCTGGCTTACATCTTCCCTCCTCTTCCTCTATTGGTCAGAGTTATCCAGAAGCTGAAGAGGGAACGTTGTCCTGTCATCCTGATTGCTCCAAACTGGCCTCGCCAGTCCTGGTTTCCGGAATTGATGGCCATGTCAGTGAAGGATCCAATCCCATTTCCAGCTCGTCCGGACCTGCTTCTTCAGGGGTATCTGTGGAAAGAGGATGTTCACTCTCTCCATTTGATGGCATGGCGGTTGAATCCTCGATTCTAGCTAAGAAAGGCTTTTCTCCTTCTGTGGTTTCGACGATGCTCAGTGCTCGTAAGCCTGTGTCTTCCAAGATCTATCATCGCATATGGTCAACGTTCGTGACCTGGTGCTCTGACAAGAAGTTGTCTCTTGACTTCCATCTTCCCACTGTCCTAGCCTTCTTGCAGGACGGTGTAGATAAGGGGCTCAGTCTGAGTTCCCTCAAAGTTCAGACCTCTACCTTGTCTGTGTTTTTCCAGGAACGGATTGCTGTCCTTCCTGATGTGAAAGTCTTCTTCCAGGGTGTGACTCATGTTCGACCTGCCTTTAAGAGTCCTGCTCCCCAGTGGGATCTCAATTTGGTGCTGGGAGTTCTTCAGCGACCACCGTTTGAATCCTTGGCTTCCATTCCGTTACGTCTTGTGACTTGGAAGATGGCCTTCCTCTTGGCTGTTGTGTCAGTGCGCCGGGTGGCAGAGTTACAGGCCTTGTCTTGTAAACCTCCTTACCTGGTGTTCCACAAGGATAAGGCTGTGCTTCGCACTACCAAGGAATTCTTACCCAAGGTTGTGTCTGAGTTTCACATCAATCAGGAGATTGTGGTTCCCTCTTTCTGCCCTAATCCTTCATCTGACAAGGAAAGAGATCTCCATTTGTTGGATGTGGTGCGTTGCCTCAAGTTTTATGTTCATCGCACCGAGTCTATCAGGAAGTCTGACGCTCTATTCGTCATTCCTGAGGGGCCTAGGGCAGGAAGACCGGCTTCCAAAGTTACCATTGCCTCTTGGATTAAGGCTACCATCCGTGAAGCCTATAAGTTGAGGAATAAGCATGTTCCCTTCCGGGTGACTGCCCATTCCACCAGATCTATTGGGGCCTCTTGGGCCTACAAGAATCAAGCTTCTGCTGATCAACTGTGCAGAGCGGCCACTTGGTCCTCTGTGCACACCTTTTCTAAGCACTATCGAGTTGATGTACTGGCTTCGGCTGATGCCAGTTTTGGAAGGAAGGTCCTGGAGGCAGTCTTGCCTGTGTAGGTCTTCCGCTCTGTGATCCTTAGTGCTTCCTTACTGTTGAGCCCGGTTGGCTCTAGTTCCGTGTGCTGTGTTAGTTCAGGGATTGTTCCCTTGGTTGGTGTCCGTTGACACTTACAGTTTGGGCTATGTTATCAACTGGTCATATCAGTTCTAGAGACTTGGGCCTTGCGCCTGGTCCTTGCCTTACTTCCCGCCTCTGGATCAGCTCAATGTTTGTACATCCCAGAGTACCAGTGACCTGTATTGGACGACAGTGAAAATAGGATTTTAGTCTTACCTGTTAAATCCTTTTCACTTAGTCCATACAGGTCACTGGTCTCCCACCCTGTCAAGGGACCAGTCTTGGCTCTCCTGTGGCATTCAGTGGGAGACCGTTCGGGCATGCTCACAGGAGTCTTTCTTTTTGCTTACCTGAGGTCAGTTCTTGGGGTCTCAAATCAATATGAGTGGCTCTGGCCAGAAGGTGGCTTAAGTAAGAGGGGAGGCTCCGCCCCTTGCAAATCATTTGCATAATTGTTCCTGTCTATTAAAGGGGACTTACGCCTCCCAGAGTACCAGTGACCTGTATGGACTAAGTGAAAAGGATTTAACAGGTAAGACTAAAATCCTATTTTTCATACATTGTATTTAGAACTAGACCAGTGATCAACAACTCCAGTCTTCTGCACATACCAAATGGTCAGGCTTTCAGAATATCCCTAATTACAACACTGGTAGCTCAAAAACAGTAAATATGTCACTGATTACTTAAAGGGATAGTAATACTTTGATTAAATTGCAGCTCCAAGTCTTCTTTATGTATTTTTAAACATGCATCGCTATTATTCGTTACTTACAATGTTGTGGTTCAAACACTATTCCTGCAGAAAGGTCCCCCCCCTTCTGGCCACATCACTTATCCTCTGTCTGGTCCGGATGGAAAGCGGCAAGGGACAAACTTCAGTAACTAAAGGAAAATCCTGCCCTCCTTTGTCAATTGGGGGAGGGGAGTGCGCATGGTTTTCATTATATTTACTGACTGAAGATCGTCACTCGCTGCATCCGTCTGATTCCACAACCGGATTCCAGATCATAAGGGAGGCAGTCACAGAAGGGTGGGTGGGGAAACCTTTCTGCAGGAATAGCGTTTGAACTACAACATTGCACATAACTAAATATAGCGCTGTGTGTTTAAAAATATATAAATAAGACTCGGAGTTGCAGCTTAATCAAAGTATTACTATCCCTTTAACTGTGATCAAGCAGGGATAGGAGGAAAATGATCCGCTGGTGTGTCCTGAGGACTCAATTTGGGAATCACTGCCTCAGACTAAGCTTACCTTTACACTTATTGTACCACCTTAACCCCTTGATTGCCAGAGGAGAGACATGCATTGTGAAACCAAGCCTTGCATACCCTCAGGTCCTCAAGGGGGTTAACCCCTGTGGATGCAGCAGTGGTTGGCAATGCATTTCAGATCTCTCTAGCATGCAAAGGGCAAGATTTTATTTTTAACCCTTTGAGTGGCAGAGGGGTACGCAACTCATTGCAGAGCAATGCGCTGCGTACCCCTCTGCCACTCAAAGGGTTAAAGTATATTTAAGGTCATATCTTCAAAAGAAAAATACAGGAGATCTGGGGCAAACCATTTGCTTTGTTATGCATTTGAGGCCTCTCTAGAGTTCAAGGCATTAAAATTCCCATTTAAATCAATGGGACTTTTGGGAACTTTTAGTTTTCACCCTATAGTGCAAATGGTTTGCCCCAGAAACCTCTACCACTTTTCTTTTGAACATACAGCCCTTTTTAATTATACTACCCATGCCATTTTGGTGGACTTTAGAGCCACATTTGTAGCATTTGGGGTGAATCTGTTTGATTACTACTGCTTTGACCCTTGGAGAGACAGAGGGGTATGCAACGCATTGCTTCATCTCCAACAAGCAATGCGTTCAAGTCTTTAGCAACCGAGGGGTTAAGTGGATGTGCTTGTGCAACTAATCTCGTTTGTTGCCTTTACATTTATAGCATTAAACCTTTGAGTGCCAGAGGGGTACGCAATGCGTGGCATACTCCCCTGGCACTCAAAGGGTTAACACTCTGGTAATCAAAGGGTTTAACAAGCGTCTCTGAATTGGTAAAACGGGTTACTGTTGGTAATATATAACTATACTGCACATAAATATATATATAGTTATTTCTTAAGTGAACAGTGGGCGATGTCACAGGTATTTGCCCATGGCATTCTGGGAGAGTCCCTGCTGTCTGGATATGTAGTGCTGTAACTTTATACACATTTCTCGTTTTTTGTTTGCATGTAACGTAGTTGGGTCAGTGACAAGGAATGTCAAAACAGAACGTCCCCCTCACTACAGGAAAGACTGAATGCTTAAAGAAATGAAAATTATGAAATACATTGTGCTATGAAATGAATGAGTATGATTTCACTGCTTCACTGTCACATTTATTTATTTTAAAGACAATCATCATATGGTTAGTGCCCTATCCCATAGCTGGGAGAGACACTTCAGGACTGAAGATAGGAGTGTCCAAATGATGCATTTTGTGCCATTGGTGGTAGGGCGGGTAATTGCTTGAAAGGCGCATTTTCCATAAAATGGGTAGGAAAGTAAGTGGAATGGAGTGGGAGTGGGTGTGGCTAAAGCTGAACTCAACAAGCCGGAGAATCAGCCTCTGAGACCATGAGGGAGATGCACTAATTCTTTATAAAGTAGAGATGACCTCTTCAGTTAGATCACGCCTCCAGGTCATTCTGTGGAGCAAGGCACTAAGATTTATCCAGCTTTTGATCTCTTAGTGTGTATGATCTATATAATAAGATAAGAACTGGAAAATCGATATCACTGGAGAAGTTATCTCCAATTTATCCCCTTTTCATCACGCCTTAGTGCATAACCTCCCAAGTAATTCAGTCTGAAAAGTGGAGTCTCTGCGGCAGATCTGGGGAGTTCCCTGGTATGCCTATTGGTAGGACTTCTACCCAGATAATGAAGCCAAGGGAAGCAGGATGGCGGTGGTAACCTCTACACTCCTCTCCAGTCTCACAAAAGAACAAAAGGTCTGCTCACATAGGAGCACGCTTCCCTTTAAGTTTCTAATCTTGAAACAACCTACAATTATTATTACTAGGGAATGGGTCACGGTGTTGCCGGTGAGAACGGGCACACTGTGAACCTGATGGACCACTGTAGTGGTGAGCCGTGTGTGTGTCCACTCCTGTGAAACTGAAACCCCTGTTTCACTGCATATTGGTGATCTCTGCACCCATGCCACCTCAAGGGAAGACAGACATCGAACCAGAAACTATCTAGAATTATATGATAGACAGATATATAAAGCCACAACATATTCTACAGGTCAGTACAGTACACTAGGGCGACATAACATAAAAAGCTGATTAAGGTCAGGTAAGGTGTGGTGTATATGCGTGTTATTATTAAAGGGAGCTCAAATTCCTTTAAAGGGATAGTAATACTTCATTTTATCTTTATTTTATTTTGTAGGCATTAAAAAAACATGAAGAACGCTATAAGTCTTATCTCTCAAACCTTTACGGTTTGAGAGCTATTCACAAGCAAAGTTTCCCCTCCCACCCCTTTTACCTAGTGTAAGCCATCTCTTCTCAGATGTGGAATGCAGTCCATAGACCAGACAGATAACAGCAGGGGACAATCTTCTTCCTATGAAAACAATGAAAGCCTTGCCCCCCTTGACAAGTTTTTCAGGTTTTTCCCTTATCTTAATTGAAGATTGTCCCCACCTGGGAGCCTCCCTTCTGATCTGGCTGAGCAGTGTTACATCAGTAAAAGGGGCAGGAGGGGGATACTTTGTCATTGAATTACTCTGGAAATACAACTCTGACAGAATTTAAATAACACTCTCCAAAGTCCAAATACTATGATGATTAATTAGAGCTGCTTTTATTATGAAACATTACTATCCCTTTAACCTCCTTAGATGCTATAAACGTCTTGAACACATTAACTCTTTGTGTGCCAGAAGGCACACAAAGGGTTAATGTATGCAAACATTTGCAGTTTTATCAGTGACGTTACATGCTTTTTCTTAGCTGATCAACAAGCAAGGTCCTCAAGGGGTTAACAGTACTTTCATTTGCATATTTCAGTATTATATTTTAACACCTCAAACACTACTAATGTATCCAGTGTACTGCATATCTCTAGCATCTCAGGGGTTAATTCCCAACCCTCTGAGACAATAGACAGCTGCAGTGTATGGCTTGTCTGAATATTGCATGCACACAGCATTTTACGAACAGCTCAATATAAATAAAATACAAGTTAAGAAAGAAAAGATCGTCAAGAACAAAAACAGTCATTAGGGACAGTGGTCTCTGCTCTGCGAAGCCAATAATCTAATTAGGGTGTTGGGAGGTTCACAGAGATAATCAGGAAGGGTTTAAGTGCTATAGAGAGGTGAATGAGCGTTAGAAATTGACTTTGAGTGGAATATTTGGACCATCTGTTTACATTCCTATGTAGTAGCAGCACTTGGAGATAGCTGAAGAAAGCTTTACCATGGGGTATATGCCCACAAAAATAGGCACAAATTCCAGGAAGGGTGAGAAAAAAACCTTCAAAACACAGAAGTTAAAACAGAGGTTAATATGAACCAAATAAAGCAACAGGAAACAACAGGTTACTGGTAAACATAATAAGGATACCTACAAAGGAATAATGGCCTGCATCTTCCTTCCAAAACTGGCTTTAGTTGAAGCCAAAACAGTGACACAGTATTGGCTTACAAATGCGTGAAGAGATGACCCCTTTCACAGCTGCTCTGCAGAGACCTGGTTCTTGTATGCCCAGTAGGCACCCATCTCTCTGGTGGAATGAGATGTGACCTTGATGGCCACATGCGCCTTTCTGAGAACATAGGCCTGGTGAATAGTCACCTTAATCCAAGAAGCCACTGTCACCTCATACTCAGTCTGACCTGCCCAAGGGCCCTCTGGAATGACAAAAAAAGTCTGATTTTCAGAAAGGCTGCGTGAGACAATTGCAGTACTTCAAGCACCTAGCTACATCCAAAGATTGAAGATCAAAAACAACATTAGAAATAAACCTTGCAGGAGTTATCAAAACCACCATATTAGAATGAAAAATCAGAAAGTCAGGGTTTGTGGAACAAAGCCTGAAGTTTGACAACACACAGAACAGACACAATCACCAGCAGGAAAGTGGTCTTACATGTTAAGGACTGAAGGGGAACAGAAGACAGAGGATCAAAGGGAGCCTTCTGAAGCATTCCCAGGCCCAAGTTCAAGTCCCATGTTGGATTGGGATCCTGAAAAAGACTGGGTAGGCACGAGCCACCCCCTGCAAAGGTGTGCACATCTGGTAATAAGGCAATACACCTTTGAACAATCACAGAACAAGCAGAAATGAGGACCTTGATAGAGTTAAGACTAAGTCCTTTCTGAAGTCCACCCTGAAGACAGGCTAAGATAATCAGAAGAGCAAAAGGGCATATCCGCAACTACTGGTCTTCAAGCCACTTGTAGAACAAGAAGCATACCCTTGGTATGCCTTGGATAACACCAGCTAGAGAGCCTTCCACCATAGTGGCAATCACAGAATCAGAAAAACCTGTCTTCTCCAGGATGCTGGCTTCAAGAGCCAAACTGTAAAAGCCAACTTCTCCAGATCTTGGTGACACAAAGAACCCTGAGACAAGAGATCTGGAAGCCGAAACCGCTCCACTACAGATTGAGGCGATCGAAGAACCAGGCTTGGTGAGGCTAGAATAGGGAAAATCAGAATTATGCGAGCTGGCTCCATCCTGACTTTCCTCGATACCCTTGGAATGGGAACTTTACATTCAACAAAGTGGCCATTAGATAAACAGTTGTAAGGCCTCACAGATGGACTACGGTTGAGTACCAAATTACAGAGATCGACACATTTATGGCTGAGAAAGTCCTCCACAACATTGTCTACTCCTAGAATATGTATGGAGAAGAGGGCCAGCCTGTGGGCTTTGGACCAAACTTCTGACCACATGGCTGCTCTCCTGGTCCTTCCTTGATGGTTGATGTGGGCCACTGGTTCTCATTTTTTAACTGAATCCATGCAAGCAAATCCTGGAGGGACAGAGACAAATGCAGCAGAGCTAGACAAATTGCTTGGAGCCCCAACACACTGATGTGCAGAAGATTTTCTATCTAGGTCCAAAGGTCCTGAGCCATCTGAGAGCACAAGGTGGCTCCCCAGCTTAACAGGCTGGTATCACGGTTGACCATCACTCCAATCAGAACGACCAATGGTCCTCCCAATGGCAGATAGGACCCCTGAAGCCACCATTGCAGATCTAACTTAGTCCAGAGGAGAGAGACATGAAGTGGGAGAAATTACACTTCTAATCCCCCTGCTTGTCTAGGCTCTCTCACCCAGTCAGATGAAATAATGAGAAAATCAAATGTATAACCACCTTCTATAAAAATACATTTATTTTAATGTAAGGCTTAAAATAGCCAATAGTAGCTGTAATATTATCAAACTTTAAAATACAACATATCGCCCAATGCGTTTTGTAATAAATTTCCCTGATGAAGTACTTATTACCAAACGGATTGGGCTATACTTGTTGCTTACTGTTTTTTTTATTATAATGGCTATTTTAAACCTTAAATTAAAATATTTACATTTTTATTAGAAGGTGGTCCTCCTGTTCACTTATTTATTAAGCCGTCATCCATTTAGTCTCTCTTTCCCTACACCTACAACAGCTTATGGTCCTTTGCCAATTCATAAGATGAAGGTATAATTAATCTGGATCAGTGATGGAATGCAGTAAGAGGTGAGGAAGATTGAAAAATGAGGTGCGCTAACTATTCTTGAATGACCAGTACTGGAGGTCAAATCCAGTCATGATGATTTCAGAGGTGGGTAGGGCCTCCCAGGAATGAGTGTATCCACTTTTGGGGGACAAGGTTGCTCAGTATATAGAGCCTAGTGGAAGGTCGTTATATTACACTTAGAAGAAGCAACACTGTTCTGCATTTGTTTTTTCGAAGACACTGCTACCTGGACGAATTCCTGAGAATCTCCAGCTGCAGCTCCCGAGTGTGGAATTGGGTAAAAAGGGGTGCCTCCCAGGCAGAGGCCAAAAATCCTAATATCTTCATGTATTCTCGTACCATTTCAGATGGGCAGAGAAAGACCTGAGACACCTGCCGAGACTGTTGAATCTCATGCCCAGAAAAAGATGGACCCAGGATTGAGCAAGACAGGATTTCTTGAAACAGAGTACCCAACTATGCTGTTCCAGACTTTGCACACAAATCTGTAGGCTCAGCACTAGGAGATTTAAACAAAAGATAATCTAGGCAGGTAGTAAGAGATATTCCTAGAAAATTACTGTGAGTAGGCAAGGCTATAAAGACCTTTATAAAACCCAGAGAAACAGACATTAGCCCAAAAGGAAGGGCGGCAAACTTAAAAATATGGTATTGAAAGGCAAAAACAGAAAGCACTGATGATCTGCACTGATGGAAACATGCAGATATCATCCTTTACGTCTACAGAGGCTAAAAATTCCCCTTAACACACAGCAAAGACTCCATCTTGAACCAGGACATAAGAGCAAAACAGCTGAGACACTTCAAGTCCAGAACAGAGCATCTACAATCTTTTTTTTTGGGGAACCATAAAGAGGTTGTATTAGAATCCCATGAATGATTCCTGAAGAGGAACAGGTAACAAGACCTGCATAAACACCAGGGAAAAAAAAAAAAAACATCTCAAAACAGACAACATGCACCTGACCATGAGGAACTCTGGACACAAAGAAGCAATGTGGAGAAAGGGATTTGAAGACTATCCAATACCCACTGTTACCCCCTGCAAAATCCACTGGTATGCCAGAGAAAGATTCCACATATTTGGAAAGACACAGATATCCTGATTGCCCAAGGTGAATCGGACCCCTGCAAGTCATGCAAGAGTAGACTTGTCAACTGGGGAATTTTGGGAAGGTTTGGGTTTGTGACCATGGCCTGTCTAAACCACTGTAGGAGCAGATACCCTGGATTCATACCCATATTGGAGGGGGTAACAAAAAAACACACTTTCTTTAGTGGAAAAAAAGGAAAGCTTGGTGGTAACCTGAGGTAAAAGTGCATTCTTAACCCCAGTCGAATGGCCAAAACAACTGCTTGTCCAGAGACCAATACCTTCTTTGAAGACTGGTCACCCGCCCATTATTTTTATCCAAAGTGTTAGACGCACAGCAACAGAAAGAGCTAAGGCATTCCCAGTAAGCCTAAAAGAATCAGGCCAAAACAACATCCTCTCTTTTTAGGCATGTCCTCACGGACAGGTATTATTAGGAATGGCCCTAATAACCCAAGCAACCACAAAGGTGGGACACAGAGACCCAAAAATAGTCTTCAGAAGAGAATCTAGATGCCTCTCTGCTGGATCTTTAGTCTTATCCACAAACGGTAATGCTATAATAGCTTAGAAGATGAGAAATTGGAGGATCTACTGCAGAGGAGTGTATCCCACAGTGATAAGGCATCAGAAGAGAAGGTATATACATGAGAAATAAGTCTGAGAATAAAAAAAAAAACACAGTCTCATATCAGGCATCTTCCATTCTTCCAAAACCACTTGTTATAAGCAATGGAGAGGATAGGAGGGAAAATTATGGCATTGTTTTTATGGCTCTAAAATATATCTGGTGATGAAGAACTTGTCTCTGAGGCCTCAGAGACCTTGAGGGTTAGCAGAATTGCCCTGATAAGCCCCTCAGCAAGTGAGCCTGGGTCTTCTTCGAATGAATCCCCAGGGGTAAATGGTTAATCAAGATCATCCTCATCAGTTTCTCGGTCCTCAACACTGGAATCCCTTTCAGGGAAAATCTTCCCACAACGTAAAATTATTAAAGTGTCTTTTGAGGGGACTTAATGATCCTGGGTCCAAGATGCGAGGATCCCCAGAATAGAGGAAGGTATCTTACTCACAGAAGATATCAAGGCTTTTACCCATGCAGGCTCCTGTTCAGTGGAAGAGGGGCCTGGAAGCTGTGTAGAGACCACAGGATAAGAGGGATAAAAAATACCAGTAGAGTCCTAATGAAGGCTAATGTGACATGGAGGAACAGAGGGCTATTGGTGAGACTCCTAAACCCCTGGTGGTTTTTGACTTACTCATGACTCCACATATATGGCCCTTGTTTTTGCTAAAGGGTCTCACATTTTGGTTTAAAATTCTAACTAGGGTTTGAAAAGAAAAAGATTAAAGCGGAACTACCACCCCTGTTAAACTTTGGCCCAAAGAATTACCTGGTTATTGAGAATTCTATACTGCTCCTGGACTGACAGCCAGAAAACAGACATCTTTGCATAGTGACATCTGCGTGCCCACGCTGTCAGTCCCAGCCTGCTCTAGGAGGCGTTGCTAGGAGCTGCACGGCACCAAAGGGACTGACAGCGCAGGCGTGAAGACGTCACTATGCAAAGATGTCTGTTCTGTTTCCTGGCTGTCAGTCCCGGGAGCAGTAGGAATTCTCTAAAGGGAGGTAATAATTCTGGCGACTAGCACTACTGAGCAGGTAGTCGCCAGATGGGTAATTCTTTAGGGGCAAGTTTAGGCGGGCTGGTAGTTCCACTTTAACAGACCCCTGTTTGCCACAGGGGTACACAATGGATTACGAAGCAATGCGTTGCATACCCCCGTCTGACATTGAAAGGATTAAGAAGCAATCTGTGGAAGACCTTTTCAGCATCCAATGGGTTAAAGGCCCCAGTTAAATCAATGGGCATTTTTTGTTCCTATGGTGCATATGGTTTGCTCCAGAATTACACCAGATTTCAGATCAGTGTGTCACAATGGAGAGAGAAATTACCCCTTCATGGTGCCAGACAATAGGAATCACAAGGGAAACCACTGAGGGATGCAGCCCCAGGGCCACCTCTTGCCCACCACTTTGTAAGGTCTTGTTGTAGTGGCACTCTGATATCCTACGTTATGTATTATCTGTTCACTGTGTCATATTTATTACAGCTGTAATATTCATTAATCATGTTGTGTGTTTACTGACCACACATTTACAGCACTGCAGAAAAGGTTGGCGTTTTGTAAAAGGAAAAAATAAAGGGAATAGGGGCATCACTCCATATTATGCAATTTCAGCAGTAAGAGAAAGGAAAAAGAAAGGGCTCCATCTG
This sequence comes from Rhinophrynus dorsalis, assembly GCA_037306005.1. Lineage (NCBI taxonomy): Eukaryota > Metazoa > Chordata > Amphibia > Anura > Rhinophrynidae > Rhinophrynus > Rhinophrynus dorsalis. The sequence goes on from CM074722.1 coordinate 123,740,419, forward strand.
TGCAGACTCTTGATGAACACAGTGACCTCAGACAAAAGAAAGCTGACAAGAGAAGATCAAATCATCACAAGTATCAGGTTACAGTACTGATCCGAGGAGGGACCTGTATAACATATCACTGCCATTAGTGCACTTTGGTCCTTGGAGGGATTGACCTCTAAAATTTCAATGTCATTAGCAAATTTTACTCATAGGAGGGACTAAACATGAACAGATCACTATTATTGGTGCGAGGAGGGGGATATATACCTAATTATATCAGTAATGCTGCTCTTATTTCTGGAATAACCCTAAATATATCAATTATTGTTCTAGGAGCGTTTGACCCCCTACAAAGGTCATGGTCACTAATACATGTTACTCCCAAAAACACAACATGTACAACTAAACATGTTACTAACTTTAGAATGCTAGACTGTACCCATAGGGTAAGTTGAAACCCAAATGTGCTACTGTTTAATATAATGGACTGTTAGGAGGGAAAGGAACATTAAACTTGTCAGTATTACGAATATACTCTTCTTTTAGAAGGGGTTGAACCCTAAACAAGTCCCTGTAATTTTAATTAGAGGGAGGGATTGATCCCTAATAGTGCTAGTATTGATGTATACCTTTCTCCTAGGAGGCACCGACCTCTAATCATCTTACTACTGAAAGCATACTTTACTCCGAGGAGTCACCGAGTCTTAATTGACTCGGCATTATTAGTACACTTTACTTCTAAAACTGATTAACCCTTAAACTTTTCCAATATTGGTACACTTTACTACAATATAGTAAAAATTGCCCTAATCCGGTTATTATTACACTTTACTCCTAAGGGGTATTGACCCTTACTTAGTGCACCAATACACAAACGTTTGATTACTACAGGCAAAGACTGGAATAAAAGAGCACAGTGGATCAATTCTGAGTAAACCAACTGCACTTTTGGGGACAAAATCATCCTCATTAATTTAAATGGGACTTTAAACCCCTTGAATGCTATAAAAGTCCCTAAAGCATTACTTCAGATTGAAGATTAAAGGCAGTATTAAAAGGTCCATTTAAATGTAATCACTGACAGATATGGAACCTGTAGAATAATTTTGCTTGATTCATTTTTAAAACTTGTGCTGCTAAGTATATAAGTGCCTAGCACCGTGGGCTTGGGGTCTATTCCAGCTAAGTAGTCAGCTAATGCATAGATCAAGGGTTGTGTCCTGAAATTTTTGCTCAAGGGCCAAACGGAGAATAGAACAATGGCTCAAGGACCAGATTTGACTACATAATGTACTCACATTAAAAATAAGAATGCTAGCGGACCCACAAGGTATTGTATGCAGTGCACAGCTAGGCTAGTAACCTACCTTTACCTTTGCATTGTGTTGGAGACCCCCTCTAGCATTCAAAGAGTTACAAGTCACATTTTAATGAATGGGAATGTTCTATTATGGTACAGTTGGCTTGCTCCACTTTTATCTCCGTGGATAGCGCTCAAACATTTCCTGAATGCATTTTACCAATCCTGTAAAAGTGTAATCTAAAAAATGTAAACAATTAAGGAAAAGTAATTTCTTTATTTTAGTATCAAATTATATACTATTTTATCTGTAGTCTACTGACACAAGTGCCCTCGACCTGCAGTCTGTAAGAAGTCTGTGACTCTGTTGTCTCTGAAAGTATATGAAATCTTCTGTGTCTCAGTGTCTATTCCCTGTTTAAATACCTAGTGAACTCAAAGATGACCAAACACCTCTTATCTTAACCCCCCTTAGTGACCGGCCACGCGCTCACGCGGCCGGCACTTGATGTTTTTTTTTTTTTCCTATTCTAGCGAATGACTTCCTGGACTTACCAGGTACGTCATCTGTCACTAAGTGACATTTTTGCATGACGTACCTGGAAAGTCCATCGTCGCGATGGGGTTAGTATGTGCAGAAAATCCAAATGGCCATAATGAATTAACTCTCTCTGAGATGGTTCTCTAGAAATAGCCTCTAATTAGTACTGGGAATCACATCCCTGGAGGCGGACATTATTTCTTGTTGGACTCAAGAGCCCCAAAATCCTCCCACTGAATTATTCCTAAGAAATCTTTTGGGGACTTTGGGATTAAAGAATCCACTGACATGATTTGAAGTACTAATCAATTATTCATTTTGGAGGACCAATCCACACTGAATTGTCATAGGGGTCATTAGGATTTTCTGCAAAGACTGACGTAAGCAGGGGTTTATTATTAGAGGTTAGTGTTCCTTTTAGATGCACATAGTTGATTAAGTTGAATTCTCTAGGAAACCAACTACACCACAGGTAGCAAGTAGAAGTTGCTTCCACTGATATAAACTATAGCATTTAACCCCTTGAATGACAGGTGTACTACACATTATCCCCTATGATGTAGTTGGTTTGTCTTCCCACTAATCAACCTACAGAGTTTTACGATTCTTTGTAGATACAGCCGAGTTGCCGACTACTGTTACAAACTGCAGGTAGAGGGCAGTCTATTCACTGAAACTAGAAGAAAAAAAAGAAATGAAATCTCATTCAACATAAGTATACAAATTAACCCTTTGAGTGCCAGAGGGGTTCGTAACTGTGCAATGCATTTGAACCCCCTTAAATGCAATAGGTCTCCAAAACATGGTTTCACAATGCATTAACCATTTGAGTGCCAGAGAGGCATTTAACAAATTGGCACTAAAAGGGTAATGCCTCTCTTGCATTCTAGACTATAAAAGAGCCAATGGTAATTATTATACCCTACTGTACAAATGTTTGTTTCCCAGAATAGTTTCATTTTTCCATTTATACAACTGCACCAATCAGTCCACAAAATGTATCTATATCCCCTTGTCCTAATTTTTAGCTGCATTACCGATAGGCTGGGTTCACCCAGGTGATCTGATGCTACATTGTAGCACTGATCAAACCAACTGAGTTAAATCAACCTGCTTTCCCGCAGCAAATGTTATTGACTGACACCAACGTGGGCTAACCATTGATTAGATTGTTGCAATGAAAAACAAAGCAATCCACCAGTGTGTAGCTCTGCAGAAATGTTCCTGCTCTGTGATAATGCAGGAAGATATTAGAAAGCTGTGTTTCGGCTTAGAGAAGCAAGGTGAAAGCTCTGCTGTGAACAGCCCAATCTGCAGCAACGGTTTACACATTAGGGTGTTTAGTGCAGTATAATGCATGTTGCACTAAAACATCAGAGCAAACTGAGCTTTAATAAGGTGGTCTTGGGTGCATTCACACCACCACTGACCCAAAGCTTTTATCAGATAGGCAGACTATTCTCAGTGTGATTCTTGGTCCCTGGGTGGCCTCTGAAAGATTACACGCCCTTTATCAGGGTTGCTTAACTCTATTCATCAAACACCATTAACAGCCAAGCTTTTAAAGATATTACATTCTGAGAATGAGTGAATTAGCCTTAATGACAGCTCATCCCAAGTGGGCTTAACACAGGGATATCCCTAAGTCTCTCAGTGTCAAAGGGGTATCTGACACACTGAAAAGTAGCCCCTCTGGCACTCACAACTATCCTGTTTAAGCAAGACTGCTGCAATGTGACCTGATTTAACCCTTTGAGTGCCAAAGTGTCAGCTGACATTCAAATTAAAAGGGATTTTTTGTCAAAGTGTTAAATGCTTATTTTAAAGGAGAACACCCTCAAACCACCACCCTCAACATTACTATGGCTAAAAATACTAATGGTCCAATGACATTCCCTTGCTTCTTTGTTCAAGAGACAAAATCATCAACCAGCCCTGGGTGTCATATCCATGGAGGCAGACATTTGCTAGCAGGACCACGGGACACAAACTATGCTCACTGCAAATAGCAATATTTGCCTTTTTTAAGGGTTACATGCGCCCATGCACACTGCCTGCTTCAGTAAGAAAAACCTACCAGCAACTGTCATGTCCGCCTCCACAGGCCAGGACATCCAGGCCTACCATCGCACCAACCCCTACAGCTTGCTGCCTGGGGGTCACATTTGACTCTACCCTATCCGTCATTCCTCACATCCAGACAATCTCCAGCTCATGCAGCCTCCACCTCTGCAACATCTCTAGAATCTGACCCTTTCTCACACAAGACACTACCAAATTTCTAATCCAAACACTCATCATATCCCATCTTGACTACTGTAAATCATCACTAATTGGCCTGCCTCTCACCTGACTAACCCCACTACAGTCCATAATGAACTTTGCTGCAAGACTAATCTACCTCACTCATCGCTTCTCTAACGCCAAACCCTTCTGTCAATCCCTACACTGGCTTCCATTAGCATACAGAATTAAATTCAAAATTCTGGTGCTAACTTAGAGAGCCCTCACTAACACCACCCCCCATATCTCTCGTTTCCAAATACACTCCCACTCACCATCTTCACTCTGTGCACGACCTTTTGCTCTCCACAGCTCTTATCACATCCTCCCACTCCTGCCTACAGGACCTCTCCAGTGTTGCAGCCGAACTCTGGAATTCCCTCCCCCGCCCCATCAGACTCTCCCCCAGCCTTCAAATCTTCAGACAATCCCTGAAGACTCATCTCTTCAGGGAAGCCTATCAACTATCTCCATAAACATTATCACCAAGAATCACCCCTTGCCTGGACCACTGCACTCAACAGCACTTCTCACTCCAACCCACTGACTGGCAGTTCATGTGGCAGGAGGCACTTACACTCAACAGCACTTACTCCTTCTGTGTCAAAAATGACTTTCCTCTAGACTGTAAGCTCTCACGAGCAGGGTTCTCTGATCCTTCTGTTCTCCAAATCTGATTGTACTGTTTAATACCTCTGTATGTCTAATCCCAATTGTACAGCTCTGCGGAATTAGATGGTGCTATACAAATAAAGAATATTAATAATAATAATAAAAGAGGTTATCTCGAACAAAGAAGAGCAAAATTCATAGGGGCCATTAGGATCTTCTGGCCATGTTATTATAAGAGGGGGTTGTTATTAAGAAGTGTTCTCTCTCTTTCTCATCTGCATATAAAGTACTACATTATATTTATGTACGAATTTACTGCCCATTTAATACAACTGAAGGTTCTAGCTAAATAAGTGTCCATCATAAGTCGGGTATCTCTCTCTCAGATAGATTATATATATATTACACATAAAAGACACCAAAGATACACATAAAAGATACCAAATCAATCAGCACTTGCAGAAAAAATTGGAATAAATAGTGTTTATTCATTCGAGTCAACATTTCAATGCATCCTTATGCATTTTCGTCAGTACGAAAATGCACAAGGACGCATTGAAACACTGACACGATTGAATAAAAATGATTTGAGACCAATTTTTTTCTGAAAGTGATTCAGTAACTTTGAATGCATGTGAACTGTCCCACACAACGTCAGCACCAAGATTATCCCTTTTTACTGAGAGTGCATCCCTTTTCCATGTGATTATATATTATACACTCACATTATTTTCTCTCTCTCTCTAATATATAATTATAATGTTACTAGAAAAATGGAACACTCCATTGCCTGTGAAAAGTAATGTTGGTTTTGTTGGTCAGTTATTTATATTTAACCCATACAGAAAGACGTCCTATGCACGGGTTCGTTCTTTAAGGTTTGGGTACTGTGTCTGGTTCTACAACAGTTTGCCTCTGTTTCTGGCAGCTTCCCTTTGGCCATAGTTCTTTCACCTTAATACTTTCCCTTTCTCTACGTCCACACATCTCTATCCACCGGAGTGTGCAGAGTGAATCATATTACCTCTTTGACGTGTGAATCAAAGTGTTGTGTGACTGCAACGAAAAAGAAGGTGGGACAGTGTAAAAAGTTGTAAAATGGAAAATGAGAGGAGCAAAAACAGACAAAGGGTTATGAATGAGGAAGCAGGCACTGTGGGAAATGTGTAAAGATGGAGAAAGGGAGGTGGTCTGGGGGGAAAAAAACGGAGAAACGATTAAGTCATGAAAGGCTTAACAGTACAAGCTGTGAAAGGAGGATAATGGGAGAGAACGTGTAAAGAGCTGAGGGTGTGCCCCAGTATCTTAAGCAGGTATGTTGCATGTGTCGAAGAGCATAAGTAAAGTGTGTTTGTATAGAGGAGAGAACTTTCAATATTGAGGCAGATAGAGTTAGAAGCTAGTAACATTTTTGGAAAACTCTAGAAGGTGTTAATGTAAAGGAAGCGGACAATGGTATTGCAAGTGTTTTACTGTGCTGATGAAATTGATTAATTGGAAGAATATGTTTTGATGAACATGTAATGGTTTAATGGTAGGTGTTGTATGGAAGGGGTGGCACATTGAATAGTAAATGTGTTAGGAGGAAACAGGTGGGATGTATTTTTGGAGGGACATGATAATTCCTGTTTTACAACCCTGCCCACTCCTGACAAAATCTTGCTCCAACTTGTATTGTAGGTACAGCAATTCCTTGCAGAGATTTTCAAATAGTGGCTGGTGGGAGAAGCCTCCATGCACGGACCTATAGGAGAAGCAATGTAGAGGAGATTTCAATAACTCCTCTCTAACGACACCCCTGCATGTGCGTCCCAGGCAAGTCACTTTGTATTTAACAGAGTATCCATATTTGCTCTTTACGTCATTGTTCCAATTACAGTAATATGTCCTTCCTGTTTGAATTGCGTTTATTAAATGGTTGCAACTTAGTTATACACACTGCCAGTTGGCAGCATTCAATCTCTCTCTATATGCCATGGCTGCATTGTGAAGAGAGTTCATTGTATATACTTAATTTCATATTTATTTTTATTATATATTGTACATTGAAACCAGCAGAGGGGACACCTGATGACATCACGAGCGACAATACACTGGTCGGAAGTGTGTGTGAGATTATATATATATTGGGAAATGGCGCCAATATGAAACTCCCACTATAGGTTTTATATAAAAATAGAAAACTGTTGCTACAGTCTCCATAAATCTGATAGTGAAGAGAAATAAAATTAAACAAAAAAAAAGGAATATGGAGAGAGAGCTAGTCTCTATTGCAAGTATAAAATATATTTATTAAACAATACACAGTACAATCAATATATGTATAAACTACCCCCAATCACTTATAGCGCTGAATTCACATAAAAAAAATATAAAAAAAAAAATTTCACCAAAGGATGATAGCTGGATACAAATGTTCATGGGACTCCAGGTATGGAAATGGGCAGGTGTGGTGATCACACTAACAATAGTATTTTGCTCTCCCGACTACAGTCACTATTAAATATTTGTATATACTGCTGACCACCGTGTGTAGCTCCGAGGAATCAAGAGCAGAGACCCTTGACTGATATTTCACTGTCGTCTCTAGTCTCCCCGTCTATCAGGTACGAAACGTGTTGGATGGACATTGTTTTTCTGTATATCGATATCTACATTGATCAACTATACCCCAGGACGGTCGGGAGGTACACAACAGATAAATGTGCATCGAGCGTCAGTACAGAGCTATGACAAAGAGCCTTTAATAGGACGGGAGAGGTACTGCAACAACTGATCGGCTACATAGATTGTGTGAAAGCCGGCTGCACTTCTGCCCGCAAAGCACTCACAAAGTCGCTACGTTATTATATATTACTGGGATACCTAATATCACAATAGATAAGAGATTATACAGCTCATGCATTACTAACCATACAGTTCCTGCCCGCTAAAAACGGGGTATCTAGCGACTACCAGAATCCCATGTTCGGAGCTGCAAGTGACTATATATTTTTGATTTTACCTATTTTTTATATTTTTGTACTATTTTTGAGCTCTTAACATTAGTGTTTATATTTTTTCAGTTATATCACTTATGTTTTATTGGTGTATATTGAATAAATATTGCAATATATTGCAGAGTTGTACATTATCTTTTGGCATTTTACAGATCATTTTGGAATATCAGTCTAACGCTCTCCTTGTGTTTCCTTTTTTTTTATTTTTGCCTTTTGCACTAGGACGCCTTTAGGATAGTAGTGATAGACTGATATTCGTTTGTTTACAGCTAGTAATATTTTACATGGAATAGGGATATTAGAGAGCGCCTTGCACATATGTGGGTCCAATAATTTTTGGTAGATTATTTTATTATATATATATATATATATTAGAGTGGAGATTGTAGCCATATTAGTCCAGTGATGCAGATGTAAAATAACAAACAAAATAAGTATCTTGTAATACCTTTTTTATTGGACTAAATTTTGGATTGACAAGCTTTCGGGAGAACCTCCCTTTCTCAAGTCTAAAGCATTTCTGACTAAAAGGACACAGAATTCACAGTGATACATACAATTCAAAGTTTAGCTGTGTGTAGGGTTAAGAAAACATTACTACAGATAACACAAGAGAATCTACACTTTTCTTGCAGAGGGTCGTAAATACCTTTTGTAAGGATTGGTGGGGGGGGGAGGGAAAAAAATGCAGGAGATGATAATGGAGTGGGGAAAATTAAAAAAGTTTGCACATGTAAAGAGTGCTAGAATTGCCATCCAACAATCTAGCATGTGCATGCAGGCCTATATACAACATGCGCCCATATGTGTACATACATACGCACACAAATATTATATTATATATATATATATATATATATATATATATATATATATATATATAAATATATATACACACACACACACACACACAGACACACACACAAATATACATACATACACACATATATTTGAGTGTGTGTCTGTGTGTGTGTATGTATATATATATTGGATGGCAATTCTAGCACTCTTTACATGTGCAAACTCTTTTAATTCTCCCCACTCCATTACCATCTCCTGCATTTTTTTCCCCTCTCCCCCCAATCCTTACAAAAGGTATTTACGACCCTCTGCAAGAAAAGTGTAGATTCTCTTGTGTTATCTGTAGTTATGTTTTCTTAACCCTACACACAGCTAAACTTTGAATTGTATGTATCACTGTGAATTGTGTCCTTTTAGTCAGAAATGCTTTAGGACTTGAGAAAGGGAGGTTCTCCCGAAAGCTTGTCAATCCAAAATTCTGTTAGTCCAATAAAAAAGGTATTACAAGATACTTATTTTGTTTGTTATTTTACATCTATTATATATATATATATATATATATATATAGATATATATATAGATATATATATATATATAGATATACACACACACTTTTTTCCCCCACTCAGTTGTTCCCAACCTATCCTCAGGGAACCATAACTAGTCCTGGCTCTAGGATTCCCCTGGTTGCACACAGGTGAGTTAACCCTTTAAGTACCAGAGAGGTGAGCAATGAAATGCTCACCCTTTTGTTCCTTAATGGGTTAATTAAATGACTAAGACGGAGTACATGTGAGTTAAAGACATGGCCTCTTAGTGGTCCCTGGGTATAGGGTTGGGAACCAAAGGCTTAGCTCATTGTAAGTTGGTGCATAACTGCAAACCTGAAATGTGAATCAGTAAACACAGGTAACCGTAAAAAAATACGATGGAAAATATATATAAATAGGTACACCCAACTGCGGTACACCTACCGAGATAAATCCTTCATCTAAACAAACTAAAAGCCATTAAAGTGGACCTGTCAACTAAAGACAAGTTGTATTTGTTGCAGACACCGTGTAGCACTTAATACTAATTCCCTGCACAGTATGTTAATGAGCTCTGATCGAGGACAAACATATTAGTGGCTGTGCCATTAGACATATCTCCAATATGAGAGCTCTGCCTAGATTCATTCGTAGCACAGTGTGAGGTAATATTGTCCCAACACAGAAGTCAATTAGCATAATGTGACACTATGCCAAAACCGATCGAGGTATTTTCACAAAAATTATTTATGTTACAAACAAATGGCCAGCACAACATACAAGCAGTGTATTATACCTTTTAAACACAAACTAAAGTTATCTTAGTGTAACAGGTCCATTTTGTTTAAAGGGGAAATATACCTTTGGAATTAACCTTTTGAATGCCAGAAGGGTGCACAACGCATTGCAAAGAAATGTGTCGCACACACTTCTGGCACTCAAAGGGTTAAATAGTGATTCTTTACTATGAAATATAGTTTTCATTAATTTAAAGAATGGTATTAACTTGGATATACTAACAAAGAGAAAAAGAAACTCCTAAAAAGACAGTCAAATAATGAAGGCACGCGCCTCAAACACACTCATGTATCCAAAAATAATAATTTTATTCAGCACAAAAAAAAATACATATATATGACATTATAAAAACAATTAAAAACCAATATAAGAAGGTAGAGGCTGGTATATAGATCAAATTACATATATATGTACAAAGAAAGTACCTCTAAAATAAAGCAAGGACATATATAATCCGGATACAAAAAAATCTGTTAGATCTACTGATTGAAAATACATTATAATGTGATCAGAAAAAACATTACAACAAATATTACAAATACACTTAGTCTCAAGGTACAAAGACCGATTTAAATTATAAACTCTGTGCAATATCCCATATCTCACAAAAAGTGCAAGTGAAAAACAAGAAAAAATATACTTATCAGATCAAGAAGTGACCATCAGTAGAACCAAGTCTATACCAGCACAAGACCCTCCCGAAACCGACCTTCCACTTAATACTAAGTTACACCAATTTGACACCAATACCAAGGTAACTCCATTTTATACACAGTTAAGGATTGAAGTGCAGAAAATTGAAGATTTGATAGTTGGATAAAAAGAAGAAAAAAATATGACAGAGACAACATTTATATACAGGATGACGTATTGGTAACCAGTTGCAAAGCCCGTATACACGGGCTGATCCGGAGCAGGGAGCTCTGGATGGCTGACAGCCTGTCTTTGCTCCCGGCTCTGGGGCAGCAGTGGAGGAGCTGGGTGACAGTTTGTCACCCAGCCGCCTCTGCTGCTGCCCTGGACCCAGGAGCACAGACAGGCTGTCAGCTCAGCCCATTCTGCGAGTCCCCACTGCACATGTGCGATTACGTACACAGCGAGCGACACATTCTAGGACCTTATGTTATAGGATAGATGTATGCCTAAGACTCAGTCTCATGCATTACATACAACACAGGTTACGGATACACCCACTTCATCCACTTCCACAGTGGTAGTTCTGTCAGGCTCAGATTCTGATTTACAGAGTGATGAGGAACAACTGAACCCTTTGGATATTCCTTTTTTAGGCAAGGCCCCTATAGGCGAATCCATAGAAGCCAATCTACGCAAATTAAGAGATCGCCTCCAATGGGGATATCGCACACAAAACAATTCATGACCCAAACACAAGAACAGATCTCGACCAAAAACAAAATGAGTGTCTTTAATTAATCAACACACCAGTTACTCCCATACAAAGGTCAGTTTTAGAAAGGGGGCTCTCTTTCTGTCCAACACAGAGACTGGACAAATTTCAATTAATGAAGGACGTGTATTTAATTTGTAGGAAACTTTTGCTCAAGAAATGCTATAATAAACCCCACCTGGCTACACAGCAGGTAGAGTTGGATGATTCACTCTTTTCAGACATGCTGGAATTATTGGAAGAAAATATGAATCAGACCACCTCTTCACGTAAAACCATCTTTAGATCTCCTTCCAAATTTACTCCTTCCATGCAGATTTGCCGTCAGGTACGAATTTTTTATAATCTGATGTGTAGGGATAATTTGTCCCTGCCATCCAACATCCCATATGGGGGAAACCTGACATCTAAAGAAAGAGAAGTATTAAGGGAGATAACTAATTGGACAGATGTAGAAATCAAAGTGGCTGACAAGGGGGGAAACGTGGTGATTTGGCCATGAGAAATGTATGTGACTGAATTACACAGACAGCTGTATAAATCCACTGCCTATAAACGATTGATTTCTGATCCTACAGATGTTTTCAAGGCTAAGCTGGACCGCATACTGACCGAAGCCCATCATACTGGAATCATTTCTACTAAAGAGTTTGAGTTTCTGAAAGTGGAGTTTCCAGTTATTCCCACGTTTTATATCTTGCCTAAAGTACACAAAAATGATCAACCACCTCCGGAGACCAATTGTGACGGGCATTGGCAGCCTTTGTGAACAGGTTTGTACTTTTGTGGATTTTCTTCTTCAATCTATAGTTCTCAGCCTCCATTCATAATTGCGAGATTCAGCAGACTTGCTGTCCAAGTTGCAGGAGCTGTCAGTTGAGCCCGGGACCCTGCTCATGACCTGTGATGTGGAGTCGTTATACTCCAGCATTGGTCATGAGCAGGGTCTCCGGGCTGTAGCAGATTTTCTTCAACAGTCTACTTTAGCGGCAGATACAGGTTTCTGTGAATTTTTGCTGACAGCTTTAAAATTTGTGTTGCAGCACAATTATTTTGTGTTCAACTCCGTTCTTTTTGCAACTAGTGGGCACAGCTATGGGGGCCAAATGTGCCCCCTCATTCGCCAATTTGTTTTTAGGATGGTGGGAGAAATAATTTTTTTTTTTTCCGAAGCATTAGCATGTTTCCATGATCATTTTTTTATTATGGTATCGTTATATTGATGATGTGCTAGAGTTCTGGCAGGGACCACAGGATTTATGTCAACTCTTTGTGGAGACATTAAACCAAAATAATCTTAACATCAAAGTTACGTCTCATATCTCTGCCAGTCAGGTTGACTTTTTGGATATAACGATCTCCATAGACGATTTAGGATGTGTACAGACCAATCTTTTTCAGAAGAGTACATCAGTTAATTCTTTCTTAAATTTCTCCAGTGCACATCCCACACATGTACAAAAAAAAAAAAAAAGCAATCCCTATAGGACAATATCTTTGAGCACGTGGTAATTGATCTACAGAAGCAACTTTTTTGGAAAACTCAGAGGATTTGTCTTTACGCTTTCAAGAAAGAGGGTACCTCAAGTCTTGTGTTAAAAAAGGTTTCCAGAGGGCTAAAAGATCTAAACATGAGGATCTACTCTGTAAAGGTAACACAGTTCGGAAGAGCAATAAATATATTGCACCCATTATCACCTTTAAATGTACAGTGGGATAACATACTTACTATATTCCGTAAACATTGGCATATTTTACAGACGGATGATACACTACAACATCTTAGTGCACATCCCTCAGTAACTGCCAGGAGATCTCAGAATATTTCCAGTCTTTTGGTACATAGTGATTATTCTCCCTGAATTTGACATGTAGAAGGACCCAAATGTGTGGGTAGCTACCCTTGTGGTAGCTGTTCCATTTGTCAATATAGGATTCCTAGTAGGCAGATATTTAGTCCGGTTATGGATAGGGATCTAGTATTTAGAGGCTTTATCAATTGCCGAACTGTGTGTACGCCATTAGGTGTTCCTGTGACAAATTATATGTGGGACAGACCACTCAAAAACTGAAGTTAAGGCTGCAAAAACATCTCTCATTGATACGAGATACAAGGAGTGACGCGGGTAAGGGGGTTGTATTAACAACGTTTGCACAACATTTTCTTACTGTACATCAAGGCTTCACCAATAATTTACAATTTTAGACGAGGTAATATTGTTAAGATTTTATTGAAGCGTGAAACATGGTAGATGTATATGTTGCAATCATGCAACCCCAATGGGATGAATGAAGACATATTTTTTTTTTTTTTTTTTTTTTACAAAATATGTTAATTAGGTTATTCTAGGAAGTGGCTATTCATACCTTTATTTATGGGTTTGATGTTGTAATTTTGAATAGATATCATCTTGCAATTATTTTAGTTCTGTAGTAACCCTTTGTAGATGATGATTTTGTCTATACGTGTGTATTTTTTTTTTTTATACACACACACACACACTTTTTTTAAACCTTTTTAGATTTATAATATCCTCATCCCATAAATTTATGAAGTATATGATCATCACGTATTTTTGAAGTACACATACCACGGATCGGTTTCTTGCATGAGTGACATTCTATGAAAGTTTAATGAGGAGAGGACTGTGAAGCTTCATTGTAAAGAGAAGGCGAGGCGTTCTGTCGACTACATTAATGGAGAGAATACTTATGCTTTGACAATGGACCATCTACATTGATTGGTACATCTATTTCGAAACAAGGAGATGGAGAGATCTCTAAAGGAGATAAAACATACATCTCAATAATGGAACTTCTATATTGACTTAAATATTCATCCTCAAACAAAAAGATGATGTGCCTAAGCATATAGTTTCTAGGAGGCCTGGGTTCTATCATATGTCAGAGGATATGTACCATTTTCATATGAGAAACAATTTATGGTAATTGTGATAAAAAATATACTATTGCCCAGGGCTTTTATTATATGTTAGAAGATTTATATTATCCTGTACATGAGGCATAGTTCATAACTATGTCTGAGGAAGTGGTGATTTTGTTATAAGTATTATATTTCAACATTTGACTAACATCTTACCCATATGGGTCCGAACTCTCAATACGTAGCCACAGGACGGTAGCTCTTTAAGTGGTATTGAGAATTGATGAGATACGATTTAAGTGGATGCTCTACTGGAGGACATTAAAGATGGGACTACTTTCAATGCATTAATAAAATATTCCATATGAATAATTATTATTTGATAATCAGTATATTTGGAGAGGATCGTTATTCTTTAAGGGACCATATAACTATATTTACTTGATCCTGGAGTATATCCTAAAGAGGAGTTATACCCAAGATAATGGTACATTCTAATAGAAAGACATTTGTGTTCTGTGTGTATTCATTTTAAATACTAGTTTCTGGGTCTAAATATTAGATGGTTCCAATGATGAATATTTATATCTACCATCAATTTTTATTGTTTCTATAGCATTACGTGGTTACTGTGTAATATGTATGTGTGTGTGTGTATATATATATATATATATATATATATATATATATATATATATATATATATATGTGATTTCTCCAATACTGAGAAGATATATTGCAGTTTTGTGCAAAGTCTGCTCAGTCTTTCATATATATATATTTTTTTTTTCCATTTTTTTTTTTCAGGCGTTTGGGCGTCCCGGCACCAATTTGCACGTCAGTTTTACATTAGGTGTGTATATCTTATTACTACATGTATCATATTTAGGCAGTATTCATACTTTATATCTTATCTCTGCGATGTTTGTGGGCTCCCTCACTCCTATGACTCCCGGCCAAATTAATTGGCCTCAGGCCAGGGAACTGTGGGAGGTCACTTTCCAACATCATATATTTGTTTGAAATGTGGTGCATGTTCTTAACATTAATCGGACCTAATTATTCTATAAAGAGTTCCGTAAGGTGGGGATAATATCTATCACTGCCACATATGTTTTTTACCTTTGTATTATAGTCATAAATATATCGGAAGTAGAATATTAGGACAGTTCTGTTTTCGGTGTGAATACAGAGAGTCATATACAGCCGGCTGTATGATTTTATAACCGAGTGTGATACACTTTGTTTCGTTGTGTATCTTAGCGGCATAATACATACTTGACATTGACTAGGGAGCCGTATTATTATAATTGGATTCAGTAAGAGGGCACGTGATATTATCTTGCAGCAATTTATGGGTACATTTGCTCTCCTCTATTCAGGTCTGGTGAATGACTCATACCGATTGATAGACTGATTTGGTCTGTCGGAGTGTATACATGGTAAAGATAGACACACGTGTTTCTGAGTTGCCAATCTAATATATGACGATTCACGTGACTTTTTTCTAGGTGTTCATTGGTGCCTAGACGATTCAAATAACTCTACCCATTATTCGACCATCTATCCCCTGATGAAGCCTGTATAGGCAATACGCGTAAAAAATAAAAAAAAGGGAGGTTGGTTTCGGGAGGGTCTTGGGCTGGTATAGACTTGGTTCTACTGATGGTCACTTCTTGATCTGATAACTATATCTTTTCTTGTTTTTCACTTGCACTTTTTGTGAGATATGGGATACTGCACAGCGTTTATAATTAAATAGGTCTTTGTACCTTGAGACTTAGTGTATTTGTAATATTTGTTGTAATGTTTTTCTGATCACATTATAATGTATTTTCTATCAGTAGATCTAACTGATTTTTTGGTATCCGGATTATATATGTTCTTGCTCTATTTTAGAGATACTTACTTTGTACGTATATATGTAATTTGATCTATATACCAGACTCTACCCTCCTATATTGGTTTTTAATTGTTTTTATGTCATTTGTATGTAATTTTTTTGTGCTCAATAAAATTTATATTTTTGGATACATTAGTGTGTTTGAGACGAGTACCTCCATTATTTGACTGTTTTTAGGGGTTTCGTATTCCCTTAGTTAGTATATGTATTGTATACGGTCTAGGAGTGCACCATTGAAGATGGGATCTCAAAATTTACAATTTTTCCAGTGCCTGCTGTGTTTTTGTGTATATGATATTAACTTGGAGACATCAAGCAAGGTGTTGCACACCCATTCAGCATGCAAAAGGTTAAAATCCCTTTTTTAATTAGTGAGAATTTGGAGAATCTTTATTTCACCACTGTGGTGCAGTTGGTATGCGTCACAATTTCACTAGGTTTCTACAATTTGGAAACTACGACAATTACTATAAAGTCAAGAAATAAGCAAGGGCCTTCAGCCATTTCCTATCATCCCCAGTCAGTCAATGGCTGGTGTAGTCCATCACAGCTGGAGGGTCTCAAGTTGACCATTCTTGACCTATTCCCTCCAAAACCCAATACCTACTGCATCCCATTGTCATCTGCCTTCCAGCAAACTCATCACCAAAATTGTTTCCCCATTGCACACCTAAAGACCAAATCACCCTCACACTTCCTCAACTCCCACATTTACATACCTCTGTTAACAGAACTAGTGTAAAGTGAATAAATAATATAAGAAATGATACAGTAGCAACATCAATAAAGCCTGTCTAAACCAGTACAGAAACTACAAATAACTATGGAACACTCTTTTGGGAGAAACATGAAAAGAAGCATTAAATAACTACTTAGCACATGTACAAAGTAACTGCCATGATACATACACATTGTTATAATGAATAATGCAACCACGCTCTTACGGATTATAATTTATTTACAAGGACTCAACATATTTCACCACATTGTACAGAAGAGGACTCCAATGGCTGTACCACTGCAAAAACTGAAAATAATTAATCACACAGAGGTCAGAGTTTGAATGGAATTCTCCACTTGGGGCCGCATGCACAGTCAAAACTGGAGCAAACAAAATGCACTATAAGGGACAAACAAACGTTTCCAAAATAACTCTCCCTACTGATTTAAATGAGCAGTATATTTTTATATGAAAATACATTTATTGTGTCTGTTTTCCTGCCAAGTAAAAAAAAATGCAATCTGACTTCTAGGTAATTTTTTTTTTTTAATTAAACTGCAATTTTCTGTTGTGGTCACTAGGTATTGCTGTTATAATCACTTACTATGGAAATCCGTAGTCACCGACTCCAGCTCTGCATGATAAAGGCAATGTACCTTTTAGCTCAGAAGGTCAAAAAATATTGAGTTTGAGCTGTGCTAAATTTTGAAGGAAACAAATCTCCTAACATTTGGAGTAGCTTTATAACATATTTGTTTATAAAAAACTATACTGCTCCTTTAGATGGTGTTTTTAACCACAGAAATTTTAAAGTGGAACTTTCAGCTATTACTAAGTCGCCATGCATTCATTAAGCGCACGGAGACTAGCTTGGAAATCCATGTCTTACCTTTAAAAAAAAATAAAAAAAAATTGCAGATTCTAAAGAAATCTTTGCCGTTTGGAGTAGTATTGCAGTGTACCACGTGGTAACTGGAAGGGACTGATGGCACAGGGGCGCAGACTGCACTAACCTGCCTGTCAGTCTCCAAACAGCAAAGATTTCTTTAGAATCTGCAATTATTTTTTTTTTTAAAGGTAAGACATGGATTTCCAAGCTAGTCGCCATGCGCTTAATGAACACATGGCGACTTCATAATAGCTGAAAGTTCCACTTTAAGACGTCAACGCACTGCTTCAGAATGTGTCGGAGACCTCTCTAGCATGTATGGGCTTAACCGTTTGAGTGGCAGAGGAGTACGGAAAGCATTGCAAAGCAATGCATTCCGTACCCCTCTGGTACGCAAAGGGTTAAAAGCTCATTTATATCAGTGACGAACTTTAATTCTCATGGTTTTTAGGTTGTTCCATTAATGCCATTTTAAAGCAGTTTGTGGTTCTGAAAACCTGTTTTACAGGTCAAAACACTGACCCCAGTGGATGGTCAACTGATCTCAATAACGAGTTTCCTTCTAGCCCATTTAACCCAAATGCATTACACATGCACCTCTGACACTAAATAAATGAATTTAACCTGCAACCAGAGTTCTGAATATCTGTCCCACATAAGGTTAATCCCTTGTGGACCACTGTGGTGGTAGTATGTAGTAGCATGTTGTGCCCACCTGTGGTCCTCAAGGAGTTAATAAACATTTCAATTTCCTAGGCCCTAGATTAAAAAAAAAAAAAAAAACACAAACACAATCAACCCAAACAAAATGGCTCCTAGAGGAAATCCTATACAGTATAATTTCCCCAACATCAAGACCTGTCCTGGGGTTCTTACTAATCTTGTTACAGAAGAATTCCAAACATTAAGGTTTATATATTATATACACACACACACACACACACACACACACACACACACACACACACACACACAGCTTTACTTGTGTCTCTCCATACCAGTTATCTTTTTTTGCTTGAGGAGAAAATGAAAAGATTAAGGGCTCTAATTAACTAACCAATCAATAAATCAATTCACAATATCTCAAGTGCTGGAAAAGGGAAAAAAAACCTCTTCATAAATTATTTTACAATACCATTTGATTCACTAACATGTTGAGCAATAAAAATAAAAAGTGATGAGTACCAGTAAAATGCTTAAAGGAGCACTAACACAGCCTGATAATAAATCCCCACTTACCTTAATCTGAACAGAAAATCCTAATGGCCTCCAAATCAATACTTTGTGGATTGGTTCTCTAAAATGCATCTTTAATTAGTACAGGATAGAATGTCCAGGAGGCAGACATGATTCTACAATGTTAAACTCCTTCCTCTGAATGCTTCGTAAGATGACATCAGGGGGAAGTGTTTAGGGTTCTAGAATTTTCTCTGCCTCCATGGACAGGATATCCCTAGATAAGTAAAGATTTTGGAGAAGCAATTCATACAGAATTAGAGCTATGAAGACTACGACTGCTAGAAATATAACATAAAAGACTATGACTAAGACTATGACTGCTAGAAATAGAACATAAAATATCTGAAACATTTTGCTTTTCTATGAGTTAGAGTGGTCTGTAACGCCCATTGGGGATGATAGAGAGATTACTTTTCTAGTTCCTCTGTTATTCTAAGGAGCTAAGATTTATCAAGTGGGAGAGATCTTAATGTATAGGCTCCCTAGAACAACATAGAAACCGGACAAGTGATATCACTGGAGAAATCATCTCCATTTTATCATGCCTTGGTTTATAACCCCCAACGAGTAACTAAACTGTGTCTTCCATGTTTTCTAATACCAAACTGTACACACTGTATTATGCAGAAAGTAAAAGATGTGCTGCTCTGGAACTTTCCATCTGCATAATGGGGGGGGGGGGTAGAGGCAAATTCCCCAAACCCCTATTTACATAACCCTTAGAAATGTGTTAGATACCACTCTTGGGGTTAAAGTGTATCTCTCACCTTCATAAAAGTTTGCCTCTATGTGTTCTTCTTACAATGTTAACATATAATCTGTGATTTTTTTTTTTTTTTTTTTTTTTTTTAATTCAATGAAGGCTATAGCGAGATTTTCAGTTTTAAAAGTGAGCCGGTGACTCAACTTCTGGATAGGCTATGGCAAAACCTACCACCTGTCAATCCTCGTCTGTTCCCCTCCCCATGTGTGTCTTGTTCCAACCTCCTCTGATGACAGAGGATTCTTCCATGTGAGCTGGAGCTGGCTCATTGGCAAAAGAGCGCTCCAGCTTACACGTAGGAAGCCTTAGTCGTCTGAGGAGGTTAGAACAAGACGTTACATGGGGAGTCGAGGATTGACAGGCTGTTGGCAAAGTTGTGCCACAGCCTGTCCAGAAGTTACGTCACCAGCTCCCTTTTAAAACTGAAAATCTTGCTATAGCCTTCACTGAATTGGAAAAAAACACAAAACAAACAAAAAAAAAAACACAGATTACATTTTAGCACTAAGAAAATGTTTTATGGTGGTGAGATATCCCCTTGAATGCTAGAGTGGTATCTAACATTTCTTCACCATGTATTGGTGGCCTCTCTAGCAATTAAGAGCTTAAACGACTTTTAAATAATACATTTTATTTACCCCCCTAAGGCCCAATAATTTCTACTACAGTTGTGCATGGCCAAAAAATTCATTTCGTCCGTAACACATGGGAAAAAAATTCCCATTAAGCAAAAATGAACCAGGTCTTTTATGGTCAGTTAGTCAGAATTTAATTAGCCTCTTTTGTTGCCAGCAGAAATTTATTCAACACTATTTTT
Source organism: Rhinophrynus dorsalis (assembly GCA_037306005.1). Classification (NCBI taxonomy): domain Eukaryota; kingdom Metazoa; phylum Chordata; class Amphibia; order Anura; family Rhinophrynidae; genus Rhinophrynus; species Rhinophrynus dorsalis. The sequence continues at coordinate 123,760,889 of CM074722.1, forward strand.
CAATGGGGAAGGCCTCTTCCGGCCTCTCTGGGCTGACATTTGAAGAAGATTTATTCAAATAAATTACATATAACTTGGCTCACATTTAGACCTCCCCTATTACCATAAACAAACTCAAAAATATTCTCAGAGGAACATAATTTTAGAGGCGCCGGTATGCAATGCATTAATGTTTTCATACTTTTTTTTTTGGGGGGGGGGGCAGACTATGATTTTACTGTAATACTAGCAGTAGTAAGTAAATCTAAAGATGCACACCTATAATTAGAAAATAATCAAGGAGAGAGAAAGACCCAAAACAGGTATAATTAGGCTTACCTTCAAATGCCCAAATAAAAGTACAAATGGAGAAAAAAATAAAAAGGCTCTTTATGCATACTCATTCAAGTGAAAAAAATACATTACATGTCCCAGAAACCAGCAGTTTAACACCACTGAAATAGTGGTTTTTATTCAGGTACATGAACAAATAATAAAAACAAATATAAAAGCCTGCATGTTCATGTTCACAATTAGTGTGTATAAGGTGCATGTCCATGAGAAAAGACCCAACAAAAAACAAAAATAAATAAATAAATAATAATAAAAAAAAATCATGCACTGAACTCAGAGTAAGGAAGTAGCAGAATCTCTAACTCTGTTTGAAATCTGATCTGGAGGTGTGGAGATGATGCGAGTTTGCACTGGAGTAGTACCACCAACAGCAGCAACATTAGACCAATACACAGACACATACAGAAGAATGTTATATGAGCTAGATAGGATTGATAATTAAGTGGGTGAGGGAATCGCCTGAAAGTCATAATTGTCTATGGAAGCTTGGGAAACCTGACCTTTAAAACGGAACTACCACCTCCACTAAAGTCGCCCTGCAATACTTATGCAGGTGGTGACTAGCTTACTAATCATTATTTTACCTTTAAAAAGTGCCCACGAATAAAGTTATGCTTAAGTTTCTGAGACTGACGGCCAGGTTACTGAAGCCTGCGCGCCTGCACCATCAGTCTCTTCCGGAGCCGTCCGGGCCACTGCTATGCCTGTGAAGAATGAAGAGGACTGACTGCGCAGGTGTGCATTCAAGATGTCCGCGGTGATGACTGGCTTCCTGTATCGGAAGCTTAAGCATAACTTTATTCGTGGCCATTTTTTAAAGGTAAAATAATGAATGATAAGCTAGTCGCCACCTGCATAAGTATTGAAGGGCGACTTTAGTGGAGGTGGTAGATCCGCTTTATGAAGGCCATCTGCACCACCAGGTGCAGGGAGAGCTGTGAGCTCTGAAGGTTGAGGATTTTGCCTGTCACTGAGAGAACTCATTTTGGACACTGGTGGGTGGGCATGAAACCAACTCCTGGGCCACGAAAGAAAGGACTGGCCAGATAACCTCTTTATGGTACCAGTAGCTTAAAGGGATAGTAATACTTCGTTTTAACTTTATTTTCTTTTGTAGGCATTAAAAAAACACGAAGAGTGATATAAGTCTTATCTCTCAAACCTTTATGGTTTAAGAGATATTCACAAGCAAAGTGTCCCCCTCCCGCCCCTTTTACTGATGTAACACTTTTCAGCCAGGGCAGAAGGGAGCTGCCCAGGTAGACTGCAGAGAGGGACAATCTTCAATTAAGATAACGGACAAACCTGAAAAACTTGTCAAGGGGGGCAGGGATTTCATTGTTTTCATAGGAATAAGAGTGTTCCCTTCTGTTATCTGTCCAGTCTATGGACTGCATTCCACATCTGAGAAGAGATTGTTTACAGTAGGTAAAAGGGGCGGGAGGGGGAAACTTTGCTTGTGAATATCTCATAAACCATAAAGGTTTGAGAGATAAGACTTATATCATTCTTCATGTTTTTTTAATGCCTACAAAATAAAATAAAGTTAAAACAAAGTATTACTATCCCTTTAAGGGGTTAGAAGCAGAAGTTAGTTGAGGTAGGCTTCAACCATTTCAGAGGTGATGCTCTCACTTTGGGGAGCTTTGGTGTACCCAAAGTATGAAGGCCTCCACCCAAAGTGCTTCTGGTCTCGTTCACTTGGTATTACTGCTGCTGTGGTGCACAGGTGTGAGGGCTGGAGAGGAAGACAGCTGGGTGTCATTACTACTACAGGTAGTTACCATGTCCAGCTCCTGTACCTCTTCTTCTCTTGCATTGCATTTCATGCACCTTGTGGACAAGCTTGTCCCTCCAAGTTCACAGATTGCCATTTTTTGAGCCATCTTTTCTTTATGCTTGGGACACAGAGGCCATGTAGCATGTACTGTACTTTGGAGTGTCCATGATGGTACATATACCACCTTTTTCAGATCCTCCATCAGCCTCCTGATCAATGTAACATCCACTGGATATAACCCGTTGTCAGTTTTTCCAGGATGCCCTTCATTTTCTGATCAGGTGGGTGAATAATTGGACAACCTGGTCCTAGATTGGCTTAAATTTTCAATGATGGCCCTGAATGGCATAAGGACTATCACAAACCGCCCCTTTAATGCCCATTGTTCTCTCCCCAGTGAGCAGGACTTCCCGATGTTCTGCTCAGTGGACATGAAGCGAAGTGTTTTCTGCTGCTGCTGTTTCCACATCAGAGGCATGGCTTTATGGACACAAGTCTTCCATGAAGACCACTTCTAACAAAACTTCTCCAGAGAGTAGATGGGTCCAACTGTTGGACATGATGTGTCTTTAATCTGCTGCACTAAGTTTTCTAGGTAGACCACTAAGTCTATGATCCTCAACGTTGCCCGTTTCTTTGTGCTTCTTCAAAAGAGCTTTGACAGCACACCTGGAAACCCCTGTCTGCCTTGACATTTCTGCCAGGGAGAGACCTTGCTGATGCAGTATAACTACTTTGCGTCTTGTTGCTGTGCTCAGTCTTGCCCTGGTGTGACTTTTGAAAAGTCTTCAGTAACCTCAACTTGGTAGTGGAGTTTGGCAGTTTCTCACCCAGTTTCAGTCCTCCTACACAGCTGTTTATGATTGTGTTTCAACCCACATATTCAATTGATGATCATTAGCACCTGTTTGGTATAATTGTTTAATCATACACCTGAAAATGTACTAACAAAATCCCTGATTTTGTGCAAGTGTACCTAGAAGAATTGAGGCTGTTTTGAAGGCAAAGCGTGGTCACACCAAATATTGATTTTATTTAGATTTTTCTTGTGTTCACTCACTAGGCGTTTTGTTAACTGATAAATATAAACTATTAAAATGTGTATTTCTGAAAGCATTCTTACATTACAGCATTTTTTTTTTTTTCACACTTGTCTAAAAGTTTTGCACATTACTATAATTCCACCCTTCCTGTAACCCAATGTGCCTGCAGCATCACCTTCCTTCATGTCTTAGGGCTGATACCAATGTGTGGTCAGAGGAAGAAAGGCATGCTGTGAGCTGTGAACTAGGGGCATATATTGGAGGGGAACTGGACGATTTGTCCAGCAGCCTTAGGCAGCTCATTCTTCAACAACGATACACACAAGCTGTACAGTGAGGGTACTACAAGTGGTGTGAGAAGAGACTAGGTAGTGGAGGGAGAGAGCCTTAACACCATCCTGAAGGGCTTCCCTTCAAACGTAGAGAATTAAGCATCTCTCACATCTATTAGTTGTCCATGCAGCCGTGTTAATTAATGTTTGACTGCTGCTTGGATATACCCCTAGAAAGGAAAGAATCAAAGTGTTCAAGGGTGGCTGGTGCCGAGGTCCCTGCCTCGCTTGTCTCTGGGAACCGGTTTGAGTCTTAGAGGAGGCTGAGGATTCCCCGCACCATCTGCCCAGGCTGCTGCTGGTGGTAGCAGCTGTGAAAACTGGGTAGAAGGAGTTTGGGTTGTTTTCTTCTCGTCCGCAATCTCCTCTGGCTTATAATCCAGTTTCTCAAATCAAAATGGATGTCATTTATCATTTAGGCAGAGGTGAGAGTAAGGTTCACGTCCGCTGCAAGATTAAACTTTACTCATCTTTCTTCTGGACCAAAATGTACCCACTGCTATCATCAGACTGCCAATCTTTACTCTGAAGAGTTTCAAACATCTGGTTTTCTGTGGTTGGCATGACTACGGAATAGCCTACGTTTTCAAGCAATCTTAGTCTTCTTCTTTAAGCCAACCAAAGAATCACTATGTCACCTTTTTCTTATGGCCTTGATAGAAAATTCACTTTATTTAGGTGGGTGGGGTTGAGATTTTGTGACTAGGGCCAGGATGTTCACTTCTACTGCTGCCTGCGACATAGTATTGCTGAGGAAGAAGGCTTCTGCTTAGAGGGGATGGATGTACCAGTGTCCATCTGACTGCTTTCTCACAGCCATTTGCTGGCTCTTGCCACACCGCAATGAGTGGAAGCACTCCCAGACATTTTAATTACTACTAATAAAGAAAGCTATTAAATAATGAAGTTTATTTTTATGTATTTATTTTTTTTACGTTAATCTTTTAAAATTTCCATTAAAACACTCAGCAACAATAGGGGTATTTGTTGCAGACACACAACAGCAACTACGTGAAGTCAATTTGCTATTAATTTTTATATTTCAACTAAAACCCTCTAACAAATTGTGTCTTTAGCAGACATTGTAGTGGCATCTCCAGACAAACTCAACAATTGATTTTGATTAAAAAAAAAACAAAAAAAAACCTGACAGTGGAAAAAATTGTACAACGGGTACTTTAAATTTAGAGTTAAACCACTATTATAATAGTCACTAGCAGAACCAAAATAAATTGTCATTAGGAAGAGCAGTAGTATGGCACTGGAGAGAATTGAAGAGTGTACAGGACAGGACAAAATGGGTAGTCAACTACTGATTGGACATAATTTTTATTTGGGTACTGCTTAATGATTACAGTAAAAAAGTTGTTTCTTCATGGACTACACTAACACTAGTTCATGATTTCTAGTCCCTAGCTATAAACTGAGCTAACCTAACACTAGTTGCTGCTAAACAGTACTTTTAAAAAGGTTTAAAAAAATCCTAGTAGGACTTTTAGAATAAAGGTTTAGTAGTCTACTACTGAAGTCCCACTAAATGAAGTCCGTCCAGCTGCCCAATTATCCTTTTGTCTCCTTCACTAATTCAGTCCAGTACAGCCTCCAGCATTACAAGGAAGGCAGTCAGAAGATCTATATATATTAAAGGGGATCTATCACCCCTATACAAGTTTGTCATAATAGGTAGGTTATATTGTGAATGTGTATTGTATTAATTTATTTTTCTAAATCACTATTTGGCTGAAATCTAATGAGCACAGGTTGCCCTGCACCCTACTTCCAGACAGACTGCGGTTACCAACTCTGTACTGCAGTCCGTCACTCTGCCTCTGCTCCCCTCCCTCTATCCAGCCTCCTCCAATGACAGAGGCTTTCTGCCGGTAAGCTGGAGCGCTCGCTGGCCAATGAGACCGCTCTAGCTTACATGCAGAAAGCCTCAGTCAGAGTAGGCTGGATAGAGGGAGGGGAGCAGAGCAGAGTGACAGACTGCAGTACAGAGTTGATAACCGCAGTGTCTGGAAGTAGGGTGGAGGGCAACCTATATGCATTAGATTTCGGGCAAATAGCGATTCAGAAAAATAAATTAATACAATATTACACATATCTGCTATATAACCTACCTATTTAGACAAACTTGCATAGGGGTGAATGATCCCCTTTAAATATAATAGGTTTTTGTTTTTTCTTTAAAAAAATAAATAAATAAATAAATAAATAAATAAATACAGGGAGATGAGATCACCACATTGATGTGGCACTGCTTATGGCTGCTAAATGTAGTAAGTTTCAGGGGTCATCCCCTTAGAAATCAGGATTGGCCAGAGTATAAAACACATAGCAGATAATCTAAAGTCATAGGCTGTTGCAACAATCAATCACAGCTATAACAAAGGAAACTGTCCTACTTCATGGTGTGATTGTATTGGTTATTCTATGCATCAATCACTTCTTCTCTCACTACCCTCCTACATACAGTCCCTTCCCACTTTCCCCACTGAAAGCGCGCCTAGCAAAGAACGCATGAATGAACTGCACAAAAATACGGAATGTGCCATTAGTTACTTTGTGCACTGTTCCATTAGCATGTCATTTTTATCCGACTCTCTCGAAGCATGTAATATTTGGTCAATTCTGAATAGGTTATGAAATGAATGTATGTCTACTTTCTGCCAATGTAAAAATAAGCACTTATGAAGATATTTGCAAGTATGTTATTTAAAAAAAAATAAAGTAATTTCAGCAGGCTTGTACCTGATAAATATTTTCATTATTATGGACTGAAATAATAGTGTGGGGTGGGGGTGGGGTGGCACACACGAGTACTCAGGACCAGCACATAAAAAACAAGACAAAAACACCTATTTTCTATCTTCACTTTTTCCCAAGCAAAATAGCCCTGACTGAAATAAAATTAGCTATGAAATGATTAAATATTCATTAGTACGCTTTCTATACATTATTTCCAGTTAAGGATTATTCATGTAACATTTACACCACTCACGCTATTAATTGACTGAAATAATGATTTGATTGGGAGGGCATTTCTACCACATAAAACATATTGGCCCACATTTGTTAAGGTCATGCAAGACGCCAAGGCTTTTTTAATTAGCATTTTGTTTTTACATTTTTTTTCTGGCTGAATATAGTACAAATTTTACTAAAAAGATGCAATTTTATATAACCAAACACTTGCAAACTTATTTTATTAGTAAATAAGCCACTAGATCAACTTTAGTAAATGTGGGCCACTATGAAATATTGAACTTTTATAAACCGAGACCAAAGACCCATCATTTAGATGCCAGTGCCATTGAGGCTGATGTACTAAGGCAGTGGGGTTCTCTCTTATTGTGCAGAACATTTTCCATAAATATAAAACAAACTCAACATTACATTTTTTAAGTGTCTTTATGGAAAACAAGGGGCACCCAGAGTCGTTATCCTGGTTGAGAATCACTGTACTAAGCTAAAAAGGAGAAATTCTGGGTGAAACCAATTGCACCATAGAGGACAAATAAACATCCCATTGATACAAATGGGGTTTTTAATCCCTTAAATAACAGAGAGGTATCCGACGTATTGCACTAGAATAAATATATCCTCCTAGTCAGCAGTCATTAAAGAAATATCAATAGGCAAGCCCTAAATATCATGAGAAAAGTGTTCTCCCAAAAGATAGGCAGGTCGCTATGCCTGGCCATTTGACCCCCATTAGCTTATGCACGCTTCTAATAAGTGATGAGTGAAATGTATGACATAAATGAGGCAATGTGACAAATAGCAGATAATAGTTCTTGTGCAACAAAGAAGGGAGGGTTCTACTCACTGCAATTAGGTTTTAGTCTTTTTTCTTAACTAGCTTGATAATCATTTCTAGCCAAATGGCCGCTCATTTCACCACATTCATGGAATCAGACCGTTTATAGCAGAGTTTAAGCCACAAACCACAGAAAACAATTTTTGAAACTAGTATAAATGACATTTAAATAAGGATGGGTACCATTTTTAAGTAAATGCACTTTAATCCTTTGAGCACCAGAGTATTGCTTTGTAGTGTGTTCGGCATCTCTCTGGAGTTAAAAGGGTTCTATATATATCTATATATAGATATATATTATACACATACATACACACAAGATCTATATATCCATAACAGAAGAAGTCTGTCATGTGACCAAAGTTCTGCTTGTATGGCACAGATGCCCAGGGGCGTCTGTAAGGAGGAGTTATTCAAATCTCCTCTTTACTGGTGTTCCCATAAATCCAGCAATGTGGGAGGGATTTTCACAGCCCCTCACACCCTTCCACTTCTGTGAAAATCTCTGCAATGATCTGCACACATCACATCACCCTCCCCATTCAGTGCTATACACTGGCCCTCACATCTTCCACATTTATCACTCTCCACTGTCTCACCCGCCATTCCCTTCCCTCCCTTTGGTGACTTTTTGTTGCCATCCGAACCATAAGCTGCTTCTCATCGACCACCCACTCTCAACTGTTACCATTTCTTATCGCCCTCACTCACTTTTGCCTCTTCTCATTGCCATCCCTCCCCTCACTCATCTTATCCCTTTCCTTCCCTTTTTCTGCTTTGGGTCTTCTTCAAGAACAAGCCATAGGCCTCTCCGATCCTCTCCCTTGTGTTTTGGCAAATAACACTTCTGGACACATCATCCACTGCCCTGGACTCCATGACCTCTCTCTATGTGGCTAACACCATCCTCCCTAGTGGGTACTCTCCGCCACCGGGAAGCAGCAGCAGGTACAAGTGGGGCAGGGGAGTATCACAGCCCAGCACCCCATCAGATACTCAAGTGGGATCCACAATAGGCTTCATAGTCACATAATAATAATCATTATATCTTGCAATGTTATTTTCTGATTCCTAGGAGATACTTTGGTCTTGTAAACGGCTGAGATTAATCCATTGACGTGCAAGAGGTGTACCCAATGCGTTGTGTACCTGTCTGGCACTCAAAGGGTTAAACCTTAGTGCCATATGAATCATACAAAAAGGAAAAGCATTTAATGAGCAAAATAAACATATAATGAATAAGGCTGATGTACTACACAAAACTGTAGACATTCTGGAACACAGTACGAGAGGAGAAAACCACACACACTTAACACTGAGGTCCAGAGGGGTGTGTAATATCCATCTGACACTCAAAGGGTTAAATGGGGCATTCAGGAGAGGCTCTAGGTTTTCAGGGCCTTAAGCGGAACAAATTCAGATAGGTCCCCCTTTACTACCATGTTGGGAATGGTTTTCAACCAACTGTATCTCAATACATTAGATACCTCTCTAGCACGGATATGGTTAAATACCACATGCATCATACTAGCATTGGTAACATGTCTCCATTTGGTTTCTCAAGTTAAAAATTTAGTCTTGGATATACTCCTTGGGTCAGTCATTGGTGTTCTTTGCAGGGCTCCCTGACTCACATTAATAGCAATCTTGATAGGGCATCTCAGAAGTAATAGTGCTTTATGGTCCGTGATACACTAAGGCAACAGCATTTCTGAATAGAAGAGCAGTGGGCACTAATCTCAGTAAGTTAACTACTTTAGCATTTGTTTCTCATTATAAAGCGCACAATCAAAATTACCCAAATCATGTATTTTAGGATACTCTACTCATGCTTAAACATGAACGTTAAGGATTAGATTTTAGGGATCTAGAATAAAATAACAAATATGTATACATGCTAGCTGAAAGTATATGATATTTAAAATATCTAACCCAATTTTGGTTTTAAGCATTTGTGTTCCTTTAAAATGACTGTACTGTGACCAGAGGAGAGACTGAATGCTTAAACAGGCCCATTGTAATGCAGCTGATGTACAAGTTGCATCCTCAAATAGTAACTTTCACTGCACGAGTGTCAACTGTAGGGGATACATTAAACAACTGCTCTCATCGGAGAGCTGAATTTAATGATTTGTCCAGCTTCCCTGGAAAACAGTTTTGCAAACGACGACAGCAGTAGGAACAGGACCCCATCCGCCCACTGCTGCAGTGATGCCTAGCAACCATATACCAGCCATGGAAGATTAAGGTTAAGCGGTTAAACAGGTCTGTACCCAGAATCCTTTGCTTGTGCTCTCACACGCACTCCTCTGCAGGTCTTCAGTGGCATATAAACATTAAATTATTTCTTAGATTCTGTAAGTTGCTACACACTGCAATCTTCTCTTGGGCAAGCCAATGGCAGTGTTGTAATAGAAAGGTAACTGGAGTATTTTTAATTGCAATTAAAAAATGGTTTATTTTTAGACCCCTTAGGAATTGTTTTTAACCGTTTAATGTTTCTATGGTAACCAATCGTTTGAACTAAAGTCACTGAAAGCAGTATACTGAGGTCCTTATTCATGGCAGATCAAGACTTAATACAATTGCTTAAATCCTTCAAGTGTGAAAGTACAACAATATATTGTGCTGCAATGCTTAGCAGAGTTGCACTGTACTGCAGTTGTTACATGTTTTGAAGACCAGTGGGGGGCGCAGTGAATTACTTTAATGAATTGTATATCTCTCTGGTCCTGAAAGGGTTTAGGAATCCAAACTTCCAGCTTGATAGGAAAGGACAAATACAATCTTAACAAAGTTTAAGACAAGCAGAAGTCAATTTTAACCCCTTGAATGCTAGAAAGCAGTGGTTATTATGTAGCTGTTCCTTCAGCTACAGGACACTTCACACACTACAGGGTTGCATGGATTCTTGTGAAGCCCTTCAATAAGAAAGGTTCATAGGTGTTCTGCATTGAAGAGGAGGTCTGGTCAACTTGGTGATGCTAACCCATTCAAGTGCCTGCGTCACTTACCTACCCAATGTCAAATGGCTGTCCTGTCTCTTACATGATTGGCTGACGCCTATGTCGGTCAGCCATTAGTTGCAGTTTCACAGCCTACATGGCAGGCATATGATCTATCTGCATAATGGCCCCCTAGGGCGATTTGCATAACTCCTATTCTGCAGCTTCCCTGTGTTATAGTTTGAATGCAAGGAAGTTACAGCAAGCAGTGTTAGGTTCCTTAAGGACCCTTGACAGCCCTGGCACGTCATGGGTCAGCAAGCTATAAGGACCCATGATGTGCCATGACTGGCTGGTCCTTAAGGGTAAACTTAATGCTAAACTCCTTCCTGCCAGTGTGAACAGCCTAACCCAACAATTTTATTTTGTGATCCTGTGAAATTAGATCATGCATGCCACTATACTTAAAAGACACTCTCTTAAAGTGGAACTTTCACTTTAATTACATTGCCCTAGAATATATTACTAGCCTAACAATGTGCAAAGTTATACTAGCCTTAAGCTCAATAAGTCTGTGGTAGTTCAGTAAAAACAAATCTTCGGCAGGAACCAGAGGATAGACAGCGCAGACATCTTAGTGGAAATCTACCTCTGAGTCTGCTCTGTCTGTCCCGTTCTCTGCCAGCATTGGTGAGTGGCGTTCCTTAAGGCACAGGAAGGGATTGACAGTGCAGTGCATAGAGCTTCTCTTGTAAGCTCTGAGCAGCCTGATGCCTACGGAAGGTGTGTTTTTACTGAAATACCACTGACTTATTGGGCTTAAGGATAGTATAACTTTGCATATCGCTAGGTTAGTAATATATTCTAGGACAATGTAATTAATGTGAAAGTTCCTCTTTAATCACATACATAGTTCATAGCAATAAGTGCAACCCCCCCCCAAAAAAATAAATAAAAATAAAAAAAATACAGTTTACTATTAGGACCAAGGGTATTATGAGACAGCAAAAAGAGAGAGAAGTAATTCAGGAGTAGCCAGATCATGAGGGCGAGTCGGCAAGCTATGAGTAGGGAAATGAAGGTCAATAATTGGCATAATATGTATATAAATAAATACGTCTGAAGCATATAGAGAGCAGACATTCCCAGAGTCATTCACTGTCATGTGTATGATCATTTACCAGGCATTCAGATTGCTACCCTAATGAATCTTTGTGCTAGCATTTGGTCTTAACCCGTATCATAAAAAAGCCAAAACAAAAATTTGTTGCATCCCTGGTACAAATTGTAACCCTTTGAGTGCCAGAGGGGTACGCAACGCATTATGCGTTGCGTGCCCCTCTGGCACTCAAAGGGTTTAAAAAAATACAGGACCAAATAGTAGCACACTTAAATTTTTTCATTGCTGCAGATGGATGAATAGGGTTCTACAGCTGAATTCACTATAAAGATAATGAATGGTCAGGGCTGCCTACACCAGGCCACAGAGGAAGACATATGGTATACTGCAGCACAGAGCAGACTGCAGCTGTTACTGAGCCATTTAGGAAGCAGAGCTATCTATACAAGCTTTGTGAAGTTTCTTCTCATAATTACCTGAAAGCTACACAAGGCACAATTATGATTATTATTTATTTATAAAGCATCACCCTATTCCGCAACGCTGTACAAAAGCCATGGGAAGTGATTTTTGTTGAGCAGGGCTGCAAATGACAGCTTGACTTCCCACGATATTTGGCAGCAGCTTTGGTCTGGCAGATCCACATGTCAACAGCAATTCTGCATTCACCACAAGCAAGTGGACCAATGGGAGCCCTGCCCATTATGAGTACAGCATTGTCTATACTCTGCAGTTCCTTGGAAGGTTCTTCTTGCATTTTGCAGCCCTCTAGTGGTACATTAATGTAACCTCAGACAAAGTGATTAGATATAGGAGAACCACATCCAGTGCATATTTTAGGAATCTATAGCTAATCTCTTCTAGGATAGCATGAATAGTAACTTATAGGTTAGATTTAAAATCAGAGGACAATTTACATACTGAATTGTTGGTCTGTTTAAAGTGCCGTTTTCTACACTCACTTCAATACCCCCTTCCATTAACTATTTGTGTGCTAAAGAGGTGTCCATACAATGTGAAACAATGTGCTGGAAATTTCCCTCTGGCATGTGAAGGGTTGCTTTTGCAATGTGTTGTATACAAACGGTTAACAAATGCATTGTCCCTAGCACAATTAAAGTAAGCATTATATTTTTAAAATTTGAATACACAGAAATGCATTGTAAAGCCCCCAAGCTGTCAGACTTAAAGGAGATCCATCACCCCAATACAAGTTTGTCTTAAAAGTTAGGTTATATAGCGAGTAGGTGGAGTACTGTATTTATTTCTTTTTTTAAATCGTTATTTGGCTGAAATTCAATGTGTAAAGATTATCCTGTTCCTTACTTACAGACACACCGCGGTTACCGGATTTATACCTCAGTCTGTCACTCTTCCTATGCTCCCCTCCCTCTGCCTGTAAGATGGAGTGATCTCTAGCCAATGAGAGAGCTCCTGCTTACAGGCAGGATAGGGGTGATAGATCCACTTTACTATACAAATGCCTCTAACCCTGCTAGTCTAGCTCTTCCCTCTAATAGGCTGTTATTATTCCTCTGTTTTTGGTAACAAACAGGCTGCCACCCAAGGAATGGGCTTGAAACCTATCTAGCGTTCAAGAGGTTACAAGTCCCCAAAAAATCTATGGGAATTTGTATTAGTTCACTAATGGCCAGTTGGTTTGTCCCCAAATAACTGTTTATATTAACATGTAACAGTTATAGAAAACAGTATATGGATACCCTGCATGAGGGGCAATTCTGAATATAATTGCAACAATGCTGTACAATGCATGTCCTTCAGAATCAGATCTCCTCCCCCTGTGCAGGCCAGGAGAATAGTTTTGGGGGGGACACTGAGGTTCCACACAGACAAGCGATGCCAGTAGTACCGGTGGGGGGGACATGTGATGTCATAACAGTTAAGGACCAGTGGATTTCAAGACAGAGGAAGCTAGTTAGAGGGCACAGAGTCGCAAAAGGAGGAGTCAACACCCCAAGGACCACCAGTTAGCATCATCTCCCCTACCACCCCCCTGCCATGTCCCCTGGACAGTGGCATCCACATGTATAGATATCAAGTAATATATAGAACAAAAAACAACCAATACAAATTCACACCCCATGAGTCCCTCGAGGACCAAGGACCTGGCACACCCCACCGTGTGGCAGCTGGAGAAGAAAACTAATACTTGCGGTAAAGGTACCCTGATGGTAGCCAGATCATGAGGGCGAGTCAGCAAGCTATGAGTACGGAAATGAAGGTCAATAAGTAGGTGGGAAAAGTGTATATGTTGATGACCAACCCCCAGGTAAGTTCCTCCCCATCCTGCACAACATGGGTTAGTTCAGTGGTTTTCAACCCATGCCCTCAGTGGCCACTAACAAGCCAGGACTTAGGAATTTCCCTGCTAGAGCACAGGTGTGTTGATCAGAGGTTCATTCACATTGATTAACTCACCTGCGCAATAACAAGGAAATCCTCAAATCCTGGCCTGATAGTGGCCACTGAGGGCATGGGCTGAGAACCGCTGGGTTAGAGATTCTCCTCTGATATTCTCTGTGGCTATCCAAGAGGTGTTGCAGAAACTATGGTAAACTGCACCTGTGATTCCTTAGGTAGCGTGTTGATGAAAGGTTCCTAGAGTGAGATAACACATTCTCCATCTAGTTCTCTGTACTGTGTGGCGAAGAGCCACCCTGGCAGCATTTTAACCCCTTAGGCGTTAGAGACACCCCCATTGCATTCAGAGCCATTAAACAACAAGAGGTTATCCAGTGGTCATCTGATTCTTATTGGCAGCAATATAAATCTATCAACAGTCCTACTGTCACATATTTCCAGGGACAATCCTTTTATGTCATTAAAGTGTTACCAGACTGTTATTCCCAGCCATAGCACATGGATTTAACTTAAATGGGGGTCATTTATTAATTTGCAAATGTAAAATAAATAAAACATCCATGTTTGTTTTGACATGGAGAATAATTTATTACTTTGTTTTGCAATTATGAAGATCTATGATGTCAACTATGGCAGTCATTAATTTTGCAAATTGTACTTGTCAATGCGTTTCACTGTTTGTGAGGTAAAAAGCCTCATCAATTACCGACAGCGCACCCTATTACAAAAGATAGAGTGATTTGCAAAAATATTTTCACAAAATTGAAAACAAATGAACAAGTCACAGAAAAAAAAATATTCCTTGGAGTGCCAGAGAGATACCTAAAGTAACGCAATGCTTTGAGTACAACTCTGGCACTCAAATGGTTAAATCCTCAGATGAGAATTGAAGTTCATTAACCTTTTGAGTGCCAAAGGGTATGCAACGCAATGTGTTGCATTCCCCTCTGGCACTCAAAGGTTTAACAGTGTGTCACAAGTTTCCCCATTTTGGTCTCTCCACACATGTAACTACAATGGCTTTTGCATGCCGTTACAGAATATTCTAGGTATTGGTTGCTACAGGTTTAGGATTTGTTAACCCTCTCTGGAAACCATGCATTCTCCCCGAATGTTGTTATATTATAGATTTGGAATGAAACTGCCAGTTCTTCTGTCCAGTATTAGCTCTACAGTATGTCCTGCACTATTCCCTTTTAGCACCACATTACCTGGTAATATAGACTAACTGCCCCCACACCTGTCCTCACATACACGCTAAAAGGCAGGATCTAAAGGATTTCCTTACCTGAGCTCAAGACTGAATTAAATTGATTGAGCACAAACAACTTCCTGTGTGTTCAGAGAGCTCTTAACTGCTACAGTGCCAAAGGGGTACGCAAGTACAGGTTTGAGAAGCTCTGCCATGTGACGCCCCCTCTCCCTTTCGTCTTCCACTCACACTCAGGACACTGGGACAGGCTCTTTAACAATGAGACTGTCCTAGAAAAACTAGGACTTATTAAGAGTTCTAAATTAAAGGGACACTAATGTCCCATAAAAAATTCTTCTAGTTTTGTAGAGGTTAAAAAAATAAACTATATCCCACAAATCCTCTCTCTCAAACCGCTATGGTTTGAGAGATATTCACATTGAAAGTCCCCCCCCCCCCGCTTCCCCCTCTCCGGATGTCAGCGCTGTACTGACAGCAGGAGAGCCCAGTCTGGGGACCATTCGGCGGCTCTGCAGCAGAGCTGAGATTGCGTTATTTAAAAATAATTACTTCACTGGAAAGGTCTACAAAGTGTGCCTGCTTTGCAAGCACACTTTGTAGACCATTCCAATGAAGCAATTCTTTTTAAATATCGATATTGCGGCTCTGCTGAAGAGCCTCCTTGAGTCGGCCAACTTTAATCTACTGCAGTCAGCTTACAGCTGACATCAGGAAGGGGGGGGGACTTTCCATGCGACTATCTCTCAAACCATAGCAGTTTGAGAGATAGGATTTGTAGCATATAGTTTATTTTTTTAACCTCTATAAAACTAAAGAGTTTTGTAAGGAACATTACTGTGAAATATAATATATCAATTTCAGTCTTTAGCATGGCAGCATCTCTAATTCTGGAGCAAACCGACAGCACCATAGGGGACAATCAAACATTTCTAAAATGTGAACCAAGGCGTTTGAGACCTTCCTAACACTCACAGGGTTAAATCCCCATTTAAATCAATGGGAATTCATATTTGCTTCCTGTGGTGCAGCTGGTTTTCCCCAGAAATGTATTTGAAAGTATGCTCATCTTTAAAGGAGCACCAACATCTAAAATGAAATAAGAGGATATCCCTTTAAATATCAAACTTTCAGCTAACATCTGTAAAATGTATTTATTTTATGTTAGATGCCTAAAACAGAACTGTATACTTTCTTTTTAATCATGTGTACAGTCCTGTTCGGTCAAAATCTGATTAGTTTTGTCTGTGCTCTTTATAACCAGAGAGAAGCATTAAGGTAATTATTGTATTGAGATTAGTACCCACTTCTAGTCTGACACCTTGTTTCAGCCCATATACAGAAAATAAAGCACTATTGCTTTGCAGACACCTATCAATATTACATTGCCCTAGAAGAGGCATGAGTGAAGTTCCCATGAAACATATAAGACTAGGTTTTAGGCTTCAGGAAAACAAATATAATTTTCACGACGACTAGCCCAAGGTGCAGGTATTTAAGTGCATAAAATATCAGATCATTTTGATGCGACAGTGATCCTTTAATGCCCTAACATTATTTCGTTGAATCTGGTCCTCAATTCATGGTACTTTATCAGTCTAGCAGAAGAAAAAAAAGTTTGGACAGACCCAATAAAGGATGTCTATATTTTAGTACAGTCATTCTGCTCTACACACACAAAAAAAATCATAGGTCAGCATTACTTGGGATTTGACATAAAAGACAATTGATTGGATAAGGTATTGACTGAAGCACAGCCAACAGTGTGTCATAATCAATGAAATGCATTCAAAAGAAGCAAAGGTTACTAGAGGAATACCTCAGGGAATCAGTGTTGCCTCATGTTCTTCTTAATATCTTCATTAGTTATATTACTAATGGCCTACATGGGACTATATGCCTTTTAATAGATTAAGCAAACATCTGTAACAGGGATGACATTCTGGGAAGGTAAATCAGTTGACTAACAACTTAAAAATATTACACAATTGGACAAGAGTGTGTGTGGTGGTTACTTCAGATGAAGGTAGGCAGGCAGTGTAGTACAGCAGTAGGAAGAGACATCAGGACACTAGGCACTAAGTTGTATAGGGAATGGCATTAGCAGCAAAAAATGAGGTACTAATGGCGCATTATAAGTTAATCCCAAGACCTCAACAAGAGTACTGAGTATAGTTTTGAAGACTATGTGGTATAGAGAAAAAGACTAAAAATTTCTGTGCAAACCCTTCCCTCTTCTAATAACAACAACAGAGTGGCTCTCATGTTCATTATAAGGGCTTTCCCTTTATTACAGTCCCTGGAGAGCCTCCATATTTGCATCACATACATTCTGCTTGTGGCTGGAGAACCACATATTAATATAAGGCTTCCCTTATCTTGTAAGCAGCCAAAGAGCCAAATTATTGCCAAACCAAGCTCTCCTGATAGTGGCCTGAGAGCCATATTACCCAGTCCTTCATATTTTGCAAGTGGTTGAAGAGCCACATTATTTAACTCTTTGAGTGCCAGAGGGGTACGCAACACATTGCAAAGCAATGCGTTACGTACCCCTCTGGCACTTAAAGGGTTAAGAAGCTCTTTATAGCTTAACCCTTTCAGTGCCAGAGGGGTTCACAATGCATTGTGAAGCACTGAGAGGGATATGATAGGGACAGATAGGTTAGTGATTAGGGATGGATTGCAAATGTAGGAATTTGTGCAGACAAGGTCAATCAGGTAGGCGAGTTAGTGAGTCATTAGGAGGGCAAACCCTTATCACACCTTAGTGTTGGGTATCCTGTGTCCCTCAGGGAATGTAAGGTATTCCAGGGGGAAGTCCTGCAGGAGGACTTTATGTGCCATCTTGAGGTGGAAGGGACTTTGGCTGGAATCCCTGCTCAGTGGGTTTAAGTGCGGCCACAGACTACTGCAATGACCAAGTCCTACGCAGCAGCAACTGGTACTCTGAGATTTATTATTATTATTATTTTTTATTTATACCATACAAAGGTGTAGCACAACCTCCATGTCAGCAAGGGGCCCATCAGTGCACATTTGGCAGAATACACAGGGTACCACTGGGCGAACAGACACGATTGCCAGGAGAAAGGCCATTTTCCACATCAGAAGGCATAGAGGAATAGTAGCCAAGGACTCAAAGGGAGGGTGCTGAAGAACACCCAGAACCAGATTAAGATCCCACTGAGGAGCAGGAGCCTTAAAGACAGGGCGAGTATGAGCAACGCCCTGGAAAAACACCTTGACATCAGGAAGGATAGCAATGCGCCTCTGAACGATAACAGAGAGAGTAGAAGTCTGAACCTTAAGGGAAATCAAACTGAGGCCCTTATCCACACCGTCCTGCAAGAAGGCCAAGACCATGGGCAGATCAAATTCCTGAGACAAGTCCCTATGGGAAGACCAAGATAGGAAGGTCGACCAGACATGATCGTAGGCCTTTGAGGAAACTGGCTTGCGAGCACTAAGCATGGTAGCCACCACACTGGAAGAAAAACCTTTCTTCAATATTGAGGATTCAATTTCCAAGCCATCAAAGCTAGACGATGAACGTCCTCTTTCCACAGGTAACCCTGAAGGAGAAGATTCGGATGAGAGGGGAGTCGGAACAGCTCTGCCATTGACAGATCCAGAAGTCCAGAAACCAAACTTGTCAAAGCCAGTACGAAGCAACCAGAATGACTGGACATCGCTCCAGTCTCAACTTCCATAACACCTTGTGCAGCATAGGAAGGGGAGGGAAGATGTAAGCCAGAGGAAATAACCAAGGAATGGACATAGCATCCACTAACAAAGCTAGAGGATCCCTCCAGCAAGAGCAGAACCTTGAAATTTTCTGGTTGTGCCTTCTCGCCATCAGGTAAATGCAAGGAAGACCCACTTCTGAATAATGAGGTTGAACACCTCTGGATGCAGTTCCCACTCTCCGCTGTCCACTGTGTGTCGACTGAGGAAGTCTGCCATAACATTGTCTACGCATGGAATATGCACTGCATATATGGTAGAAACATGTTCTTCTGCCCAGGACAAAATAGCCTTGACCTCTAACCAAGTGACTTCTTGTTCCGCCCTGCTTGTTGATGTAAGCCACAGCCGTGGCATTGTCGGACTGAACCCGGACTGGACATTCTTCCAGCTGGGGCGTCCAGTGACAATGGGCATGAAATATGGCCCGAAGTTCCAATACATTGCTGGGAAGGAGAGATTCCTCCGGAGACCACCGACCCTGAGCACTCGGGCAACAAAGGATCGCTCTCCAGCCGGAGTAGCTGGCATCCGTCGTCACCATGGTCCAGAAGGATATCAGGAAGGACTTGCCCTTCAGGGGATTGGAGAGGTTGAGCCACCATGACAAACTCAGTTCCACATGAAGGGGGAGGGATATTGACGTCTGCAGAAGGTCCGGCTGACCCTTGCATACCTGGATCACAAACTGCTGGAGCTCCCTGGTGTGAGCCATGGCAAAGGGGACTGCTTCCATGGTGGATATGAATTTCCCCACCAGAGAGGATAGCTTCTTGGCTGGAACTGGATCTTGAGCTAGAATAGCCGAAACCCTGTGTGCGATCTGGTGAGCCACATCCTCAGTGAGAAACACCATGCTCTGCAGAGTGTCGAAGAGAAGGCCCAGTAAGACCAGACGCTGGGAAGGGACAAGATCAGACTTGTCCAAGTTGATGATCCACCCGCGATGGGTGAGAGCGTGAATGCAGTCCTGAACCTGCTGACGAAGAAGTTCCGCAGAGGGGGCTTTCAGAAGCAGGTCATCCATGTATGGATAAACTCTGATGCTGTCCCGGTTGAAGACCTGAGGCGCTGTAGTCAGACCAAAGGGAAGAGCTGAGAACTGAAAATGCCCTTGGTCTAAGGCAAATCTGAGATACTGCCGGCTCTCTGGATGAATGGCGATATGTATATACTCGTCCTGAAAGTCCAGAGAAGCAAGAAATTACCCCAGAATCATAGCAGCAATCACCGTCCTTAGGGACTCCTGGTGATAATGAGACCGGATCACAAAGGAATTGAGATCCTTTAAGTCCAAAATTGGACGACAACCGCCGTCCTTCTTGGAGACTACGAAGAGGTTTGAGTAAAAACCCGTACCTCTGTCCTGAACTGGAACAGGTTCCAGAACATCCTTGTCCAGAAGAGACTGGATAGCACCTTCGAAGAGATGGCGTTTTTCCACGCCCTGGGGCATATGACAGGGGGAAAAAGCGAAAAGGAGGAAGAGAGACGAAAGGGATCCTGTACCCACCCTTCCACCACTGAATCCTCCCAAATATTGTGATAGTGATGAAGATGACCACCCACAGCTGAATGGGGACCCGGGTTCGGCGAGTCATGCAGGAGAAGTCTTGGGCTTGGAGAAGACTTTGGGCTTCCATTGCTGTTTGGGCTTCAAGGAGGCACGTGGAGCTGAGGGAACCTCCTTGTTCACCAGACGTGTCTCAGTCTGAAAGGGATGAAAATACCTGTTACGCTTGAGAGGAGGTTTCTTCCTGGGGACCAAGGGCAGATGAGTACTCTTAACCCCAGTGGCTTCACTGATCAGATCCTTAAGATCTGGCTCAAATAAGGATGTACCCTAAAAAGGCAAGGACAGCAAGGCTCTCTTAGAAGCGGTGTCAGCAGCTCAGATCTTGACCCAAAGAGCTCATCTGGCAACCACAGACATGGTGGAAACCCTTGCCACCAGACGGATAGCATCAAATAAGGCAGCAGAAACATAGTGCTGGGCCTCAGATATGTTGGCAAGAAGCCTCAACACACCCGAAGATGAATCACCCTAACGTACAGCTACTGTGAGTTGTTCAGTTGAGACCGCAATGGCCCGGTTAACCCATCCCACATCGAATGCTGGACACATGGCAGTAACAGCTGTGGCAAAAATAGACTTGAGGGAAACCTCAAGCTTCTTGTAAGTTCAGTCCTTCAGAGAGGGCGCATCAGAAACTGGTAAGGCGGTAGACTTAGATAGCCTTGAGACAGGAGCGTCCACCTTAGGGAGATGAACCCATTGAGCAAGCACCGCCTCAGAAAAGGGGTAAAGCTTAGTAAACTTCTTGGAGAGAGAAGGCTTTCTGTCCGGAGATTTCCACTCATCAGCCACTAGGTGGTCCAGAGTGGGGTTAGGTGGAAAACAAGTATGGGGCTTTATAGGCTCCTGGAATACATCAGAGGGATCCGAGGAAATGTCCTGAACTGGGGGAATGTTTAGCGTGTTTAAAACGGCCCTGATCAGGCCTTCAGCCGAGGGTTCTGGATCAACCTCAAAGGGATTCCCCAAAAATTGAGAGGAGCCCACAGCAGAACATTCCTCAACATCTGAATCCACCAACAGTTCCTCTTCAGAGGAATCTGAAATGTCAGGTATTCCTTGCGGTTTGGGCAGGGAAGATCTGACTGAGGAAGGGGTCTGCCAGGAATGGAAGACCCCCTGTAACTGGGATGGAAACAGTTGCAATGTAGACCTGAGGTCCCTGGTAGCAGCCTTAAACTCTTGCACCCAAACTGGCTCTAATGCATGGCTGGAGGTCCCTGGGATAGACTCAGGGACATCAGAACATGCTGGGCATAAATTATCTGAGAATTCTCTAGGCAACCCCGTATGACATGAGGAGCAATGCGCAATGGGGGATACAGTGACCCCAGCATCCTTAGTCTTAGGCCTGGCCCCAAGCTCCAACAGAGTAGACATTCTCACAGTGTCAACAACGTTCAGAATAATTAATCACCCAATTTACAGTGTGTAAGATTAAAATTTCACCCCAGAAATCGCTAAACTACACTTATCTGGCAGGCGAAGGGTTAATCTTCAAAGGAGAGAAGGAAAGTCCAAGCCCTGCGTAGGATACTCGTTCTGTAAAGCTCACAAAATGGCTTCCGCGGCGGGAGCCAATCAGAAACGAGCACGCGAAGCAAGCTCTCATTGGAAATGTAGTTTTCCCAGAAAAAGTACTCCAACAGTGCCCAAAGCCCCCTGTGCCCCCCAACACACTTGCAATGTGAACCTGATGATAGAGCAAGGGCAGACAATTAAAATGAGCCATCTCTGAAGTCGCAAGGTTGAGTGGTTGCAGAGATATGTCCCAAACTGTACAGTCCCATAGAAGAGAATGGAGAAATGGCGTCTATGCGGTAAAGCTCGACGGAACTCAATTTTGTCAAAGTTAGAATTGAGAAATAAAAGTACATGAAACATCACTAGAACATGTAATCAGACCCAGAAAACACTGAACTCAGTAGGGAAAGTGCCAATAACCACCCCAAAAGATGCCAACCAGCAGTTAAAGGGTTAATTTACCACATAAAGTTGCTCCAAACACTGACAGACATAACAGAAAGACCCAGTGAGTGCAAGAGTGTTCAATAAGAACTCCTAGGAATAACCCCTGTGTGGAGGGGCACTGTGGGACAAGTGGACCTGCAGCACTCAAAGGGTTGCTCACCTTTCCTACAGATCTCCTATCTTCAGATTACCATGCAGTAAGAAGTAACCTCAGTGGGTAACACCAGGGGAAGCACTTGGAATCAAGATTTTCCCCCTCAGGGCTTAAGGGCCACAAAAAGCACCTGGATACAGAGCTACCACATCTAAGGGCATTGTCAGTTATGGTAATCCACCTAATGGTGGTATTCCATATCTAAAAGAAAAATAAAAACGTTTCTACAACTATAGCAGAACTGTTCTCTTGCCTGTGTTATCTTCCCCAAGAACAAATCTTTCTGGGGCTGGTTGGCTAGCTGCAGCCAAGGAGGGAAGGTAGGTTCCACCCCCTGCAGTCATTTCTAGAACTGTTTCTGCCTACTTAAAAGGGCAGATAGTCTACCCAAAGTTACCAGTAACCTGTATTGGACGACAGAGAAATGAGGCTTTTAACCACTTGAATGCTAGAGAATTCTCCAACTCACTGCACCCGTTCTAGCATTCAAGGGGTTGAAAACTCCATTTAATTGAATGGACATTTGGGGAGTTGTTACTTCCCTTACAATGTACTCTGTTTGAAGAGGAATTGTGCCACTGCTTTTATACATCAAACCCATGAGCTCTAAACAAATCCATATTACAAATGTTGCTTCTAGTGGGTCACTGAACGGACCACCACCAACACGTGGAATGTTTTCACTGTTGATCATGTCACAATGCCTAACAGCATCATTCTTGTGAATTTGTTGCAATTCCTATAGCATAAATGTGTATGTCTGACTGTATGTAGAGAGGAGAATCCTTACCTGCATGTTCCGAAGTGGGAATGCCTGGTATGTGGACGTCATTGGGATGCTCTGCAAAAACAAACAAATGAAAATTGTAAGAAGATTTAGGAAAATATATTTTTACCCCAAAGCACTAAAGTTGAAGCTTATCGGAGACTATGGAAAGGCAGCATATAACCCCCTAAAACATGCTCCTTTTACAGGTACATTAAACTAGGGGTGAACACTGAAAACACATGAGTTGAAGATAAGTTTTAGGATCCGGCTAGGAGTTTTAGGAGCCAGGGAAGGTATACGTGCATATGAACATAGAAAATGCCCCCACCCAAACTTTACAAGTCAGAATAAACATTTTAGGGGACTCCTAGGATTTTTGCACTATTGCATTTACCCCCCGAGGACCAGAGGGGTGTGAAAAGCACGGATTAACAATTCACTGTGTTAACCCCTTGAGGACCAGGGTTGCAAACATACATTTCCAAAACTTCTGTTTTGTTGGTTATCGGACATGTAAATTCGGATGAAAAAGTTGTATTCAAATGGAAAGCTTTGTCCAACACCATGATCTATGTTAACCCTTTAGTTGCAACGGAGGTTAATTAAGCTTTATTTAAACTTCTGTATGCTATAGGCCTTCAAGACACAAAAAATAAGGTGTCCCTGAAACAGGCAGTTAAGCACATGGGATTACAAAACAGATTCGACCAATGCAGCTGAATACCTAAGCTGCAGGGTTGGGTACAATAGCCTGGTACAGGAACAAGGTGCTGTAGAACTGGGTACTGTAGCCCTGTACAAGATTAAATTGTTCAGTAGTGCAAGGCTGTTGTAAACAACGGACAGCTGGGGACAGTAAAGGAATGGCAGTGACAGCAGGCAAACAGAGGGTGTCAGACAGCGTGAGCAGACACACCTCTTGTCCTTGGTTCTGCTCTAGCAATTTTCACATTCTCTCCTGATATCCATTCCTCTTAAAATATGACTCCAGACAAAGAAAATCGTTCAACAACACATCAAAGCTGCCCTTGGAAACCAAAGATGGGGGAGAGACTAGGGTGGCGCTCACCCCTTCCAAAGCTGGGCACAGGAGGACAACAAGGCTGTCACTCACTCAGCACAATGGCTGCCACCAGCCAAATTGAAGGCAGATGTCATAGTTTACAAACCCTGCTGCCACGTGCCTCCCTGCCAGACTACTTCCTAATAAATAAACTGTTTAACCCTAAAGCTAAAGCAATGCCTTTCACAACCCTCTGGAACACAAACGGCTAAAGGAATGCTGAATCATCCTAATAAATTCCCAGTTACCTTAATATGGAAAAGAAAATCCTAATGGCCTCTATAAATCAACTCAATTGCTTGGTACCCAAAAAATAATCGTTATCCTTTTGAGTGCAAAAGTGGTATGCACTGCAAAGCAATGCACTGCATACCCCTCTGTCAGTCACTTAAGGGATTAATTAGTATTCATTATTATATCCACAGAGGTGGACACTTTCTGTCTGTAAGCTGGAGCGATCTCATTGGCTAGATATCGATCTCTGCCAATGAGAGCACTCAGTCTTACAGACAGAAAGCCTCCATCAGGCTGTATAGAGGGAGGGGAGAAGAGGAAGAGTGACAATCTTGCAACAATTCTTCCTCAGAAGAATCAGACACATCAGGTGCCCCCTGTGGTTTAGGCAGGGAGGTCCTGATAGTAGAGGGAGCCTGCCATAACTGCAGTGCTCCCTGTACCTGAGAGGGAAAGAGTTGAAGAGTGGACCTGAGGTCCCTAGTTGCAGCCTTAAACTCTTTAACCCAAGCTGGCTCTATAGCATGCCTGGAAGGCCCTGGGTTGCTGTCAGGACCTTCTGAGCATGCTGGGCATAAATGACCAGAGAATTCCCTAGGCAGCCCTGAATGACAGGAGGAGCAAAACGCAATGGGGGATACTGATACCCCAGCCTCCTTAGTCTTCGGTCTAGTCCCAAGCTCCAGCGGTGTAGACATATTCACAGTGTTAAAAATACCCCACTGTCAGAAATCACCCAATTTAAGTGTGAAAGATTAAAGATTCACCCCAGAAACGTTAAACTAAACTTATCTGGCAAGCAAAGGGTTAATCGATGGAGGAGAGGGAGAGAGTCCGGTCCCTGCGTAGTATACTCAATGAGAATAACTCACAAAATGGCTGCCGCGACGGGAGCCAATCAGAAAAGAGCCGTGAAACGAGCGCTCATGGGAAAAATAGTTTTACTCAAAAAGTACCCCAAAGCAGTGCCCGAAGCCCCCCAAGACCCCCAACACACTTGAACATGAAACCGGATGAAAGAGCAAGGGAAGACAATCAAAATGAGCCCACTCTGAAGTCGCTATGTGAAGCGGTTCCAGAGATACGTCCAACACAGTGTAAGCCCATAGAGCAGTGATTCTCAACCAGGGTGCCGTGGCACTTTGGTGTGCCACGTGCATCAACTTAGGGTGCCTTGTGTTTTCTATAAAGACTAACAAAAATGGATTTTTAAATAAAGAATTATAGAAATGTATGCACAATATGTTTAGTTATGATATTCTGATTATAAGACCTAATAATACTGTATATTTATGTATTATACCCTTCATTATGCCCTTGATAAAGTACATTAAATAAGTTAGGGGTGCCCCGAATGTTCAAGATTATGTGTTAGGGGTGCCCCAAGCAAAAAAAGATTGAGAACCACTGCCATAGAGAGTAAAGGAACAATGGCGGCTATGCGGTAAAAGCACGCCTTAAAGGCGTGGAACATTAAATTACAGGACATGAACCTCAAGAAGGAAAAGGTTAAAAACACACAGAATCCATGTGTACATGGAGAGAAAACACTAATCCATGAAGAAAGTGTAACCAAACACTCAAATGAGTGCCGGACTGCGCAATGAGAACTCCCAAATACAAGCCCAATTAAGGGACACTGTGGGACAAGTGGACCTTCAGCAGTCAAAGGGTGGCTCACCTTTCTGCAGGTCTTCTGTCTTCAGGTCACCATGCAAAGAAAGGATTACCTCAGTGGATAATCCCTCAGGGAAGTACTTGAAACCAAGTTGTTTCCCCATCAGGGCATAAGGTCCACCAAAAATCCCTGGACACTGTGCTAGTCACTTTGGAGAGGGCATTTGTCAGTCATGGTAACCCGCCTAACGGTGGTATTCCATATTTGACAGAAAACAATAAAAAGACTAAAACTGAAGAGAGATGTTCTCCACCTGGTGTGTACACACCCAGGAACAAATCATTCTGGTGTTAGCTGAGGAGGGAGGGGAGGCTCCGCCCCCTGCATACATTTGGAGAAATGTTCCTGCCTACTTAAAGGGGCGGATCGCCTCCCAGAGTTACCAGTAACCTGTATTGGACGACAGTGAAATATATATTCTAAACCTAGTCGCTACCTGCTTAAATATAGCACAGCGACTTTATAGCGGATGGAAGTTCCACTTTAAATTTGTGCTGAAAATTCTGTCACTAAATAGCAACATTTACCCTCCCAGACTGTCCTGATTACTTCTATAAATACCAGAGCCAATCTTACAGATAAAACTCCTGTTATTGATTAACCCCCCTCCCCAGTTCTTCACAGAGCACTACCCTAGTTTCAGAAGTCTAATTCAAGATTATGGTAGTACCTTGTGAGGTACCTAGTTCTTCACGGGGCATTACTGTAGTTTCAATTAGTTTATTTCAGCTAGTGGTAGTGCCCTGTGAGGACCTAGGGGCACTACCGTGGTTTCAATAAGCTAATTCAAGATGACGATAGTGCCCAGTGAGGACCTACGTCCTCACAGTATATTACCATTAGCATTAATTAGCTTCAATTAGAATAGGTAACACAGAAAGTGGGTTGCAAATGCGAACATGCCGGCTACTGCACAGAGCTTGCAGGTGTGTGTGTGGGGGTGGGGGTGCACATGGTAGAGGGAGGCACATACTGAGGTGGGTGGAAAGAGGGGAAGGGGGAAAATCAAGGGTGCACATTATACATATTAAATTATTTTTTTCCCTAAAGTCTGGGGTATAATTTGAACCTGCGTATTATACACAGGGGCATATTATACCTGAGATTTTACTGTAAATAGATTACAATCCCAACTCTCTCCATCAGAAATTTACATCATCCATGAAAAGAACACCATCACCAAAAATTAAATAAAAGTACATATACGTTTATATATTTTTACATATACTAGCCGTCACATTATTAAAACAGAATTCTAAAATTACTTTTTAGTATACCTCTAGGGCACGCAATGAGAAAGCAAGGGGATTTTTTTTTTTGTTTAACCCATTGGTACAGCCAGTTTGCCCAAGAACGGTTATTGTGTTGTCCTGTGTATATAGCCCACTAATTTAAACTGTGCAGCAACTGCCTTGAAGAACTCTCATGGGGTACCTGGAAAAGAGGCTGATCCATGGAGGACAGTCTCAATATTACCATTGTTATTCTGAAAGGTTATGGAGACTACAGGCCCTTATATATGAAATGAGAGTGTTCACTTGGGAATGACTGCAGTGGGTGCCAGGCAATTGCATGTTCTCTCCTGACCAAATTTGGAAGAAAGAGTAAATGCATTGGGTGGGGGTAACATACACTGGCCAAGCACACACTGCTCCAGGCAAACTTACATCTTTTTCATGTAATTTTAAGCATACCCAGCCAATATTCTATTCTTTTTTATCCAGTCCTACAGAAAGATTTATGCTATTACTTTCTAACAGCCCATGTCTACAAATCCCATTCCCAGTGCAGGGTCAAATTGGTCTACCAAAATATATTAAAGCACAAACTTTTTATGTGATGTAGACTAATAAAGCAACGGCACTATGTATAAAGCTAGAGAAATTCAGAGGCAAAGCAATGCCTTGGAGACCTCAAGCATCCAAGGGGTTAAAGCAGAACTACCACCTCTAAAAAACTTGTCTCCCAATAATTCCCCATCTGGCAATTAGCTGCTCAGTAGCGCTAGTCGCCATAATTATTACCATGTTAACGAGAATTATTCATTGTTCCCGTGACTGTTCTGGCATGTCATGGGTCCTTAAGGTGTTAAAACTTCAGCACTAGTCAGGTTTCATATGCATTGCTTCACAATGTGTTAAACTCTCCTCAAACTCAAAAGGTTAAATAATGAAGCTATATCGCTTCTGGATTGAAGCTATTAAAGGGATAGTAATACTTTAAAACAACTTTACCTAATATTGCAGCCCTTAAAATTACAAATTAAATGAGCCCAGCGGCATCTCTCAAACCTGTATGGTTTGAGAGATAGCCACTTTCAAAGTTCCCACTTCCCTGATGTCAGCGTTCTAGCTGACTGCAGGGGAATCCAGTCCCAGGACCAGCGGAGGCACTCCAGCAGAGCAGAGATCGCATTATAGAAACAGAAATCCTTCACTGAAATGGTCTCCTATATGTGCTTGGTTTGCAAGTACACGTAGAAGACCGTTTCAGTGAAGGATTTCTGTTTCTATAACGCGATCTCAGCTCTGCTGCAGAGCCGCCGCTTGTTCAGGGACCGGATTCCCCTGCAGTCAGCTAGAACTCTGATGTCAGGGGAGTGGGAACTTTGAAAGAGGCTATCTCTCAAACCATATAAGTTTGAGAGATGCCGCTGGGCTCATTTAATTTGTATTTGTAAGGGCTACAATATTAAGGAAAATTGTTTTAAAGTATTGCTATCCCCTTAAAAAGGGCAAGGGGGGGGGCAAAATTGTGAGGAGAGAGGGGTTAAATAGGAGACATAATACGGGACACAGGAACCTTTTATAAAAAATAAACTGCATCTGGAATCCATTTGGTTTCCACAAGGCAAGTATCCTGACTTTGCTGGCTTTCCCTGGCCCCCATATGGCTCCCAGATCCCTTTTCTCCTCAGGTTTGTGAAATTCTCCCTCAGGCAAACTCATACACAAAAGGCATTTATTCAGAGCATAGTTTGTACCACTGGGTGGGTGTGTGCAGGGGTCACAAGATTTGGATTGACAAAAATATTCATTCTTTTAAATAGCTACTAATTTTACACAGAGCTGTACATGACACATCCGGCACTGCCCCATAGGGCTTACAATCTGTTATTTATCTTGGTGTCGTAGGCAAAAGTAGTCAAGGTTCACAGGGAGCAGCCATGGCCATGAACTATATTCTGGACTAATTCTGGGGCAAACCAAGTGTATCAGTGGGGCAAATGGAAATTCTCCAAAACACCCACTGATTTAAATGGGTCTTTTAACCTCTTGAATGCTAGAGACGTCTCCAAAGCACTGCACAGTTATGTATTAGAGACATCGATATCATTTAGGGGGTTACCCCTTTAAATTGATGGGAATGCTCATTTCTACCCTATGGTAAAGTTGACATGCACCCGAATTGTTCCACTTACACAGACATCGGCTCACAGACATCGATCATAATCCATTCTCTGCCAAACTGGGTCTGTGTGAATATAACCCCTTAACGACGGATGACTTACCAGGTACGTCCCGCAGAAACTGTCACTTAGTGACAGAGGACGTACCTGGTAAGTCACGGAAGTCCGGGTCTCTGTGCAGCTGCACACCGCTCGGAGACTCTGGACTTGTTTAGAGGAAAAAAAAAAAAATGTTTGTCGGGCGTTAAGGTGACAGCCGCGTACGAACGCGGCTGTCACTAAGGGGATAATTATATAATTTAAAGTGATAGTAATGTCTCTTCTAAAAGTAGTTCGCCGAGTCTTCTTTATATTAAATGTAACAGATTGCACTATGTGTAAGAGCTTACTTGTGTGTAATTCAAAGGTTATTAAGCTATAAAGATCCCCCCGCCCCATCTGGCTGCCAGCCACTGAATCTGAAATCTGGTCGTGGGACCAGACAGTTGCAGCGAGGGACAAACTTCAGTAAGTAGAAGGAAAATTCTGCCCCCCCGATGAAGGATGGCAGGATCTCTCTTTGCTTACTGAAGTTTATCCCTCGCTGCAGCCGTCCAGACCAGACTGCAGCTTCTACATGACGTGGCCTGAAGGGGTGTTTGCGGGGGATCTTTTTTGCTTAATAAAGTTTTGAACTACACACAAGTAAGCTCTTACACATAGAACAATCTGTTTCTTTTACTATAAAGAAGATTCTGCAAACTATTTTTATAAGAGAAATTAGTATACCTTTAAATATATAATAGAGGAAACATCATATGACTTAAATCAGGGCTGGTGCAAGGATTTTTGCCACCCTAGGCAAAACCTAATTTTGCCGCCCATTTGGCTCTGCCCCTTGTGTCCCACCCCTTTATACCCCGCCTACTTATACCCCACCTCTTTTCATGATTATTACCTCTTTTCATGACGGTCCTCTCTCTGCCCCCTGTCCAGTCTGCCCCTGGTCTGGAGATGCCTGTAAGAGATGCCCCCCAAAAGCTCCAACTTGCCCCCACCAGCTCCAACTTGCCCCCATCAGCTCCACTTTGCCCCCCATCACATACCTGTAGCTGCTGGAGTTCCCGCGTAGTCTTCTCTTCAGTAATGCAGAGCTTGCCGGGAGATCATGACTCCCAGTGCGCTCTGCATTACTAAAGAGCCGACCGCAATGAGGGAGCGCAGTAACACAGACCTGACTGTGTTGTGGTTCACGGCGTGGTGTGTGCGGGCGCAGCTCTTCTCTGCTGCATGCCCGCACCCCCAGTACATGCGCACCCTAGGCTGGCGCCTACCTCGCCTATAGGTGGCGCCGGCCCTGGACTTAATTTATGCCTGACTGAACACAGACACACCAAGGGGCAGTAGAGAGGAGGAGTTATTCAGATCCCCTCTATACTGCATTTCACACTTTTTGAACTTAAAAAAAAATACATATAAATTAATAAACCCTTTAAGTCATAAATAATATTTTCAGCACGTTCTTAGTTTGAAATCTATGTTTAACCCATCAAGTACTGGGGCCAATCAAGAGTTAAATGCATAATTACATTTTTCTGCCTATAGTGTGCAAAGGACATTATTCCATTGCAGCTGATACCAAGGGTTTTATATACATATGTATCCCTAGACTTCGTTGGGAATCTTAAGATAAAACTTGGTAATCACACTTATCAACTGGAGTGTAACCTAGGCCTAAATCAGAAAACATTTCTCAGAACCAGAATTGGCAGCCCTTTCCTTCTTCCTGTTGAATCCCATAAGTCTATGTGGGCTATGCAACTGGTGGCTCATGGACTGGATTAATGCCATTTGCTATTATAAAAGGATCTAGATCACAAGGGTGATGTAAATTGAAGGGAAAGCTACCCTTTATTTGGACATTGCAATCTGAAAATAGATAAGATGTAGAGTCACACTTTTTTTTTTTTTTAATCACATTTATACTCCTGACAGGGAGCATCTCAGTTTACAGACTTTTCTGACCAGTAAACCAAAGCAAAACATTGATATAGTGTCACCATCCCTGCAGCACTGAGTGCTTGGTATGCTACCATTTTATACAATGTATTACTACACCTGCTTTCCTAGTCCCTGACAGAAAGCTCTCTGCAAACAGATCCAAAGAACTCAGTGTCAGTAACAGCTAAGAAATAGGTGAAGACAAAAAAACAGAAATAATATAATAAAAAGTACATGAAATTTAACTTATGCACTTGCAGAATATGTATAGTCAAAATAAAGGGTTACCATAGTTTCAAAAAGTTTACATAACAGAACACAAACAGCACTGGAACACTAGAAATTAGAACATCTACCGACTGATAGCTTTTCCCATGAGTTACGTTAGTTTCTAATGCCGAGGTAATCGCCCACTTTCTAAAATATAACAGCTTACTGTCAATTCTGCTGTTAACATAAGCGGCTATTGCTTAGTGTGATGCAGCTGCATAGCATGCTGCATCTTCACTGGAAATGCAAGAATGGTGCAGAAATGAGATCTGTACAGCGGCTAATGACGAACATATTGCAGATCTTTCACACAGCCAACCATATTGTCGGTATGTGTGTTGCAACAAACAAATACACGGATGCCTTTGTGGCTATCAGTCAGTCATGGCTGGCTGATGATCGCATAGGCCTGCCATCAATCACTCCCCCATCATGCCCTCTCTGCAACAGAATCCCCAGGGGAAACCAGGAGCAGACAAACTGAGTAAACAGGCAATTGTAATGTGGCAGCATCAACCATGTGAAAGAGCCCTTAGATGATGCGCAGTAATGCAGCTCCACCTGAAAATTCACCCCCACCTTGGGCACTTCAGTGAGAATATGTGCGAGTGTTGTGATAAAATGAATATAATGGGGAGCAGACTCTGGGAACCATTGGCTTGAAAAACAAAAAGGGAACAGAAACAGAAAATTGATACAGAAGAGATGAGGGAGATGTATGTTTAAAGCAGAGCAGGTAACATGCGCCTCTCTAGCTGTAACAGAACTACAACTCACATCATCCTAACATGGACAGTGTTGAGACAACAGACTGAACACGTGATAGGGAAAACAAAACTGTAAATAAAGAAGACAGCAGGAAATGAAAGGGAAAAGATTAGAAGGAGGGAAAAGGCCAGGCCGAGAGAGTGTGGCAGAAGTGAGCAAAGATTACACAGACAACGCTTCTGGATCCACTTTGAGCTGAATTCTGCCATTTCTGGAAGGCATTCCAATGAGCTCAGGGTTCAGATATGTACATCTGGACCCCAGGCAGAATAGACAAGGCCTCTGGGGAGTGGACGCTCAGCTGCCCTTCCAGGACCCCTCTATCAGCAGCCAAGAAAACACCAGAAACTAGCAGTTATCACAAGAAATCTGTGATTCTCTAGTTGTTGTTGGACTACAGCTCCCATCATCCTAAGAAGGCCAACGGTCAGACGTGGATGATGGGAACTGAAGTCCAAAAACAGCAGGAGGGCTGCAGTAAGTAATAGACCAATAACAGCAGAAAAGTCACATGTTTCCCACCCCAGGTTAATGCCTCAGAAAACCTTTTATATTTTTAGATGAGTTTACATCACACTTAGGGATTTATGTGGGATTCTGTGACAAGCCAACTGTACATAAAGAGAAAAAAAATAAAATGTTCCATTGATTTAAATGTGACTTTGAATCCTGTAAAATAATAGAGATGTTTCTAAAGCATTGTGAAGCAATGCTTTGGGGACCTCTGTAGCATTCAAGGGGTTAAGCGCTTCATTTAGTGCAAGTGAAGTTTGGTTAAAGGGACAGTAATGCTCCATAAAAAATGTTTAGAGTTTTGTACAGATTAGAAAATAAGCTAAATGCCACCTTTACGGTTTGAGAGATATCCTGTGTTAAAGTTCCCCTCTTCTGCCTCTTCTCCTGACGTCAGCTGTAAAACTGACAGCAGGAATTCCTGGTCCGGGGACCGACAAGTGGCTCTTCAGCAGAGAGGCAATAGCACGATTTAAAAATAAATACGTCTTTGGAATGGTCTACAAAGTGGGCCTAGTTTGCAAGCACACTTTTTAGACCGTTCCAAAAGAATTAATTATTTTTAAATCGCGCCATTGTGGCTCTGTTGAAGAGCCTCCTCGTGTCAGCCGACACGGATCTCCTTCTGTCAGCTTTAGCGGAGGATATCTCTCAAACCACAGTGGTTTGAGAGATAGGATTTGTGGCATTTAGCTTTTTTTTTTTTTAATCTCTACAAAACTAACTTTTTTTTATGGGACATTACTGTCCCTTTAATCTTCATTTCTTTTCAGTCATGTTGTTCCAATATTATATCTCATTTTGTGTATGAATAAGGCCCTTAGGAATGAGCAACTTATTGCAAAATACCGCTGTGCTGCTGGCCTCCTGGCAGTGAAATGGTTAAGGATACTTACCAAATGAAAGTGCCAGTCTCCTTTGACCCTCCCCATTGCCTAGTTTGCAAATCACAACACAGGTTAAAGAGGGAGTGTCATATTTGTGGTGGGGATTTGGTGCACATGCAGTGGCACAACATTTGAGTAAATTAAGTGATTCCTACATTCATCACCAAAAACGATTTCAATATTCAACAAAAATAATATATAATTATTTTTCTTTTAAAGGGAAAGTAAACATTTCATTTCTGCAAGGTGAAGATGAAAAAAACAAAACAAAAAAACAAAACAAAAACAAAACAACCCACAGGCATGCACCTACGCAAACGTATCGGAATACGGAAAGCCAATACCAGATCAATATCAAGGTGACCTGCAGATCTGGCATTCAGTAGACGGAAAATATCAGTGGTGCTGCTGCTGCACTAAGAGTGGTGGAACTACTATACCAACTATACCACGGGGAACAAAAGCACCCCATATACACATTGATTTCTCATTCACATTCTCATTTGTGTCCATAAAGAATTGGTTTGCTCCAGAATTGTTTAGTACATCAGTGTCACAGACTCTAAGAATGAGACCTGGACAGTACTGTAGGTAACACAATCTTTATTAAGATATAAAACGTACAGAATGATTCGGCAACAGCAAGTACACAATACAATGTAGATATCAGGAAGGATAGTGCTGCTGTAGTGGTACTGAACTGAACCCCAGAAGGCAAGCAGGAGATAAGCCGCCTCAGGTCCGTACCCAAGTAGTCTACAACAGGTACGCACCTGTACAGACAACATTACTGAGTAAGGCT
This sequence comes from Rhinophrynus dorsalis, assembly GCA_037306005.1. Taxonomy (NCBI): domain Eukaryota; kingdom Metazoa; phylum Chordata; class Amphibia; order Anura; family Rhinophrynidae; genus Rhinophrynus; species Rhinophrynus dorsalis. Next base: position 123,795,672 of record CM074722.1, read on the forward strand.
AATTGTGTTACAGGTCCGCACCTGAAAGCACCAGTAAACGGACGGAAACAAGCAGAAGTCTGCCAGAGTCACTGAGAGCACCCAACAGGTTGTCCACTGGAGCGTTGGTATGCTGAGTGCTCAGTGGACAGCCCCAGGTAAACACAAAGTGAGCAGTCAGACAAGGCGGAACATATACAGAGCAAATCGTAAACCAGAGCCGCACGTCTGCACCAGATTGGTTATCGGACTAGCCAGGGTCATACACAGAGCGGGTAGTCAGACAGACTAGTACCAGAATCTGCTTCTAACAGCTTTACAGCTCATCAAGCAGAAAGGGGAGGGAGCAGAGAACTTTATTTTACTATATATCTCAAACCATAACAGTTTGAGAGATATGAATAAGTGCAAGTACTCTCTTTTAATTGTATCTACCATATTGTTAATACTTTTTTTTTCTGACATTACTATGTCTTTAATATGTACTTCATATAGTGATTATGTGTAATATTGCACTTTTTTTTTTTTTTTACAGCTTTATTTGGGTGAACTAAATAAATACTGCCCTGAGCCCTACATCCGGAACAGACTGAGGTTACGTGCTCTGTGCTGCAGTCCACCGCTCTGTCTCTGCTCCCCTCCCTCGATTCAGCCTCCTCCGATGATGGAGGCTTTCTGTCTGTAAGCTGGAATGGTCTCACTGGCTAGATATCGATCTCTGCCAATGAGAGAGCTCCATCTTACAGGCAGAAAGCCTCCATCATCAGAGGAGGCTGCACTGAGTGAGGGAAGTAGAGGCAGAGCAGCAGACTGAGGAACAGAGCAGGTAACCGCAGTCGGTCAGGAAGTACGTCTCAGGGCAGTATTTACTTAATAGATTTCACCCAAATAATGCTGGAAGAAAAAAAAAAATGCAATATTACACATAATCGCTATATAAAGTGCATATTAAGACAAACTTGTTTAGGGGTGATAGATCCCCTTTAAATAAAAGTGATCAACATCACATTTACGAGATTTTGAAAGTTTATGCTACAATACAACTCACAAGAAAGAAGTGATGTACAGTTGACAAATGTAAGTTATATCGTAGTTTACAGTACATAATACTTTAAATAAAGGGGGAAGTCAATTCCTTTGTACACTTCACTTCCTTATTAAAAGCTGTAAGCTACTGTGTAAATGTCTTAAGAAGAATGTGATCGGCTTTCCCAGACCTGCTGGAAAAACATCACATGCAGGAAGCCTGTTTCTTAAGCTCTGTCAAGGTATGGAAACATGCACTTCCGAAACATGCAAATGTTCTGTTTCATTAGAGCAACTGGAATTTTAAACAGATCATTTAATTATATTGGCAGTTGTTACAGCTTCATCATCTCTCTCTGTGCCCCTCTGGACAGTCGCAAATCTTTCCAATTCCAAGTTATGCTTCTGCCATTAGAAACACATGGGGGGGGAGGGAAGAGACATTTTCTGTACCTGAGAAACTCACAAGTATAACAATTCAATAGGAATTGCCCCCTGATATGGCAGAACACAAACATTCCTGCTTCACTATGGCTGGTGGAATCAGGCTGATTACCCTTTCTAATTGGCCCAGGGGGCTGTGTTGCTGTAGCAACTGGAAATCACTGTAATAAGCCCAGATGCTGGTTCCAAGTCTGCTAAAGAGAAAAGAGTCAAGGGGCGAGAGGTACAACTAAATCAATGAGGTAGCAAGCAAAAAGAGAATAGATAGTCATTATTCTGAAATAAAGTGAAAAGTCTGAGCAAAGAGTGAAGACCTCCTTTGTCTAAGACATGTGATGGCCTTCAGGGGAGGAAAGAGGAGACCGTCACATGGTGGGGAAAGACTGACAAGGCAGGATTGATACTTCATCCCTTTGATAGAAGCTGCTTATGAAAGATGCATACCGCAGGGCTTATAGAATCCTCTGCAGCACTGGACCAAGGGTAGGCAAACCTTGATTGTCAAGCTGTTGCTGAATTACAACAGCCATTGGAGCTTGATGGAACCCAAGTCCAACCCCACCTGGAGACAAGATAAGGACAAAGTTCTAATCCAACAATTATTAAAAAAAAAAACCTTTTCTATAACTGAAGTGGTTCCTATGCAGTTCAATAGTATGTATCTATCAAGAGATGGACCTGGAATAGGAAAGTGAGACTATCACAAAAGCAACAATTATTAAGAGGAGCATAATTTTGACATTTGTTTTCTCTGAAGCCCTTCTTATGACCTTCTCTCTCAAGCATGGCTATTCATCTTAAAATGCAAAAATTTTTAGAACATCCAAAAGTCAGACTTACAGTTTAAAGGGATAGTAATGTTTCATAATAAAAACAGCTCTAATTAATCATCATAATATTTGGACTTTGGAGAGTGTTATTTCAATTCTGTCAGAGTTGTAGTTCAGGAGTTATTCAATGACAAAGTATCCCCGTCCCGCCCCTTTTACGGATGTAACACTGTTCAGCTAGAGCAGAAGGGAGGCGCCCAGGTAGACTGCAGAGAGGGACAATCTTCAATTACGATAAGGAAAAACCTGAAAAGCTTGTCAAGGGAGGTAGGGCTGTCATTGTTTTCATATAAAGAAGATTGTCCCCTGCTGTTATCTGTCTGGTCTTACAACCAGATTCACATCTGACAAGAGATGGCTTACACTAGGAAAAAGGGGCGGGAGGGGAAACTTTGCTTGTGAATATCTCTTAAACCATAAAGGTTTGAGAGATAAGACTTATATCGTTCTTCATGTTTTTTTAATGCCTACAAAATAAAATAAAGTTAAAATGAAGTATTACTATCCCTTTAAGACCAGGTGGTTTTGAACTAGGCGGTAACAAAAAGATGTGTGACACTTTCTACAGTTCTGGTGTTATTGTACGTAGCCTATGCACTAGCATTTCTCAAGCTGCAGAAAGCTTAGGGCAGTGGATAGTTTATCAAACTGGAGAGTAGCCCTCAGTGGAGGTTGGCTTGATTAGGGAAATTAAAGTGGAACTGTCACGTTCCAACTCCCCCCCCTCCCAAAAAAAAAAAAAAAAAAAAAAAAAAAAAAAAAAAAAAAAAAAGAAATAATTGCTCCACTAGGATGAAAGAGCGACCTTACCTCTGCCACCCTCTCACCTACCAGTACTATCTGTCTGATATCATGGTAAAGAGGCTCCTTTCCTACCAAATAGGTATTATGAGCATTGTATTAAGCATTGCAATGTGATGGAGTGACGCTAGTATTTTATCGCACTGCAACTCTTAATACATTGTTCATAATATCCTCCATTACTCCTATGTGGTGAGAAGAATTCCCTTGACATTGTGTTCCAGGCCTTGTGCCCACTTTGGAAACAGCTGCATGAGCAGGGTCTATGCGAACAGTAGCTGAAGGCACAATAATGGAGACTAATGCTGAATCTGTGGTGTTTGTCTCCACCTACACAATGAATGGAGATAAAAAGGATACTGCTTTTGTGGGTTGTGACCCCAATATACTATGCACCCAAGAATGGGATATGTGAGACATCATTTGTGAGGGGATATGTATTTTTATTCTGTGTAATAAATATAAATACTTCACTTAGATCCATGTTTCTTTCTTTTCTATGCACTGTTAGCTTGTTTTGCAGACATGTTCACTGGACCAGATCTGGACAAGCAGCAGATTGAATGTTGCATGTATTAAGCTTTATTATTAATCATGATCCATCTCCCTCTTCATCAAAATCTATTCTTATCTCGTTTCATCTCATCCCTGCATCCTTGAGTCACTGAATTAATTAGAAAGAGACTGGTATAAATGGACTCTTCTAAAAGAAGCTATAAGGTTTGATTGATTAAAGACACTTTTTTGTTGCTGCTGTTCGTCTGTTCTATTGCTTTTCATTGGTATTTTTAGACCCTTGTGTACAAGTCCTCTTATCAATTTATATGTATTTTATTATTCTTTTTTACTGTTAATAGAATTTGTTTTAACCCTTTAAGTGCCAGAGGGGTACGCAACACATTGCTACCTCTCTGGCACTCAGAGGATTTATCTTTTCCTTATATTTATGTGGATAAATGCATGTAATATACAAATGGATTAATTCCATTTACTTAGGGCTATTATTATTAAAATAATAATATAACATTTTATAATTAAAAATAAAAAAGTCTACTACTTTAAATGGGGCTTAGAATGCTAGGAAGTTCTCCAGCAATTTGCAACTTGATGCGTCAGACACTTCAGATGTTAAAAGTTCAATTTAAATCAATGGGCATTTTTATTAATGTCATCTACTCTAATCAGAAACATGATACAGTCAATATAGAGTGTTTCACCAGTGGTAGAAGAACATAGCGGAGACTTCTACATAACTAAGTTCCATGAGATTTTAAACAGGGGGTTCAAATACACAAGATTATGCAGGGGAACAAAGGTTTACTTATTAACGCTACTTGTAAATTAATCGTTTGCGTGTCAGAGATCCACGCGTTGCAATGTCTTAGACACCTTTCTGGCACTCAAAGGGTTATTTTTGGCCTGCCTCTTTAACATGCAGTAAGAGTGATAATATGAGTGTTTCCATGACGGCATTAAACTCAGTGTACAAGCTACTATATATTTGCACAATTTGAGCTACCATTTCATGCTTCATACTGTTGCTGCAGATGTGACCAAAGTAGCTTCCTTGGAAGTTCAAATAGAGTTCTGAAGAGGCATGCTGAAGAATTAACCCCATCCTGACAATGAACGTACATGTACGTCCCGCAGAAACTGTCACTTAGTGACAGAGGAAGTACATGTACGTCCAGGATGTCGTTGGAAGTAATGGGGAAAAAAGTTCGGCGGGCGTTAAGTGCCAGCTGCGTCACTAAGCAGTTAAAGTGATGGTAATGTTTCACGAAAACAGCAGCACCAATGAATCTTCATAGCAAACTGAGCCACAGAGAGTATTATATCAATACTGTGAGAGTTGTAGTTCAAGAGTAATTGAACGATAACGTTTTCCCCTCCCGCCCCTTTTACCTAGTGTAAGCCCCCACTCCTCAGATGTGGAATCCAGTCCATAGACCAGACAGCTAACATCAAGGGTCAATATTCTACTGTGAGAACAATGAAAACCCTGCCCCCTTGACAGGTTTTTCATCTTTTTCCCTTATCTTAATTGAAGATTGCACCTCTCTGCAATCTGCCTGGACACTCCCTGCTGCTCTGAGGTGAGCAGTGTTACATCAGTAAAAGGGGCGGGAGGGGGATACTTTATCATTCAATTACTCTTGAATTACAACTCTGACAGAATTGAAATAACACTCTCCAAGGTCCAAATACTATGATGATTCATTAGAGATGCTTTTATTATGAAACATTACTATCCCTTTAAGGGAGACTGACAATTTTGAGAGGGGTTTGTTGCTCGCTGGGCAGAAAGTAGTTGGCACATGAAGTCCAGGGGAGAAAACTGTAGAAAGGAGAAGCAGGTAGCTAGATGGGTTACTCTAAGTCATAGCAAGGAGAGAGAAAGGAACAGCAAGGACACGCCTCTGTATACTCATCCTAACAGATTTAATATACTGGTTGATGATGCTGGATTGGCACAGAAATGCTCTTGCTGGAGATTGTTCTCTCTAACCTTCTCTAGCCTCCAGCTCCATAACATCTCTAGAATTCAACCTTTTATCACCTAAGATACTAATAAAATTCTAATCCAAACCCTCATTATGTCCCATCTCAACTACTGTAACTCAATACTAACTGGCCTTCCCCTCTCCCGACTAACCCCACTACAATCCATAATGAACTTTGCTACCAAACTAATCTACCTCAGCCATCAATCATCTAATACCACTCCTCTAATCCCTACAGTGACTACCATTAGCATATAGAATCAAATTCAAAATTCTGGTGCTAATTTACAGAGTCCTTATTAACTCTGCAGCACCCTATATTTCATCTTTCATTTACAAATACACTCTCACTCACTATCTCTGCTCTGCACAGGACCAACTTCTCTTTGCAGCGCAAATTACATCCTCCCATTCCTACCTATAGGACTTCTCCCGTGCTGCACCAGAGCTCTGGGATTCCCTCCCCTGTCCCATCAGACTCTCCCCCAGCTTTCAGATCTTCAGACGTTCCCTGAAAACTTACCTCTTTAGGGAAGCCCATCAACTACCTCATAACCATTATGAGTAAGGTCAGACCAACAACCTACCCAACCTCTGCTCACTCACATTCCCTTCTAAAATCACTCTCCCACCTGCAAACTCTTTGGTCACATAGTCTTTCTCCCAAACAGAATCACTACTTGCCTAGACCACTGCACTCAAAAGCACTTCTTTCTCCCAACCACTGAGTGGCAGTTTATGTGGCACCCTATAGCACTTATGCCTTCTGTGTCCCCCACCTACCTTCCTCTTAACTGTAAACTGAGCAGGACAGTCTGATCATTTTTTGTTTTCATATTCCATTTTACTATTTGATCTCTCTGTAGGTCTATTCTCTATTGTACAATGCTGTGGAATAAGTTGGCGACATATAAATAATAATAATCAGGAAAACAGCCATTCTAGCTCTGATGGGATTTGGTACACAAGCAGACCTACAACAGTTGGTGGTGGTGGCAGGATATTCTATAATTAGGAACACAGATTTGGTAATATATCTGCAGAATCATTACAACTGAAAAGTTTTCAGGCTTGGGTTTGAAATGAAGTAGATCAGATCTGGCTGATAGATTGTTGGGAGGGGCTGAGCATGACCTTTTATGAGACACACACTGGTATCAATGACAAAGTCAGTGGGAGATCGTGGTCTGTTAACAGTGATTTCAGGGATTCAGATCATCATAAGCTAAGGCCCACTAAAGGTATAACTCCCAAGTGTCCCTCATTAGGAGGGAGAGTCCCTCTTTGAGACTCAAATCCCTCTGTCCCTCTTTCCTACTCTGGTGTCCCTCTTTTTAGGAGATCTGTGCGGTGTGTACATATAAGGTTTTGCATTGTTCCACAGCAATAAAACTCCCATTAATGTTTGATTAAACTTCACTATGTGAGTGTTTATAAATTAGTCTGTGTAAATAAAATACTTTGGTATTGCAAGTTATTTATTCAGTTACACAAATTACTGTTAATTGGTCATGAAGTAACTTAAAAATTCTCGATAATGCACTGCCCACCAGTCATGCCTCCAGCAAAACACCATCTAAAACAAAATTGTCCCAATTTGGCACATTAAAACATTGGGAGGTATGTGAAGGCAAAGAGATTAGAGCATTTATTCTCAACCAAGGTGCCGTGGCACTTTGGTGTGCCTCGGACATTAACTTAGGGTGCCCTGTGTTATCTATGAAGACTAAAAAAAATGGACTTTTAAATAAAGAATTATAGAAATTGTTTTGAACAATATGTTTAGTTTTGTTATTATGATTATAAGACCTAATAACTGTATATTTATGCATTCTACCCATCAATATGCCCTTGATAAATTACATTAAATATGTTAGGGGCACCCCGAATGTTCTAGATTATGCGTTAAGGGTGCCCCGAGCAAAAAAAAAAAAAAAAAAAAAAAATCGAGAACCACTGGATTAGAGAGTTAAATGCATAGCTAAACACGTGACATAAACAGGAAAAGTTTGAGTTTGAAGAGAACTTTGCAGTCTCTTCCTTTGGGGGTCATTTTTACAGTAATGAAAGGAAGGCTACGGGTGAGAGGGTTGGTGAAGACCTTTTACTAGGAAAGGGGGGGTTGAAACAACCCAGGATGCAGTACAAGAAGAAATGGGATTAGAGAAGGCTAATGGGGTTGAAGGCCAGTGCATCTAATAGGAAGGTATCTATTACAGGTGATAAAAAGCAAATAAATATTTCAAACAATGCGCATTTTCAGAATGGCAGAAACAAACTGAATGTTTGCAGATGCTCAATCTAGCTAATGAGATGGGAGAAATGAAACAGACTGTAATAAACAAACAAACCGAATCAACTAGGAGATCAGTAGCTAGGGGGTGGGTTTCAGGAGGGGTCCTGATGCCCCAGCACGAGGCCTGAATTATTTGGTGAAGTGTGTGCTGTGTCACTTATACATGGTAGAGAATGAGGGAGTGATGTGTATGATAGGTTTAGGTTTGTCACCCAGCCTGTATTTTACCGGCAGGCTGGTAAAAAATTGGCTTCTTTCCAATGTTAAGTCTATGGAGGGAATGCCTTGGCCGGTATTTTTTTGAAGAAAAGGTGGCAACCCTAGATAGGTTGCAAACGTTAAACAGATCCTTTTGAGGCACTGGACTGCACAGAGCCCAATAGTGTGTGTGTATAGAAAGTTTTGCTGATGTTGAAGTTGTCAAAGTTTATGGCGTGTTCCTGAGAAAGGGTAGCAACATAGTAACTGTTGTAATAAGAGTGTGTGAACATTAATGTAAACAATTTGAAACATGCACTCTCACAGGGCTAATGCAACGAATAGCGGTGCAATAGCACGTCTGAAGAAAGACATTTATTGAGGGTTAACCACATTGGCAAGCAATGTGTTGCACAACATTGTCACACTCAGAGTGTGTGTGTGTTTTTCTGAAATGGGAGGAACAATGCGTAAGTGCTCGCTGAGAGTACAGGGTGCGTGAGTGAACAGTTTTAGTCCTGTCAGCGCATGGGGTGAAAACAACAACCTCCGTCCCAATACACCTGATTGGGTAAGCAGTCACACTTCTCCTGCACTGGGGTGTGGCTGTCACTGACCCAGAAACCTTTTATCAGACACCAAAAACAGGGCTAGCCTTTTAAGTGGATCTCTTTCAATTCATTAGTAAGGAAATGTATCAAAGGCTTTAGCAAAGTCAAAAAAGTATACTGCATCTACAGCTTTAAACCTGATCAAGTTTCCACTTATACTTTCATAGAATGCATGTAAATTAGACACCATCAAAGATCATTCATAAAACCATGCTTACTCTTACCAAATATATTGCTGTTCATCACATAATCCCATGTACTATCCTTTAATAACCCTTTTATTGTCTTATCCACTCTGGAGTTAAACTCACAGGTCTACAATTTGCAGGTTTCTTAGATCTTGTAGTAATGACACTACATCATATTTTCTTCAATCCAGGGCACTACACTTGAAAACAAATCAATAAATATTAAGTATAATTGCCTTGATATTACTGAAGTAAAACTATTTTTGGACCCTTGGGTATATGTCATCAGGTCCAGGTGCTTTATTCAAATTACCCTTTACAATTCTCTTTTGGACTTCATCCTCAGTTGACCGTGTATATGATGCAAACTTGTAATTGTTGCTTCTAACATATATATAGAAGAAAACTGTTTAATATGTCAGCCATTGCCTTATCATAAATAATTCACCTTTCTCTATTTTAACCCTTTGAGTGCCAGAGGCATACGCAACATATTGCAGAGCAATGCGTTGCGTTCCCCTCTGGCACTCAAAGTGTTATGGTGCTGGATATAAAACTTTTAGCTTTTTGACATTTACATTCTTGTAGAATCATCATAATTTTTCTTGTGCTCTATTACAATTATTTTCTCGTTTTTAATTTTGCTTAGCCTAATTGCTTGTGTACAGATTCTACTACAATCTTTATGTTTTTCAATGCTGTACCATTAGGACTTAAGCAATGTAAAAGTCTACTTACTCCTCCCCAGGATTCTTACCCCAGACACTATCTAAACTACTGCCGACATCACTCTCGGGGTCATTGTTGCACTCTAGTGTTCCATCATCTCGGCAAGGTGGAGGCACCATCAGTGATAGAGGTAGAATTCTGTACCATAATTGGTAAATGTAAATCCTGAACAGTCCTACTGACTTAAATGGGGCTTTTAACCCCTAAAATGTGAAACAGGTCTCCAGTACCTTGCAAAACATTGCATTGTGGACCTTTCTTCTATTCAAGGAGTTAAAAGTTGCAGTGGATGGAACTGGGGGAAGCATTACTGGATGGTTTCTTCAAAGGCTTTGCTAGGGGAACCCAAGCTGTAAATATGGTCCTTGCCCTTAAAGGAGAAGGTAACACATCCCAATAATAATCCTCCACATGCCTTACTAGTTCTAAAAATCCTAATAGCCCCAATGAATTTTGCCCTTGTGCCTTTGTTAAAAAAGTGAAGATACTGCACTTATCATGGAAAGGTTAAAAACAGCTTTTATTTGAAGACATCAAAACGGACACCACATGGAAATGAACATCTCACGCGTTTTGCACATGTGCTTAATCATAGACGTCTATGTGGTGTCCATTTTGATGTCTTCAAATAAAAGCTGGTTTTAACCTTTCCACGATAAGTGAGGTATCTTCTTCACGTTTGTTACATTGGCACCCAGGACTGTGATTATTTGCCTGCAACGTGTTATAAGGTTGAATTGGTGAGTGCCGTTCTTACGTGCGAGTTTATATACAGCATTCACTGCTTTAGTAGCGTGGAGCCGTTAATGCTATATTGATGTGCTGTTTTGTTCAAAAAGGTCAGTCCAAAATGCAATTGATATGAAGAAGACATGAAAGTTGCTCTAACAGAAGCCAATAAAAGGTTAAGTAGATTCATATACTCTAAGGACCAGCAATGTGTTGACCCCTCCTCTGGTGCTTAAAGGGTCAAGATTATTAAATGCAACGGTGGGAGTTTGTGTCCTGCTAACAATTGTCATGTCCAGGAGTTTGTGTCCTGCTAACAATTGTCATTGCCAGGACTGATAAAAGATGTTCTTTTTTGAACAAAGTCAACATTTGTAGGGTCATTAGGATTTTCAGGCCATAGTAAGTTAAAGCGGAACTATCACTAATATAAAAGTGCCTCCCAATTCATTTTTACTACAGTGTTAAGCATATCAATCCATTTATAATCCTTATTAAGTCCGGCATCATTTAGAAATCTGAGGTCTTCACAGACTCACCTCCAGGCATCTTGCTGAAGAGGTATCTATGTGTCTGTCCCTGTCTGTACATTAAGGTACAATGCGACTCTACTTTGCCAATCACTGAGGAGACAGGGACAGACAGCACAAGCGCACAGATGCCTCTGCGGCAAGATGCCTGACGGTGAGTCTCAGAAAAACTCAGAATTCTAAATAATGCCGGACTTAATAAGGATTATACAATAAATTGGGGGGCACTTTTGTATGAGTTATAGATCCTTTTGAGTGGCGTTTTATTGAAGGTTACTTTTTTACAGCATAGGAAAGATTTGATATGTGGTTGCGATCTGTCAGAATGCTAATTGGCGTATTCTACAGCATGGATTAGGTTAGCTGCATATGCCCGACTAACATCCCTTGCATATTCTATGTTGATCCTTAGAGTCTGTAAACTGCATTATCTCCCATGTAGCTGAGCCACAGAAAACAGTGTAGGTATTTCATGTTGCAGCAGCTCACAACTGTTGGCATGCTGCAACTGGGAAAGATCATCAAGTCATCTGTGTAAAATGTCACATAAGGTACATGAGCGGCTAGACACCACTACTAAGTAGCTCATCCTACCTTGTCCTTTAACTGGACCGGTCACCTCAAGATACATGTAGCTCATTTTAATAAAAGTAGAATGTCTATATGTTATGTTATCCAATTGTTGGTAAAATGAATAATTTTTGAGAACTCAAACTTTGTTAATGGCACAGTATGGCACCAATGCATTTCTGTGCTTGGGTCAACATTACCAAATCACTGTGCAATTAATTACTCTAGACCACGCTGTTGGGGCATTTCTCAAAGCACAGACAGTAATAACTTTGACCTCAAACATAACTAATTAGCTATGTAGGGAATCAAACTGCCTAACTGTACCACCAAAACAAAAGGTTAATTTCTCAAAAAACAATTTACTTTACAGAAGGATGCTTGTATGGCATACAGAGAAATCTTAATTCTATGTAAAACATATTAAACTCTTATTAAGATGGTGAAACTAAGCTTTTAGGAGGGGGGGGGGATACCATTATCTACTAGAGTCAGTGCAACCCTACAAGTCTCATCTTTAATAAGGGTCTCACATTTTCAAGGTTAACTTATACATACCAAGGTATTAACTGCATCATTGTTTCTCTATGGGATTTCTTATTCAGTGCTTCTGAATACTGTATTTTGTGAGGATGTAAGACCTCATGTAAACATCAGTGGAGATCAGGAACTACAAACAACTTTAGATGCAATGCAAAAAACTGAAATGCGGTCAGTCCTTTCCGGTGCCTTAAGAAACGTCACCACCAATGCTGACAATGAACGGGACAGACAGGGCAGACTCAGAGGTACATTTCCTCCAAGCTATCTGCTCTGTCTGTCCTCTGGTTCCCGACGATGAAGTCTTTTTTCAGCAATGATCTGGACTTATTGAGCTTAAAGACAGTAAGACTTTGCCTATCACTAGGTTAGAAATATATTAGGGGGCAATGTTATTAACATGAAAGTTCTACTTTAAGGGATAAAAGACCAGATTGGTGTGCAACACATTGGGGTTAAGCACTAAGGTGTGTTAAAGAGGTGATAATGTCCCCAATGATATCACTTCTTCAGTTCCTAAGATCTTCAAAGCTGGAGAAATCTTAGAGCATAGGTCCCACAGAATAACACTGGAACTGGAGAAGTGATATCACTGGAGAAGTTATCTCCTCATTATCACGCCTTAGTGCAGTGATTCTCAACCAGGGTGCCGCGTGCATCTACTTAGGGTGACCCATATTTGACAAAATCTATATAGAAAAATGTGAATACGGGGTTTCAGTTGTATATTTCTGGACCTTTTTCTCCACAATATTTTTGTTTCTATTATTGTGAGACCTAAAAAGAACCAAATATTTTTTCATCTGTATACTCCATTACTTGCTTGACAAATGTCATATAAAATGTCATGTGTGCCCCAAATTGTCTACACTGCATGTTAGGGGTGCCTTGACCAAAAAAAAGGCAGAGAACCACTGCCTTAGTGCATATTCCCCATAGTGTCTTAAAGGGTATAAACTAAAAAGACATTTGACTGAAAATTCCGAGCAGTAAGAGGTTCATTGTTTTACTCAAAAGGAAAAGCCATGCAGCACATACTGTCAAAATAAAATTATTCTATTCCTTTTTGTACAATTCCCCTTTAAGAAATATCTAGTCACAGCTATATATGCAACAAACAAACCACTACCTTAAGCCACATAGTAACACATACAGCCATTGTAATTGCTGAATCCCTCAGCATCTAATATGCCCCTCCTTTTTTCAATACTAATTGTTTCATCCTTCCAGGTTTATTAAGTCTACAAGCAGCAAAAACATTTCACCAAAACCTCACACGCTTCTTTCATTAGTCTCTAATTAGCAGTTTGTATCTCAAGGAAGAAATAGATATCTCCAATGAAGAAGTGATTGAGACTAGCTTAATGAAAGTGTGAATCCACCTAGACAGCTAAAATGAAACCCCTTGTCACCAGTGGTCTGTAAAATAATCCATTTTCTCTCGCTGGTATTTTATTACAAATACCAAGGTCATTTAATAGATATAGCAAAGCCATTGATTGTGGCCTCTACTCCCATGAGGCATTGCACTGGGCAGGGAATATTGATCACCACCTACTATCCAATGAAAGAATCCGATATAGACTTTCCCTTAATGAAAACGCCCCCTTCACTTCTGCTTCCCAGTAGAGACTGGATGTCGTTATTTTCAGTTCTTGTGATTAAGTTCTAATAAACCAGCTGTACACTTCACATGTTGCAGAAGCTGTGTGTAGGCTTCCAGCCCCCTTGTTCCTTTATGAAGATAAGTACAGATGTGGGGAGATTTCTACCTGCCCCCTTCCCTTCAACATTTTTCCACTAACCCTCTGAGTACCAGAGGGCAGCTACAGGAAAGGTAAAGGAAGGTCCAGTTTATAGTGCACAACCAGACACACACACACACACACACACACACACACACCCACACACCCACACACCCACACACCCACACACCCACACACACCTAAATCATATAAAGTCTCTTTATATAGCAAACTAAGTAAATCATATAAAGTCTCTTTATATAGCAAACTAAGTAAAAATGCTTCAATCCAATATAGATAGTTTTTTTCTTGGATGGGGAAACTTTGTTCACTCATCCATGAGGGAGAGCACAGACATCTTGCATATAATAATGGGAAAGATTTGCAGCTTTACCCCTCACAAATGCTGTCAGTCTTTGCCGGAGGAGGTCTCTCCTTGCATACAACATGAGTATACAAAAATACTAGTTGATCTTGTGCAGTCAGCAGGGAAGGCGGTGGGTGGAGAGTCCCCTGAAAAGGGGACAGTCACCATAATGATTACTTGCCTTTGGTACACCTTGTACCACAAGCACAGTAAAGCATGATATCCTGAGGTAAACCTTCCATCACTATTTTTCTTTAAAAATACAGGGTTTTAAAAAAACTATATATAAAGATTTAATCAGTGGAGGTGAAAGGTCCACTTTGATCTGCAAAGTCCTGTTCATTTAAAATGGGGCTTCCAACTGCCTGAATGAGTTGGAGACTTCTAGTCTTCAATGAGATAAAAAGACCCATTCAGATCTATGGGAGGTTTTCATTTGTTCCAATACAGACTGCTCCACTTCTTTAGCATGATTAATAAAGACCTTAATCTCTTCTTTAAGTAGTTAGAATACAGCCTTTGCAGAAAAGATAGATACAAACTTCATCCAATATCAGGGGAAGGGTGTGTTTTTTTTTTTTTTTTTTTTTTTTTTTTTTTTTTTTTTTTTTGAGCAAACTTGTTACTACTGGCATCAGGAACTCTGCAGTGCTCATGTAAGATCCAAAAGTGTTGTATGGCAATATATCTTTTGCATTCACAGTTACTAACCTTCAGTACCAAGGTCAGAATGCATTGCAAAGTTTTAGGCCCATTCCTCATGGTCAATAACGAAACGTGAAATTAATCTGTAGTCCACGGTGAAAGGTAACATGCTAGAATTCGGTGCCTTTCACACAGGCAACTATTTCCTTGTATGATCGCATCAAAGAACAGTATACTGCAACTTTACTATATTCCCTCAGGAAAGTAGTGAAGTTGCAGTAAGCAATGTCTACTCGATAGTCTATGGGGCAGAGGGCAGTGTTTCACAGCACAAGTGATCCAGTTAGAAATTATGGCTCGCCTGGATTCTGAATCAGCAGTGGAACGCAGGAAAGAGGAGAGTGAACAACTCGGGCGATAAATATCACAGGGGGCGGTGACAGTTACATTGCTGGTCTAAAAGAGCCCTTTCAGGCTTTCCCCCAGCATTCAAAGTGTTAAAAATACACCTTCAAATAATCCCACTTACCTTACTATGGCCAGAAAATCCTAAGGGGCCCTTTGATATTTTCCATTTTGCCTTTGTTCAAGAGACAACTTCTTCAGTCATTCCCAGATATCCATGGAGGCAGACATGACAGTTGCTAGCAAGACCACAAAACACAAACTCCACCCACTGTAACTGTTAATCTTGACACTTTAAAGAGCAGAGGGTCTGCAACACATTGCTTCACAATGGATTCCACACTGCTCTGGTCTGTAAAAGGGTTTAAGTAGAATCACGCAGTCTGGCCGCTCCAATTTAACCCCTTGAATGCCAGTGGTGTACAAAACACATCGTAAAGCAATGCGTTGTGTACCCCTCTAGCACTCAAAGGGTTAAACACCCACCAGCCAGTGTGATGGCATCAAGGACTGAACAAAGAGGTTACCACTTGAACAAAAGGCACAAGGGCAAACTACACTGGGGCCATTAGGATTTTTCGTGGTCATAGTAAGGTAAGGGGGAGGAAATTGTTCAGAGTTGTTTCATCTCCTTTAAATAAAACCATGGCAGGGAATTAAAAATTGCCTCAAGCATCACTGAATCCACCTGCCACTGTACTAGCCAACTTGGTATTGGAGCACTGCATGAACACACTCCACCCTTTCAGTCAAGGCTGCCACAATCCAGATTCAGAACAATGTCCCTCGTTCTATCCTCTCTCTGGGAATCAAGCTTCCCTTGTTGAATTGCTTAAAAGGTTAAAGATGTTTAAGCCTCTCTGCACTACAGATAGGATAGGGATAAAGGACTGCATGATCCCAGAATACTCAGGTTGCTGAAACCAGCGCAAGCCAACAGCTCAGCAGTCACGCGTCTATCAGCACCCGCTGATAAGGTGGAAACCAATCCTCTGCCAGGTGACGAGAGCAAGACAGAGGGCAAGGGAGATATTCTCATGTCCTCAGCCACGAAAAACCAAATGCAGGTGCTGAAGCTTATTAGGTCTCTAGAACTTGTCTATATAAGGCTTAATCAAATAGACTCTGAAAGTATAATATTGCCTCTCTATAAATCCCTGGTGAGAACTCGCCTAGAATATGGAGTACAGTTTCAGAGTACAAGGTTTTGTTTTTTTTTTTATAGAGGGGAAAAAAAGCCATTGTTGAACTGGAAAGATTAGAAAAATTAACTCTCTCATGAACACAGGAGTGTGCACGTCACTGTGGCTCAAACTTGTTGACTTGCTAATATTCAAGGGGTTAAAAGCTTCATTTATATCAATAATTTTGCTCCTATGGAAAGGCTGATTGGCCTCAGAACTGCTCAACTTTTTATTTCTGCACAAATCTATGAGAGCCTTATTCAGGAAGCTTAACAGGCCTAATTCTGGGTCCAGCCAATGACTGTAAACTATGGGAGACGACAAAACATCAGCATTGACTTAAACACGAGTTTAACCCCTTGGCTGTAAGACAGGGTTTCAAAGAACTATTAGGTGTGGGGAATGCCACCAGCATTCAAGGGGTTAAAAGTCCAATTTAAATTAATATGACATTTTCATCCCCCCTCCCCCCATGGTGCAGTTGGTTTGCCTCAAAATAGTTTATTTTTTGCTTTAAAAGGTCTGTCTCATTGCTGTCTATCAGCTCAGAATAAGGTTTTGTAGCAAGTCACATTTAACGGAAATTGCAAATGGTCCCAGGGCCTACATTTAGACATCCCTGACATAAAGCAATTCAAGACAGAAGCAGGAGTTGCAATAATTAAAATAAAATGTGAGTCTGTGTCACGCTTGTACATGACATTTGTAAAAATAAATACATTAACCCCTGAAGACTACAGGTGTGCAACATATTGTTCTGCAATGAGTTGCACACACCTTAGGTCCTCAAGTGGTTAAATAATAATAATAATAATCAATATCTTCAGCTAAACGGCCCTGAAGGAGGTTTTAGCTATTCACACTCATTGATCCTAAGTGAGACTGATCCATAGAGGGTAAATGGTAAACAGGAGTTTTCGGAGCTCAGGGAACAGGAGTATCTCATGTAAATCTCCCCACTTGTCATGGATTTACCCTAAGCAGCTTTGTCCCCTAACAAGATCTGCGTTAGCCAAACAGCGCTTATCTGGACTGATCTCTTAGGGATTACGAGAGGGAAATCTGAGCTGGGTAATCCAGGAAATGCAAAGAGTGAGACAGAAGCAAGAGGGAACCTACTGGAAAACAGAGGAGAGTCTGGGAAGAATAATACATACCATACAGAAAAATAGATTAAGAACTAGCAAAAGTGATAATTGGGATTAAGATTAGCATTCATAATATACACAGCTATAATCTACTGAGCATAAAAGTACACAATGGGAGAAGGAATCCTGGCCCTTCATATCTCACTTTCTAAAAAGTGTTTGTTTAACCCTTTGAGTGCCAGAGGGGGTACGAAATGCATTGTGTACCCCTCTGGCATTCAAAGGGTTAACTTAAATGTAATTTAATTTTTAAATTAACCCCCAGGATGCTAGAGATGTCTCCAGCCCATTTGAGGCTGATGTGATTTTTGGATTACATTGCAGTTCACAATTTCACCAAAGGTTTTATCTACAAATTTCTCCACACTTCAGTGGAAATCTGTCAGACTGAACCGCTGATCACATTTATCAAATGCAATGGGATCTGGCCCATGAGAAGAACTATAGCAATTCTAAGGAAAATCAACCACACCATTGGGAACAACACCAATTCCATTTCAAGAGAGATTAACCCACTGAATGCAAGAGGCCTGCAATGCATTGCAAATCAATACGTTGAAGACTTCTTGCATTCAAGGGCTTTAACATTTTTATTATTATTTACCCCTTTAAATGCCAGGGAGGTTTCCCCCACACTTAAACATGGGCATTACGTCCCATATCGCAATTTGAGACACTATTTTCATCAAATGGTCAACCCCGCAAATTCTTAGGACGCACATATCAAATACCGATTCGGACAGTTTCCTCTTCTCGCACCTCATACATGTTGGCATGGGACATAGAACTAGGGACCTCGCTCTCCGATGAGGATTGGTAGGAGATTTGGAGTAGAGTCTCGACCTCCTCAATATCTACAAGCTTGCTTTACCGTTGGTATTGCACTCCTTCTCGGATACACGGTTTCTATCCCGATTCTAGCCCTCTGTGTTGGAGATGCAGGACACACACGGGTACTTTCCTTCATCTGTGGTGGACATGCCCTGATATCCAATCATATTGGTCAACTTGCACTAGCTTCATGGAGAAAGTGCTCCAAATAGCACTTTTGAGAGACCCCTTGTTCTATCTACGCCTACCACCCCTATCGTGATACAATAGGAATATTTTAACGACAATGCTTAACACGATCAAGTCATTAATCCCAGCCCACTGGATGTATCATTCTCCACTGTCCCCTGCTGAATGGCATAGGAGAGTAGGTAGTCATTTGAGATATATTACATTAGCACAGATCAAAAGAGGAACTGATACGGATACATACTCCACATTTACCACATGGTGGCATGCCAATCCTATAAAAGATATCTAGAAAAAGGCTGGGCCTGGGAAAGGCAGTCTGGGAGGACCGTCTATCTCTCTCTTTTCCCTTTCACCCCCCTTTCTATGTCATTCAGTCTCTTCAACATCAGCCATATCCTTTACCATCATGGAGTTCTAGTGATGCGGTAGTCACCACATAGCCCTTTGAAACAATCTGAAGACCGTTAAATGCAGCTTCCCTTTTCCCCCTTCCCTTGCCCCCCTTTCAGTAACTTTTCTATTCTTTTCTCTCACTTTGCAACTTACTTCTCTTTTTCTTTATATTTCCTTCTCCTTTTACAATTTCTGCATAAAATCCACCTGGATTATATTCTATGAGGGGGGCCTATGTGTTTACGGTTTGAGAGATATTCCCATCTAAAGTTCCCCTGTGTCGGCCGACACGAGGCAGCTCTTCAGCAGAGCCAAAATAGCGATATTGGAAAATAATTACTTCATTGGAACGGTCTACAAAGTGTGCTTGCAAACCAAGAACACTTTGTAGACCGTTCCAATGAAGTAATTCTTTTTGAAGAGCGCTATTTTGGCTCTGCTGAACAGCCACCAGCTGGTACCAGGACCAGGATCTCCTGCTGTCAACACAGCGCTGATGTCAGGAGAAGGGGAGTGGGGAAATTTAGATGTGAATATCTCTCAAACCATAAAGGTTTGAGAGATGGGATTTGTGCCACATAATTTATTTTTTTCTACTGTACAAAACAAGAAAAAAAATGTATTGGACATTAGTGTCCCTTTAAATTCAAGGCATAGTAATACCTCATTAAAACTTTTGCTCAGAGTATTATTTATGATTTTCTTAACATGTTGCGCTATATATAGTTACTTCAGATTTGTATTTCAAACGCTATTCAAGCCGAAAGGATCCCCACTCGCACCTCTTTCCCCTGTGTCACGCTGCCTCTCAGTCTGGTACGGATGGAGCGAGGCGAGAGACAATCTTCAGTAAGCAAAAGGAAAATCCTGCCTCCTTTTTCAAGGAGGGCAAGGTTTTCCCTTCTACTTACAGAATGCATCTGTCCAGTTCCATGACCGAATTCCAAATCTATGGGGAGGTGGCCAGAAGGGGTATCCTTTCAGCTTCAATAGCGTTTGAACTAAAAACCTGTGAATAAATATATATAGCACAAACTTTCAATCCGGTGCCAAGCCTACGCATACTACGTACAGATCCAGGAGCAAGACCAACTCTGACTGCACAGCACAGAAAATACAAATTTCCACAAACCTCACAATCTAAGGCATGGGGTAATGAATCGACATCCTACTCTTCATGAACTTTGAAAGCCAGTGGCCTTAGTGTTTTTGTAGGACTAGCATCACTGTTGGTAATAGTCTCTCAATCCATTTTGGATGGACCTCCAAACATAACAGAGGCTGGCAAACTTTGGTTCTTCAGAGGATGGGGACAACAGTTGACTTGTTAAGAAATGATTAGTTATTCAGCTCTTGGAGACTACAATACCTAAGATAGACTACCTATTGTAAGTAAATACATATTAGAGGCGGACAAAAATGTAAAAACGTTACCCATACAGTAGTACTGAATACAATTCTGCCTGGAGTATCATATTCTAAGTAATAATGTAACGTTTTAATCTATACCTTCTTGATAAAAAGGAATCTGGTGATTATTTATGGCACATCTTTCCCCATAGAGCCCCATTATCCCTTGAGGTCATTGGATCTCTATGGTGAAAAAGCGTAAGCGCAAATACAAAAAATTTGGAACATCTAGTCTGCCCATTTAGCTATCTAAGTGAATAGGAAACCTTTAATTTTTTCCTGCATGTTTCCTAGCCAACACACTATCAAAGTAGGATGGGACACAATGTTCTAGTCACAGTTTATATTTAAGGCTGTAATCAATAAGCTAAATAGGTGCACTTAAGTGAACTGCCCCATAGTGGAGAAATAAACATTCCAAATAATTTAAATGGGATTTGAAGCCACTTGAATGCTGAAGAGGTCACCAGCTCACTACAGAGTAATGCATTGTAAACCCATCTAGCGTTAGAGTGTTTAAAAGCCCCATGTAGATCAACTGAAATTTGGAGAATTTTTAAGCATTTGCAAAACTGAAGTTGGCTTGCACCAGAAACAAAGTGGTGCATTTCTGCTGTATACCAGCTGCAAAAAAGAGGAAAAATACAAATTCCCACAGATATAACTTTGACTATGGCAATATCAACCATTAGGTACCTTGGGCCCACCCACAAATGACAACACTGAAGAGTGACATGAAAAAAAAAAAAAAAGGCCACAGCATAATTTATTAACATACAATATCTAAAACATTGAAAATGCCACCTTACAACAAAACAACAGCTTGCATACAAATAAACACATTTTACCAATTTTAAAACCTTCTGAATCCTTACATAACCTGCCCTAGTAACAACTATTAGCCTCAAGTAACGGGAGCAGGAAGGATCCTTATCGCCGCCACTCCAATCGATCTTTGGTCGTTTCCCACTAGCTCCCTCACCCTACCAGCTCTGTGGGTATCTATAATCGCACCTCTTCTCCACTTCCAGGGACCCCAAGCCCTTGTAGAAGTCAGATGTTCCAGCCAGATCTTAAAGTCCCATGGAACCCCTTAGCAGAGCTAACTCCAACCACGTGCCCCTAGCCCCCCCCCCCCATGCCCAGCCTACACAAAAAAAAGCTGCCCTACCCTGTGCCCTAAAAAAGGGCAAGGTATGTTCCTTTGGTGTGGGCCAAACTGAAAAGGAGAAAGCAGAAGGTAGGGACCCTTAAAATAGCCTCCCCTTCTCTGCCCACCTCCCACTCCAACATACTTCCTATCCCCCTTTTCTAATCCTCCCACCTAAGCCGACTAGCCCTAGTCATGTCTAGCTCTGCCTGGCTCTGAGGGACACACAAAGCACTGAATACCACTCTAGCATTCAACAGGTAAAAAGCTCCCATTTAAATCAATGGGTATTTGGAGAATTTTTATTTTGTCCCCCAAGATGCCATGTTCTTTCTGAAAGTGCTGCTTTTTAATATCTTAAAGATCAGAATGGTGTGCAAAATAACGTGTTGCTCACCCCTCCAGTCCATAAGGAATTAACTTTCTGAATGCAAACCTCATGTTCTGAATGCAGAGCCTTATGCTCCTTTTTACATTCAGAGATTCACAGATACACTGAGAGATACACAGGCTGAATGACAAAAGAAAATATGAGCAATTATGGAAACCAACTGCACCGTAGGAAGGAAATAAAAAATACCCTAAATGGCCACCAACTAAAATAACCTTTTAACCTCTTGCTTGTCAGTGAGGTCACCAATGCAGTACAAAAACATATCTTTATACACTACATGGCCAAAAGAATGTGGACACCTGCTCACCAAACATCTCATTCCAAAATCATGGGCATTAATATGGAGTTGGTCCCCCCATAGTTGAATTCTTCTGTGAAGGCTTTCCACTAGCTGTTGAAATATTGCTGTTGGGGATCTGCTTCCATTCAGACACGAATATTAGAGGTTGGTACTGATATTGGGCGATTTGGCCTGGCTCACAAATGGCATTCTATTTCCTCCCAAAAGTGTCTGATGGGGTCAGGGCTCTGTGCAGGCCAGTCAGTTTCTTCCACATTTATCTAGACAAACCACTTCTGTATGGAACTCGATTTGGTGCATGGGGGCAACGCCATACTGAATCATGAAGATGCCTTCCCCAAACTGTCGCCACTATGTTGAAAGCACAGAATTGTCTAGAATGTAATTGGGCCTACCCTGAACCATGGAAAAAGACCCAGACAATTATTCCTCCTCCAGACTTGACAGTTGGCACCATGCAATCAGGCAGGTCACGTTTTCATGGCATCTGTCAAACCCATAGTCATCTGTCAGACTGCCAGATGCTGAAGCATTATTCATCCCTCCAGAGGATGTGTTTCCATCTCTCCATAGTCTAATGGCAGTGAGCTTTACACCATTCCAACCGAGACCTGACATTGCACACGGTGACCTTAGGCTTTTGATTACTCCTGTTCCGATCTAGCTTGTTCGAGACTTTAGTGTATGACCATGGCTTGTCTGACTTTCACTCCTGGTATCTCATCCTGTGCTCTGCTAGAAATTGGATGGATCTCCCAGCTTGACCTCTGCTTTTGTCTTTTGACTATTCCACTTCCTCTCTAAAAGCCTCAGCCTCTCAAATCAACAGAAGACGTCAGTCAGATTGATGTAGCACCAGCAGCTTCCAAGGTGTCCGCCAGCACATCCCTCGACAGAGGCTGGCTGATCACTTCATCACCAGAAGCCTTCAGCGCATCTCTTGACAGAGGCAGTCTGCCTGACCATTCCATCGCCAGCAGTCTTCTCTGCATTGGAAAGCTTTGTGACCTCCATGGGATCTTCAGAGGTTGGAGATTGTTCTGTAGATCTTGCTGGTAGAATGGGCAGCCTCCCCCTGGACTGACAGAATTTCTCAAGTTCCTGTTTTCATGCCAACAAGTTGTGAGACACATTAATGAAGGATTCTAAATCTTCAGAACTGAACAACACGGGTTTTTTTTCGCCGTTTTATTCTTATGTTTGTTATGCTTTGTTATTAAGTTTTTATATACGGCACCATACATTTGACAAAGCTGTGTCAAACACAATGTTATTTGGCATTTTATCAATTAATAAACATACATTTTTAACGATTTGGAGGAACAAGGTTGTATAGTGAAAATTCATTAGAAATATCCCAAGCAGAGATGAATTTATGTTCTCCGACTACATGTATTGCTGGGAGTAGGTATATGCTGTCTCTCAACTACTATTCCATATGAGTGAATTTATTGCTACTTCATATCTGTGATAAATCACCACTGGCACCCCTTCTTTGTTTTTGTTTTTTCTATACATGTCCCCTGTGTGGTATATTTCTGAATAGGAGCTGCTGTTTACATCTGTGATTGTGCCGGATGGAGTGTTTATCCTTTTGTAGAGGGGAAGCAGTTTAAATATTCCCCAAAGCATTGCTGCTGGTGGTCACACATGTGTCCTTTAGACAACTTTCTTATGAGTAGGATTCTAATACTGGTACAAGTATATTTGTTATCAACATGTTCTGGAGATTATTGCAGTAGGAAGCACCTCCTTTTTTCTCTTTTCTACAGAATAACATAAATTGGGACATTATTTGCTTATGTAAGACTCGTAAAAAAAGATGATTTTGTCAATTAATAAAAAGATATTCACAGACTACTCAGTGTTAAATAGTTTTAACCCTTTGAGTGCCCGAGGTGTATGCAATGTATTTATTCGCAATGTACTGTGTACCCCTCTGGCACTCAAAGGGTTATCATTGGAAGTGACCATCATGCAATGAAAGTAAAAATTTAAATTGACTGCAAGAATGAATCAAAGAAAGGAAATAGTCAAGTCAACAAACATGAAGATAGACACTAGCCAGAATTGTGTTAGCAAGACCTTCCAGACTCAGACATTTCAACAGACAACAAAACTTAGTGAGACTGTCAGACACTGGCCATGCCCTTACACTTACTGTGAAACAAGAAAAAAACTGAATAGGAAAAGAAACAGTTACCAAGATGAAAAAGCGACAACAAATAAAACAAAACTAATATTAGAAACAGTGTGGAATAGGTGTATATATATATATATATATATATATATATATATATATATATATATATATATATATATATATATATATATAAAAATTGAAGATAAGGCAGCACCAGTAGGACTTTTTCATGGATTTTTAATTTGCATTAAAAATCCATGAAAAAGTCCTACTGGTGCTGCCTTATCTTCAATTTCTATATCATTATTTTGGGATTGTGCACCTAGGCACTGACATTCTTAAGTGAGTGCTGCTACACGAACAAACACATATATATATATATATATATATATATATATATATATATATATATATATATATATATATATATATATATATATATATATATATATATATATATAAAACAGCCGTGTTCCAGCACTCTCCAATGTAATGTATACTTGCCTGGGTGACAATTCCAATGTACAGCATACAGATTGTAGTTCAAAAACCGCACTCACAGGACTTCCAAAGAATGTAAATTATGCGAGATTTATTATCAACGTTTCGGCCCTACCTTGGGCCTTTATCAAGATCTTGATCTATCTTGATAAAGGCCCAAGGTAGGGCCGAAACGTTGATAATAAATCTCGCATAATTTACATTCTTTGGAAGTCCTGTGAGTGCGGTTTTTGAACTACAATCTATATATATATATATATATATATATATATATTTTTTTTTTATTTTTTTTTTTTTTTTTTTTTTTGAATAGTATCTGCAGTTGCCTGTATTTGCTGTGCACTGTTTTATGTTGCATTTAGTTTTCACCTACACACAATAAATAATCCTAATTAGATTAGCCATAGAGTGGGAACCACACCCATGATTCTAAAAAAACATGACGGTTTTCTCAATGTAATATCATGGCTCTGGTCACTTACAGACTAGTATCATGGCTCCGTTCACTTACAGACTATAGCAGACTTGAAATGCAAAAAAAACAGTAAACATTTGTAACGGACTGCTATATAACGATCATATTCCTAAACAAGTCCTTTTATTGAACAAATTAAGAGCCACTAATTAAGACTGTTAGTGTCCCCTTTAACATAAAACTGTCTGTAAGGTAACGTACAAAGGAAAGCAACTAGACTATTTCAAAATCTGTTATTGTTACCACCTAGGATTTTAGCTTTTCCTTCAGTTACTGTGTCAGATACAATAGATCTTATCCATCTTATTTGTTTTATTATGTTTTTTTTTTTGGTTTGTACAGCAGATAATGAATACATAATGAACTTCATCCTTATAATGGCCTAAATAGGTTATGAATAATTTGGTGGGGGGTTTTATGTAGCCTGCTTATCAATAGTGAGAATTTTCAGTGATAGAGAGGCTCCATAGTCTGATGTTGTAAATGAAGAGTCCCCCCCCCCCCCCCGGAGAGTTTACGCCCCACTTATGAGTCACAGGAAGTCAGGACACATGATGATATCACTGTTACTGCACTGAAAGAAATCAGAAGGATTAGTTCACTGAATCATTATGTAGTGTTTCAGGCCACTGTTATGACTAGATCAGATCACTTATGATTTATCAGTTTGTTTTCCTAAATTAATTCTCACATTTTAAATTTGCTGATGCAACCCATTCATTGCCAGAAGGGAGTTGATGTTAATGGCTGAGACTCAGATGTTGTAGTCCAGCAACAACAGGAGTGCAGCAGGGTGCCTACACAATCTATGTTTACGCATAGATTTTTCAGAAATATAAACATTTTTGGTTTTCTAGAAGTTTTCTTTTCATGGGAAGATCTTGAGTGCATAAATTCCTGGAATAGATTCTTCTAATTGCTGATCTATGACCAAGATTAACATTGGGAATGGGGGGTGCACATGGGATAGGATGCACTACAGTGAGATTAAGGTGAGAAACTCTCCAGTGAGAAATACTTGTATTATTCATGTAGCCTATGAACTTTCTCCAACATAATGCAGACCTCTCATGCCAAGACAAGTTTAGCTTGTTTTCCACATATCTGCCTATATGCTCTACTAGCTTTTTTTTTTTTTTTTTTGCAAAGTTTTTCATAAAATAAAGCATTTTTGAGAAATAAACCTTTATGTTTTTGTGGCACTTTATGCTAATTATCTGCACAGTATGCTTATAAATTCTGCTTGAGGCCGAATGTACTGCTCACTGTACTCCCAGTGTGTGGGCTCAGCCTAGATTCATAGTGTATGGTAATATTGGCCCAGAACATATGAATAAAGTACCACACTGTCACAAAGTACTTGTAATAGAGAGAGGTTTTTTTTAGTATTATTTTTTATTTTTTTAACAAACTAAGTTAAGGTGACAAATCTACTATAAAAATAAGTCTCTATAGAATAACATTGGCAAGGGGAATAATTTCTCAAGCCAAACACTGTTTTCAAGATATTGCTGAAAGAGCACAGGTAGAACAATTAAAGTGACTGAACCACATATTAGTCTACCTGTGGTCATTAAGGGACATTCTAAAAACATGCACTGCTGGCAGCTCTTGAGGACCAGGGTTGGCTACCTCTGGCTTACAGCATAACACCCACCTCCCCAGAAGAATATATGTAGGTCGTTCTTTCAGATGGTCTACATTCATGTAATTTTACTAGACCTTAGAACAGGGCTGGTCAACTTTTGCAAGACAGTTGACCCTCCAACAGATGGAGGGTCAGAGATGGACTACCCCTTTTTATAGAATCACTTCATTAAAGAATCAAGCTCCTTAACAAAGGCAAAGGAAACTATTCTTAAGAGAAGTCCCATAACCGTTGCTTTAACAAAAAGCCCTTCATGTAGTCACATATGGCAACTGAGCTGGTTATATATTATATAAATCTAGAGAAACCTCAGCTATAAAACTTTTAAAACTATTTCCACTATGTCATCTAAACTAGTTGAATGCAACTCA
This sequence comes from Rhinophrynus dorsalis, assembly GCA_037306005.1. Classification (NCBI taxonomy): domain Eukaryota; kingdom Metazoa; phylum Chordata; class Amphibia; order Anura; family Rhinophrynidae; genus Rhinophrynus; species Rhinophrynus dorsalis. The sequence goes on from CM074722.1 coordinate 123,822,950, forward strand.
GACTAGTAGCCCCTCACACCCTCCCACTAGATGTTTCCACAGTTTTTTTCTTAGAATTTTCCTTTCGCTACTTTTTTCATTCACATCATACCTTTCCATGCGCTGCCTCTTATTCCTAGTACTGTTCTCCGTAAATAATATATTTATAGCCAGTGCCCAACATTAACCCATAATTTAAGGTTATTTAGTTAGTACTCACGAACAAGTAGCCCAGATTAAAAATTAGCACTGCATATGACAAAGCGCTTGCGATGAAAGCAATATCGTTTTCCTAGATTGTTCTTTTTATAGTGCTCTGTATAGCACCAGCTTCCTCCACCCAGAGGAGAATAAAGAATAATCAGGGAAATAATAATAATAATAATAATCCTTTATTTATATAGCGCACACAGATTCCGCAGCGCGTTACACTCATATCGGTTCCTGTCCCCATTGGGGCTCACAATCTAAATTCACCTATCAGTATGTTTTTGGAGTGTGGGAGGAAACCGGAGTACCCGGAGGAAACCCACGCAAACACAGTGAGAACATACAATCTCATTGCAGATAAAGAAGATATATGATGCAGCCAGTGTGCCTTTCTAAACTTGCCCCCAAATAATTACCCATCTGGCAACTAGCTGCTCAATAGTGCTAGTCGCCATAATTATTACCGTGTTATTGAGAATTCCTACTGCTCCAGGGACTGACAGCCAGGAAACAGCACAGACATCTTTGCATAGTGAAGTCTGCGTGCCCACTCTGTTAATTCCAGCCTGCTCTAGGAGGCGTTGCTAGGAGCCGCAAGGCACCGGAAGGGACTGACAGCGCAGGCGAGCAGACGTCACTATGCTAAGATATCTGCGCTGTTTCCTGGCTGTCAGTCCCGGGAGCAGTATAGAATTCTCAATAACGTGGTAATAATTATGGCGACTAACACTATTGAGCAGCTAGTCGCCAGATGGGTAATTATTTGGGGACAAGTTTAGAAAGGGTGGTAGTTCCGTTTTAAATTGAAAACTACCTCCAATAGCATGGAGGTTCTGTTACATCACAGCACCAGGTCCCCTAGACTGACCAACGCATATGTTAGGGCTCCTGTGGAAGGCATCAGTATGTCCTTTGCCACCTACTGCACCAACACCTCTATCTCGTCTTTACACTCTGTCATCTCGGAGATGCAGGAGGAGAGGAAGAAAGGAGATGATCTTCAGGGTCAGGCAGTGGGATGCGCTTACACTCTCCCCTTGTTATGCATCCTACTGACACTCGTGGTTATCCCCATTGCCGCTACATTGACAGCTGGGTAGGTTGTGTCCTTAGATGTGGAGACATAGCAAGTATATTTAAAAGAAAAGTGGGAAAAATCATTTGTACTGTAAGGGAGAACTAAAAATTCATTACATAAAATGGCGATGTCAACCCACTGAATGCCAAAGAGGTCTCCAAGGCATTGCATATGCCAATGGGTTGCACCAGAAATTCTCCACCTTTTTTTTTTTTAATTTAACTTACGGCCCTATTATAAAATAGAACCATTTAGGCATTCTTTTTTATATGACAAATTCTGTGCAGTGGTCCACATTTATTCTTTTAGTTTAATTCAGGTTGGCAATCTGCTTAATGCAGCAATGGGCTACCTGCGGCTTTCTGGAAGTATAAGTAGAACTCCTATCATCCCTTAACCGGGACGGATACCAATCCTGTCAGCATATCAACTTAGTTGCTACATCAGCTAGTAAGCGGCTTCGGATCATGTAGAGGTAGACTTGTCAACTGGAAACGTTTGGGTAGGCTTCTTTGCAGCCCAAGACTGTTTTGGTATTGCAGAAGGGAGCTCCTGGGTTGTTGAAGGATTAGGCACATTGGACATACCCATAAGGGTGGGGGTAATGAAAGTCACACACCTTCCATGGAAAGAGGAACACTTGGTTTAACCAGATGCAGCAGGAGATCCCTGGAGGGACTGAAACCAATGCTGCATAGCTAGTTGAATCATCCAAAGCTCCAGAACATTGATAACCAGAAGACTTTCCACCCCTAGCCAAAAAACAATTAGCAGTCTGATGGTCCAAGGTTGCACCCCAGCCTGCCAGACTTACATCCATCATCTCTATCACTCAATTTGGAATAACCAAAGGCTGTCCCAGTGACAGAAGGGGCCTTTGTCTATATAGATTAGTTATACACATAAATTAATATGTAAGATTAGAGTTAGATTTTATAGCTACATTTTAGAGAACCTGGCTGGAAGTAGGCGATCTATAAACCAATTTTAAGGTGTTAGTATCAAATTCATAACTTGAAAAGGGCTGCACTTCAACAAATGACCTATAGTATTCAAAGCATCAAAAACCCCCTTTAAAGCAATGGGAATTTTAATTTTCTCATATAGTACAATTGGTTTTCTCCAAAAGGTTTCCTCTTTAACATACATAAAAAAAGCACAAATGCGCTCAACTGGTTAATATGAAGCTACTGAAACAGACACTTTGTCAACACTTATTATGTTTTTTGCAAGATTTAACCAAAGATATATGAAGAGCTTTCGAGTCACAAATAAGAACTTATTAAAGACAGGATCTATCCCTCGACTTGACAGAATGCTTAACTGGGAAAATGAGATTTCTGACCAGATACAGAGATTCTTTCTATGAGTGTTTGACCTAAATCTTGTTGAAATACTAGTCAAAGCTGTCAGATCTTGTGGGATTTAGTTCTCTCCCAGATAGAGAAGATGCTGTAGAAAGGGTGCTTATTTCCTGGAGAAAACATGTTTTCCTTTTTTTTTTTCCTGCCAGAGTAGAAAACTGGATAAAAATAATATTTTCTTCTTTGGGATATTTTCCCTGATGTACCTGCTTTTAGAACACAATTCTGGAATAATATCTCCAAGGCATTTGTAAAGGTCCCCAGATTAATCAGACAGACATGTTGTCATTTGCAAACCTTTATGATGTGCTATGTACAACTGAAATTAAAGCACCTTAGAAAGTATTTTTATTTAGCTATTCACCTGCAGGGAATTCACTGCAGTAACTTCTATTTATATGCTTTTGAGGATCTTGGTTTACAAACCTTAGTTTGAAGTAGGGACTATGGTCCTCAAGCCTCTTCAACAGTTTAGATAGCGATTTCTAGGTTTCAGTCCTCAGAACACACATCAGGTTTAAAAGATATGTCTAATTAATCACAGATCAATTAATCACAATGATTGAGTCACTGACTATCCAGCTGCGACCAAGCCAGGTCACCCTGAAAAGAAGAACTGCTGGAATACCCAGATAACAAATACTAACAATCACTGGTCTAGATCATTGGCAACCAATTTCTGGACCTACAGCTGTTGAAGACTGCAACTCCCATCATCCCTAACCAGGCAACAACTGTGTATTGGAGACCTTGCTAGCATCCAAGGGGTTAAAAGATCAATTTAAATCAGTGTGAATTTGGGGAATTTTAATTTGTGCCTTATGGTGGAGTTGGTTTGTGTTCCAGGACTGCATCTCTTTAGCTTACTTGACACACCAGATTGAGTAGTCTTGGAAAATGGAGAAAACATTAAAGGGATAGCCACGCCAATTAATCATCATAGTATTTGGACCATGGAGAGTGTTATTTCAATACTGTCAGAGTTGTAGTTCAAGAGTAATTGATTGATAAAGTTTCCCCCTCCCTCCCCTTTTACCTAGTGTAAGCCACCTCCCCTCAGATGTGAAATCTGGTCCTAGGACCGGACAGCTCACAGCAAGGGACAATCTTCTTACTGTGAGCATGAGGAAAACCCTGCCCCCTTGACAGGTTTTTCCTTCTGCCCACTGAAGATTGTCCCTCTATGTGATCCACAGGGTATGCAATGCATTGCAGTTTTTTTCACAACCCTCTGGTACTCAAGGTGATATAAACACTACTATGTACCCCTGATGTGTGCAGATTGTGGTTTACCCTTTGTGTTACACCAAAGCCCAGTAACTCAGTGTCAACAACTATATTTACCTTCTTATAAGTAAAGATTGCGGTCCACCATTAACCCTTTGAGTGCCAGTGAGATACCAGAATATCCACTAAGCTGCTTTATTGTCCATCACCAATAAACATGAAGGTTTGTTGCCCATATGTTTCTCTACAAAGCATTAAAGGGATAGTAATACTTCGTTTTAACTTTGTTTTATTTTGTAGGCATTAAAAAAACATGAAGAATGATATAAGTCTTATCTCTCAAACCTTTATGGTTTATGAGATATTCACAAGCAAAGTTCCCCTCCCCGCCCCTTTTTCCTAGTGTAAGCCATCTCTTCTCAGATGTGAGTCTGGTTGTATGACAGTACAGATAACAGAAGGGGACAATTTTCTTTGTATGAAAACAATGAAAGCCCTTCCCCCCTTGACAAGTTTTTCAGCTTTTTCCATTATCTTAATTGAAGATTGTCCCTCTCTGCAGTCTACCTGGGCATCTCCCTTCTGATCTGGTTGAAGAGGGGGGGGATACTTTGTTTGTGAATATCTCTTAAACCATAAAGGTTTCAGAGATAAGACTTATATCATTTTTCATGTTTTTTTAATGCCTACAAAATAAAGTAAAGTTAAAATGAAGTATTACTATCCCTTTAAGTATGAGCTGAATGCATAGCACAGATGCAAGTGGGCACCTCAGTTTAGTTACCGTGACTGAATTTGGGTTAATGGCGGACCACAATCTGCACATATCTGGAAATAGCTATTGCTTTTGTTGCACACCCCACTGGCACTCAAAGGGTTAATGGCAAATCCTAATCTCTGCATGACAGAGTAGATGGAGAGGTGTTCAAAATCAAAGGGCTAATGGTAATTTTTCCACTATTGGTAAACATTACACAGCGTAGAAAGCAGAGTGCTCAGTATACAGTAGACCAGAGGGATAGAATCGCAGTTCTCAAGTGAGGCCACCAGCGTGTGGCCACCAAGAAAAATGCGGAAATGGTGGCCGCCCCGCACTGATGTTATGGTTGCTGCTCAGATAAAAAAAAAAAAAAAAAAAAAAAAAAAAAAAAAAAAAAAAAAAAAAAGGAAAACAAATACAGTTTTGACTGTCTGAGGCTTCCCGCCTGACGGTGCCTCAGCCAGCCAGTCCTCATTTAGCCCACCCCATCTGCAGCTTCCTTGTACTGGGCACCTAAGCAGACAGCACACACAGAACCAGATCATAGGCAGGCCCAGCCATCTCCCTACATGAGCACGCTTTGCGGGTCCTGGCACACAGACTCTGTCATAGGCCTGTGCGATTTGGGTCGGCGACATTCGGAATTCGACAAAAATGGGGTAATTCAGCAACATTCGGGCATTCCATCCTCTCTGACATGCTATGCCTTCCACCTGACACCCCACCACCCTCTGTTGCCTGGTCTTGTTCCCTTTGACTCCCCAGCCAAATCTCTTTGCTTCCTCTTTACTCCTTTCTCTGGTCAACTTTTTTTTCTCAGTAGCCCAATTCATCTTCTCTCCCTGCCTCACTCTCCTTCTTTAACCCTCCTGTTGCCTCATTCCACATGTGCCATATTGCTTCCCATCTAAATCTAAAAATAATTATGCACATGTTTAAAAAAACAAAGTGTCTATGAAGAATGTATGGGCATATCTGGGTACTTTCAAAATGAGCTGCTAACTGAAGCTGTAACCTTTAGGACTGGAAGAGAAAATTACTGTCTCTGAAATATACATCTCCAAGAACTAGTAATTTTTAAGAACCTTTTATTGGGTAGTTTTTAATCCTATGTGGTTTCTGGAATGTTTAAATTGCAATATGATGTAATCTTATTGTTGTTGTACATATTTCAATGCAATTTTTTTTTGTTTTAATCCCCTTACACCATTTTGGCATGTAATGTCATAGTGCAGCCACCATGATATGGCTGTGGCCGCACTGCGATAGAAGGAGCTGCACAGGTCCCTTCTTCTAGTCTCTTCTGCTGCAGGGATAGTATTACAATGTATCACTATCCCAATTTCACTTTTCTTAACAGAGATGGCTCTGAAAAGGGATCCAGGAAGCTCACTTAAAAAGACATAAGTTTTTAAAAAGTAGGTCACAAAAAATAAAATACTGTATAGGTGATTAGACAAAATATTCTGTACTTGCAGAATATGTAAAGTCAAAAGCAAGTTTAGTTGCTAACCCGTGCGCACACAGTGTTGCCAAGGGTGATTGTAGTAAACAAAATAATGTATTAAAAATGGCTGAATTAGAAACCTTTGTTTTTATAGCTTTAAAAGCAGAAATAAACCCGGTTTAAAAATCAATGGGAATATTATTTGTCCCTTATGGTGAAATTTGTTTACCCCAGAAATGCTCCACGTTTCTTTTGAGTACACAACCCATTGTTTTGTATAGGTACACGGGTGACTACTTTAGAACATGTGACTCTTTCTACAACTTTCCACCAACAAGTACCTTATAGTAACTAGAAAAAGCATCCGTTTCAACAGAACGGTATACAGCTCTTGCAGGTAGTTCTGTTTCCTGCATGCAGTTCGAGCAAACCAACGCAAACAGCTCCTCGCACAACGTTATACACAGGTCCTGAGCACGCAAACACACACAGCTCCTCGCGCAACGTTATACACAGTTCCCAAGCAAACAGCTCCTCACACAACGTTATACACAGTTCCCAAGCACATAGCTCCTCGCATAACGTTATACACAGTTCCCAAGCACACCAACACACACAGCTCCTCGTGTAATGTTACATACAGTTCCAAGCATATCAACAGCTCCTGGCACAATACTGCATACATTTCGATGCAAAACAACTAACAGCTCCTGGCTCATTTTCACATACAGGTCCTAGCACACCAATACTCACTGTAATACAGTTTCTACCACATCAATACACACAGCTCCAGTCACACCACCTCATACTGTTCCAAGTATGCAAACACACGCACAGCTCCTGACACAATATTACATACATTTCCAAGCACACCACCACACACAGTTCCTGAAGCATAAATCACATACAGATCCAAGCACACCAACAGAGTTCCCAGCACATCAATACAAACAGCTCCAATCACAACACTTCATACTGTTCCAATCATACCAATACATACGCTAATACGCACAGCTCCAAACAAATCAATACAGATAGCAAATAATTAAGATTATGGACTGGAACAAATTGAAATTATCTGCAGTATACCAGGTACCCATGACAACTAACTGGATGTCCTTCTGTACAGACAGAAAGGCAGGCAAAATGGAAGCAGTGTTCCTGTTACATCACCAACAGGTGTCGCCTGGCCGAAGCTGGGGAGCGACGCCCAGAGGGTGTCGTGTCGTAAAATCTCCTTCCAAAAACTGGAAAACTGGGTACAAGCCTCCCAGAGAGGAAGATGACTGCGACAAGACCTCAGGAATCCATAGCAGAGCTGGTCCAAGAAGGAAGCAAGGCCCACAGAACGGGGAGTCAGACTCAATGCATTTAGTGATAATGAATTTCTGGACTGCTGGATGGGACGGCAGCGGGCGTCTCTGGATGGTGTCAGTGAAATAATTGGATGAATTGCTGAACTGCTGAGCAGGGCAGTCGAGGATTCTCCCCAATAGTCTAGTGATGATCTGATGAATTGTTGAACTGCTGGGCAGTGCAGAGTAGAGGCAATCCTTCAAAAACTTCTCTGATGATAAGATCAGATGAACTGCAGGATAGGCCAAGGATAACAGATTAATAAAATACAGGTTGGTGCCCAAGGTAGCTGAATGGACCTTTAATACTACACACCGTCAACAGGGGGAGGTAGTCGGATACAAAGGGATGGAAGTTTCCTCAGATGACCTCTGCAGGAGCTCTGGAGCAAGCGGCCAGTGGAGGCACCAGAAGCAGCGGAGAGGAGCTGGCAGGAGAAGCTGACTGCTGCCTCGGCACACTCAGCAAGGTACAGGAGGTGTCGGAATGTGCCAGAGACCCGGAGCAGCAGTCAGAAAAGACAAGCAGCAACCCAGGAGGGTGCTGAAACAGCTGAAGAAGGGTCACAAGAGGGAGACCAGACCAGGAGCCAACCAGGATCCAGAGAAGAGTTAGGAAACGTGCCGAGTTCAAAAAACCAGAAGAAGATTACAGAGGATGCACAGGAAGGGGAGTGCCAAGTGGATCAGCCAGGTCATGACCTCTAGGGTAAAAAAAAATAAAAATTATTTATTTTATATATATAAAAATATAATTTCTGTAGTTCATGACAGTACCCCCCCCCCCCAAATGGGAGCCCTCTGAGGTCCAGGTTTCTCTGGAAATGGAAGGCTCGAATTAGAGCAGGAGCATGCACTCGTGTGGCCGGAATCCATGCTCTTTCTTCAGGTCCATAGCCTTTCCAGTCAATAAGATATTGTAATGAACGACTAACCCAATGGGAGTCCAGGATTTTTTTTTTTTTTTACTTCAAATTCCTCATGACCATCACGGAGGACTGGGGGCGGTCTGGATGCTTTAACATATGGGCTGTTAGTGATGCTGGTTTCAATAACGAAGTATGAAATTAGTTTGATATCTTCCTTGTGTCTGGTAGTTTTAGAGCGACAGTTACCAGATTAATATGATGTAAGACCTGGAAAGGCCTGGCAAAACGTGGTCCTAGTTTAGTAGAAGGTTGAAAAATGTTAAGATGTTTGGTAGATAACCATACCATATCTCCTGGTAGATATCTAGGACCCTGGCGACGATGTTTGTCCGCTTGTTGTTTATGTAGGGAGGATGTTTTTGACAGTTGTCGTTGAATCCGATTCCATAGTGGAAGTAGCTGGTTAACTAAGTTGTCCGCTGCCGGATTACCTGAAGACGTGGTTACAGGGATGACTCGAGGATGAAGACCATAAACGGTAAAAAATGGGGAACATTGAGAGGATTCATGGTAATTATTATTGTAGGCGAATTCAGCGAATGGTAATAATTCTACCCAGTTATCGCGCTTGTCAAAGATGAAATGTCATAAGAACGATTCAAGTGTCTGATTAGTTTTTTCAGTCTGTCCGTTTGACTGTGGATGGCAGGCAGATGAGAAATCAAGACTAATCCCTAGTCTATTACAGAATGCTCTCCAAAACTTTGAAATAAATTGGGATCCTCTATCGGATACAATATTAAGTGGGCAGCCATGCAGACAAAATATCTCCTGGATAAATATTAAGGAAAGTTCTGTCGCAGATTGTAATTTTAAGTGGAATAAAATGCGCCTGTTTAGAAAATCTGTCCACCACTACAAAAATGACTGTACAAGATTGAGAATGGGGAAGTTCTACAATGAAATCCATAGTTATCCGAGTCCATGGAAGGGAAGGCACTGGTAGAGGAAGGTGGAACCCTGCCGGAGGTTGATGACTAATCTTGGTTCTGGCACAGGAAGGACAAGCAGAGACAAAATCCTGTATCTCTTGATGAATGGATGGCCACCAATATTGTCGGAAAATCAGTTCCATAGTTTTCTTGACACCTGGGTGTCCAGATATAGGAGATGCATGGAAAAAGGTTAGAATATCAAGTCTGTGTTGTTCAGGTACAAATATCATACCTGGAGGTTGATTGTGTGCAGGAGTAGTTTAGGCTAATTGAATCCTTTTAAGAGTCTCAGTGGACAAGGTGGCCAAAAAAATGACTGGAAGGAATGATAGATTCTGGTTCCAAAACAGGTCCTGGTTCAAACTGTCAGGAAAGGGCATCAGCCTTACCATTTTTGGATTGTGGATGGTAAGAGATAGAAAAATTGAACCTAGTAAAAAAAAAAAAAAAAAAATAATGCCCATCTGGCTTGTCTAGGATCGAGTCTTTTAGGTGATTCTAGAAATTGTAAGTTTTTGTGGTCGGTAAGGACAAGTGTCAGTATAGTAGCCCCCCTCCAATAAGTGGTGCCATTCTTCAAATGCCATTTTAATGGCCGGTAGTTCTCTGTTCCCAGCATCATAATTGGATTCAGCAGAGAAAAAACGTTTGGAGAAAAAAGAACAAGGATGTAGTCTCTTGGTGTCAGGGTTTCTTTGGGAGAGGATAGCACCAGCTCCAACCTCCGAGGCTTCTACTTCTAGGATAAAGGGTAGAGTAGGGTCTGGAAAACGTAGAATAGGTGGTAAAAGACTTATTTAGGGAGTCGAAGGTGTGGATCGCCTCTTCTGACCACAGTTTAGGATTAGTACCGGTTCATGTCAGGGCTGTAATTGGTGCAAGGATTCTCGAAAAATTGTAAGTGAATCTTCGATAATAATTTGCAAAGCCAATGATTTAAAATCAGAGGGTAATGGCCGCTGTGTAACAGCTTTCACCTTTCAGGATCCATTTCAGTCGAGCACTAGAGATTACATACCCTAGGAAGGTAAGTCTATACCGTTCAAATTCACATTTTTCAGCTTTCAGGAAAAGGTTATGTTCTCGCAGCCTCTGTAATACTGTTTAGACGTGACTTCTGTGTAATGGGAGGCTGGAGGAACAGACCAGAATACCATCCAGGTAAATAAGGAGGAAAGTTGATAGGAGTTCCCTAAAAATATTGTTCATGAGTCCCTGGAAGACGGCCGAGGCATTGCAAAGCCCAAAAGTCATTACCAGGTATTCGTAATGTCCATCACATGTGTTAAAGGCAGTCTTCCATTGGTCTCCTTCTTTGATTCGAATTAGATTGTAGGCTCCCCTTAAATCCAATTTTGTGAGTATCGTGGCCCCATGGAGGAGTTCAAAAAGTTCTGTAATTAATGGAATCGGATAGTAGTTCTTTGCTGTTATTTTATTTAGTCCCAGATAATCAAGGCAAGGACATAGGGAACAGTCTTTCTTTTTGACAAAAAAAAAAAAAAAAGAATCCGGCTCCTGCCGGAAAGGAGGATGGTCTTCTAAATTCCTTTGCCAGGTTCTCCTCAATGTAGGCAGACAAGGCACGTGTCTCAGCTGGTGATAGTAGGTAGGGTTTGGTGCGAGGAGGAGTAGTACCTGGTAATAATGCAATAGAGCAGTCCCAAGGATGATGAGGAAGAAGTACCTCAGCTTTAGATTTGGAGAATACGTCCACAAATTCCAAGTATTGAGGAGGGATATCAGTAACTTTAGTATCCGGAGAGTTAGTTAGTGTTGATCCACCCAGTACTTGCTTACTGGGATGCTTGAAACAGATCTGTAGGCAATGCTGACTCCAAGAGATTATTTGTCCCAATGCCCAATCAATAACTGGATTGTGATGTATTAGCCAGGGCAAGCCAAGGATGACCAGGCTCATGGGAGACTGAATTATATCAAAATATATCCTCTCTTTGTGCAAGGATCCAATCGTCATCAGGACGGGTTGGGTTTCTAGACACACAATTCCTTTGCCCAGAGGGGAACCATTGATAGAAGAGACAAGGAGGGAGGTAACTAAGTTGAAGAGGAATTCCTTGGCTATTTACCCATCCTTCATCCATAAAAATACCTGCTGCCCCTGAGTCCACAAAAGCAGGAACCCTGGATGACCTCTCAGACCAGGCTAAAAGAGTGGGAATCAGGATACGAGATGGGGAGGGTGGGGACGGCAAAACAAAAGCTGGCTTAGTAGGTTCCTCCTTCATAACCCTTAAGCCTGGGAGTTTCCTGGTTTCACTGGGTATTGACGGACAAAATGCCCATTGGTACCGCAATACAGACAGAGTCCCAGCGAGTGTCTTTGGTCTTTCTTCTTTGGAAACTTTAGTTCTATTGACCATTCCTATCTCCATGGGTTCCACTGTACTGTCAGTATTCATGTTTGGTTTACTAAAACGTCTGCTCGTCTTTTTCTACTTGTCTCTATTGAATCCTCTGATCCATGTCGAAGCATAAAGAAATAAGTCCTTCTAGGTCCTCATGGATTGTTCTGCAGGTGTGGGCATCTTTTAATTGCTCATTCAATCCTCTTCTGAATGCTGCTTTAAGTGCTCCTGAATTCCAGTCAGTCTGGTATGCCACTGTCCTATATTCAATTGCATATTGACTCCGGTATGGCCCCTTGGTGTAGTTCCAGTAATGCTGCTTCGGCTGCAGACCTTCCAGGAGAATCAAAAAATGGCTCTGAAGGTTTTAATGAAATTATCAGCTTCCTGTAAAATAGGTGAACTTTGTTCCACCAATGGGGATGCCCAGGCTAAGGCTTCATATCTTTTAAAAGGGAGATAATGAACGTCACCTTTGCTGATTCTGATGCAAAGGTTTGTGGGAAGGTCTTGAAATGAAGGGAGCATTGATTCAAGAAACCTCGACATTCTGAGGGTCTCCCTGAATATTTCTCTGGTAGAAGTATCTTGGGAGGTTTTACAAAGATAACTGTCTGTTGTGTGGTCTGAACAGTTGGGACTGATGATGCAGGAACTGCTGTTTCTGAGGTCTGAGAAGAAGCTGTCTGTCCCCTGATATCAAGAATGGTATCCAATTTTCTCTCAAGACTCTGGAGATGGACCTCATGAGAGGCAAGGACCTGCTCCTGTTGAACTTGGTGAACTTGCACTCTGGAAAACTCTGCTGGGTCCATTTTTTTTAGGCTTGATTATGCTGTCACACTCACCACCAACAGGTGTCATGTGGCTGAAACTGGGGAGCGACGCCCACAGGATGTCGGAAAATCTCCTTCTGAAGACTGGAAAACTGGGTACAAGCCTCCCAGAGAGGAAGATGACTGCGACAAGGCCTCAGAAATCCACAGCAGAGCTGGACCAAGAAGAAAGCAAGGCCCACAGAGAATCAAGACAGACCCAATGGATTTGTGATGATGAATTTCTGGACTGCTGGATGGGATGGCAGCGGGCATCTCTTGATGGTCTCAGCGAGATGATCAGATGAATTGCTGAACTGCTGAGTAGGGCAGAGAGGATGCTCCCCAATAGTCTGGTGATGATCAGATGAATTGCTGAACTGCTGGGCAGGGCAGAGTAGGGGAAATCCTTCAAAAACTTCTCTGATGATAAGATCAGATGAACTGCTGAGCTGCAGGATAGGCCAAAGATTACAGATGAATAAAATACAAGTCTGGTGCCCAAGGTAACTGAATGGACCTGTAACACTAGACACCGTCAGCAGGGGGAGCAGCTAGTAGGATACGAAGGGCTGGAAGTTGCCTCAGATGACCTCTGTAACGGGAAGCAGGAGCCCTGGAGCAAGCTGCCAGTGGGGGCGCCAGATGCAGCGTAGAGGAGCTGGCAGAAGAAGCTGACTGCTGCCTTGGCACACTCCGCAAGGTACAGGAGGCGGAGTGTGCTGGGGACCCGCAGCAGCAGTCAGAAAAAACTAGCAGTAATCCGAGAGGGTGCTGAAACGGCTGAAGAAGGGTCACACGAGGGAGACTAGACCTGGAGGCAGGAGCCAACCAGGAGAAGGAAAACAGGATCTGGAGAAGAGTCAGGAAACTCGCCAAGTTTAAAACAGGAGATTACAGAGGATGCATGGGAAGGGGAGAGCCAAGCAGATCAGTCGAATCAGGAACCAAAAGAGTAGTCAGGCAAAAAACCGGTCACAATGAATGTCCAAGAATCAGGTAACAGGATACACAGATCAAAGACTCAATAATCAAACCACGAGCACGTGTGGTGCCAGTTATAAAAAGGGGAAAGTGACCAATGAATGACCGGGTCAGGACCTCCAGGTCATGACCTCTAGGGTGCAAAAAAAAAAAAATTATTATTATATAATTTCTGTAGTTCATAGACATGACAGTTCCACGGAACCCCAGGGTCACATAAGGAAATAGAATGTGTTCCATGGAACAATTGCAAGTAATGGAAAGCAATGTATGTGTGGTTCTGTGACCATCAGCACTCACTGGAACAAGACAGATATTAGAGAATGTATGTGTGGTTGTCTGGTAGTTGTGGCACACATCATACTGCCACCTAGTATCGTACTTACAGAGCAACCTGACACCTAGTCTTGTGGATGTATTCCAACGCTACCTGACACTTATTCTTGTGGATGTGATGCATGGCTACCACACTGACACTCTGGTTGGATGAGTTTTTCTGTGTAATGCTTCTAGTGCAAAAATATCCTTATGTTGTCTTGCATGCACAGTATGTTTAAGATCTACTCATAGATTTCAATAATATTTAAGTCTGGGGACTGTGAAGGCCAATCCAAAACATTAAGCTTTCATTTCTTGCATTAGTGCACGGTTGATTTTGATTTATGTTTTGGATCAAAGTTGTGTTGTTATTTACAACCTCTTTTCAGAGTCTTTGTTGGAGCAGGGCCCTCTGATCCTCCTGTTCTACACATCTGATTGTACTATTTAATACCACTGTATGTCTATTCCCCAATTGTACAGCGCTGCGGAATTAGTTGGCGCTATATAAATAAAGAATAATAATAATAATAATAATTGTGGGACATTAATCTCCAGGATTAGTTGATACTTAGTAGAATCCATTCTTCCCTCTACCCGCATAATATTTCCTGTGCCACTGGTTGCCCCACAAGCCCAAAGCATAAGAGATCCACCCCTATGCTTAACAGTTGGCAAAATGTTCTTTTCTTCAATTGCTTCCCCCCCCCATATATACCTTTAATGATTGGACTCAACGAGTTCAGTGTGAATTTCATTAGATAACAGCACTTTGTTCCAAAACACCTCTGGCTTATCTAAGTGCTGTGTTGCATATTTCAGATGTTTATTTCTGTGCTATTGCTGGTTTGGTTTCCTTCTGATGACTCTTCCATGTAGATCATGTTTGTGAAAGCAAAGCTGCGTAGTGGACTGATGTACTACTATTCCCATGCCAGATAACCTTTCCTGGAGGTCCTTTGCAGTGATATGGGGGTTTGGCTTTGCATTCCTTTCAAGTCCTATTGGAGATTTTTCTTGATCTTCCATATAGTGTCTTAACTTCAACAGCACCCTATAACTTCCATTTCTTAGTGAGATTCCAGAGAGTAGAAACTGCAAGTAGGAAGAGCGTATTTTTCTTTTTATAGCCTTTCCCTGTTTTGCATGAAACAATTATCTTGATTTTGATCCTCAGTTAGCTGCTCAGAGGAGACCATGATTGTTGAGTGTAAACACAACACCCTTACAGGTTCAAACAGTCAGAGAATTTACTAAACTCTGAATTTGTCATCAACTAACTTAGATTAAGACCTAATGAGCCAATTACGTTCGAAACCTCACAAAAAATAACACTAATAGATTAAATGGAAGGATGCCCACAATTTTTGCACGCCACATTTTCTGTTTTATTTTTTTTTCCCCCAATCTGTTAAATTTAGCAAATACACAGTAACTGTGCATTAAAAATTGCAGGAATATGCAGGAAGAGCTTGTGTTGACGTCTTTTCATTTAGAAAATCAACAAAACATGTAATTTGGCAAGGGTGCCAAAACCTTTTGGATACAACTGTAAATAAACAGAACTATATGACTGACACCTAGTCTGATGGACAGATTACAGTTACAGACTGATGACTTGTAAGTAACAGGCACATATTCATGTAATATATATTTAATTGGAGTTTGCTGCAATAACAGACTGCTTTCAGCAACAAGCAAACATATTTTGTCAATAAAACTGCTATGTTCTCTGTGGCTTTTCCCGGACTCAATAAGGGACATTCAGCCAGATGTAGAAGGCAAAATTAGAGCAGTTATAGGGCAAACCAACTTCCACCATAAGAGATAAATAAAACATGCCGTTAATTTGCACAGGGCTTTTAACCTCTTTAATGCTAAACATCAACAAAACATTGCTTCTCAATACAATGGAGACTCTAGCATCCAAGGGATTAAAAAGCCCTGTTTAAATAAATATTTTCAGGAACTTTATCCATCTATTATGATGCAGTTAGTTTGCTCCTTGCTTTTATACATATGTCGCTTTGTATTGTACATACAGTTAGTTTCTGGTATTAACCCTTTGAGTGCAAGAGGGGTACGGTATATATATCTATAGTCACCCAGAGGACACCAGAGCTTATAGTCAACCCACACAGTCTGCAGCGAGGCCCATAAAGCCATATTGAGCTTATAATCTACAATGTAGTCCCACAAGAAATTGAAGAGCTTACAGTCTGCAATGTGCGTCCCATATGCCACCACAGAACTGACAATCTAACAGGAATTACTGATTGTGGTTCTGCTCCTAAGAAGTTTAAGCTTATTAATTCCATAAGGGCCATCTGCACGGCATCACAGAGCTTACAATGTATGTCTCATGTGTCACCATTTACCTTTACTATCTAAAAGAGATTTCACAATGTGGGTCATGTCCTGAGAAGTGCAAGTTCTATGGTGTTACTAATATACACTACAAAGCTTACAATCTATGACCCATATAACACCACAGAACCTACAGTATTTGCCTTATCACACCACAGAGCAAACAGTCTAAAAGGAATTACCCAGTGTGGACGAAAGTTTTTTGATGTCATGTAAATCACAGATTATATATTGTAAGCTCTGTGATGTCATGTAAGTGACCTTATGGCACCAGTTCTTGCCCTTCACACAGTGACTCACTGAGGGCAATGCCTTTCAGATCATAAGCTGTGGTGTCATGAGGATCACCCACATGATACCAAAGAGTTTACAGTCTATACTAAGGCAATGTAATAAATCCAGAATAAACTGTATTTGAAAAGCTTGCTAGTTTGTAACTAGTGTCTGCCCCTGAATCTCTGTTGCACCTAGCATGTAACCACAGAAGGTGAAGTGGGCTCCAGTTTCAAACAACATATATTAGCCTTCTTTAGGCCATTCATATTACAAGAGGTCTCCTTGGAAAGGGGATTCTCTAACATTTCAGATGATACCACACAGATGCATTAGGAGCAAGGAAGTCTGACATATTCACTCTGCTATTCCCTCTCCCCACTGTCCTCTTGATTCATGAAGTGGCAGCCAGGATATCTGCTCCACAATAGCCTCCATGAACCTGTCAAATACTATGGTACCTGGGAAAGGTGTCCTATGTGGTTGCACTATGCACACTGCCCTAAATATGGCACCTGGTAAACATAATCAAAGTGAAAAGGCAAACATAAAGCTCCTTATTAAAGGCACCCCAACACTAAACTTCAAGTATGTCCCTATTACCCGTTTAAGTGGAGCATCCTGGAATCCTAAATTCTTCTGGGGCACAGTATGCCTAATGAAGCCACCAGATGGAATCCCACTGCCACCACTTTCATGGAAGACAAGGCGACAACTTGAAGCCACCAGATGGAATCCCACTGCCACCACTTTCATGGAAGACAAGGCGACAACTTGAAACACCACCTCTCTTTCCACTTCTACAGTTAATTCCAGAAGCAAGTTCATAGTGATCAATAGTTAACACCTGTCATGTGTCATAATGTGGATAGAAGGCCAGAGAACCCATCAACAAGGTGAAAAGCTGGTAGATCAGCATGTAGATGGGTTCCCACAGGGAGCTACATCAAACACATGGATCCTCCCAGGACACTTTAGGAGACTCCGGAGTGTCTCAATTACTACAGCTAATAAGGACATGTTTATAGTTTGTTTCTAGTGTTCCTTTAACCCCTTAAGGCCCGGGAAAATCTGAGTTTGATTTGACTTAAGGACCAGAGCAATTTTGACTTTTTTGACTGTCTTTGTTCAACCATATTTTCTTTTTAATTCCTTTTGTACACCCACACAAATTATATATTGTTTTTGTAAGCACAAGTAGGGCTCTCTTTTGATACCACAATTTTATGAATACCTTATCATTGAATTTGATTAAAAGAGCAAAAAAAAAAAAATTGAAAACAACATTTTACTTACATATTCCTGTCAGGATTTGCATACTATTAGTTCATTACAAAAAAATACCCCTAAATATAAATATATTCATTTTGCTTTTCCTGAATATAAGAGTACCCCATATGCCTAGTATTTCAGTCCCTTTCTCACATTTACAAGGTAATTATTACAAGATGGATGCCATTATTTCCAGCTTGTAATTTTTCAACAATTGGCACGTGAGCATCATATCTTAGTTGAGGGTATCAGAACCAAAAATGTCCCACAAACTTTTCTGAAAACTAGACAACAAGATAAATAATCAGGAGAATTTGAGTTTTTATGCAGCTATTTTTCCAGAAATATTTTTTCAAAATTATGGTAATATTTTGTTTCTTTTGCAGTTTTCACACTTACATTTCAATAATATCAAGCATGGGATAGTTTAAAATATAAAAATATCATTGTTTAGTATTCAGCTCCTTCTTCTGAGTACTGCAATATCCCACATGCATAGGTTTCTCAAGGTCTGGGGGTGTTTCCAGTTTCACACTTCGAATTTTCACAGCTTGCGTCACTGGTGCCATGTCTCATTTGGGGCTGTGTAACAGTGCTCTACTCTAAGACTTCCCCCCAAAACTGTATATTTTTGGAAAGTAGACACCCTAGGATTTCATTTTATGTATGTTTTCAATTTTTTTACACAGCCATTTTATTACCAATTCCTTGTAAATTTTGACGCAAAAAAAAAAAAAAAAAAAAAAAAAAAATTCAGCCTTTTTCCACACTTAGATTTCAATGTTGATGTGAATTTCAAGCACAGGATAGGTGCAGATTTTAAAAACTGCATTGATTAATGTTTAGCTCCTTCTTCTGAGTAAGACAATACCCCATATACATAGGTTTCTCGTGGTTTGGGGGAGCTACAGGGCCCAATTTTGAACAAATATTGAGTTTTCACATCTTGCTTAACTGGTGCCATTTCTCATTTGGGGCTATGTTCCAGTACTCCACATTAAGATTTTCCCCCAAACATGTATATTTTTGGAAAGTAGACACCCCCAGCTTTTTTATTTTAGGTGTGTTTTCAAACTTTTTACACAGTCATTTTACTACCAATCTCTCATACAACTTGACGTAAGTAAAAAATTCAGCGGTTTTCCTACTTTGACTTCAATGTTGATGTGGATTTCAAGCACAGGGTAGGTGATGATTTTTTAAACTGCATTTATTAGTGTTCGGCTCCTTCTTCAGAATACGGCAATAACCCATATATGCATAGCTTTCTCATGGTTTAGGGGAGCTATGGGGCCCAGACTGGAACATGCATGTTTCCAGTTTCACACTTTGAATTTTCACAGCTTGCTTAACTGGTGCCATTTCTCATTTGGCCTGTGCAACAGTGCTCCACTTTAAGATTTCCCCCAAAAGTGTATATTTTTGGAAAGTAGACACCCCAGGCTTTCATTTTAGGTGTGTTTTCAAATTTTGTACACAGCCATTTTACCACCAATTCTGTGAAAACTTGGCGCAAAAAAAAAAAAAAAAATTCAGCATTTTTCACACTTAGACTTCAATATTGATGTGAATTTCAAGCACAGAATAGGTGAAGATTTTATAAACTGCATTGATTAGTGTTCGGCTCCTCCTTCTGAGCACAGCAATGCCCCACATGCATAGGTTTGTTAGGGTTTGGAGGAGCTACTGGGCCCAGTTGGAACATGTTAGTTTCCTTTTACAAACATGCCATTTTTACAGCTGGTACCTTGTCTCATTTCGGTCTGTTTGGTAATGCTGGAATTAATTTTACCCCCAAAAGTATATGTTGTAGAAGAGTAGACAACCCTGGCTTTCATTCTATTTGCATCTTATCAATTTTTTCGCTGCCACTCTATCACCAATCCCTCCCAAAATCTGCAGTAAGGAAAAGAAACACCATTTTTTCACATTTATATTTTAGTGTTGCTCTGGATTTCAATCAGATGATATTTGCAGATTTTTTAAGTGCTTTACATTAGTGGTGAGTTACATCATCTGAGTACGGCAATGCCCCATATGTATAGGTTTGTCTGGGTTTGGGGGAGCTACTGGGCCGAGTAGGGAACATGTGCCTTTCCATTATCAAAGATGGAAAAATCTTTGGTTGCTTTGCTTCCCATTATATTTTGTTAGTGTTAGATCTAAGGAGGGATGTGTTTTGAAAAATAAAAAAAACCTAGATATTTCAGGGGTGAAAAGTGGTCAAATAATAAAATACACTTTACAGCACTACTGCATTGTGCCTGAATGGTATTCCTTGAAGCAGTCCCCAATGCAGAGGCCAGGTTTGGAAGGGCAATCAGGACAGTAAGTGGTGGTGTCTGTCCGTATTCCCTTGCTGTAGCAAACCCTGCAGCTCTTCTGTGGTTTGTTCTTTTGGGGAGATTTTATAAATAAAGTGTGCTTCTCCGGGTCTTGATGGAATGATTTTTGGCTCACTGTGAAACAAAAATTGGGAAATGAGTTGTAGTTGATATTGTAAAAAGCTACATTTTGGATTGGGGTTTGCCAGTTTGAAAATTAAAGCGGAACTAACATCGCTAACAAAGGTTTTCTTTAATAATTCCCTATCTGGTGATTAGCTGCTTAGTAGCGCTAGTCTCCAGAATTATTACCTCTTAATTAAGAAATTTGAAGTGATCCTCGGCTGACAGGCTGGACGGAGCGCGGACATCTTGCCCTAGTGACGTCCGCACGCCTGCTCTGTCAGTCCCAGACAGCTGTAGGAGGCATTGCTAGGAGCCATTCGGCTCAGGAAGGGACTGACAGAGAAGGCGCGCTGACGTCACTAGGGCAAGATGTCCGCGCTCCGTCCTGCCTATCAGCCGAGGATCACTTCAAATTTCTTCATGAAGAGGTAATAATTCTGGCGACTAGCGCTACTAAGCAGCTAGTCGCCAGATAGGGAATTATTAAAGGGATAGTAATACTTGAAAATAAGTTGATTTTATTTTGTAGCCCTTAAAAAAACATGAAAAATGATATAAGTCTTATCTCCCAAACCTTTATTCAAAAGTAAAGTTACTCCACCCCTCAGATTTGGAATCCGGTCACTTGACCAGTTGTGCCTCTCCAGAAGTGCTGAGATCATGATCTTTAAAAATAATTTCTTAATTGGAATTGTCTACAAAGTGTGCTTTCAAGCCAGGCACACTTTGTAGACCGTTCCAATGAAGTAGTTCTTTTCAAAGATCGTGATCTCGGCACTGCTAAAGAGCTGCCTGTTGCTCTGTGGACTGAATTCCAAATCTGTCCACTAGATGGCAGACTTGGCTGAAACAGCCAGGAAAAGAGAACTTTGCTTTATTATACATGTGAATATCTCCAAAACCATAAAGGTTTGGGAGATAAGACTTATATCATTTTTCATGTTTTTTTAAGGGCTACAAAATAAAATCAACTTATTTTCAAGTATTACTATCCCTTTAAAGACAACCTTTGTTAGCGGTGTTAGTTACACTTTAAAAATGAATTATGTACTGCAGTCTGCATCATATAGATGGCAAAGTTTTTGTAACATGCCCTACACTTTCTCATTGCATGGTATGGCTGCATTAGTTGATCACACAGATCAAGTCCCCCCATGTTTTTATTATAGTTCCTGATGCAGACTGGCTTTCTCAGTACCCATCTCCTGCCATGAACAGTGACTGCCACAGTTCTGTCCTCATGCATGGTGGTCAGCATGCAGACATCTTTTTTGTCCTTAAACTTAAACTGCCAGCAACTTCTGTTGGCAAAAAGATAAGGATGTCCCAGTTTTTGTTTGGTATCTATGAGTTTTTTTGGGCAACTCCCTGCAATTTTGCCTAACAGTGCCACAGGTCATGGTGTCAAAACTAGAGAGAGGCAAATAAAAGGGGGCTGGTGTAATAGTTATCACCGAATAACTGATCACCTTTATTTAATAAGGGGTAAATTAGATCCCAAACGATTTTCCCATTTGTTCCCATAAATTTGGGGGAACCAGGAGGATCAAGTTGGCTGTCCTTGCCCTCATAAATTCTAAAAGCCTGGGTGTAGCCTGTGGCACTTTTGCACAATTTATAAAATTTAAAACCAAACTTGGAACGCTTAGAGGGGATGTATTGCTTGAACCCTAACCTGCCGTTATATTTCATTACGGATTCATTTACACAAATTTCTTTTTGGGGGTATATACTTGGGCAAACTTTTTCTGGAAATGATTTATTAGGGGATGAATTTTGTACAGTATCATACTGGGGGTGTTCTTTTGGGAGGAACAGGGTATTATCACTAAAATGCATAAAGTGCAAAATTACTTCAATTCTGGACCTGGTCATTGTCTTGGGGAATATAGGGGTATCATATATGGGATTTTTGCTCCAATAGGATCGGATACTTGGCTTTTTTTTATTATCCCCATTGCCATTATTAAGGTCCAAAATTGCTTAAATTCTGTGATGTCTGTGGGTTTCCATGCTGTAGGGTTGGCAGCAATATACTGGGTTACATACAAATTGGTTTGAGACACAATTTCCCCAAAAATGTCTTCCTCCCCAAAAACAAATAAAAAAACGTATCAATAGTAAATCCTTCCACATCAATTTGAATTCCTGGGTTGCCTGTGAATTCTGGGATTTGTGGGCATAAATTGGTTGGCGATACACATTCAGTAGGATCAGGAGTGGCAGGTGTTGGGGCATTTCTTTGGGCAGAACTTGGGGCATTTCTTTGGGCAGGTCTTTTGGCAGGTGCTGGGGCAGTTGCCAGGGCAGCTCTTGGGGCAGTACATCCTTTCTTTACAGAAGGCCCAGCGTCATCACTAGAGCTGCACTCACTCTCTGAAAACTGATTTATATCAAAGTCTGACGCAGTGACTGTGGCTTCTGAGTCAGACGCCAAAAAGGCATATGCCTCTTCTACACTACCTCCGCTGCACTTTGTACACTTTAAAAAACTTTTGTTTTTTCTTACGCTACCCCTAAACCTAAATCTAACCCTAAACCTTACACTAACCTACGTATACCCTGAACCTACCGAAGCCAAGTGAACTAACCTATCAAAACTATACCTTATATTTTTTGTGGGTTTTATTTTCCCCCCTACTCTACTCCTAAACCTAAATCTAACCCTAAACCTTTCCTTAACAAGCTAAACCTACCCAACTACCTACCTAAACTATAGAAAATAATCAAATTTTATTAAAAAAAAAAAATATATATATACAAGGGGGATGGGGGATGTACTACATATCAGCAAATGCTTATCTGCAGCAAACTGATCACTACTAGAGTGATCAGATGGGGGGGAGGGAACGGTATTGATCACTGCAGAACAGCGATCAAAGGGTTAATTTTGTCTTTTTTTTTTTTTTTTTTTTTTTTTTTTTTTTTTTACAGGAACGTTGGAACACGATCTGGGACGCTGGAACACAATGTCTTTCTGTCTCTCTCCACCTCAGAAGTGTGCAAGATGGAGGGAGGCAGAGAGATGTGACAGACAGTATTTACAAATATTGTTCCTGTCATTCGGCTTTTGCAACATGTGATTCGTTCATCAAGTGAATCACATGTTGCAACAATGTTTCTACTGGCTGTTACTAGGTACCCCCGTAACAGGGCAATTAGTAACAACCAGCTCACGCTCTCCCATC
Organism: Rhinophrynus dorsalis; assembly: GCA_037306005.1. Classification (NCBI taxonomy): domain Eukaryota; kingdom Metazoa; phylum Chordata; class Amphibia; order Anura; family Rhinophrynidae; genus Rhinophrynus; species Rhinophrynus dorsalis. The sequence goes on from CM074722.1 coordinate 123,846,270, forward strand.
GATCTGTGTGGCCGTGATGGGAGAGTTTAACCCATTATGTATCGGGACCATCATGGGTCCTTGGAGCAAATCTACCCATGATGGTCCCAGTACATCATGGGTTGTTAAGGGGTTAACCAAGATAAAGTTGTCCAAAGGTCAACATCAAGAAGCCAGTCACATGCCTTGACTCTTTTCTTTCCTTTATGGCCTTCTGATGGACCCTGGTGATTTACTTTGGCAAATTATTCTCTAGTTGTCCCACAACAGTGCCGCTCCATGGTACGGCCCGGTTGTCAGAATAGATAAGACAGAATTATTTGCTGGGTGGTAGTAAGTTTTCAGAGATTAGAGGACTACTGAAGGAGAGAGGTGCATTTGAGTCAACTACACATACTTACGGAGAGTGGAAGTAGGTGTGGTTTTGAACAGGAATGGAAAACTTATACTTAAGTATGACTAATCCCTATAGCAAAGTACTACTTACTTTATGGTTTGAGAAATGATCACTTTTAAAGTTGCCCTCTCCCTCCCCCTTCCCCGTAGTCAGCATTCTAGCTGATTCAGGGAAATCCGGTCAGAGATCATCGGCGGCTCTCCAGCAGAGCCGGATCGCGTTACTAAAAAAGAAAACTTTCACTGAAATGGTCTTCTACGTGTGCTTCGCTTGCAAGCACACATAGAAGACCGTTTAGGTGAAAGCGTTTTTTTTAATTAATGCGATCGCGGCTCTGCTGCAGAGCCGCCTGATGATCTCTGACCGGATTTCCCTGAATCAGCTAGAATGCTGACTACGGGGAAGGGGGAGGGAGAGGGCAACTTTAAAAGTGATCATTTCTCAAACCATGAAGTAAGTAGTACTTTGCTATAGGGATTAGTCATACTTAAGTATTACTATCCCTTTAAGTAAACACTAAATTGTATTTCCTTCCGTGTAAAACCAGAATCAATAATTTTCCAAGTAACAGAAATGTATCTACTGCAAAGTAACCAATATAGTATTACCGAATCAACCCCTGTCAGAGCTTAAACCCTTTGAGTGCCAGATGTGTATCCAACCCATTGAGGGAGGAAAAGACAAGACATGGGGGGGGGGAGGAAGAGATGGAACTTGAAGACGACAAACAGAGGGAGGCGACAGCTTTCAGACAAACCATCCTTACCGGCTAAACACTGCTGACAAGTTTAAATGGACAGTAGTTTCCCATAAAAAATGTTTATAGATTTGTAGAGGGTAAAAAAAAACCTCAATGCCACAAATCCCATCTCTCAAACCACTAAGGTTTAAGAGATATTCACAAACAAAGTCCTCCCTCTCCCCTTCTCCTAAGGTCAGAGTCTAGCTGACAACAGGAGATCCCAGTCGGCTCGGCAGCAGAGCCAAAATCCTGTTATTAGAAAAAATTACTTAATTGGAAAGGTCTACAAAGCGTGCTTGGATTTCAAGCACACTTTGTAGACTGTTCTCATGAAGTAGTTCTTTTCTAATAACTCTATTTCAGCTCTGGTGAAGAGCCTCCTCTTGTCAGCCGACACGGATCTCTTTCTGTCAGCTTTATAGTTCACATCAGGAGAAGGGGAGGGAAGGGGGAATTTTGATTGCGAATCTCTCTCAAACCATAGCGGTTTGAGAGATGGGATTTGTGGCATTGAATTTCTTTTTTTACCCTCTACATTACTGTCCCTTTAAAAAAGTTCAGTGAAGATACCCCAGACCAGTGATTCTCAACCAGGGTGCCGTGGCACTTTGGTGTGCCGCGGACATCATCTTAGGGTGCCCCACATTTTCTATGAAGACTAACAAAAATGGACTTTTAAATAAAGATTAATAGAAATTGTTCTGCACAATACATTTAGTTTTGTTACTATGCTTCTAAGACGTAATAATAACTGTATATTTGTGTATTGTACCCTTCATTATGCCCTTGATAAAGTACACTAAATATGTTAGGGGTGCCCCAAATGTTCTAGATTATGTGTCAGGGGTGCCCCGAACAAAAAAAGATTGAGAACCACTGCCCCAGACTGATGCTTTCTATGCCAGTTTTAAACGTTTGAGTACTGGGGCAACTCAGGTGGTGAATAATGTACTGACCACCTATTTGGTATTTTCCCTGCACACTCTCACTTTACTAAGCTACCACTCATCCCCCAACTATCTGCATTATATGGGGCAGTGATTCTCAATCAAGGTGCCGTGGCACTTTGGTGTGCCGCGGACATCAACTTAGGGTGCCCTGTGTTTTCTATAAAGACTAACAAAAATTACTTTTAAATAACGATTTATAGAAATTGTTATGCACATTATGTTTAATTGTGTTATTATGATTAGAAGACCTAATAAAAACTGTATATTTATGTATTGTACCCTTCTCTTGATAAAGTACAATAAATATGTTAGGGGTGCCCCGATTGTTCTAGATTACGTGTTAGGGGTGCCCCGATCAAAAAAGGATTAAGAACCACTGGTATGGGGTCTTTATTCTCCATGCTCTCCAACTCTGTATCTGTCCTCTCCCAGCCCTACCCTGCTTCGCATCAGGATGACATTCATCCTAACATGGTCTGATGTTAGAGTACAGGAAATACCACAGGATTTCAGTTCTGCGAAGCATCACTGGCTCTATGGGGGTATCCTTTTAACAGGTCACACCCAATAGAGAGTGCGACCACATCTCGCATTAACCATGTCGCAATTACAAAAATAGATAGCTGAGAATCGCACACTGCATGAAAGCATGAGATTCTCAGGTCGTGCTATGAAATGTCACAATCTAGTGATACCCTGACCTTGATTGGGGAGCTCAGGTCACCATTTTCATAATTGCGACATGTTTAATGCGAGATGTGGTGGCATGGTCTTTTGCGTGCAACCTTTTAAAAGTAAATCCTCTATGGGGGCTTGAAATGCCAGTCCCAGCTTCAACAGCACCAGCCCTGAATCTTGGAAAGAAAGTGCATGTTCTTTCTCCCTAGTCCAAGGACTGCAGTGCAGATCAGTCATGCCGCTGCTTATTAAGCTCTGAGCTCCCCGGGCATTTTAGGAGTAGTCAGAGGAACACAGCCAACATTTCATAGCAAGTTTCATTGAAGGAGGTTTACGGTTTCTTTAAGGACAAAATCTGTGACAAGTCTGTCACAGATGTAAAGATCTAACAGTGTCAGATTAAATTTTCAAAGTAGTAAATAATTATTATCGCTTGTGAAAATTGATACAAGTGAACATATCGCATTCACCAACGCCAGAGAGGAACCAAAAGACAGTTTTTCTACATTAAATCTTTTATTCCTTTTGATCACCCAGTCTGCCATTTTATGTAAATCCTTCTGTAGGAGAACACAAACCATGCATGTTTTTGACCTTGTAAACTGTGTGTTCTCTGGAAAGTTTTAAATTTTACATTGTATAAGTATTTAAGATATTTTTTCCCCCATGTTTATAAATTAAGACACTGACCAAGCACTGAACCCTGAGGAACTCCAACCTGTAACCTTTTATTTTTTAACGTATTTGAAAAACTTAAAAGGGATAGTAATGTCTATATTAAAGTGCAGCTCCGAGTCTTCTATATGTTTATTTTATAACATGTAGTGCTGTGTTTAATGACTTACAGTTCTGTAATTCAAAAGCTAAGGAACCCCCTCCCGCCCCTTTTCCTGCATCACACTGCCTGTAAGCATAATCCAAATGGAGAACGGCAAGGGACAAACTTCAGTAAGCAAAGAAAATCTTGTCCTCCTTCGTCAAGGGGGGCAGCATTTTCCTTATAGTTACTGAGTGAGATGGTCCCTCACTACATCCGTTCAGTCCCACAACCAGATAGCAAATATAAAGGGAGGCGGGTAGAAGGGGCGAGAAGGGGATCCTTTCAGCTTGAATATCTTTTGACCTACAGAAGAGTAAGTAATTAAACCTAGAGCTACATGTTATAAAAACATATAGAAGACCTGGAGCTGCACTTTAATATAGAAATTACTCTCTCAAATTCAAAACTGTCTACGTTTCATGTGAAGCAAAAGCCCAGGAGATGCATCATTTAAGGATTATTCACACCTATTTCCTGGGAAAGTGAAAGTGTCCTGGAGCAGCACAGAGTAGCATAAGAAATGTCACTGAAAACCTTCATTAGCATATAAAATGTCATTGAAAAGGCTTCATTAGTATACGAAACATCACTAAAAAGCTTAATTTGTACATGAAATGTCACTGGCACTCAACTGCAATTAGAATACAGTACCAAGTATGGATATCTCCTTAACTGTACATTTGCTGGTATTTTGACTAACTAATCAAGGTGACAGGTCCACATTAATGATTAGATAATATTCCATTTACCGCAACACACTGTTCCTCATCCTTCATCTGATTACAAAAGGTTATTCCCTAGATCCAATTTCCTTATTTTAATAAGTCTGCCTCCTTTAAATGGATAGTAATATTTTATTACTCTTCATTTTGTAGCCCTTAAAAAAGAAATAAAATGCCCCCAGTGCCATCTCTCAAACCCTTATTGTTTGAGAGAAAACCACTTTCAAAGTTCCCCCCTCCCTGATGTCAGCATTCTAGCTGACTGCAGGGGAATCCGCTCCAGGGACCAGTTGGCAGCTCTGCAGCAGAGCTGAGATCGCATTAATGAAAAAGAAATCCTTCACTGAAAAGGTCTTCTACGTGGGCTTGGTCCCCCTGCAGTCAGCTAGAGCGCTGATGTCAGGCAGGGGGGAACTTTGAAAGTGGTTATCTCTCAAGCCATAAGGGTTTGAGAGATGGCACTGGGGGCATTTTATTTCTTTAAGGGCTACAAAATGGAGATTAGTAAAAAGTGTTACTATCCCTTTAAGGCACTGTATCAAATCATTTTGCAAGACTTATATTTATGTAATCTAATATTATCTATTAATTACACATACTGCTTGACTAATATCTAGATTCCCATTTCATATAAGTTCGATAGATTGGTTTCGCAAAAGGCTTTTCCTCATAAAACCATTTTGTTTTTCCACATAAAACCATTTTGTTTTTCCACAAAGTATTCCAAACAATCTTTAAAAATTAAAAAGGAGCGGGCTTGCTAACACTGCAGTTCAATGTATACCATCAGGACACCAGCCTTCCTTTGTCCTCTTCTTGTGTTAACCCTGCAACTGACAATGGTACGGTTGTACTTATGTGTTGAGGATTTTCTCCCATTACTTGCTTCTTGGTATATATCTATGAAAAGAATGTGTTCAGAACAGCAGTCTTTTCCTTATCCTCACTAATTAACATCCATTTTATTTTTAAAAGGTCCAGTGCTCTAGTTAAGTGTTTTTGTTTGTTTTTTTAAGTAGCAAAACACTTTTCAGTTAGACTTGCTCTTCGAATTCCATTTTCTTTGGTAACCTAATTGCCTTTTTGAAGTCTTTTGTTGCACTCCCAGTATATTAAAAAAAAAAAAGTTAAATTTACTCACCAATATTTGTTTTTCCTCTGTGTCCTCCCATGGCTACAGTGGGTAATTGGCTCCACCTCCCAGCTGGTAGGACCAATCCACATTTTATAAATAAGCTCTGCTGCCTCTGTTGTATAGTTATACCATTATCCAAGCTAGAAAGACACCATAGGTTAGATATTTTGTAGCAAGGAACCATAATAGCAGGTCAATTGGTAATATATGTAACTAAAGCGATACATTTACCAGTACCATTTAACTGAGAGGGTTGCCGTGGAAGGACACCGAGGAAAAAACAAAAATCGGTGAGTAATTTTCACCTTTTCCTGTGTCCAATCCACAGCTACAGTGGGACCTACCAGAGCAGTACCCCAGATGTTAGTAGGATGGGGAGGCCGTAGTTCAGACGGGGAGGGCTACTTCAAGCACCTTCCAACCGAACTTTGCATCAGCTGAGGACTGAAGGTCCAACCTGTAATGTCTTATGAACGCCGATACAGAAGACTATGTTGTGGCCTTGAAAAATTCTTCCAGAAATGCTGAGGCTTTCAGGACCCATAATGTTGACATGGCCCTGGTAGAGTAGGCCTTAATGCCCTGAGGTGGTTCAATATTAGCTGATTCACAGGCAAGTCTGATGCAGTCCCTAATCCATCTAGTAATAGATGGCTTAGATGCTGCCGAGCCCTTGAATTTTCCACAGAAATGAAGAGAGAGAGTCTGATTTCCTATAAAGTTTGGTTCTATCCAAATACAACTTTAGATAGCGAACCAGATCCAAATTATGTAGTCTTTTTTCCAGTTCCTGGGAAGGATTAGGACAGAATGAAGGTAATACAATTTCCTGGTTCAGGTGGAATTGGGAAACCACTTTGGAGCGGAATGAGGCCTTTGGCTGACTTACCACCTTGTGCTGGAGGAAAACCATAAAATGATGGAACACAGATTAATGCTTGAAGCTCACTCACCCTTCTTGTGGATGTAATGGCCATTAAGAATGCTGTCTTCAAGGTCAGATGTTTCACAGATATGTCTTGCAGGGGTTCGAAATATGGATGCCCTGCTAACTGTTAAAGGACTATATTTAAATCCCATGGGGAATAGTCTCTCTAATCGTGGGTTTGATTTTTGAGATAGATGCAATATATCTCTTGATGAGATGATTTTCTGTATAAGGAGTTGCCATTATTGCATATAAGGCAGAAAGCTGTACTTTTAATTATGCTGGTTTAAGGCCCTTTTGGAATCCAGATTACAGGAAGTCCAGGATCTGTGGTGTAGAGATGGCAGATCTATCCAATTTATTGGCTTTGCACCATTTATGGAATGTGGACCAAACCTTATAATAAATTTTCATAGAGGAGGGTTTTCGTCCTGCTAAGATTGTAATAATAACGGATTCTGAGAGGCCCTGTAGAGTTAGTGACTGCCGCTCAGGCTCCAGGCCCTGAGATGGAAGAATCCTGGATTGGGATGTAGAAGAGGGCCTTGGCTTAGTAGGTCTGGTATTTTTGGCAATTGTATTGGATTTTGAACTGACAATTGACGTAGATCCAAATACCATGGTTTTTGAGGCCAGTCTGGTGCTATCAATATGACCTCGGGTCTGTCCCTTCTGATTTTTCTTACCTCTTCTGTCATCAGTGGAAGAGGTGGAAAGATGTAGGCTAGGGGAAAATGCCAGGGAGTTTGGAGTGCATCTTGCTTTAGGGCTTGTGGTTCGTACCTTCTTGATAGATACACTGGTTGTTTAGGTGAGTTGCCTTGAGGTCTATTGATGGCGTTCCTAAATCTTTTGTTATGACTTGGAACACCTTGTTCAGGCTCCATTCTCCCAGGTCTATTCAGCGATGACTCAAAAGTCCACCTGGACATTCAGGTGCCTGGACAGGAAGCTGGCTGTTAACCCTTTGAGTGCCAGAGTGGTACGGGAATGCATTACTTTTTAATGCATTCCGTACCACTCTGGCACTTAAAGGGTTAATGTCAACAGGTTGTTCTCTGCCCAGTAGAGGATCCTTAGGGCTAATTTGTTTAGCTGAGGGTTTCTTGTTCCCCCCTGATTTAACAGGTACTGTACTGCCGAGGTGTTGGCTGACCTTATGAGCACTGCGGAACCTTTCAGTGTCTTTTTGAAGTAGAGTAGAGTCTTCCATACCGCCAGTAATTCCAGGTGGTTGATGTGTAGTTTTGATTCCTGACTGGACCAGGAGCCTTGAATAGTCTTTGTTTCCCATATTACTCCCCAGCCTGTCTTGCTGGCATTTGTGTACAGGATATTCCAAGTTGGTTCTGTTAGAACATTTGGAAAGGTTTGATTGATGGGTCCACCAACGTAATTCTCGTCTTGCTGACTTTAGCAGTGGAACTTTCTGCTGTAGATTGACTGGATTCCTCTTGTAATACTTAAGATAATTGGCGTGTGTCCAACGAAAGTGAACCTTGGCCAAAGGTAGGATCTGCACTGTAGATGATAGGTGTCCCAGAAGTTTTTGGAAGTCTGACAGGCTGTGAAATCTCATTTGGAGAAAAGACATAACCTTGGTCCTGATTCGCAATTGTCTGTCTTGCGATAGGAGTGCTATGTTTCTTTCGGTGTCGAAATGTTATCCCTAGGAATAGTAGCTTTTGAGTCAGCAATAGGACACTTTTTTGCATAGTAACTAGCCATTCTAGCTTCTGAAGTAGAGTTGTGCACTTGTTTGTATTTAGAATGGACTGTTGGTAAGACTTTTCCACTATTAGAATGTCATCCAGATACGGAATGATTTTTACTTGATAACTTTGTCTGAGAGCTACCATGGTGGCCGTCATCACTTTGGTAAAAACTCAAGAAGCAGAGGCCAGTCCGAAGGGTAGAGTCTGAAACAGATAAGTGTCTACCTAGGATGTGGAATCTTAGGAAATTTCTGTGACATTCTTTTATGAGGATGTGATAGTATGCTTCCTTTAGGTCTATTCTTGTAAGGAAGGATTCAGGCTGTATGAGTTTCAAGGTTGATGCTATTGTTGTCATCTTGAAGTGGCGTATTTTCAATAGCTTGTTCAGTTTCTTTAAGTCCAAGATCAGACGCAATTCCCCTGTAGGCTTTAAAATAGAAAAAAAGATTGGAATAGAAGCCCATGAATCTCTGATGCTTGGGTACTTCTTCTATCACATTGTTGCTGATTAAAGTCTGTAGAGCTTGCAGTCTGCCCCCTACTGGAGGAGTGCAAGCGGTTGCACTGGCTTCATTGTTTGAACTGTCAGTTTGGCTGGAAATTCCTGCGATTCCCAGGCTGTGAGGGTCCACTTCGTCTCTGGTCAAAATTGCGTCCAGGCTGGTATCTACATGCTTCACGAAAGGACTGTTTCCGGTATTGCTTGATTCTGGGCCTTTTTCCTTGGGGCAAAAACTGACTTTTGCCGCCAGAGGATCTTTTAATAATGTCTTCAAGCTGATCACCAAATAGTTTGGTCCCAGCAAATGGTAAGGAGATTAATCTATTCTTTGAAGATGGATCAGCCTCCCAAGATTTAATCCATAATGACGCCTGGCTATGAAAATGCTCTTGCTAGTAGACGTATATTATCCAATGAGGCATGACACGAATAGTTAATAGCATCCTTAATTGTAGTCAATACTTTTAATATGCGTGATCTGGATACTGAAGATTCTATCTTCCCCTCTATTTCTGATACCCATATACGCAGGGTATGGAAGACCGATGCCATGGCTCTGGCAGTTTTGAGATTTTGTCCCACAATGGCAAACTTTTTCTTAAGTTGTCAGCACGTTTATCCATTGCATCTTTTAGGGTAGTCCCATCTACTAGTAGAATGGTAATTCTCCGTGCTGTTTGAGCTAAGGCCGCATCAACCTTGGGTGGAGTGACCCACGCGGATGTTTCTTCTACTGCAAATGGATACATTAATTGGAACCTTTTTGATACAGAGTTGCGCATATCTGACTGTTTACATTCGGTTGAAATTATGTCCTGAATAGAACTGTGAATTGGGATCTGGGGGCTAGCCTTCTTGTGACCTACAAAGGCTGTATCAATTATATTGATGTCTTTTTGGACTTCAGACAACCCTAATGTTTTCCTCATAGCCTTTACAAGGCTGTCCATGCAGTCAATGCTGAAGCTACCTGCTTCGTCCGTCAGTTTCCCTTCTTCCACAGAGGTCCTGATTCAACTTCAGTAAAGCTCTCTTCATTCTCTTCTTGCCTTCTAGAGGGGTCTGGATCTAATTCTCTCGGTCTCTTGTGTGCTGATTCCTGTATAGATGAAAGTCTCCTGCATGAAGGATTTTATCCATGTGATGAAGTCTTGGAACTGCACTGGAATATCACCCCCTATTGCCTTTTTGAGGCAGTCACCACACAGCTTTGCTTTATCTTCTTTGGTAGCATCTGACATTTTTGCTTTATCTTCTTTAGTGTCTTTACGAGTAGCCATACTCTAGATCTCCTTAACGCTATCCCAGAACTTATAAAAATAGCTTAGTGACACAATGGAAGCCTAATACATACAAGCTTAAGGTACAGTGTAATTAGCCTTACCGGTAAGCGAAGACGTCATCCATCTGCCTGGATTTGAAGAGAAGCTCCCGCCGCGCGAGTTTTCCACTTGCGTTCCATCACTTCTGGTTTCAGGATTCAATCATGGGACATTGCGCGCACTTCATCCATGCGCCGGAACACTGATTGAGGCCAGGGAGTTGAGCAGAATGCCGAAGCAACCGCCAGGGCTCCCCCAGTGATACACACAATCCTCAGAACCTGAGGTAAGAGGTTGGTGGATGCGGGATCGTCATACTAAGGGATGCAACAGCGTTTAGGCAGGCTGCATTGCAGAAAATAAAAGGTATTGAAGTTAGGTGGATAAAAGTTTCTTGAGTGGGAGGTAAGCTCTGTCCTCCAGCTTGGCAGGACCAAAATAACTATACAACGAAGGCAGCAGAGCTTATTTATAAAATTTGGATTGGTCCTACCAGCTGGGAGGCGGAGCCAATTACCCACTGTAGCCGTGGATTGGACAGAGGAAAATGCTGTTGTTTCAATGCAACTTTCCATTTAACCACACGGGTGGTGGTGTTTTAATACACACTTATCCCCAAGGGCATATACTGTTGAATATATTTCTCTAACCAAAGCTTGAATTCTGTCCATTTTTCCTTTTAAATGATTCATGCCAGTCTTAGTTGCAATTGTGCTGTTAAGAGTCTTGGTTGAATTTATGTTTGGCATATTTAAATTGATCTCAAATGAAACCATGTTGTGATCACTATTTCCCAATTGATCACCTACTTGAATATTGAACACTATGTTATTTGTTGTGACAAGGTAAAAAAGGAATATATTGTTGACACATACACTTTATTTGACATGTAGCTTTACTTAAAGCAGAACTACCACCTCCACTAAAGACGCCCTGCAATACTTATGCAGGTGGCAACTAGCTTACTAATTGTTATTTTACCTCTCAAAAGTGCCCACGAATAAAGTTATCCTTAAAGGGACAGTAATGTCCCAAAAAAAAAAAAAAAAATGCCCCAAACCTCTATGGTTTGAGAGATATAGGGATTCAAAGTTTGCCACTCTCTCCCTTTCTCTTGACATCAGCGTCTAGCAGACAGCAGGAGATCCCGGTCAGGGGACTCTGCAGCAGAACCGAGATCGGGTTACCTATAAAGAATTCATTCACTAAAAATGTCTACAAAGTGTGCTTGCAAATCAGGCATACTTTGTAGAGCTTTCCAACAAATTAATTCTTTATAGATAACGCGATCTTGGCTCTGCTGCAGAGCCTCCTTGAGTCGTACAACTCTATTCTCCTGCTGTGAGCTTTACAGCTGACATCAGGAGAAGGGGAGGAAGGGGGTACTTTGAATCCCTATATCTCTCAAATCATGGCGGTTTGAGAGATCGGGTTTGGAGCATATATAAGTCTACAAAACTGGATTTTTTTGGGGGGAGGGGGACACTACTGTCCCTTTAAAGTTCCGAGACTGATGGCCAGGTTTCTGCAGCCTGTGCCGTCAGTCTTCTGGAGCTGTCCGGGCCAGTGCAATGCCTGTGAAGGGTGAAGAGGACTGACAGCCAGGCACGCATTCAATATTTCGCGCTGTGAAGCCTGGCTTCCAGTCTCAGAAGCTTAAGGATAACTTTATTCGTGGGCACTTTTGAGAGTTAAAATAATGATTAGTAAGCTAGTCGCCACCTGTCTAAGTATTGCAGGGTGACTTTAGTGGAGGTGGTAGTTCCGCTTTAAGCAAACTCACAAACATGCCACTCTTAGCTTATCGACAGGTCTCATTACTCCAGAATATATCTGAATAGCTATGATTTCCCTTAAACCCCCATCATTCCAGAATACCCAAGATGTGCAACTTTTCTCATTTGCAATAAAAGTTGGGCCTCATCATTCTTAGCAATATTTGGAGTTCTGCAGTATATACCCACTTCAATTGCTATCCACAAAGACTCACATTATCAGTTTTCTCACAAGTATCTTCCCATTAGGCTTTGGAACTGGCCTCAAATATAGGTACATACCTCCCCTCATCTGTCAGTCCTGTCTCTAGGATGTGCATCATCTCACTCTGTTTCAGTAATACCAATTGGGTCAAAATGCTCATTAAATCGCTAACATTTCCAGGTCACCTATTAGGTCCATCATACTTCTTATAGTTGCTTTCATACAGTTAATTTTGTGATAGCCATGCCATGTACAAAGTTGTCTTTTTCTAGATCTAAATTTAACTGTGGACGAACCCTGTTAACTACATTTATCCTCCAACTTCTCCACCCCTACAACCCTTTATGTGTGCCTACATATTATATACATTACCACCTGACCCTATTGTTACTAGCTCTACAACCATTTCACTGTTTAAAAGCTCCTCCACATTTCTAAGCATTCTAACCTCTAGCAGAACAGCTCACTTTCCATTCAGGAGTAATCCATCATTACTAAAAGAAACAAGAGTAAAGTCAGCCCAGTGCTCTAAAATCCCAAACACAATCTTCCTACACTAATCATGGCTCAGGAGGTATTTCAGAAACTAATACCCTGGAGGGCCTTGATCTGAGCTTGGCAGCAGATTTTTTTTTTAGGTTCTTCCAACTTTGTCATTGGAACTATATGTACCAAGACAGCTGAAACCTTTCCAGCCCCTCCCAATAATCTGTCTGCCCTGTCATCAACATGAAAAAACTGAGAACCCAGAAGACAATGTATATTTGGCATTCACAGTCCAGGCAAAAGATTACTGTAATAATGAAGTCCCCTATGACCACTGCCTACCTTAGTTTGTGCCCAATCTGCTTCCTATCTAAACTGAAAGGACTGTTTCTCTTGCTATTAGAAGGGTCCACCCTCTAGAACGATACCAATTTTGAACTATCCTCACAACATCACACAATCTTGCAGGTTTGATAGTTGCGTTAGCTCAGACCTGGCCTCACTGGAATGACTTTTCTTACACCTTTTTTCACTTTAATAGAGGGGTAGTCAGTGGTTGGACCTTCAGCCATTTGCCTGTTAGGGATTATAGTAATTATAGACCCCAGTAGTTGGAGATTCAAAAACTGACTGGCCTTAGTACATAATCCCTTGATGCATATACTGAAGCATCCCATTGGTCAGTAGGCTTGGAAAGACTTTGTAACTATTCTGATAACCCAAAAGTGGGGAAACAACCCCAGAAGAGTTTCTCAATCCCAGTACATATACAGCCGTTCAAAGTACAAGTATCACTGTTTCCTGAGGTGATACACAGTGCTACAGTTATTTAGACCAGTACCTTGATGTTCTGACAGATCTATATCTTTATTAAAATAATGCCCAGCTAAAATCTAACTGGCTGGCAGTGCCATGTGTGCTGAAGTAACACACTCTGTCCAAAATCCAAAACTGGTTTGACTGGAAGATGTAACAGAGTCAATAAGCCCCTAGAGGGGAGCCCATTCACAAATGCACCATCTGCAGCTATGCCACTGTTGCCATCCAAGGTATGTATTTTCTGCCCAGTAAAATGGATCATTTTGGCCTAAAAACAGCTCCCAAGTACAGCAAGATACTAAAAGGCATTTGGAGAGAGCGAGAGAGGATCAATTCCTACTGATATAAACTGGACTTTTACCTCTAGGATATTAGCGAGGCCTTCAATATTTAATATGTTGACATCTCTAGATTTTAAGGGATTAAACCTTTGACCACTAAAGGGGAGTAGAATGCAGACCCCCTTTTAGACCCTGAAATGGCTAAAAGCCCATTTTAATCCTTTCAGTGCCAGAGGGGTACACAGCTCGTTGCAGAGCAATGTGTTGCGTACCTCTACTGCATTCAAAGGGTTAAATCAGTGGGAATTTTTTTTTTTTTTTTATCCTTTATGGTACAATTGTTTTGCACTAAAACTGTTCCCCCTTTTGTTTTTGTACACAAGGCCCCAAGTCTGCTCCCACAGAAGTAGACTGACTAGAACATGATGATTTCCATTTAAAGGGGAACTACCACCCCACAAAAACTTTATCTGAATCCAATCCCCATCTAGCGACTAGCTGCTTAGTAGCGCTAGTCGGCAGAATTATTACCTGGTTTAACAGATTTTAAGCTTGTTCCGAAGCTGACAGTAGCAGGAAGCACGGACATCTTGCCATAGTACTGTCCGTGCGCCTGCGCTGTCAGTCCCTTTTGGAGCTGTGCTTCCTGCTACTGTCAGCCTCGAAACACGTTAAGGCAGGTAACAATTCTACCGACTAGCGCTACTAAGCAGCTAGCTGCCAGATAGGGACTGGATTCAGATAAAGTTTTTTGGGGTGGTAGTTCCCCTTTAAAGTGTTAGAAATGTCCACAAAGAAGCTTTTTGCATTTAGAAGAGCTTAAAAAGCTGCGCTAAATGCAAAAAAAACCGTATCTCTCAAACCGCTATGATTTAAGAGATATGGGCGTTTAAAGTTTGATCTCTCCTACTGACAGCTGTAAAGCTGTCAGCAGGAGATCCATGTTGGCCGACATGGAGTCGCTTGAGCAGAGCCGCGATCTCGTTATTTACCACGAATTCCTTCATTGGAATGGTCTAAGAAGAGTGCTTGAAAACCAGGTTCACATTTTAGACCATTCCAATTAAGAATTTCGTGGTAAATAATGAGATAGCGGCACTTCTCAAGCGCCTCCATGTCAGCCGACATGGATCTCCTGACAGCTTTACAGCTGTCAGTAGGAGAGATCGAACTTTAATTGCCCGTATCTCTTAAATCATAGCGGTTTGAGAGATACTTTTTTTTGCATTTAGCTCAGCTTTTTAAGCTCTTCTAAATGCAAAAAACTTTTTTGTGAACATTACTAACACTTTAATAAAGTAAGAATATTTACTAAGATATTCATTCAAGATTTGGGATGTCTTAGGACATGTTACAAAATGTATACAAAGATATCATGGAGACAGTTTCCCTTTATGTAAAAAAAATGTTAGCCACTTGGATACTATCCACATGTCCCTCCCATCAATCATACACCAAAAATATGGTTGAAGTCTCAGAATCCTAGGGAATTAAATACTAAAGTAACACTAAGAGATACAATATTGCTTTTTCCTGTATAAAGGCCATAGTGATGCATATAAAACTATCCTGTACTATAAATGAACACTACGGATTCAATACAAGACCTTTTTAAACAGACTTTACATAGCTCATAAGTCACCAGTTCTCTTCTGGTTTGGTGTTCAGATCTGCACAGCAGGATGTCCTCAGAGCTTAACCCAACAGTCACTAACACTACTTCCCGCCACAAAGAAGCCTATTAATGGCAGATATGACAACACTGTATGGGGAGGAAAACGTTCTCATGAGCACAGAGTAAGGAACTGACTTCACCTAGCTGTGCCAATCTCCATGAAGTGGGTGGTGCTTATTAGGCACAAGAAAAAAAAAATACATAAATATTAAAATACTGGTCTCCCCTTGATCCCTCTCCTCTTTCCCTCCCTCTCACTTTCCTTTCCTCTACCCACCTTCATGCTTCCATTTGATGCCAACTTCATCAGCTGTTTATGTCCTTTGAGGATATCTGCCATTGGAAAAATTAGTTAAGGTCCTGACAGGGCAGTACCATAGTGTCAATGAGCAGAACTTTGTGGGGGACTCAAGATATTGTACTGAGGTGAGGAGAGGGAAGGTGAGGAGGATAGAGGGGAGACCAGCTTTTATTATTTTTCTTTTGTGCGTAGAAGGAGAGAAAAGGGGAGTGTATTACACACATACTTACATTTTTTCTTATAATATTGAGCTTAATTCACACCTGAGTATTAATAATACACAAATGCTTATTATACCTCAGATTTTATGGTAACTCCCAAATTAGTGGATACTGAGGTATGTGATTGACACATTAATACTTTATAATCCAACCAGCAAAAGAAGCACGTTGATGCCCATGCAAGAAGTGGCAGGAGAAAGGAGAGATATTCCACTATCCGGTAGTAGTGACAGAACAACACAAATGGTGCGAAAGCACGGTCTTGTTCCACGTGTATTTGAACAAAGTTAAATGTAATTACTTACTTGCATTTTACTATAAACAATTAAAAGCGATGTGAACTTTTGAAAATGATTGGGTGCTATAGAGATCCCTAAAGTATGAGAACATATTCAGTAGACCTTTTTAAAACTTTGGGTGGTAGATAGCTTTGCCACCTTTTCCTCAAAAAAATACCGGCCATAGCTGTGGGCCGGTAAAGACTGAGTCACAAAAGGGAGGAGCCACAAAAGGGGCAGAACCACTCATGACCCTACAAAATGGAGCTTCAGGCTCCCTGTTACAGGTACCAGGAGCTCTGAAGCACAGTAGTAGCTAAGGTCTAGAAATAAAATAGATGCGCATAGATGGATAACCTCCACAAAAACTGTTTGGCTTAGTGGAGAGTGGTAAAATACCGGCCGGGTGGCAACCATATCCGGACTCCTGATCTGGAGGCTCTTCTACAATACACCTCAGCTCCATATATTATGGTCCATACTTTTAAAGAAACAGTGGAACAATTCTGGGACACAGGGACTTTGCTATATGAGACAAATACACATTACCAGTCATTTAAATGGTACTCTTAAACTAGAAATGCCAGAGTAGTATACAACTCATTGCAAAGGAGTGTGTTATGCATCTGGCAATCAAAGGGTTAAGTGAGACCTCTAGCTGCCATGGGGTCAAAAGCCTCATTTACATCAATGGTAAAACCCGGCAGACCCCTGTGATGCACTTGATCTGCCCCAGAATCGATCCACTTTGCCATTATACATAAGATCCTATGACTCTGTGATTCACTCGGCTGTACTCCCACCCCTCTTTCCTGATCCATGATACACTGGACTTTGGGGTTCTCTCCTTTGATACAGTATATGTTATATATCACGTGTGACACCCCAGTTACTCTATGTCCACCTGACTCCTCCATATGTAAGACCTGAGTCTCCAAAATAATGACTCTGGGCTCCACTCTCTATTCTAATATTCATATTTATTACTTTAGGCCCCATTATTGTTAATATCCTGTGTAGGACTTCTGGCTTCCCAACTATATTTTCTGACTCTATAGCAGCAGGGGCCCGCTACACACTGGATAGTGCAGGACTAGGGGGGCTCCCTATCCCCCAGATCAGGGCTTAAAACTTTAAGTCCTTTGCTACTAGCCAGACCTGAAAAGTTACTCTCCACTGCAAGCCATAGCATACCCACCAGGGCTGAATTTCTACTCGCCAGGGCTAAATTTTCACTCGCCATTGCCTAGTGGAAATTTTGAGCCCTGCCCCAGATTATACAGGACTATGGGCTCCTCTTATGTATACTCCTGGGCAAGATAATACAAGACTAGGGGTCCCCACTCCCCTCTTCTGTAGTTTGTGGTCCAGAACTAGGGGCACCTACTCATATAATCTCTATCTCACCAGCCTACTACTAAATCACTATTCAATCCATATGAGATGTTGCCTACTCGTCCTCACCAAAGGCACTCTGTATTACACAGTGCCAAAGCCCACACATACTCCAGGGTCTCCCCCGTAGAGGTGCCCAAGAAAGCCCAGAGAGGGCAACCACCGAGATACCAGAAGCCACGTCCACCATTACCACCCTCCTTCCTCTTATGCACATACCTGCCCCATAGAACAGCAGCTAATCAGAAGCCACAGCACAGCATACCACCCAATCTCTGGCAGCACAGCTGCAAAACTGACAGGGAATGCTGAGTCACTGAGTCTGCCAGAGATTCGCCTCCCTCAAACCATGCATCTCAAAGTTCCCAGTGGTTAGTACTTGCCTCCCTCCTTCAATGAGGGGGGAGTCAGGCATAATTCGAATCTAGCATTTTCCCCTGGCCCGGGTGGACACACACAAAGGGAGAAATTTTTCTTACCGATATTTCCTTTTCTTCTGTGTCCCTCCATGGCGATAGAGACTAATGGGGTGTGTCAGCGCCCCCCAGCTGGCGTAGGACTAAGTTAAATTATAAAAGGAGCCTTCCCGCTCCTCCCTTCAGTCATCATTTGTCAAAGCTAAAAAACATAAATAGAGATGTTAAAATAGAGGGCAGGGGCGCCATGGAGGGACACAGAAGAAAAGGAAATATCGGTAAGAAAAATTTCTCCCTTTCTTCTGTGTCCCTATCATGGCGATAGAGACTAATGGGGACATACCCAAGCAGTAATAAATCAATGGGTGGGAAACGAACACTGTCCCTATCAGTCAAATACATGTCTGCGTATACATATGACTTATGTAAATAGAGAAAAAGGAAGGATATCACCTTCTTACCGGACCGGTCTGTATGGCTGTTTCAAGGACCTTTCTTCCGAATTTTGCCTCTGCTGAGGAATGTACATCTATTTGATAGTGCTTTATAAACGTGGAGATAGAGGACCAAGTGGCTGCTCTACAGATTTCTTCGGGAGAAGCAGAGGCTCTTGATGCCCAGGAGGTAGCTACCGCTCGGGTAGAATGGGCTTTCAGGATTTTAGGAGGGATTTTTCCTGCTTCCAGATAAGATATCCTTATGCACTGAGTTATCCATCTAGACAAGGAGGATTTTGAGGCTGAAGATCCTTTATATTTTCCTTGGAAGTGGACAAAAAGGGAATCTGTTTTCCTGAAGGGTTCTGTTCTATTAAGGTAAATAGAAACACACCTTACCAAATCCAGATTATGGAACTTCTTTTCTTTTTCATCTTTTGGATTTGGGCAGAACGAGGGTAAAATGATGTCCTGGTTCAGATGAAAATCGGATACTACTTTTGACCTAAAAGAAGGCTTGGTTCTTAAGACTATCTTATCTTGATGGAACACCGTGTAGGGTGGCTTGGAAGATAATGCTTGAATTTCTGAAACTCTTCTTGCAGATGTTATAGCAGTTAAGAAGGCCGTTTTTATAGTAAGCATTCTTAAAGGTATCTTTTCTAGAGGCTCAAATTTTGGAGATGAAGATAACTGATCAAGTACCATATTCAAGTCCCAAGGAGGAATAACCTTTCTTATTCTAGGTCTAGCCTTTGTTACGGCTTTTAGGTACCTTTTTACTAGGTGGTCTTCTGCAAACTGTTTTGCCAAAAAAGCTGATAAGGCTGAAACATGCACTTTTAATGTGGATGGTTTTAATCCTTTTTCAAAGCCTTGCTGAAGGAAATTCAGAATATGTGATGTTCTTATACCGGATCTTTTTATTTTTTCAGATATACACCATGCTGAAAAAACTTTCCAAACCCTGCAGTATATTCTGGAGGTGGATTTTTTCCTCCCCTCTGCTATAGTATTTATGACTGCGTCTGAGAGTCCTTTTGTTCTTAATGAGTTCCTCTCAGCCTCCAGGCCATCAGTTTCAAAAAGGCTGGGTTTTGGTGAAATACTGGACCTTGGAACAGGAGGTCTGGACGGTTTGGAAGTGGCCATGGATCCTCTATCGCCAGATTGACTAATTCTGAGAACCAAATTCTCCTTGGCCATTCTGGAGCTATTAGGATGACATTTGCCTTCTCGATTCGGATTTTCATTAGAACCCTTGGAATCATTGGGGTTGGTGGAAAAATGTATGCTAGAGGGAAGTTCCAGGGGTGAGCCATGGCATCTATCCCTTGAGCTTTTGGATGTCTTGTCCTGGAGAAGAAGGTGTTGCATTTCTTGTTCTCCCAGGTTGCCATGAGATCTATCACTGGATTTCCCCATTTGCTGACAATCTGGTTGTAAATCTCTGGGTTGAGGGACCATTCCCCTGGCTCCATTTTGTTTCGACTCAGGTAGTCTGCCTGGAGATTCAAGACACCTGCTATGTGAGTGGCTGACAGGGCCATTAAGTTCTTTTCTGCCCATCCCAATATCTTCTGGGATTCTAGGATCAGAGCTTTGCTCTTTGTCCCTCCTTGGTTTTTTATGTAAAGCACTGCCACCATGCTGTCTGACAGGATCTGGACTGGTTTGTTTTTGACAAACTTCCTCAGGCTTTTTAGAGACAGATAGATGGCTCTGAGTTCCAGGATATTTATGTGAAGAGATTTTTCCTGCTGAGACCATGTCCCCTGAATGGAGATGTTGTTCCAGCAACCTCCCCATCCTGTCAGGCTTGCGTCTGTTGATATCTTTTGCCAGTTTAGGTCCTGTAGGGAGGTTCCTTTCCCGAGGTTTCTTGAGTCTGTCCACCACAGTAGTTCTGATTTTACCCGTGGAGTCAACAGGATTCTTTGCGAGGTGTTCTCCGAATCCTTGTTCCAGTGAGTTAGGAACAACCTTTGGAGAGGCCTCATATGACTTCTGGCCCATGGTACTACTTGTATCGCAGAGTTCATTATTCCTAGAATTCTCATATATTCGTGAGCAGTATGAACCTTCTGTTTCCTGAAGGACTTGATTCTGCTGATTATTCCCTTTATCCTTGATGAGGATAATGTCACTTGATTGATCTTGGTGTTGAAGGTCATGCCCAGAAAATCCAGGTGCTGGGATGGCTGAGTTTGACTTTTTTGAATGTTGATTATCCAACCCAGCTTCTGTAGATGGAACAAGGTTTCCTGGGTATCCATCTCCGACTGATCCTTGGATAGTGACATAATGAGGAGGTCGTCTAGGTATGGGATAATAGTTATTCCCTTCCTCCTCAGGGGCTCCAAGGCTACCGCAAGGATCTTTGAAAAAATCCGTGGGGCTGACGAAAGACCAAATGGCAGCGCTCTGAACTGCCAGTGTTGTGCCATGAAACAAAATCTCAGAAACTTGTGATGGGCTGGTGCTATCTTGATGTGATAGTAAGCCTCTTTGAGATCCACTGTTGTTAGGAAGGATGCTGGATGAATCGTCTGGATTACTGATGACGTACTTTCCATCTTGAAGGATCTTGTCTTTATGCTTGTATTCAATGACTTTAGATCCAAAATAATTCTGAACCCCCCTGATATCTTTGGAACTGCAAAGATCACAGAATAGAAGCCTCCTTTCTCCTGTGGAGGAACAGGTTCTATTACTTTGTTGAGGGCAAGGTTTTGAACTGAGTTCTCTAAACCTCTTGCCGCCATGGGATCTCTTGGCGTTCTTGAAGTTCTGAAAACATTTCTTTGGGGAATGCGGCCGAATTCCAGAAAATACCCTGTCTCTAATATTTGAATTACCCACTTGTCTGGAACAGCTAGATTCTTCCAGGCTTGTAGGAAGTTTTCCAGGTGACCGCCGACTGGAATTAGAGGCAGGATAGTTTGAACTTCATGAGGTTTCCTTCTTGAATTGTCCACTTTTGGCTCCCGTCTTCTTAAATGAACCCCTTGAGGTCTGACCATAACCAGTTTTCCTCTGATCATACTGTCTTGATGCTTGGAAGCGTTTTGGATCTCGAAAGGACCTTCTATTAGCTGTTGAAGGAGAAGTTTTCCTTTTCCTATCTTGCGGAAGAAAAGAACTTTTTCCCCCCGTTACCTTTTTAATTATCTCTTCTAGTTGTTCTCCAAACAAAGTGGATCCCGTAAAAGGTAACGACACCAGCTTATTCTTTGAAGATGGGTCAGCTCCCCATGTTCTTAACCACAAGGCCCTTCTGGCTGTAATGGACAAGGAAGAGGATCTGGCCGCTAATCTGATTGCTTCCCAGGAGGCGTCACAAGAGTATCCCATTGCTTCCTTAATGAATGCAACTTCTTTCATTAATTTTGACCTGGAAACAGATGATTCAATTTTTTGTTCCAGCTCTGACAGCCATATTCTTATTGTTCTGGATACACATGTTAAGGCTGTTGCTGCTTTTATACTCTGTCCTAGGACCGCAAATTGTTTTCTTAGGGTAGCCTCTAACCTCCTGTCCATAGGATCTTTTAATGAGGAGCCGTCTTCCATAGGCAAGGTGGTCTTCTTTGTTAGTTGTGCAATAGGAGCATCTACTTTTGGAGGTGTTGTCCAGGCTGAAGCTTCCTCTTCTTTGAAGGGATACATTTTGTGAAATCTTTTTGATTCGGTTATTCTTTTGTCACCTTTTTTCCATTCCATTTTCACCAAGTCAGATACCGAATGATGAATGGGGAACACTGGACTTTCCTTCTTTTTACCTAGGAATGCCGTATCCAAAACCCCATGCTCGATGGCTTCTTCTGTCAGGCCTAGAGTCTTTCGTAGGTTTTTTAATAAAGGCTCCATTTTCTCAATATTAAAAGATCCTTCATCGTCATCTTGAATTTCTCCTTCCTCTTCTGATGAATATTCAGATAAATCTTCAAAAAGGCTGGAATCGTCTGCTTCAATATGCATAGAGGATGTACCTTCTCCTGGATCCTCTAGTCTAGGCCTTTTTTTGGAAATGGAAGGGGCTTGTAAGGAGGATAAGGTTTGCTGCATAGAATCCTTCATCCACGTTAAAAAATCTTGAAATTGGGATGGAACATCTGTATTAGCCGCCTTCTTTAGACAATCTGGACACAACTTTGAAGACTCCTCTGTGGGTAATAGATTATCACATCCTAGACATGACTTAACTTTATGAGTAGTTTTTTCCTCTTTATCAGAAATAGCCTTGTCTTTCTCCTTTTCCTTAACTGGATTCTTGGAGGTGGAAGACATACTTGAACGTAAAACTTAGCTTTTAATGGTATAATAAAAACAATAAATAATACATAGCCCAAACATTCCATATAGAGTTTAACACAAAGCTTGCCTCTTAAATACAGTAGGCCCTGGGCGTGCGTTCCACCCTGGAATGCATAGGCCCTCCCCACAATGATAGCAGACCATGTTTAAATAGAGGGTGGCATGCAGCCCTTACCTTTCCCTCTATTGTAGTAAGCGATCCATTGTAGGGGAAGGATTGTTGGTAGGAGGTAGCCTGCCACCGGATCGGTCCTTTTCCTGGGCCCAGCATGACAGCGGACGCTGCCATGACATCACTTCCTCCTGGATGCGCCGAATCTCACCCGAAGCAGGGGAGACTCAAGGCGCTTGCTGGGACTCCATACGGCTTGCCGCCTCAGCCTGCGGCAAGCCCTTCGGGAGAAGCGTGACCCTCTCCCGGCTACAAGCAGCAGAAATGCGGCCAAGGAAACGGAAACGGAGGACGAAGGAAAAAAAAAAAAAAAAATTTTCAGGTAGGCGAATGACTGCGTACAGTCACTACCCCAGCTGCGTAGGACAAAAAGACTGAAGGGAGGAGCGGGAAGGCTCCTTTTATAATTTAACTTAGTCCTACGCCAGCTGGGGGGCGCTGACACACCCCATTAGTCTCTATCGCCATGATAGGGACACAGAAGAAATACTGCCTTTTCAATTGCACATAATGATGAAACAAAAGTCTGAGTGTTAAAGGCAACAGGGTCCCATTCCCAAAGTGTCCACATGGAAAAGAAGACAGCTGCCAACGTCATTGACAGTATATCATAGAAGGACCCTCAGGTTTAAATAAGTTAATGAGTAGGGTGATATAGTCCCATCTAAAACTCACATGTGTCTATAATATTAATGACACTCATATATTGTTCTCATTAAAGTGTGTTAACCATCTGAGTGCCAGAGGAGTATGAAAAGTCGCAATGCAAGTTATTTTGATGTTAAAGTGATAGTAATACTTAAAAAATATATATTTTATATTGTAGCCATTAAAAAATCATTAAAAATTATATGTCTTATCTCTCAAACCTTTATGGTTTGAGAGAGATTCACAAGCAAAGGTTCCCTTCACTGACCGGAACTGTCAAGTCTGCCATCTAGCTGTCAGATTTGGAATCCAGTCCACAGATCAGCCAGTGGCTCTTCAGCAGAGCCGAGATCACAAGATGTAAAAAGAACTACTTCACTGGAGCAATCTACAAAGTTTGCTTGCAAACCAGGCATACTTTGTATACCATTTCAATTAAGTAGTTCTTCTTATATCTTGCGATCTCGGGTCAGCTGAAGAGCCATGGCTGGTCTGAGGACTGGATTCCAAATCTGACAGCTAAAGCAGTGATGTCAGTGAGGGGGGGGGGGGGGACTTGTCTCATGAATATCTCTCAAACATAAGACTGATATCGTTTTTAATTATTTTTTAATGGCTACAATATAAAATTATTTTTTTTGAAGTATTACTATGCTTTTAACAGGTCAAACAAGGTTGAAAAACAATTTACAAGCAGATGAATGTGTTGCACACACCTCTGGCACTGTAGTTTCCATTGCAATTGGCAAGTGTAAGCGATGGGTGCAAGATACAGAAGTGATGGGTCCCAGTACAGTAGCCTATTGTCGATAGAGCATCTCCAAGTGGAGGTGAAAGTTACTTGTGCCAAGATGGAATGTCAGGAAGTGGAGTTACTGGTATATTAACATTTTCACTGCCAGAGCTGTAGACAACTCATTGAAAAGCAATGAATTGCTTACCCCTCTGGCACTTAAAGGGATAAACTCTGCTTCCCCGCATTCCAGCTCAGTACAAGTACCTTTCACCTCCACTTGCAAACACTCCATCAACAATAGGCAACCTTACTGGAACCCGTCACTTCTATACCTTGCACAGTGGCAGCTTGCTGTCCCGTAGATCAAACCAGTGTGACCTAGGCTTCGACGCCGCAACTGCCTCCCAGCTCTACAATGATGTGGTCGCATCAGCCCTGCACCTCACGTTGGCCCCACTGGCGGCTTGTCAAGCTGGTTCTCCATCCACCTACCCATACAGATGCTGTTGAGGCAGCCCATGCCATAAGACGAGTAGAAGTGGGGGGGGGGGGTTTGTTTGCATGTTTTCATCAGATAAATGTAGGTTTGGGGCAAATAGTTGGCATGTAATGTTTTTGTAATACCACAAAAGTTATTGGTGGGTAAATGATGCAACATGTGTTGGTGGAGCAGGGAGAAAGTGAGTGAGGTGTAAGTTCTTGTAACGTGTTGGGGGTGCAGGGAGAGTCAACTTTTTTTTTTTTTGAGGTAGACCCAATTTCACCCCCCCCTGTACATTGTGGCAAGGCACTATGGAGGAGGAAGTTCAGCCCATGATACAGAGGAAGGCAAAAAACATTGTATACATTTCCAATTAAGCTCCAAGTGGTTATAATAATTCCTTCCTGACTTGATATGGTAGTTGAATATTTCTCTGGATCTACATCCTATCTGCTTTGAAACCAACTGTCATAATTCTGAAAATTGTTCTGAGCTAGAAAGGTATTCATTACTTTTTTGAAGGCAATTGCAAATGTCTGGAAGCCCAGCATCCCAAGGCAAATAATTCCACGACTTTGCTGCCCTTATTGTTAAAGAATCCATGCCTTTGTTTTAGTAAAATGTTCTGTTCCCCTAACCCAGTGGTTCTCAACTCCTGTCCTCAGGACCCACTAACAGGCCAGGATTTGATGATTTCAATCAGTGTGAATGAGCCTCTGATCGCCACACCTGTGCTCTAGCAGAGAAATCCCTAAGTCCTGGCCTGTTAGTTGGTCCCAAGGACAGGAGTTGAGAACCACTGCTCTAATCAATGTCTTGTTTTTGCTCAGTTCTTTGTATAAACCTTTTAAAATATTTGTAAATTGTAGTTATATCACTTCTTAGATGTCTCTTCTCTAACGTAGACAAGCCCAGTTTGGCTAGTTTCTCTTTATAAAATCAGATCCTCCAATCCCTTCATCAGTTGTATTACAAGCATCTGCACTATTTCCAGTTCAATTGTGTCTCCACCCCCCCCCCCTCCCAAACTGGTTCCCATAACTGGACTCTATCCTCCAAATGCTTTACCAAGGATTTATATAGAGGAACAATTATATTCCGATACTATTCATCTGCAGCAGCAGCTGAGTGACACCGTACAGTGCTGCGAAGTATATCAGTACTCTTAAGTATTTCTCTGTAGAGGATTTCCCAAGTAGTTTGTCATTAAGTATATATGTAGCATGCTTATTAATACAACCCAAATGCATAACCTTATATTTCTCTGCCACTATTCCGCTCACTCAGTTTATGCCATTCTTTCTACAGAGAAAAACATACTGCTCTCTATGTATTTACTTACACAGTTTAGTGTTATTAGAAAAGATTGAAATATTACTTTCTACATACACTTTTAGATCATTAATAAACAAATTAAAAAGTATTGTGTCCAGGACTGAACCCTGTGGCACCCGACTTACAACTGTAGACCAACTTGAAAAGGGTTCATTTACCACGCCTCTTTGCTATCTTTCATTTAGCCAGTTCTCTATCCAAAGACAGGTATCACCTCCCAAATCAAAGCCTTTTAATTTATGAAGCAACCAGTTGTGAGGCACAGCATCAAAGGCTTTTGAGAAAGTCCAAGTATACTACATCAACAGCAATTCCCTTGTCCAAATTACTACTTACCCATTCGTAAAATACAAGTAAATTAATTTAATATGATCTATTCTTCATAAACCCATGCTGACTCCTACTAATAATGTTGTCATCACATAGTCCTGAGTAATACAAGTTAGTAAGACATCTAATATCTTACCCACTATGGAAGTCAAACTCACAGGTCTATAATTTCCTAGTTTAGATTTTGCCCCCTTTTTGAATAATAGTACTATATCAGTTTCCTCCAATCATAGGGCATTGTACCAGATTGAAGTGAATTAATAAATATTAAGTATAAGGTTCTTGTTATTATTGAACAAGGTTCCTTAAAGAGATAGTAACCTTGAAAAAAAAAAAAAAGTGTACAGGTGAATTTATAGGTACAATTAAAACATACTTACTGCCTTCATTCCCATCTCTCAAACCATTATGGTTTGAGAGAAAAGTAAATAAAGGTCTCCGCTCCCTCCCCTTTCTGCCTGATGAGCTGTAAAGCTGTCAGAGGCAGAATCCGGTCGACCGACTTTAGGCGGCTCTTCAGGAGTGTTGACATCGGGATATCTAACTATAATTACTTCATCAGAATGGTCTACAACATGTGCTTGCAAGTCAGGCACACGTTGTAGACCATACCGATGAAATAATTATAGTTATACATCACAATGACAGCGCTCCTGAAGAGCCGCCTTCTTGTCCTGGAAGCAGGAACTCATTATGTCCGCTATACAGCAAACGCATGAGAAGTGGAAGGGAGCGGAGACCTTTATTTTATTACAACCCTCTCAAACAATAACGGTTTGAGAGATGGGAATGAGGGCAGTAAGTATGTTTTAATTGTACCTATAAATTCGCCTGTACTTTTTTTTTTTTTTTGAGGTTACTATCCCTTTAAAGGGATAGTAATACTTCATTTTATTTTGTAGGCATTTAAAAAACATGAACAATATAAGTCTTAACTCTCAAACCTTTATGGTTTGAGAGATATTCACAAGCAAAGTTTCCCCTCCCGCCCCTTTTACCTAGTGTAAGCCATCTCTTCTCAGATGTGGAATCTGGTTGTAAGACCAGACAGATAACAGGAGGGGACAATTCTCTTCCTATGACAATGAAGGCCCTGGCCCCCCTTGACAAGTTTTTCATTTTTTTCCCTTATCTTAATTGAAGATTGTCCCTCTCTGCAGTCTACCTGGTCACTTCCCTTCTGCACTGGCTGAACAGTGTTACATCAGTAAAAGGGGCGGGAGGGGGACACTTTATCATTGAATTACTCTTGAACTACAACTCTGACAGAATTGAAATAACACTCTCCAAAGTCCAAATACTATGATGATTAATTAGAGCTGCTTTTATTATGAAACATTACTATCCCTTTAAATACCATTGGGTTATTCCATCAGGCCCATGTGCTTTATTCATCATACCTTTTTCCAGTTTCTTTAGAACTTTGTCCTCAGCAAGCTAGGTACAGGATGGAGGAAATGCTGTGATTATATCTATTTGTGCATACCCTGCCATTATTGCTTGCATTCCCTTTAAAATTGTAACCACCCCTGATCTAAAGATCAAATCATGCCTGCGTGCAACAGGTAGTATTAACGTCCTGAGGGGAAGAAGAGGGTCCCCTCTCAGATGCTGTAAGCCTAGTCTCCGATCAAACTGGAACAGAGGAGCGCCTTCACCTCACCCTTCAGAATTTGGTGTGTTCAGGTGAGAGATCCATTGTTAAATAGATACTGTTTAGGTATTACAGTAAGATTGATTATTCTACATATATTTGTATAACAACGTGTAGCTTTATAACCATCCATAACTTTGCCATTTTCATTCAATTCTATAATAAAGTGTCCCCCTTCCACCCCTTTTACATATGTCATGAATCATCCCCTCAGATTTGGAATCCAGTCAGCGGACCACACAGTGTGCAGCAAGGGACAAACTTCTTTCTATCAGTATAAGGGAAACCCTGCTCCCTTGACGAGGCAGGACAGGTTTTCCCTTATGCTTAAAGATTGTCCCTCGTCAAAATCTATCCGGACCGCTTGCTGATCTTATGGAAAGATTTGTGATCTACGGAAAAGGGACGGGGACACTTTATTATAGAATAAAACAAAAATGGCAAAGTTATGGATGGTTATAAAGCTACACATTGTTATGCAAATGTATATAGAAGAAACAATCTTACTGTAATACCTACATATTACTATCCCTTTAAACATGGACTTTTGGTCTTTATTATATGCATCACTGTTCTTAGTGTAGCATGCCATTTAGATATAGTGTGTGCGAAATGTACAGGATACATTGGGGGTTATACACTAAGGTGTGATAAAGAGTTTCTATCGCGCTAATACAAAATAATTTCTCAAATGGGTTAAGTGATATCACTGGAGAATTAATCTCCACTTTTGCCTTTATTTATAAGGCCCATTGCCTGCAAACTTACAGGAGGAGGGCTTGTTTCAGCCTGTTCTATGTATGTCCCCTACTTGAATTATTACTCACCGCTGTGCATGCTGGGGAATATCTTGGCTCTGAATAAATTATAAAATAATAATAATATGATACCAAATAGTTCCAATTGCATGCATCAGTTTAAGCAACCTGTGACCCACCAGCTGACAGGTTTCAATTCACCTCATCTTTACCCAGGCCAGCTGTTGGCCGGACATGGATGAAGCATGCTGTAGTCTAACGTCACCTGGTGGGGTTGCATAACCCTACCTTGCACAGTATACTCATAAATAATGCAAGAGGTAACAATACTGTCTCACCTTCCAGAACTGTCAAAACACCTTTTGAGGCCAGAGATTGGGTCCATCAAGATAAAGAAGTGCAACCCTGAAGCAAACCAGCATCACAAGAGGGAACTTGCATACTTTTCATTTCAGCCCTGTGGTGCAAGTGGTTTGCTTCAAAACTGCACTTCTTCGTCTGGATAAATAAGGCCCCAGGGACCATAACCAGGTAGCTAAAGAGCAATTGTGGAGCAAGCCAAGAGCACCATAAGGGGATGCTAAAAATTCCCCAAATTACCATTTATTTAAATAGGACTTTTAACTCCTTTAATGCCAAAAAGGAGTTCAATGTTTTGTGAAGCAACGGGTTGGAGACCTCTCCAGCATTCAAGGGTATAACAGGCCCACTTAAATCAAACGAAATTTTAATGTGTCCCCTAAGGCTGGTTTGTCCCAGAACTGCTCCCCTTTAGCGTCATGAGACAGGAACAAGTTTCTTATTTTGTTCATGTTTATGATACAATAACATACTCTTTTTATCCATGCCATATACAAACTAGACCATTTCTGCCAGTGAGCAGACCAGAAGTTATTGGCAGTTTCCCCACTGGCTGCATCTCTGAAACCTTTAACTAACTCCTGCACCTTGAGATCACTCATTGGCCTGATAACTGACTGGTATTGTGTTCACTAGTTTTACAGTCTATGTAATTCATTATTTAGAAATAAATGGTGTCTACGCATAATGAAGTGCACAAAGCATACAAACTAAACTCCAGTATCCTAAAAAGATGCTCTAGGGCAGGGGTGGGAAAGGTTGATTTTACAGCTTTTTTTAGACTACAACTCCCATCAGTCTAAGATGGCCATTGCTCAGCTACAGATGATGGATGATGAAGTACTTCAAAAGCTGTAAGGCCTCTTTTGCCCAAACCTAGTTAAAGTGAGTATGCTCATGCACACTATACTCACCATACTGCTTCCAGCCTCCTGTTGCTCAGCCTCCACCCGCTGCCTCTTAACTCCAGCATCAGATGCCCCACCGGTTGCTAGGTAGGAGTGTTGATCTGATTCTCTCTTGGTGCCCCGGGAGTTAAAGCCCAGGAGGTGCCCACCTGCAGTTACAGAGTCTGCCATGCCAAGCTTACACCACTAGTTCAATATAAACTTTACAAGCCCAGATTCAATATATTGCCCTTGGCAATGCCCAACCCACCACTTCTGGCACAAAGGTAGTCAATAGGGTCAAACAAAAACTAGGAGTTTCTCCCACTGAAGTGGTCGACCAGGAAATCCTTTAATGAGTTAAAAGCAACAAAAACTGCTCCAGTTGCCCAATCATAGACAGATACTGGTGAACTAAGTTATTGGGGGTGCAAGTGAATTAGTCCAGAATGCAAAATTATAATGCTAACAGCTAAAAGAAAATGTAGAAAAAATAGTTTTTATCTTTTTTGAATGAGGATACTGAAAACAAATAATCTGGAGCAGATAAAAGAAAAATGGATATTTATATTTTTAAGTGAAAGAAACAGATTTAAGAATGGGTTTGTAAAGCACAGCTGTCCTTTTGTGCTAGATGTGATGGAGCTTTTGTGGATTTAGATGGGTGGTGTACGCACGGAATATGGGGTTCCTCTGTGTGTGTGTTAAGAAGCAGAGGAAGGAGGAAAAACTGACGGAAAGATGGAAGAAAATAGGAAGAGGAGGGAAAAATAAACCTCAATCTCACAGCTGCAAACAGACATAGACCGCCCGACCTAAAGCACGGCCCGAGCCCAACTAACCATTTCGTTAATCTCCGGAGCCAGAGGCAGGGTTTACGAAGGACTTCCAGCCGCCTCCGCCAAAGTCCTCGGCAATTTCCGTGAAAAGGCGAGGAGCAAGGTTAATGTCTATGGGACACAGGGAGGATGTGAGCATGTGACTAAGTGCACGACGGCCATATTGGAAGCTGGAAAATAAAACGGTGAAAAAAAAATATAAATCATGTTTTGAAGGACAAGTTGGTTGAGATACCTTAGAAAACATTCAATTTACGCAATACGGTGGATACTTTAGACATATTTACTTGATAAGTGGTCAGTTTAATTGGTGAATAATATATAAACCATATTAATGACATGTAGAATATAATACATACATAGTGTGTGTGTGTGTGTGGGTATATATGTGACTCATTAGTTGTCGGTATCCGACAGTGTGAGTGACTGCGTGTGCATGCCACTCAGTACAGTCTTCATGTGGCTGACTGGGTGCGTATGTTACTGTATAAGTGGCTGTGTATTTGACTAACATTACATGGGCAATGTAGTGCTGCGTTTGCTAGTCTTCTATAAGTTAAAATAACACGTAGGCGTACTAACGCATGTCTTACTTTTTGTTATTAATCTCTTCTTTCTTGGAGTATGTATCTGCTGTTCCTAGGTAGCTTGAGACCTTGGCACTGTAGGTGTTGGCCAAGATCAGTAGACAAACAAACCCTTGTTTCCAATGTGGTTTCAGAAATACTGATCTGCGTTTAATGTAGATTTTAGCATTACTTTGTTATGGCAGTAATGTTCATAGGTATAACCTATTTGCATAGTTATTTACGTAGTAAATTAGGTTGAAAAAAGGATAGTTTATCAAGATCAATCTTTGCCATATCACAGAAAATGAGAATTACATAATCCTTCCCAACTCCAAAATGGGTGTGACTGTTTACCAAAACTTTCTTTTCAAACATTGTGTGCAATCTACTAACAAACAGTATAACCCTGTATGCGCCTTCCACTACAACTGTATCAATTTTTTCTTAAATTTATACATTGTATCTGCCAATACCACATCCTTAGATTAATAATTCCACTATTTAACAAACATTACAGCAAAAATCCACTTCCTCTGCTGAAGTCGAAACCTCCTTCCTTCTAGCTATTGGACCCTAGTTATTTGATTAGTTATTGGAGCCTATTTATTTGATTAGGTCAGTGGCTCTCAATCTCTTTTTGTTCAGAGCGCCCCTAAAACATAATCTAGAACATTCGGGGCACCCCTAACATATTTAATGTACTTTATCAAGGGCATAATGAAGGGTACCATACATAAATATACAGTTATTGTTAGGTCTTACAATCATAGTAACAAAACTAAACATATCGTACAGAACAATTTCTATTAATCTTTATTTAAAAGTCCATTTTTGTTAGTCTTCATAGAAAATGTGGGGCACCCTAAGATGATGTCCATGGCACAACACTTTGGTTGAGAATCACTGGATTAGGTCTTGGAATGAAAACTTAACTAGAGGGAGATTCTTGTATTTACCTTGCATATACTGTACAAGGATGCTGTAAGATTGCCACCCCCTCCCTTTCTACAAACAACCATTAAATAAATAAATACACATATGACTAGAAAATGGTGGTAAGACCGCAGCATTTATTTAAATAAATAATTTTAAACACTTGGTAAAACCATAACAACTCTTACCAGCCATCCTAGTCTGATAAGTTTACCATATTCCAACACATAGCTCCGCCTTACCAGCCAGGAGCTATCACAATAACCATTCATTTATTTAACTTTAATTTGAAACTCCAACAAATCACTATTCCAGGTGGGAAGAACGGAAAAATCTGAAATATTCCTACCGCTTCTGAAGAAATTTAAGGGGGCCTGACCCAATTACCTACTATAACTATATATATAATAAAACTGAGGAGTGAGGGCTCCCACAGCCCCATGGGTCCCTTCTTTACCAGTGTGGTCCCTTTCAGTGTATCAAGATCCCCTCTTAAGTGTATTTACGCTACAGTAGACTCCAAACCACCAGCTAATAGCAGCACTCAACCCTACTTTGCAGAGAGACAGAATGCTACAACAGCCAAGGAAACAAAGGCCCCAGAAGGGTCCGGTACAACCCCTGGGTTCTGTTACAATCCCTTAGAGAATATAATTTTACTTTACTCTTTCCTACTCTAAATCTCATTGGCATGTCTGTCCCTCTGTCTGCTACAAGTCATAACTATACCTGCCCAGAATTGAACCAGGCCCCTTCTGGCTGGAAGACCTCTACTTTGCAGCACAAACCAATAGAAGGCCTTATTTCAGTGGGATTCTGTGGCACAGTGTTTCTGGCATCAGCTGTATTCACATGGCCTTCTGGAACCTTTCACCTGCTTGCCATGTCAGCTGCATCCTGATCAGCAGGTGTTTAAACTATCCCAGTGAACCTTGTTCATTCAGGAGTACTTGTTGGCATTCATGTGCACATCCTGCTTATCAGAATTCCAGTTATCATGTGTACCAGACTATTGGCTTTCTCTAATTACCAGACCACCAGCTTCTCCTAGCGTTCGCCTCTTATTCTGTGACCCTGTGTACCAAACATTCAGCTATTCCTGACTACTCCTCTGATCCTGTGTGCCAGAGCACCACTATCTCTGACAGAACCTCTGATTCTGCATGCCAGAGCACCACTATCTCTGACAAAACTTCTGATCCTGTGTGCCAGACCAACAGCTATTTTTAACTATGCTCCTGAGCCTGTGAACCTGTGTAAAAGTCCACTGGCTATCTTTTGCTCTTGTGTACCAGACCACTGGATATCAAACATGCTGATCCTGCTTCTTGCCTCTGCCCAGTGGGTAAATTTCCAGAACTACACAATTCATCTGAGCCTAGTGGGCTTACCTATCAGTTATTGTGTAGGTGCGGTCAGAGGCATAAATAGAAGACTCTGGGTCCTGGTGCAAGAAGCGCCACGGGCCCCCCTCGACCACATTGATCCCCTCCACAATGCCCCTTAGTCTCCACAATGTCCCCATCTCCTACCTGGAGCTCCTGCGCGGTCCTCTTAGTAATGCAGAGCGCTGGGAGATGATGTCATCTCCCAGAGCTCTGCATTAGTAGAGCTCTGGAGGGAGATTTCGGGAGCCAGGCAGAGGGGTCGCAGGGGGTGGCCGGGCCCATGGAGTGCACGGGCCAGGTCGCAAGTGCGACCCCTATAGTTACACCACTGGGTGTGGTTATCCTGACCCAATTATGATTCAACTATTTCTGGTTATTTGACCTTGTGTTCTGCATCTCTAATCTGACCTTTGGCTGCAGCAAGACCAGACATGTCACTAACCACGCTATCTAGCACAACTCTCAAACATTGCACGTCAGCCTTTGTAGCACTCATTGCTAATAGTTACAACCTGACTAGAGGGTTCCCAGAAATGACACCCACTCAACCGTTTCTTGAAAATCCTACTGTAGAGAACAAACATCCTACTTTGAGTTTATTACCTTGCACAATGTAGTGTCATCTGCAAATATTGATATTTTGCATTATATACCTAATTCCAGGACATTTATAAATATGTTAAAAAGCAGTGGACCTAGTACCGAACCCCGAGGTGCTCTACTCTCAAATTAACTGTCCTGGAGAACTTTCAGTTTACAGCATTTACTATCCTTCAACTAATTATCTATTAAATTACCAAGGTTGTCCCCTAGACCCAATCGCCTTGTTTTATAGGCCAGCCTCCAGTGTGGCATTGTATCAGATGTTTTTCAAAATCTAAATATACTATATCTATAGCTTGAACATTTTCTAGGTTCCTACTTACTTCTTCATAACGACTTAATAGATTTTTGCAGGAGTTATTCTTCATAAAACAGTTTTGACACTCCCTAATAATTTAGTGTTTTGCAATGTAATCCTGAATACGATCCCTTATTATCTCTTCAAGCAATTTCCCCACTAATGTGAGGCCTTGGATGTGTATCTTCAGGTTAATATTACATGTGATTTGCTGAGGCTTATCTACCGTTGCTTATTCCTTGGTATAAACCAATGAAAATAATGTGTTCAGAACATCTGCATTTTCCTTGTCCTCAGTAATCAACTTGCCCATCTTATTTTTGAACGGTCTAATGCTCTCCTTAAGTTTTTTGCTGTTTATTTAAAAATCTTTTTTGTATTAATATTGCTCTCTTTTTACAACTTGAGCTTTATTTTATATTTTTGCTAACCTGATTACATTTTGCAGTCTTTTTTGTGTTTTTTGTATATCAAGAAACAATAATCTGTTCCTTCACATTTAATAACATAAATACCTTTTTTTCTTGCCAGTTCACTCTTTACATTTACTTTTATCCATATTAGTTGTGATCTACTTTTCTACATTTGATTCACAAGGGTATATGCTGTTGAATATATTTCTCCAGCCTAAATTTGACTTCTGACCATCTTCCTCAATATTTTTCTTTTTACACTAATACTTATGCAGTGAATAAAGCTCCCGAGCACCCTCTTCCTCCCTGAACTGACAAATAACACAGGTAGTATTTCCTAAGTGTAGTGCACTCAGTACAGTTGCAGGAGTCTTGTCCTCTTCCGAACATGTGCCAATTGTCAGAGACTTTGTCCTGGTGGAGCATAGAGGGTTAACTCTAATAGTAGAAATTAACTGAAAAATGTGTTTAAAATGTGTTCAAATTATCTCATGTTAAAATAATGGCCTCTTTGGGGGAGAAATAACTAAGTGACATTAACGGGCGATTAATGTTCAACTGGAGACAAAAAGCCTGAGATGGACATAGCCTCTTTATGGGAAAGAAGTGTAAAATGACTGGTTTATAGGATCTCTGATAAACTTTGAACTCTTTCTTCTATATGATATATGCCATGTGAGGTGTCACCTGTAAAATTTTAATATAGCGTAATGGTGCCATCTGCAGCCTTTATATTGTAATATACTTATAATGTTTATGTTTGTCTTTGATTAGCATAAGATATGAGTATCCAATCAGGTCTGACTGATGATGTCACGGTATAATGAGATGGATCTTTGTCCAATCATTAGAAAGAGGTGGGGATTACTGTTAAGGCAAAAATTGACAATATAATGCCAAAATGCTCTTAGTTCAGGGGTCCCTTCACTTGCTGAAAAAGAAAACTCCTGGGGGCTTCTTGACTCCTGAGGAAAACTCATAACAGCTTTTAGATTCCTGACAAAAAAAGGCTTGCTGATTAAATTCCTGACCACACCTGATAACTTCAAGAATCCACACTGATTGACCTGGTAATTATATTTTATTTATTCTAATTCTGCCTAATTTCAAAATAAGTATATTTCCTCGATATTTGAGGAAAATTATATATATATTTGTCCATAGAAGCCTGGCCAGTTTTATGGAAAATATTATAATCTACTATATTTAGCAAAGTCATTAAGAAATTATGCAGAATTAATTAATTAATTTTGTATAAATTACCGGAGAGATCATAAAATAGAGATAGCAGTGAGATATATTTATCCTTGTGTATATTGGTTAATATAATTTTGGTATGTCTAGAATATTGTGTTTCTGGTAAAATTATAATAGCTGATATTTAATCAAGGGAATTCTTGGAATTAATTTATTAACTCTCTAACTGCTGTTTGTCTATTTATTTGTGGTGTGCATTCTAAAGTTCTTTGTATATGTGCTAGGCTTATATTTTGTAAATTAGAGGTATTCCTTTCTAATAGACAAAATAACTTCTGGGTGTGGCACCTATTTTAAACGAGTGCATGAACCCTTGGAGTGCCTATAGGTTTTATATATGTTGCTGTAGTCAAAATTATGATATATGTTGCATTACTAGACATATGTTACATTACTAGACATATGTTACTGGATTAATTCTGGTAGATTATTTGTATAATCTTTGATTGACTATATTAATTGCAATTTATATATTTGATTCAGAGGTATTCAATATTGAATTCAGTATATGATTAAATTATAGTGATTTAAATATGGGATTCTATTCCAGTTATTCCCTAAATTTAATTATTATTGAGATATGATACAAGGAATTGTTAGAGGAATTATTTAATTCATCTCACAATACCCCTTACATCATAAATTGCATAGTCTATACAGTTTCTGGGGCAGAGGTATTCATAGACACTGCTGCCAACTGTATTATAATTAATTGTAAGGATCAATTAACCTGTTCTATGCTACTGAATGCAATTATTGTTATTATACCTCTGAATATACCTATGTGTGGTTAACCCTTGCACTGCTGGTAATCCTCATGGTAATAAGTGTGGTTTGGTTTTCTATGTACCTGTTATAATTGCTAATCACTTATATATTTCATTGTTACTGATACTTGTTATATATATATAGTATATTGTATTTTAATAAAATATATATTTTTACACAAATATGAAAGATTGATTCTTGTGATCAATTCGTTACTGTGAAGTAGCGTGTCAATACATATTAAAGATAAAGTTCGCAATTTATTATATTGTCATTTGCCTATTTAAGTGAAGAAATCCAACCTGAGTGGTTCTGTTTTAACCCTTTGGATACCTTCATATAAATAGTCAGACACAATGGAACTACGTGAAAAAGACATAGTACAAGTGTACAGCAACATCAACGTGATGACACAGCCCTACCAGCTCGATATAAGCAACTCTCGGCACTCAGTTGTACAGCTGTTTTGTGCCTTAAAAGTCAGCTTTACTTGTGCTTGATCTTCCTGGTTATTGACCCCTTGCTTGTCTTATTGCCTGGGAACCTTTGCTACCTGCGCTGACTTTGGACTGTCTGATTATGCTCATTGGATTTACTATTCTTGGTTTGATAACCTTGCCAGTTTTCTTACTGTGATATCTCTTGGCATTTATCCTCTTGATCTTGTACCAGCATTCATATGATAAATAAATGTTTATTACCTGCACTTGTTACCTGTTGCAGGATAATAGTCCCCTATTCTGTCCTGGAATTCCTTCTGCCAGCCCATGGATTCTCTTTACGGCAACCGTCTTAGCACCACTTCTGCTCAATTGGCTATAAGAGCCTTATCCTAGAGACATTGTTCAGTAGAAGATTACGTTGCAGAATTCTGATGCCTCTCCATTGAGATACAGTGTCTTTTCTTGTTCAGTTCTGGTTAGGTCTTGCAGAAAATGTCAAAGATGAACCTCCTTCCTTGGGGGGTTCCTGCCTCCCTGGAAGAGCTAATTCTGCTGGTAATACAAATTGATTAACATCTAAGGGGGACATGCCAAGAGCATCAATTCACCTAACATAGTAACCTAGTAAATTAGGTTGAAAAAAGACACAAGTCCATCAAGTTCAACCTCTGCCTTATAACTCAGAGAAATGAGAATTGTAAAAACTTTCTTGCAAATTATTTTTCTGTACTTTTTGTTTTGCCTTCTAATACACTGTATAACCCTGTATGTTCCATCTTGAAAGAAATGTATATATCTCTTAAATGTATCTATTGTACTTGCCATGACCATATCCTTGGACAAGGAATTCCACAATTTAACAGACCTTACTGTAACCCCCCCCCCCCCCGCTAAAGTTGAAACCTTCTTTCCTCTAATCTCAAGGGGTGGCACCTGGTTATTTGATCAGGCCTTGGAATGAAAAGCTCACCAAAGTGATTGTTGTATTGACCTCTCATATTCTTGTACATTGTGTTCTCCTCTTAGTCATATTTTCTCTAAAGTAAATAAACCATGTTTGTTCTCATACGTCAAGTCTTCCATTCCCTTAATTCATTTTGTTGCTCTTCACTGTACTCTCTCCAATTCTAGAATATGATTTTTCAGAACTGGTGCCCTAAACTGCAGTTCATATTTAAGGTGATGTCTTACCAACAATTTGTACAGTGGCAAAATTATGTTATCCACTCTTGCTTCAATAGCCCTTTTTTTATTAAAGACAGGACTTTGTGTACTTTGGCTACTACTATATGACACTGGTCACTGCTTCCAAGTTTGTAGTTTACAAAGACTGCCAGGTCTTTAGCAACAAGTCTAAGAAAAATTCACTGCAACAAATAGACTGTGAATGTTGAGTAAAATCAGAACACATTTATTGTAGCAAGCAATAAAAAAGTTAAATACCTTAACAACTTCTGAACATCTTGGGGTAAATGGAAGAGAGACTTAAAGCAAACCCATTCAAACCGGCAAGGTTAATTCAGAACGGCTTGTACCGATCGGCAGTACCGATTGATGGCAGTCTCACAGAACATGGCAGTGTCTTCTGTGTAAAGTGTAGGTGTTAAGGAAAACAGCCATCTGCATTTTGTACTAAAAATTATATTCTTCCTAAAATTCCCATTGTTTAAAGCAGAATTTTCATGTGAATAACATTGCCCCCCAATACTTTATTAACCCAGCAATATGCACAGTCATATTGTTCTTAATCTCAATAAGTCAGCAGTATTGAAGAAAAATATTTATTTGGCAGGAACCAGAGGACAAACAGCAGAGACATCTTAGAGAAAATGTACCTCTGTGTCTGCGCTGTCTGTCCCGTTTACTGCCAGCATTGGTGGTGACATAGGGTGACCACGTGTCCCGGAATGCCCGGTACTGTCCCTTAATTATGTTTCGTGTCCCACGTCCCGAATCATCCTCCACCGGGACAACAAAGAGTCCCGGAATGAAAGAAAAGCAAAGTTACCCTCTTCCTAGTCTGTCACTCACTTGTCCGTGCCAGCCCAATCACAGCCAGCAAATACAGCAAGCAACACGCAGCTGCACGCACCACCAACAGCCAATGAGAGGACTGGAGAGTATTTGCACAATGGTCCTCTCTCCTCATTGGCTGGCTGGTGCGTGTGGGAGTGAGAGAGTCGGAGTGTACTTATGGCATTATATGCCATCTTTGTGAGTGTCTGATTTGGGTGCTGTGAAGACAGAACAGAGTTGCAGGAGGATTGGGGAACAGCAGCACAAACAACCTCCATCTCCACAGAAACTGAGTAACTGGGAGGTTTGTATGTGTTTTTGATAACATTTCATTAAACATAAGCACTCACCCATATTTACAAATTCACATTTATACTGAGCTCACATATTGATAGGGGGTTGTAGCTGCTGTTCATTATTATTTTCAATAAACATAATTTTTAGTTTCATTATAAATATTAATAAGAAGACCTAGAGCCTCCATCCTCACTTTTTAACACAGACACACAAGAGGTCAGGCAGCCACTCCCCTATGGCTGTACTAGTAATAACTGTTAATGTAAGCAATTGTTTGCTGCCCCACATTAACAGTCACTGGCACCAGAGACTTACTTGTCTGCCATCACATCGGAGTCAGAGTCTGACAACGTCTGGACTCACTCTTGTGTACGTTCCTGAAATTAACCACAGCCAATGAGAGAAGAGATTACTGTCATGATTCTCATTGGCTGGCTGTGTGCAGAGTCAGACCAGGAACCCACATGTATGTAGAGGAGTGGGAGCAGAACACATCTTTTTTGGAAGTGGAGAGGTCACAGAGGCAGTCTTCCATGGCTCACTGAACTGAACTAGCAAGGTAAAAACAGTAAAATAACACTAAAGTACTAGTTAGTCCTAGTGCACACACTTAACCCACAAATAATTACTAAGAATGGGAAGTTTAATGTGGCAAAAGGAGGTGCTTACAGACAGTGTGAATAGGGATCCAGCTAGGATTGAGATACCAGTAAGAGCTACAGTGTTATTGTCTCCATCTCCCCTGTATGTGCTGTGATCAGTCCTCACAATGTAATAGTTTGTCCTTGCACCTTTTATTTAACCCCTTGGATGCCAGAGAGGTCTCCAATGCACTGCTTTGCAATTCAGTGTTGATCAGTCTGGCATCCAAAGTGTTAAACAGTGGCAGTAGGTATCAGAGCCATAGTTGATACATATTTACAGAGCAGGACAGTTTTATATTCTTGTATTAATTCTTTTATTATACGTTAATTATGCTGTACTCAGTCTTACTCTGATCAGTCTGCCCTGTATTTCTCCACAATGAGGTAATATCTCTAGAATTCATGAGGTTAAATTAGCATGATTTGTATCAAAATGCAGTTTATTTGCCCCAGAATCTCTCTGGTTTAGCCTCTGTTCTGGTGGCCCACTATGGAGTTCAGTGGTTTTCAACTCCATCAACAGTGCCGTTTTTCAGGTCTCCTCATAAGAGAATAGGGCAGGTGATGTCACAGTGACTCATTAATACATTAACCCCTTAAGGATGAGTGATGTGCCAGGACTGTCATGCTTGTACAGACATTAAGAACCAGTGATGGTCCTGTCATGTCAAGGAATTCCAGGGTCGTCACGTGGCTGCACATCCCACGGTGATCCCAGAATGCATTCAGCTAGAAAAAAAATTCAAATACCGTGGTCTTTAACTGCCACCCCCTACCAGATCAGGGAGTCTTTAAGTGGTTAATCCACCTGTGCTCATGTGAGGAGATCCTGGAAACTTGACTGGACTGTGTGTCTGAAGGCAGTTGAGAAC
Organism: Rhinophrynus dorsalis; assembly: GCA_037306005.1. Classification (NCBI taxonomy): domain Eukaryota; kingdom Metazoa; phylum Chordata; class Amphibia; order Anura; family Rhinophrynidae; genus Rhinophrynus; species Rhinophrynus dorsalis. Next base: position 123,887,470 of record CM074722.1, read on the forward strand.
CACTGTGTAGTATACAGTCTGCTGAGTGGAGTAACTAGTCATTGGAGGGCCACAGTGCAAACATTTTAGATCCCCCCCATCGCAGAGACATAATTAGAACCTATTGGAACCTGGGGCAGATGGGGCCCCCTTGGTTGCTGGGTCTCTTGGGGAACTGTACCTTGTGCACCCCTTTTAGTTACTCCCCTGAGTCTATGACAGGCAGTTTAATACTGTGCTGAGAATACACTCTATAAGAGCATTTACATTTCTCTAAAGTTTATAACTCTGTGGTGCTTAAGAGACACCTCATCTCTTTAAAACCGAACACATATGGAGAATGTACTCTACAGGGATGCATGGATTCCATTGCACGCCTAATGTAAGAATCGGCAGCACTGCAGAAGACATTTTTCTTATGTTTTCAGCTTTAAAGGGATGAGGTTGCAACCTTAGTGATGCTCCTAGGAAAGCTCAATTTGCAGTCTGACGTTCAGTGATGTCAGTGAGGGATCACGTGATGTTATGTGACCTCGTGCACAAAGTCACATTAGAGCCGAGAAGAAATCTGTAGCTTTCGTGTCAGCAGTGTCCATGATTGGCAGAAAGGAAATGTGGTCACCCTATGGTGACATCAGTTGGTTACCTTAAGGTAACGAAAATTCCTGAGCACGCAGTTACACAGAGCTTCTCTTGTAAACTTTGTGCAGCCCGATGCCTGCTAACGAAGTATGTTTCTTCAATACCGCTGACTTATGGAGCTTAAGGACAATAGGACCGTGCATGTTGCTAGGTTAGTAAAGTATTGGGGGCAATGTTAGTCACATGAAAGTTCTGCTTTAAATGGCTGTTTTCAACACTTGAATGCTAGATGGATTTGGGACCTCTCTAGCATTCAAATAGTTAAAAGCCCATTTAACACAAAGGGAACTTTTATTTGTCCCTATAGTGCAGTTGCTTTGTGCAGAATGTCTTCACTTTCTTTTTACATTAGGCCCAAAATGCCTTATTTATTAACCCTGTGAGTGCCAGAGGGCTAAACCTTGTAGCATTTAAAGAGTTAAGCTCACAAGCAATTCTGGAGCAAACTGCCTGCACTGTGTGCATGTGTGGAAGGGATGAAAAATCTGTGTCTTAAATCATATTTTTTTAAGCCGTTGAATGCTACCAACATCGTTCAAGGGGATACAACTATTATTTACCCAGGTAACAAAAAATAACACACGGTTTTTCATTCACACCATTCCTTCCTATATTAAACCCCCACTCACATTAAAGGGGTAGTAACACTGACTAGGTAGGAAAATATATATTGTAGGATTTATTCCCCTGAGTAAAACAGGGACACTCTTACTGCCGACAGGTGTTTTTATTAAAAAGTTATTGCATCTCAAACATTAATTGTTTAGATGCAGTTTCAAAGAGGCCTGAACTTCTACAGTGGCGCTCTTTTTGTACCATGTTATGGAGGTTTATGGTGAACTGACCAGAGATGTATATAGGATGGTGTAACAACAGCCACTGTAACATTAGAGGACACTGAGATACTGCACCTAAAAAATGTTTAAAAACGTTTGAGCTGCAAACACTTTAGAATAAAAAACCTCTCAACAGTGAGAGTGCCCTTGTTTTAATCAGAAGGATAAATCCTATAATATATTTTATACATATTAAGTATTACTATCACTTAAACCTTACCAATAACAAAAAATGTTTACTTTCTGCTTTCAATGCTACAGGTGCAAAATGCAATGCATTCTAATGTGTTTTTTCTACCCATCTGACATTAAAACAATTACAGCTTCAACTCGATTACAAAAATATAATGAGTAATTATATGTTAACAGCCTTGGCCCTCTGTATTCTTTATTGTTAGTTATGCTTACCAGTTATTCATATTTGTTAGGAAAGTGTATTGCAAAGCTGTCTTAGACAACTCAGTGTCCACTTGCTTATATTATACATACTCACACACATTTATCTCTCAAGGGGCTGAAAGCCCTATCTCTGATCCAGAGGATATTTTTATGTTTCCTGAGGCTGGTGGTTTGCACAGAAATTGCTCTAGTTTTCTCAGTATATCAGCTTCAGTGTCTCTAGCGACCAATAATACAAAATGATATATTAAAAGATGTATTTTCCTTTAAGGAATCCTTTGTCCCATATTCTCCTGGAAATGAGATAGCACTGTTTGCATGGTGTCTTGTACAATCTATCCATGCAAAATTCATGTTGTCAACTAAAAATAGCTTGGCTCAATGATCTTCAGATTGGGAATCAGTTTTTCCTGTACTGGCCTTGGGCTATTCAGCCTGTGCATTAGAATGTGTGTCCAGCCTCTACATTAGAATGTGTGTACAAAGGACTGTACTAAGCCTTTACTCCTGTTTGTAGCTTCATATTTGGTTCTAGACAGGTGTCTAATGTCTTTCGTGTACTTCAATATGGAATGTTTGGGGAATCAACAAGATGATTAATATTGGAGGTGGCTAATATTCTTTTTCAGTGGAAACAACGAATCATACTTCTAAACTCGGTCCATGGTTATGTATGTTTTACATCAGAGGTGTTGATGTCCGGTCCTCAAGAGTTGCAGAGAGACCAGGATTTAAGTATATGCCTGGTGGTTTATTCATTTTGACTGAACCCCCTGTGCTCAAGAAGGTATAGCACTGAATACTGGCCTGTTTGCAACCCTTGAGGACAAAACTATTTACGTACATATAAAATAACTCTGGTGCTACAGTCAGCAGTGTTAAATGGGCAAGCAATAGATTTTACTATTCTTTATGTTAAACAACAATTATCTGTCAAGTTCCACATTTTCTTTTTGCTCGTCTTTGTCTGGTTTTGAGGGTTGCCATGCATTTTAAAATTCTCCTCTTACTAGTTTCTTGGTGTGTGTTCAAAGTCAAGTGTTCCTTGGCAGAATGTGTCTGTTACTGCTGTTCTTACTTATTATTGGTTCAAGTGATTGTCTACAGTAAAGCTTTCAGCATCTTTCTGAGTTCTTGCTGTGCTTAAGCATTGTATTGGCCTGTGTCTTCAAGTTACTATTCAGCGTCTCCCCAGAATTCCACTGTGCTACTAGCAATTGTACTTGTACATATCTCATATGTTACCCAGCATCCATACAGACATCCCCCTGTGTTTCATCATTGTACCTGTCTTTGTCTTCAAGTTAGTATGCAGTGTCTTTTCAGAAGGCTGCAGTGCATCTTGCAAACGTATTGGTGTGTATCTACTTTCTACTACAGGGCTTGTCGCTGTTTCATTCCTTGTTCAGGTCAAGCTGAAAGTAAAGTCTTCATTCTTTTTTATTACCTTATTCTTGTTCAGTGTATAGTATATTTTATCTTCAGTAGTTTTGTGTTCCCGAGATATAAATCCAGCTATGGCTAGGGATGGACAACAGAAGTATTCTAGCTGTTGTTGGACTGAAATTCCTATCATAGAGGATGGTGAATGCTGTAGTCCAACAGCAGCCAGAGCGATGCTGATTTCCCAACCCTGATCTATGCAATGGCAAATGCAATGGATTTTGGATTCATAATTCGAACTTTTTATTTTTAGGAAACCCATTTCTGAAAATACTGGGTTTGGTACTATAAGGGACCTCACCAGTAAAAGATTTCAAGCCAGCTTTATTTTATTTTTTTTAAAAAGTATGCTTTTATTCAGCCAGAAACGGCAAAATCAAATACCTTTAATGAAAATTAAATGTCTTTTTTTTCTCTCAAGAAAGAAAGAGCAAATACAGCACTCAGTCCAGGTTAATCACAGTTTGCAGGTTATAGTTTGACTGCTCGCAGGACTGAAAGCAATCTCCCCTAACACAGCTAGAACAGACTTGAGTACTCAGATAGTTAAACCTGGTAAACAAGTCGATGATACAGCTCATCAACCAAGCATAGTTACAAACAGGTTTTAACTTTGTGGTACCAGTAACCCTGTTACACTTAACCTAACATGGTTACACAGAGGTGTTAACGCTGTAACAGTTAGTAACCTTGTTACATTCCTCCCCTGTTATTATGTGACCTGGGATGCACACAGTCAAAACACTACCATTCACACCATCTCACAACAAAAAGTCAGCATTGGCATTCTCCAGGACCAGGCTTATGCTGGATGTATGTAACCATGTAAGGGAAGCATGGACTCCAGTCAAATAATGCCACAATGCTTCAATTACGCATTTCACCACCATTCACTCCTCTATTACAGAGTACCTGATCTCCCTAGGCAACAGTTTCCGACTCAGGTAGAGGATCAGATGTCCCGCTCTCTCAAACGGTTGTAATAGAACTTACCAATACCCACATCCAAGGCATATGTTTGCACCACTAATGGTTTTGTGTAATCAGGACCTTTTTGGTCTGGATGATCTGAAAGACTACTTTATCTCCTCAAACACCAACTGACAGTCCCTAGACCAGACCACTGTAGTTTGGGCATTTTTCTTACAAGGTCTTTTAAAGTGGAACTTTCTCCTTAAAGTAACAGTAATGTCCCATATTTTCTTTTTCATGTCTTGTAGAGTTTAAAAAAGGATTTGTGCCGCATAATTTCTATCTCCCAAACCTTTATGGTTTGAGAGATATTCATATCTAAAGTTCTGCCTCTCCTGATGTCAGCTGTAAAGCTGACAGAAGGAGATCCGTGTTGGCCGACATGAGGAGGCTCTTCAGCAGAGCCGCAATAGGGATACTGGAAAAGAATTACTTCATTGGAATGGTCTACAAACTGTGCTTGCAAACCAGTCACACTTTGTAGACCATTTGAGTGAAGTCATCCTTTGCCAGTAAAGTGATTTCGGCTCTGCTGCAGAGCCGCCGGCTGATCCCAACCCCGGGATCTCCTGCTGTCAGCAGAGGTTTGAGAGATGGAATTTGGCCTACATAATTTCTTTTTTTAGATCTACAAATACAGAAAAAAAATTATGGGACATTAGTGTCCCTTTAAAGGGATAGTAACAAAAGTACATGCAAATTTATAGGTACAATTAAAACATACTTACTGCCCTCATTCCCATCTCTCAAACCATTATGGTTTGAGAGATCTAATAAAATAAAGTTCTCCGCTCCCTCACTTTTCTGCCTGACGAGCTGTAAAGCTGTCAGAGGCAGAATCCGGTTGACTGACTTTAGGCGGCTCTTCAGGAGTGCTGAATATCTAACTATAATTACTTAATCGGAATGGTCTACAACGTGTGCTTGCAAGCTGGGCACACATTGTAGACCATGCCGATTAAATAATTATAGTTCTACATCTTGATGACAGCGCTCCTGAAAAGCTGCCTTCTGGTCCTGGAAGCAGGAACTCATGACATCCGCTATACAGCGGACACATGAGAAGTGGGAGGGAGCGGAGATCTTTATTTTATTACATCTCTCAAACCATAACGGTTTGGAAGATGGGAATGAGGGCAGTAAGTATGTTTTAATTGTACCTTTAATTGGATAGGTTACTATCCCTTTAATTCAAGTTGCATGTTTGAAAACTGCATTAAAATCTGCCTATATGTCATGTTAGCTTTAGGAGAAACTGAACAATTCCTGGTACTGCACAAATCTTAATTAGCATATGAAATGTCATTGAAACCTTAATGTGCATATGAGACATCACTGAAAAGGTTTCATTAGCATATGAACTGTCACTGTGGGATTAATTAGTGTATGAAATAATCACTGGTAATGCATGGTATCGCAAATAGCATACATTAGCATATGTAAGAATGTGAATATGTCTATACCTGTATATTTGCTGGTATTTTGGTTAGCATGACACATAGGCAGATTTTAATGAAGATTTCAAATATGCAAACTTGAATAAACATGAAAGTTCCACTTTAAGACTGTTGTGAGAGTGGGGTTATTATTTATGAAGCAACGATAATACCCTGCTAAACCTAGTAGGGGTTGAACTTGTATCTTTGTTTCAGGGATTGGGACATCCCTCAGGACTTCTACTTTGTCCCGCAATGGCCTGACTGACATGCTCCCAACTGCATAGGAAAGGTATTTGGTTTCTTCCTTTCCCAAAGAGCATTTTCCAGGATTTTCAGTCAGCCCAGCTACTCTTAAAGGGATAGTATTGCCAGTGTATTACAAAAATGAATCTTGTAGGCATTAAAAAATTAAGCTAAGTGCCCCCAGTCCCATCAAACCATAAAGGTTTGAGAGATATTTGCACTAAAGTCCACCCCTCCCTCCCATTTCCCTGACGTCAGTGTTCGAGCTGACTGCAGGGGAATCCAGTCCCGAGACCGTCAGAGGCTGTTCAGTAGAGCAGAGATCGCGCAAGAGAAAAATAACTACTTCACTGGAACGGTCTACAAAGGGACCAGATTCCCATGCAGTCAGCTAGACCCCTGATGTCAGGAAAAGGGGAGGGAGGGAAAATTAGTGCTGAATATTTCTCAAACCATAAAGGTTTGAGAGATATCTCATAAGAGGATTTTAGTCTTACCTGTTAAATCCTTTTCTCTTAGTCCATACAGGTTACTGGTAACTTTGGGTAGGTGATCCACCCCTTTAAGTAGGCAGGAACAATTCTAGAAATGACTGCAGGGGGTGGAGCCTACCTTCCCTCCTTGTCTGCAGCTAGCCAACCAGCTCCAGAAAGATTTGAGACACTAACTATGACTAGATAGTGGAAGGAAAGTAGACTCCTGTGAGTGTGACCCCAAAGGACCCGCACGGTCTGCCACAGGAGAGCCAAGCATGGTCTCTTGACAGGGTGGGAGACAAGTAACCTGTATGAACTAAGAGAAAAGGATTTAACAGATAAGACTAAAATCCTCTTTTCTGTGTCATCCAATACAGGTTACTGGTAACTTTGGGATGTCCAACCATTAAGTTTCCCAGAGGTAGGAAGTAAGGCAAGGACCAGGCGCAAGGCCCCCAAAATCACCAGCGCGCATATGAACCATCAGATCAGAGATAGCCCAACGGACACTGAACAGGGGTCCGCGACAAGGAGAACGGACACAATCTCCAGGAGAAAGGCCATTTTACATGTCAGTAGGCGTAGAAGAATAGTAGCCAAGGACTCAAAGGGTGGTGCTGAAGGACACCCAGAATCAGATTAAGATCCCACTCAGGAGAAACATAGAATTTGATGGCAGATAAGAACCCTTTCGGCCCATCTAGTCTGCCCATTTTCCTACAGTAAGAACCTCAAACTTTTTTTGGTCCTTGGTCTTTTCTTAAGTTAAAGACAGCCTTATGCCTATCCCATGCATGCTTAAATTCTGTCACTGTATTAACTTCTACCACTTCTGCTGGTAGGCTATTCCACTTATCTACTACCCTCTCAGTGAAGTAAAACTTTCTTACATTACATCTAAACCTGTGTCCCTCTATTTTTAGACTACGGCCTCTTGTCTTAACATTTTTCTCCTTTGAAATATACTTCCATCCTGCACTTTGTTGAATCCTTTCATGTATTTGAATGTTTCTATCATATCCCCTCTCTGTCTTCTCTCCTCCAAGCTATACATGTTCAGATCCTTTAGTCTATCCTGATATTTCTTTTCCTGTAAACCAGTCACCATTTTAGTAGCCCTTCTTTGAAATTTCCCTAGAGTATCTATATCCTTCTGGAGATGGGGTCTCCAGTACTGTACACAATACTCTAGGTGAGGACTAACTAGAGATCTGTAGAGTGGCATGACCACTTCTCTTTTTCTGCTACTAATGCCCCTAGTTATATAACCCAGTACCCTGCTTGCATTCCCCACCGCTTTATTACATTGCCTGCCTACCTTTAAGTTATTAGAGATAATTACTCCCAAATCCCTTTCCTCTGTTGTCTCTGACAGTACAGTAACCTTAATAGTATATTTTTCCTTTGGATTTTTATGTCCCAAGTGCATTATTTTACATTTATCAATGTTAAACTGCATCTGCCACACTCTTGACCATTCTTCTAATTTACCTAAATCATTTGTCATTTGTCTTATTCCCACTGGAATGTCTACCCTATTGCAGATCTTGGTATCATCTGCAAAAAAGCATACCTTACCTTGAAGACCTTTTGCAATATCACTAATAAAAATATTAAAAAGAATGGGTCCCAGTAGAGATCCCTGAGGTACTCCACTAGTAACACTCATTTCATCCGAATATTCTCCATTGAATACCACCCTCTGTCTCCTGTCACTCAGCCATTGCCTTATCCATTTAACTATTTTTGCATCCAGACCCAAACATTGCAGTTTATTTATGAGTCTTCTATGAGGGACAGGAGCCTTAAAGACAGGGCTGGTATGAGCAACTCCCTGGAAAAACACCTTGACATCACGAAGGATAGCAATGCGCCTCTGAACGAAAACAGAGAGAGCAGAAGTCTGAACCTTAAGGGAACTCAAACTGAGGCCCTTATCCACACCATCCTGCAAGAAGGTCAGGACTGTGGTCAGATCAAATTCTTGAGACAAGTCCCTAACGGCACACCGAGATAGAAAGGTCGACCAGACACGATGGTAGGCCTTTGAGGAAACTGGCTTGTGAGCACTAAGCATGGTAGCCACCACACCAGAAGAAAAATCTTTCTTCTTCAATATTGAGGATTCAATTTCCAAGCCATCAAAGCTAGACGATGAACGTCCTCTTTCCACAGGTAACCATGGAGGAGAAGACCCGGACGGAAGAGGAGTCGGAACGGCTCCGCCACTGACAGATCCAGAATCTCCAGAAACCAAACTTGTTGAGGCCAGTACGGAGCAACCAGAATGACTGGACATCGCTCCAGTCTCAATTTCCATAACACCCTGTGCAACATAGGAAGGGTAGGGAAGATGTAAGCCAGAGGAAATAACCAAGGAATGACATGGCATCCACTGCCAAAGCTAGAGGATCCCTCCAGTGAGAGCAGAACCTTGGAACCTTCTGGTTCTGTCTTGTCGCCATTAGGTTGATGCAAGGAAGACCCCACTTCTGAACAATGAGGTTGAACACCTCTGGATGCAGTTCCCACTCTCCACTGTCCACTGAGTGTCAACTGAGGAAGTCCACCATGACGTTGTCTACACCTGGAATGTGCACTGCGGATATGGCAGGAATGTGTTCTTCTGCCCAGGACAAAATAGCCTTGACCTCTAACCAAGTGGCGAGACTTCTTGTTCCACCCTGCTTGTTGATGTAAGCCACAGCCTTGGCATTGTAGGACTGAACCCGGACTGGACATTCTTCCAGCTTGGGCATCAATGACGAAGGGCATGAAATATCGCCCAAAGTTCCAATACATTGATGGGAAGGAGAGATTCCTCCGGAGACCACCGTCCCTGAGCACTCAGGTGACCCAGGACTGCTCCCCAGCCGGAAAGGCTGGCATCCATCGTCACCGTGAACCAGAAGGATATCAGGAAGGACTTGCCGTTCAGGAGATTGGAGAGTTTGAGCCACCACGACAAACTCAGTTCCACATGAAGTGGGAGGGATACTAACGTCTGCAGAAGGTCCGGCTGACCCTTTGCATACCTGGATCACAAACCGCTGAAGCTCCCTGGTGTGAGCCATGGCAAAGGGGACTGCTTCCATGGTGGAGATGAATTTCCCCAACAGAGAGGATAGCTTCTTGGCTGGAACTGGATCTTGAGCTAGAACAGCCGAAACTCGGTGTGCTATCTGGTGAGCCACTTCCTCCATGAGAAACACCATGCTCTGCTGAGTGTCAAAGAAAAGTCCCAGGAAGACCAGACGCTGGGAGGGGACAAGATCTGACTTATCCAAGCTGATGATCCACCCATGATGGGTGAGAGCGTGAATGCAGTCCTGAACCTGCTGATGAAGAAGTTCCCCAGAGAAGGCTTTCAGAAGCAGGTCGTCCATGTATGGAGTAACTCTGATGCCGTCCCGGTGGAGGACAGATACTAAGGCTCCCAGGACACGGTTGAAGACCTGAGGCGCTGTAGTCAGACCAAAGGGAAGAGCTGAGAACTGATAATGCCCTTGGTCGCAGGCAAATCCTAGATACTGCCGGCTCTCTGGATGAATGGCGATATGTAAATACATGTCCTGAAGATCCAGAGAAGCAAGAAATTCCTCCGGAACCATAGCAGCAATCACCGTCCTCAGGGACTCCTGGTGATAATGAGACCGGATCACAAAGGAATTGAGATCCTTCAAGTCCAAAACTGGATGACCACCGCCGTCCTTCTTGGACACTACGAAGAGGTTTGAGTAAAAACCGTACCTCTGTCCTGAACTGGAACGGTTCCAGAACATCCTTGTTCAGAAGAGACTGGATAGCGTTGTAGAAGAGACAGTGTTTTTCCACTCTCTGGGGCATATGAGAGGGAAAAAAGCGAAAGGGAGGAAGAGAGGCGAAAGGGATCCTGTATCCTTCCGTCACTACTTGTAAAATCCACGGGTACACCACTGAATCCTCCCAAATGCTGTGATAGTGAAGAAGACGACCACCCACAGCCAAATGGAGACCCGGGTTCGATGAGTCGTGCCGGAGAAGTCTTGGAAGCCTTGGGCTTGGAGGAGGCCTTGGGTTTCCATTGCTGTTTGGTCTTGGAGGAGACACGTGGAGCTGAGGGAACCACCTGGTTCGCTGGATGTGTCTCAGTCTGAAAGGGACGAAAAAACCTGTTATACTTGAGAGGAGGTTTCTTCCTGGGGACCAAGAGCAGATGAGTACTCTTACCCCAAGTTGCCTCACTAATCAGATCCTTAAGATCTGGCCCAAATAAGGATGTACCCTGAAAGGGCAAGGACAGCAAGGCGGTCTTAGAAGCGGTGTCAGCAGCCTGGATCTTGAGCCAAAGAGCTCGTCTGGCAACCACAGACATGGTGCAAAAACCCTTGCCACCAGACGGATAGCATCAAATAAGGCAGCAGAAACATAGTGCTGGGCCTCAGATATGTTAGCAAGAAGCCGCAACATATCCGAAGATGAATCACCCTGACGTACAGCTAGGGTGAGTTGTTCATTCCAGACCACAATGGCCTGGTTAACCCATGCTGCAGCGAATGCTGGACACATGGCAGTACCAGCAGTGGCAAAAATGGACTTGAGGGAAACCTCAAGCTTCTTGTCAGTCCGGTCCTTCAGAGAGGATGCATCAGAAACTGGTAAGGCGGTAGACTTAGACAGCCTTGAGACAGGAGCATCCACCTTACGGTGGATGAACCCATTGAGCAAGCGCCGCTTCAGAAAAGGGGTAAAGCTTAGCAAACTTCTTTGAGACAGAAGGCCTTCTGTCCGGAGATTTCCACTCATCAGCCACTAGGTGGTCCAGAGTGGGGTTAGGTGGAAAACAACTATGGGGCTTTATAGGCTCCTGGAATACATCAGAGGGATCTGAGGAAACCTCCTGAACTGAGGGAATGTTTAGCGTGTTTAAGATGGCCCTGATCAGGCCCTCAGCCGAGGGTTCTAGATCAACCTCAAAAGGATTCCCAAAAAATTGAGAGGAGCCCACAGCAGGACATTCCTCAACATCTGAATCCACCATCAGTTCCTCTTCAGAGCAATCTGGAACTTCAGATACTCCTTGCGGTTTGGGCAGGTAAGATCTGACTGAGGAAGGGGTCTGCCAGGAATGGAAGAACCCCTGTAACTGGGATGGAAAGAGTTGCAACGTAGACCTGAGGTCCCTGGTAGCAGCCTTGAACTCTTGCACCCAAACTGGCTCTAATGCATGTCTGGAGGTCCCTGGGATAGACTCAGGGACATCAGAACATGCTGGGCATAAATTACCTGAGAATTCTCTAGGCAACCCTGTATGACATGGGGAGCAATGCGCAATGGGGGATACAGAGACCCCAGCGTCCTTAGTCTTAGGCCTGGCTCCATGCTCCAACGGAGTAGACATTTTCCCATTGTTTTCCCAGAAAAGTACCCCAACAGTGTCCGAAGCCCCCAGCGCCCACCAACACACTTGCAATGTGAACCGGGTGATAGCGCAAGGTCAGACAATTAAAATGAGCCTTCTCTGAAGTCGCTATATTGAGCGGTTGCAGAGATATGTCCCAAACTGTACAGTCCCATAGAAGTGAATGGAGCAATGGCATCTATGCGGTAAAGCGCGCAGGAACTCAGTTTTGTCAGAGTTAGAACTGAGAAATAAAAGTATATATAATCAGACCCAGAAAACACTGAACTCAGTAGGGAACGTGCCAATAACCACCCCAAAAGATGCCAACCAGCAGTTAAAGGGTTAATTTACCACATAAAGTTGCTCCAAACACTGACAGACATAACAGAAAGACCCAGTGAATGCAGGAGTGTGCATTAAGAAATCCCAGGAATAACCCCTGTGCAGAGGGGCACTGTGGGACAAGTGGACCTGCAGCACTCAAAAGGTTGCTCACCTTTCCTGCAGATCTTCTGTCTTCAGATTACCATGTAGTAAGAAGTAACCTCAATGGGTAACTCCTGGGGAAGCACTTGGAATCAAGATTTTCCCCCTCAGGGCTTAAGGTCCACAAAAAGCACCTGGATACTGAGCTAGCCACATCTAAGGGCATTGTCAGTTATGGTAATCTGCCTAATGGTGGTATTCCATATCTAACAGAAAAATAAAAAAGTTTCTAAAACTATATCAGAACTGTTCTCTTGCCTGTGTTATCTTCACCAAGGAAGAAATCTTTCTGGAGCTGGTTGGCTAGCTGCAGCCAAGGAGGGAAGGTAGGCTCCACCCCCTGCAGTCATTTCTAGAATTGTTCCTGCCTACTTAAAGGGGCAGATCGCCTACCCAAAGTTACCAGTAACCTGTATTGGACGACAGAGAAAAAGGTTTGAGAGATGGAACTGGGGGTATTTAATTTAATTTTTTAATGCCTACAAGATTCATTTTTGAAGACAAACTGGCAATACTATCCTTTTAAAGATCTGAGAACTGTCTTCAGTCTAATAACATGGGTCATCCAGTGTTAATTAAAATAACTGTCATCGAAGTATGCATCTGCATACCCCACAGGTGGATATAAGACCCTATCCATGACTCTCTGGAAAGTAGTTGGATCTCCGTGTAAGAGAAATGGCATTTTGTCAAACTGGCACAGACCCATAAGTGTCGAGAAGGTGGTGTTGTGTCTGCTTTGTTTCTTCAAATGAATCTATCAATAGCCTTTTGTCAAGCCTTGCTTTGAAATGTACCTTATCTCACCCAGGCAATCAAGCAACTCTTCAACCCTGGGCATTGAGTACACAGTTAACTGTGACACAGCATTGACCTTCCTAAGGGCCACACAGAAACATGTCTTCCCATCAGGCTTGGGGACTAGAACTATGAGACTGGACCAGTCCCTACATGACTTCTATAATCCCCAACTGTAACAAGTCTTGGACCTCTTTATGGACATAGTCTTTCTACTTCTCAGATAGCCTGTATGATCTTGTGCCCTGTTAAATGGACAGTCTCTGTTTTTTTTAATGGTTGTCCTAAAGGAACCCGGACTAGCTCAGTAACCTTCAGGAAGCTGGGGCACTAGATCAGTGTCCTGCCCTATAAATAGAGACTCCTCATTTCTCCATGGTTTCAGAAGTATATTCATGTGTTATATTTGTTTACCCCTTCTGGAGCTTGGCTGGGTAATCTCATAGTTCACTTCCCCAGTGCGTCTCAGAATATCAAAAGGACCCTGCACTTTTGTTAACAATTTACTTTCACTACTGGACAGTACTAACATCACCTTGTCACCAGGCTTGAACACACTAAGGACTGCATTGTGATTATAATACTTTTTTTGACCATGTTGGGAGTTCTGTAAATTGTCCTTTGAAAACTGACCTATCAGTTCTAACCTGTTTCTGAGGTCAGTCACATACTGTATTACATTTTTAGCAGGAAATGGTTGTTCTTCCCATGACTCCTTTAAAAGATCTAGGATACCCTGTGGCTGGTGTCCATAAATGAGTTCAAAATGGAGAGAACCCGGTAGAGGACTGATATATTTCCATCAATTTTAAGACATCCTACATAAGTTTGGACATGAAAGCAGTCCTTGATCTGTCAATATTGCCTTGAGTGACTCAACCCTAGAGAACAACTCTAGCAACGTATTAACCACCTGCCTGGCAGTAGCAATTCTTTAAAATGCCTTCAGTTGATGGGTACCATAATCTACTATCACCAGTATAAATTTATGCCATTTTGCTGAGGGTTTTAGGTGTCTACGTATTCCATCTCCACCCTTTCAAATGGCATATCCACCAGGTGTAAGGAAACCAACGAGACTGGTCTCTGATTCTTCTGCGCAGTCATTTGGCACTCATGACAGCTTGCACAGAACTTGATGATGTCAAATTGTAGCCCTGGCCAAAAAAAACCCAAGATGGGATACGCTGTGTAGTTTTGTCCCTGCCCAGGTATCCTCCCCAGGGTACTGAGTGGACCAATTTAAAAACTGCTTTACATATAATTTGGGTACCATAATGTGGTGGGTTACCTCCCCTGTTTGACTATCCTTGTCACCTGAAAAAAGTATATAATTTTTCAACAAAAATTGGGAAACACCTTGACAATATTCAAATCTGTTACAACATGTCACGGAGTGACTATGAAATTAACACACTGACAAGTACAGATGAACTTAATATAAAACTTTATTAAGTACAATAAAGACAGGTAGTAATGCAACAGACTGGTGGCAACAAATGACAACAGTAATTAGGTAATGAGACAAGTGGCAGTAGAGGGTAACACCTTCACGAGACCAAGGAGGAACAGTGCACTCACTTTCCTCATCCTTCACCAGGCAGGTGAGTAGTAATGGAATGGCCCAAGGACTACCAGGTATATGCGAGGATAGTGCGGGTACACCGCATACACGGAATGATTGGCACACCTTCACAAGACCAGGGAGGACTAGTGAACTCACTATCCTCACCCTTCACTAGGCAGATGAGCGACAATGGACAGGCCCAGGGACTCACACAGGTAGATGGAATATAGTGTGAGCATACAACGCTTATGTCTGGATAGTACACCTTCACGAGACCAGGGAGGAACAGTGGACTCACTTTCCTCGCCCTTCACCAGGCAGGTGAACCATAACAGAATGGCCCTTGGACTTACACGGTAGATTTGAGGGCAGTGCAGAGCACTCCCACACACACACAGTCGACAAGAAATGAAAGGAGCGCACCAATACCTGGACAGGGTATACAATGCTGGTAGTAAACTGAGGCTCGATAAGGCAGCACACAAACTGGAATGGCCACGAGAGGTCAAACACACTGTATGACCGACAAGCGTCGCTAATGGAAGCGGGCGCTGAGCGGAAGGCACAGGCAATACGGAAACCAAACCGAGGCACAGAATGGTAACGGAGCTCAACAATGGAGAGAGTAACCCAAGAGGCACCCAATGGTCAGAACCGGATCCGGTAGTCAGACGTCGCCAGTGGTCTAGCCGGAGTTGGTAGTCAGACGTAGCCAGGGGTCACAGCCGGAACGGGATAGTCAGACGTAGCCAAAAAGTCAGAACCGGAATGTGTAGTCAGAAGTAGCCAGGAGTCAGAACCGGAACAGGTAGTCAGAACCGGAACAGGTAAGTCAGACGTAGCCAGGTAATGCACAGGAACAGTAATGGACCAACACAGCAATAAGCTCGGGTACACCACGAAAGGGCAAAGGTAATGACACAGGTTGAGGTTTAAAAACCCTGACAGGTGGGTGGAGCAATGACCTCACCAACAAGTAGACCTATAAGAATAGTGACTCAGCGGGAGCGACAGTTCAGGAAGTAAACAATGTAGCACATAGGCAATACAGCGAGAGGCAATCACGAACACCGTGATACAGCATCGTTAATCATTACCACTTTCTCATCTTGTCTTGACATCAGAGGATCTTCCCTCTGATGCCTTCTAAAATAAGGGCAAGCTCTGGTAGATATAATGCAATTCTCTGTTTCTCTCTTCATCCCATATTCTGATACCACCACCCCCTCACAAATATACACACACAAACACACATACACAAGCACTGGCAAGTTCATATCATTTTTAGTTCCAAGCCAATCCCATTTATCAATTTTTTCTGTCTTCAGGATTTTGAGACTTGCTGCCTCTTTGGGTACAGATATAGTAACATAGTAATTTAGGTTGAAGAAAAGACTTGCGTCCATCCAGTCCAACCCTTTTCCTATTCTTGATTACCATCGTTGATCCAAAAGAAGGCAAAAAAACCCCCTCAATACAGCAATTTCAAATTCAGCCTTGAATGGGGGGAAAAATTCCTTCTTGATTCCAAATGGCAATCAGATTTCTCCTTGGATCAACAAGCACTAACTAAATATTAATCCCAATACTAACGTACATAGCCCTCTGTGTTCCGCTCTTTTAAATAAGTATCCAGGCCCTTTTTAAAGGCATCTAATATATTCGATAGCAACAGGCAGTGAATGCCATACTTTGATTGTCCTTACCATAAAGAAACCCTTCTGCTGCTGTACATGAAAATGGAAATATTTGCCTAAGGGTTTTGCCTTTTGGGGATCAGACTCATGTAAGCCAACAAAAGGCACTGGTAATAGGGCCAATATCAACCAAAAATCAAAGGTGCAGGTAACCTAGGTGCAAAGCTGTCTAATAGGGAAGCTTTAAGGCCCTGTACCTTTAAAATCAGCTGGGCAGTTGGGTATCATCAGGTGCCTCTGTGAATACATTCAGTGCAGTAGGTTGTTTCATATGTCAATGTCTCAAAAGGGACCAAATATTTCAAAAACAAAGTTTTGGTTGACCCTGAGGTCAAGAGAGTCTGTAAAAGTTTTTCACCAACCTGAATCTGGAGACGCAAAGGCCCATTTCCTTCTTTCATGTAGCCTGTAGCTGTCCATCATGGAATATGTGTTGACTGATGTCCATACTCTCCACAGACAATGCAAGGGCAGTCTCTTGGTGTTGTTCTGGAAGATGCCAGCTTGTAGAACCATCAATATAAGGAACCTTGGGGCTGGTATGTCTGACCTGTCCCTTCTCAGGAGAGTGAACTGCTCTGGTCAAAAGGCCAGTTTACCATTTTACTTTGCTTGTGTCAGGTTAATGGCTTTTATCCCGCCAACAGGACTTTTCCTGAAGGTTTAGCCGATTTGTCTTCTGGGACTCTTGTTGGTTGTAGGTCCAGAACAGGTCGGGTCACCTTGTTCTGAGCTTCCAAGATATTTTCCACTAGCTGAATTGCCTGAGACAGTTGTTTGTGAGAATGATGTTTCAGTCATGCCCAGGCTGAAGGAGTCAATATATGAATGAACTCTACCATCACCACGCGTTCCAGGATTTTCTCTTTATTGTGCTGTCCAGGTTGGAGCCAATGAGTGCAGAGATCACGCAGTCATTGTACCACAACTGTAGCTAAAAATTTGCAGGCCTGGAAGTGCTGGCCGTAGGCCTCTGCAATAAGTTTCAGATGGGCAAAGTGATTGTCTTAATATGCTTATAGTCCAGAGCTTGCACCATAGAGAGGACTTGGTATGCAGCCTTCCCCAATGACCCGTGGGGCTAGGGTGGTTGCTCAGAGTTTCATGACCCAGCCTGGTGCAGTGACCACCCTCTCAAATGTCAAGATGAAAGCTTCTAGATCATCTGCTGTTTTTTTCTTAACCAGAGAAACTGTTGGTTTGCTTGAAGGTTCTACTATCACAGATGAAGCAGCCTGAGCCAACAGCTGTGCAAATTTCTCATCATGAGCAGCATGCTGTGCATGTACTTGCTGTAGGAACTGCTTTGTGTGCGCTCAGCCTGGCTCTGCAGGAGTATCTGCAGAAATTGTTCCATCTTCGTCGGAGTCTTGGGCCCACCTGATCCCACTTCTGACACAATTTTTAAGGAGACTAGAAGCCTGGTTTGTTTGAAAAGAAATTTAGACTTTTATTCATTTGGAAAAAGGAAAGTGAAATGTCTTTTTTTTAATCTCAGGCAAGGAAAAGCAAACACAACACTCAGTCCCAGTCAATCACAGTTTGCAGGTTGTAGTTTTACTGCTGGCAGGACTGAAAACCATCACCCTTAACAGAAACAGACAGACTGAGTTCTAAAACAGGGATACCTGGTTAACGAGCAGTTGCTGCAACTCATCAACCCAGCATGGTTACAAACAGGTTTTTTAACTCTGTGGTAACCAGTAACCCTCTTACACTTAACTTAACATGGTTACACAAAAGTGTTAACCCTGTAAAAGATAGTAACTCTGTTACAGGTACTGTGTCCTTTTTACCTTCCTAATTTTTTCTAACTTTACCTACTTTCCTCTCTTTCTCCCTTCCAATTTCTTCTCTTTCTACCATTATCCTTAAGTTTTACTTTTCTAGCACTTTGAATACCTTCTGTCTCTCATATCAACCAATGTGCTGTTGTCACAATAGTATCCAGTCATTGCTGGATGGAGTCACAGGATTAAAGCCCAGATGATGGATGATAGGTAAAACAGCAAGGTAATGGATATGTTCGAGACAGGCCTTGGGTCAGGGCAGGCAGCATAGGTTCAGAGTCAGTGGCCAAGCAGAGGTCAGGACAGGCAGCATAGGTTCAGAGTCAATGGCCAAGCATAGGTCAGGACAGGCAGCATAGGTTCAGAGTCAATGGCCAAGCAGAGGTCAGGGCAGGCAGCAAAGGTTCAGAATTCTTAAGGCAGTTCAAAGGTCAAACCCAGAAGTTCAAGAAGAAGGCCTAATCAAGAAGAATCCAAAGGCGAGGTATATATAAACACAGAACATTGGGTTTATACAGGGTATAAATAGGCACATAATGAGGCCCTCACTGCATCAATGCTGCAAGTCTCTATAATGCTGCTGTCACCGCATGTGACTTACTTGATGCGGCCTGCAAAGTAGAGCCGTCCGCTTCCTTGTTCCCCTCACGGCTGCCTGGCCGCTTCTCTGGATGCGGGTAGCTTCCACATCCAGGTACTTGACGGGCACGTCATGTGGTGGTATGCCAGTGACGTCACGCACCGCTCTTTATATTAATGGTCATTAAGCTTGTTGTGTGCTCCACCTCCTATGTGCCCTATATTACTGCCTGGAACACCACAGTGGTGTTCCAGTGCAGTACATTGTCACTTTGCTCCTTGCCTGATTCTAGTGTATGACCTTTGGCATGGCTGTGATTCTTCCTGTCTGACGCTCTGGCATTGGCTGACTGTCTACTCTGGTTCTGACCTCTGGCTTTGGCTGACTGCCCGCTCTGGTATTGGCCATTGGCATTAGCTGACTACCCACTCCATTTTCTGACCCCAGCTTTGGCTCCGGCCCGCTCTGGTACTCCCCTGGTACTGGCTGGCTATCTCTTGGTCTGGCCTCCTTCTCCTCGCTGGTCCCTGACCTGTTTCTTTGACCACTCAGCCCTTTAGACTGACTTAGGCCTGGTCTATCAGTTTCTGGGCACAGTACTTTACCCAGCAGTGGGTCTTTCGCTTAAGTTGCTGTCCCGCAGCAGTCTTCCATTTCTGGAGGGATCTCCATGCATGGGTGAGGCACTTGCTCTTGTTTACTTGGAAGTTGCCATCTTGCCTTTTATATCTATTCAATAAAGTGGTGTTCCTTTACTGTACCTTGCTGTACCATGACAGTACGTAAGGGTCATGAGTAGTGAAGGTACTGGGAAACCACCTGTGCAGAGCATTTTGGCCAGGATGGATATGCAAGATCAGCAGATTGATCAATTGTCTCTAGCCTTGCAAACACTCCTGAATCATACTTCTCACTCTGATCATCCTGCTCGGCATCCGGTGGTCACTCCCGATCCTGTTCCATCACCGGTTGCCCATGTCGCTCCTCCACAGTTGCCAGAGGATTGTCCAGTTCCTCATTGCTTCCTCAACGTTACAAGGGGAACCCAGCGCTATGCCATGGGTTCCTAAATTAGGTGGGAATACTTTTTGAAATGGTCTCCTAGGCCTTTCCTACTGAACAAAGCAAGTTTGGGTTCATGATCTCCCTATTGTCTGACAAAGCTTTGCTGTGGGCCAGTCAATTGTGGGAGACGAACAAACCCATTATCTATAATTTCGCTGAATTTGTGGCCTCCTTTAGATGGGTCCTTGACATCCCGGCCCGCTCTACCTCTGCTGCCAAGAAACTCATGACCATTCGTCAGGGCACCCGCACGGTGGCTGAGTATGCTATTGAATTCCATACATTGGCAGCAGAGGTTGGTTGGAATAATGAGGCAATGGTTGCCGCATTCTCCCAAGGGTTAAGTAATACGATAAAGGATGTGATCGCAGCTTGTGAGCTGCCCAGTGATCTGGACGAACTCATTTGCTTTACCATTCTGATTGATACTCGGATCAGAGGGAGACCATCTTTTTAGGGAGCGCCTGCATAGGCCTCCATCTCGTTTCGCACTCAGTTCTGAACCTACAAGGGGGGGCCTATGCAGCTTGGTTTTACTCACCTTCCTGTGGAGGCGCAGGAATTCTGTCGGCGCGAGAGCCTATGTCAGTATTGTGGCAAGCCTGAGCATTTACTGCGTTCCTGTTCTGTGCGTCTGGGAAACGCTTGCACTTAGGGTTAAGGCCTAGGGCTTAAGGCCCCATATCAATACATCCACTGAGGACTAAGGTTTTTTTTAATTCAAGTTTCTGTGTCGGCTGTTTAAACAGCCAATAAGGGACTCAAGTTAAAAAAAGTAGGTGTTGACTTTCCTGCGATAACTTGAGTCCCTTATCGGGTTTTCATTGCTAACGCAGACATTTGAATTGCAGTTTACGGTGTTTTCATAATTTTTTATGGCTGAAAACACCTCTTAACTTTAACATCCGACGGCTTTTTTCTGCTGGTATTTTTTCACAGCACAGGCATTTGAATAGCTTACTGTGCTGGAAAAATGCCGTTGGCAGAAAAAACAGCCATCTCCAACATTTGGATCGAGGCCTTTATCCCCTACTTGGAATAAGGGAGAGCAGAGTGACACTTGTTGGCAGACTGTGCATAGAGTAAGGTTTGCTGTAGCACCTTTTGGCAGTCTTGAAGCTTCTGAATTCGATGTGTGACCTCAGGAACAGGGGAGTCTGGAAAGGAGATGGGTAAAGGTCGGGGATGATATCCATAGTTGGCAAGAAAAGGAGACGTTTTGATGGTCTGGTGGAACCTATTATTGTAAGAAAATTCAACAAAGGGAAGTAAAGAGAACTAGTCATCCTGTAAATGTGTGGTACAGCATCACAGGTATTATTTTAATGTTTGATCGGTACGTTCGATTTGACTGTTTGTCTGTGGGTGGTATCCTGATGACAGATTTATACTGAAGAGCTGTACGCAAGGCTTTCCAGAATCTGGATGTAAAATGAGGCCACCAGTCAGAATTCATTGAAATTGGGCATCCATGTAACCTGAATATTTCCTTTATGTGCAGATTGGCAGTCTGAGCAGCAGGATTGTCAAGTCGTTGAGACAGGACCACCCCTATAGCTTTGTCCGAGGCATCAACTTCAACAAAATATGGTCTTTGTACATCTGGTTGAGCAGGTATAGGAATTTGTGTAAATAAAAAAAAAAAAAAAAAAAAAAGCCTTGAGTTGCTCAAATGCTGTTTGAGCTTGGCAAGTCCACTGGAACCAGAGTTTTTTTTTCATAAGTCCCATAATAGGGGCAATGACTCTGGAACAATTACAGATACAACTTCTGTAGAAATTTGACAATCCTATAAACCGTTGAACATCCTTCACATCGGTAAGTACAGGCCATTCCAGAATGGAGGACACTTTACGTTCATCCATGGTAATGGAATGGGGTGCAATGAGAAATCCCAGAAATTCAATCTTAGATTGCTCAAAGGAGAATTTTTCTAATTTAGTGTATAAAGAAGGTTCTCTTAAATGGGCTATGACAGTGCTGAAGTGGACACGATGTTGCTGAATGCTTGAAGAAAAAATCAGGATGTCATCTAAGTAGATGATGACATATTAGTCGAGGAGATCCCTGAACACATCATTGATGAAATATTGAAAGGACGCTGGAGCATTGCAAAGACCGAATAGCATGACTATACTTGAACTATCTGGAATGAGTACGGAAAGCTGTCTACAATTCATCACCCTTTCTAACTCATATCAAACTGTATGCTCCTCTGAGATCGATCTTTGTGAATATGGATGCAGAGATAAACATTCCAAGAGTTCTGGAATGAGTGGTAAAGGGAATCTGTTTTTTTACAGTGATCTTATTCAGATTCCGATACAGGGAATACAGGTTAATACAGGGGAACAAATCTCTATTTTTTCTCTACAAAGAAGATGCCAGTTTCTGCCGGGGAAGAAGAGGGGCATATAAATCCCTTCTTCAGATTCTCAGATATGTAGTCCTGAAGATTTTGAAGTTCTGGACCTGATAGAGGGTAAATGCATCCATAGGGAATAGCTGCCCCAGACAGGAGGCCAGTGGGGTAGTCAAAGGGTCGATGCAGTTGAAGTATGTCAGACCCTTTTTGTAAAAGACATCTGCAACTTCAGAATAGGCAGCAGACAGAGAAGTAAGAGAAGCAGCAGAACAGGAGACAATTAACTGTTGGTGTGCAGGGAAGCAGTGTTGCTGGCAATAGGTTGAGGGAAAGGACACTGATCCTGTTGCCAATCGATGTGTGGATTATGGGCCTGAAGCTATGGGAGATCTAGGATGTTAGGGTACACGGGAGAAGGAATAATGTCGAACTGGAGCAACTCCCAGTGGCAGTCCCCTATGAAGAGATGTAATGGCATAGATTCACTGTTGAAAAGCCCACAATGCTGGTGACGACCTTCGGCCATCTAAACATGAAGATGGTGTGCTTTAGATTTTATGGACAGCAGAGATGGAAGGTCTTGGTCCATGAAACATCCACTGGCCCCAGAATTAATGATGACAGTCAGGGAGTGTCCCTGTTCATTCAGCTATAACGAGATCGAGAGAGACAGGTGAGGTGAAATGCTATGAAAGGAGGGCCCAGCATGATGCACAGATAGAATAGGCTTTGGTTTACTTCCTGTAAGTTGAGGTTGTCTGCTGCAAGAGTGGAGCTGTTGCTGCAATAGAGGCAAAAGTTCAGCTGCCTCTGAAGACATCTTTCTGACTCAGAGAGGTGGGCCACAGACTAACTCCAACTGCATGGGTTTCTCGTTATCAACCCTAGTAGGCGTGATGTCTGGCAGTTCTATCAGAGAGAGTGGGATGATGAGAGGTAGAAGGAGTGGACCCCCTCTGTATCTTTCTCATACTCTGCGGTCAATTGGAATGGATAAAGAGACCAGGTCATCTTGTGAAGAAGGAAGGCCTACCCTGGCCAGTTCATCCTTGATGCTCTCTGACAGTCAGAGGTGGAATTGATCAAGAAGATCTGCCTCGTTCCAACCTTTCTCTAGAGAAAAACAGATACTTAGTCCTCAACAGTCTACGGCCTTAAGACAAATGTCAAATAGCAGCTTGGTGTCTGGAGAGGATCCTCCTATAGAAAGTCCAAGGCTTGCTTAAAGGTGCTTCACAGATTTTAGACAGGGCTATTGAAGTGGAGAAGGTGGTGAGCCCAAGTCTGAGGTTCACCTGTTAGCATAGTAATAACTGTACAAACCTTGATGAAATCTGAGCCATACATGCGGGAACTGATTGAAAACAAGAGTTCACAAGATATGATAAAGTCCTTATAATCCCCCAGTCTCTACTGAACTTGTCAGGCAGAGGTATCCGTGGCTCCAGGGTGCCTGAATCAACAGAGTTAGTATTTGAAGGACCAGCAGAAGGGGAGGTTAACAGAGTGTAGATCTTGCAACTGGTGCTGCAGAGCCATCTGATTATACTATAGCTCCTGAACAGAGGCAACAAGGAATGAGATCTGGTTACCCAAAGCAGAGGGTGCCTCAATCCTGTGGAATCCATAATGAGTCTTAGTTATTGTATCACATGAGTATCCAGTCACTGCTGGCTGGAGTAACAGGATTGAAGTCCAGATGCAGGATGATAAAACAGCAAGGTAACAGATAAGTTTGAGACTGATGGACAGGCCTTGGGTCAGGGCAGGCAGCATAGGTTCAGAGTCGGTGGCCAAGCAGAGGTCAGGACAGGTAGTGTAGATTCAGAGTCAATGGCAAAGCAAAGGTCAAGGCAGGCATTAAAGTTTCAGAATCGGTAAGGCAATCCAAGGTCGAGTCCAGAAGTTCAAGGAGAAGGTCTAAACCGGAAGGCAAAGTATAACTAAACATAGGACATAGGGTTCGCTGGGTATAAATAGGCACATAGTGATGACATCACTGCATCAATGCTGCAAGTCACCTGAATGAGGCTGAATGTCCACATTGCCAGAATCATGCTGTGTGTCCATGGAGCTGGAATGATGCTGTGTTCACAATCAGTCAGTCAGTATTCTTATTTAGAGTTATTTTTCTCTGAGCCAGCCCTTCAGGCACTACATTTGAATCAGAATTTAACTTTGTCCTCCACCAGACCAATGTAACCTATCTGGAGTTCCATTCCTAGAAGTTATCAATTGTGACTGCAAATTATACAGTCTACTAAAAGATGCATATAGTACCACTTGATCATGCAAACCAACTTTTTCATCAATATTCAAAAGTGTTTTTTTAAATAATCTGAGGAAAAAACAATGTAAATGTGTACAGTTAAAACACATTCCCAATTCAGTGTGCATAAATCCTTATGAAATCTATCTGTCATTTACGGGTTTTCCTTTTGCTCTATTGCCTGCCTGATTTTGCAGTTTGCCTTGCACCTTAAAATCCTCCTCTTCTTGGTTTTTTAGTGCACTTTTGTTGCCATACAGCAATTGTACTGGTGCATGTCTTCAATCAAGCAACTCAGCTTTTTTCCCAGAGATCACACTATTTTCTAAGATTTCTTTCGTTTTCAAGTATGTCCTGGAAACCCAGCAATTGTTCTGGTTATAATCTTCAATTAAGCAACTCAGCTTCTTCCCAGATATTATGTTATCTCCACAATTGTTCTGGTTTTTGTCTTAAGTCAAGGAATTCTGTGTATTCCTACAAGTCTCATTGCAGAACCAGCTATTGTCCCAGTTAAGGCGCAAGGTAAGTGTTTGAGGACCTTCTTTGTTTTTCTGATTTCATTGACTGTTACTATTGCTTTCAGTGTAGTTATTCAGTCTGTATGTTTATTGGTTTATCCACACCACATTCTCATTCTATCTGGATGCACTTTTCTGTATATTCCCTCTTTCCTACAGTGCAGCCACTGTCAGTCAGCGTTCTATATTGATGTTCTGCTTTACTGGGTTCATTGTTTCTTGATGCCAGTAATGTTTTGTCTTATCCTGGCTGTTCTGTACCAGCATTGTAGTTTCTTATTTCTGATATTGCTCAGGGGCCTTCTCAGAGTCTTGTCCTCTATGCGTTCCTTTGGAGAATTTACATTCTGATAGCTTTGTTATATGATAGTCTCTATTTCAGGTTATCATTTGTGTATTAGTCTATTAGTTTATTCATTGTCTACCATGTTCCATCTCCTTGTAAGGGTACCATGACTCACTCCAGTATCACCTCCTCACTCATCCCTAGTCCAGTCATCCTGACCTTCTACTGAGGCAGTATCTGACCATGCAGTCAGAACCTTTAATCCATTTTAGGCCACAACACGGTTGGGATTTGGATATCAGTGCACTCTAGCTATGCTCTCTACCTCTAAACCCAAGCAATGGAGAAGTAATGTTGGGTGGGATCACATAGTTACATTCCCTAGCTCTGCTACTTCTGTATCCATGACAGTATAACTACTTCTTAATTTCTTTAAATCTGAGATAATTAAGGAGACCCTATTATGTAGAATAAACTTTATAATATTGGAAAGAGCATTATATTTTCATATACTATGTATTGTTCATATCTCTATTTATTTAGGTTTAAATATTTAAGCATTTTGTTAACAATTTTCCATCTTTCTGTTGACAGCAACGCTTCTTTTAAATGCAGTGCCTTCAGCATAGCAGTTAAATATTCCTACATGAGTCATTGCTTGATATCACTGCAGTTCTTTATAGCCACCCATTCTCCTCCCATATGTTCTAGATTGGCCCAGTTTAGGGATTGATGCAAATATTGGCGATATAAAAGCCGGTAGGGCAAAATGGATACTGATAGACAAAAGAAAATGTCTAAGACTGTATTCAAATGTCCTACCAGCTAACAGCACAATGGACGTTAGGCCACAGAAAAGGTCCTGTGGCCAAATGATTGTTTTGTGTGTTAAGTTTGCAAAACGCAGCTAAATATCTGCAGTATTGGGAACGTCAAAGGAAAAACGCTAACTATCGGTGCCTGACATACTGGCAAGCGCCAGTCGTTAACTAATCTGTGTTACACTTACCTGTCATCCACTGTCCTTCTCCTTCTACCTTCATTCTGTATTATCTTCTTTCTTGTATCTTCTTTTGTCTCTTCTTTCTTGTATCTGTAAATAAAAAATAAAAGTATGAATACAATGCTGAAATATCCGACACAGTAATACATAGTTTAACCCCTTGAGTGCCAGAGGGTACGCAATACATAGCAAAGCAATGCGTTGCGTACCTATCTGGGGCTGAAAAGGGTTAAAGCCTGTATTACTGTCAGGTTCTAAATATGAATATGCTTCCAGTTATTCAACGATGTTCAAGTTGTTCCAAATAATATATCCAGAAATGCCATGAATACATAATTCGCTTTCATAAAATACTTAGCTCAGTGTTGTGTTGTCTGTCTCCGCCACTGTGTGTGGCCGTGTCTCAGAGAAAGTACTATGAGGCACAACCCCCCCCCCCATCCCGTCCCTCAAGGGCTGATGCCCGTTACATACTGAGGGAATTTGAACATTGACTGCCTTTATATATGGGCAGTCTCTGTTCCAGTTCCCTCACAGCCATTGGCTGGAATGGCATAAAGCACAGCCGCTCAAAGCTGATTGGCTGGGATCGCATAAGCACCCCAGTGTAGGCACCAAAATTGGTGTCTCCCAATTAGTGACGTCATAAAATTACATATGAATACAGTGCAAAACCCTAACATGTGTAAAGATAAAATAAAATATATAATCCTACATAGATACCATATAGTTACATGTAATACGTCAAGTGGATAGCTGAGAACAGTAGTAATGAAAAAGTTCCCAAACTGTACAGTAATCGTAATATGTATGTCTCAATAAAGATCATTATGAGTGTAAACAAACCATCTTAATGAGCAGGTATATTGTATATGGGTATATAAAAGTCACTAGAATTTAGAAGATAAGCAATCTCAAATGTATATAGAGTGGTGTAGTTTGCTGTGCGATGTTTTAATAGGTATTTTGCATCTAATACATCCAATAGTACATGGTATAAGAACAGAATATGGTAAGGAGAACTTATCACTCCCAAGAAATATAGGGAAGGTTTAACTATCAAGGCATCAAGGAATAAACCAAACCAGTAAAAAGGAGGGAAGGAAATGGAGAAGGAAGAGAGGAATATGGCATTAATATATCATTCAAGGGAGAAGGAAAGGCTCCAGAGGTGAGAGATGAATTGACCAGATATGTTAATGCAAGGATTAGTGTGGGCAGAAGAGATTAGAGGTTCACAAATGAAAGTCAAGCTGAGACACCTCTGACTTGGTTACTGGAGGAAGGCATCAGCACTGGTTGCTGACAGTGTTAGAGGAGTAGGGCATATGAAAGGTTTATGCTATCTGAGTCAAATTTACCTTTACGGTTGTCAGCAAAGGTTTGAGGAGAAATGGAGGATGCAAGATTATCAGTGGATATGCACAAAAGAGAGTTAAAGGGATAGTAATGTTTCATAATAAAAGCATCTCTAATTAATCATCATAGTATTTGGACTTTGGAGAGTTTTATTTCAGTTCTGTCAGAGTTGTAGTTCTAGAGTAATTCAATGACAAAGTGTCCTCCTCCCACCCCTTTTACTGATGTAACACTGTTCAGCCAGATCAGAAGGGAGGTGCCCAGGTAGACTGCAGAGAGGGACAATCTTCAATTAAGATAAGGGAAAAACCTGAAAAGCTTGTCAAGGGGGGCAGGACTTTCATTGTTTTCATTGTAAGAAGAATGTCCCCTGCTGTTATCTTGTCTGGTCTTACAACCAGATTCCCCATCTGAGAAGAGATGGCTTACACTAGGAAAAAGGGGCGGGAGGGGAAACTTTGCTTGTGAATATCTCTTAAACCATAAAGGTTTGAGAGATAAGATTTATATCATTCTTCATATTTTTTAATGCCTACAAAATAAAATAAAGTATTACTATCCCTTTAAAACAGTGAAAAGGCAGTTCAGATTAGAATGGTGATTATTGATAATTTTGGTGAAATTTGCCAGTAAAAGGCAAAGAGCTATATAAGGAAAGGACAAATCTGTATTAGAGACAATCATCAAGATGTGTGATTTCCTCCATAGCTTATCAGACCTAGTGCAGGAATTGAGAAATGTGTCTCGGCTTTGAGCCAGGGGCGAGTGTTAACAAGGTGAATGTGTCAAAGCTGGAAGGTGAATATTGGTCAAGGCAGCTTTAGAGAATTTTGTTATAGTTGGTGACCAGATGGTCAGGATTAGATGAAACAATACATTTTAAATGTTGCCTTTGAGACTTTTAAAATCTAGGGATTTCATATATCTGCTGTAATAAAAGGAAGTAGGAGATGGAGAAGTGAGAAATGTGATAAAGTGATGGTCTGAGAGTGCATGAAGTTAATGTTTTTCATGTTGGATTCTAAAGCTCCAGGAAACCACAACACCACATTACTTATATTTGCTCCATGTTAGTGCTTCTTTTGGTAACCCTGGGTTTCTACAGACTCCAGTTTATGAACTACTCATGTAGGATTTGATGGAGACAGGAAGACAATATGGTCAATCCAGGCACACAGACATGTGGCACCCAGGATGTCTGTAATAATGATGAGTTTATCTCCTACAGTTCCCAGTTCTCCAAAATACTTTAAAGTCCATGATTTGGAAAACTTGTGCTGATTGAACTGTCATTATGCAAATATTACATTAACACAGGATTTGGCTGAAAATTTAAAATGGCATTGCAATTACCTTTCTGTTCCGGAGTCTTAGTTCCCATCTACTCAGGACTGGTTTTAGGGTTTGAAGGCCAGGTGTGAAATAATTTGTTGGGCTGTTTTTTTGTTTTTTTAAGCAAAGAAACTCTCCAAAAATTTACATTAATTGACATCTCTCTCAAATGACTGGGGAGGATGGACAGGGATGGGTGAGGAAGTCCAGAGGTAAAAAAGGGAGGAGAGGGGTGAAAAAGGTAGAACAGAGAGAAGAGCAGGGAGTGAAAGGGGGATGAAGGAGGGAGACTAAAAGGGGAATGAGAAAGACTGGGGGGAGAAAGGAGAAACTGGGAACAGAAGAAAAGACTGTGGGCAGGAGAGACTGGGATAGGAAAGTGGGAGTTAGTGAGAAATAGAACAGAATGCAAATGAAGTAGAGATGCAGGGGAGAAATGATATAGACTGGGGAGAGCAAGTGGAGGGAGGAAGGAGAATAAGTAGTAGGAGGAAGGAGAGAGACTGGTGGAAGGAATAAGGATATCTATTTTCACTCCTGTTATTTTGATATTCCAGGCTTGGTCCACTGGTAGTCACAGAAATAGGCAAACATTGTCTGACACACCAATCTTGTTCCACTGGAGGGACAAACCTAAGTGACAGTAAGGTAACACGTTGGGCAGCCACTGGAGTGAATGAGGACGGACAAACCTAGGTGACAGTAAGGTAACACGTGCTGCAGCATTCTGTATGGATTGAAGTGTATGGAATGGGAGGAAGGGTGGATTTTTGCTATGTTACTCAAGGGAAAGAGGCAGGATTTGGTGATAGCGTTAATATGAGGAGATAACGAGAGAGACATGTCAATTATCACCCCAAGGCACTGCGCTTCTGATACAGGATTTATGGCAATGCCAATTACTGCCACCTGCAAGGGCACTGCAGGCACAAATTCAGACGGAATGAGGAGTGGTTCAGTTTTTGACATGCTGAGTTTGAGTTGTCTATGAGTCATCCATCCAGTCTGAGATGGCCAAAAGGCAATTTGCGACTGTAAATTGAACATCAGGAGTAATTTGAGTTGCAGATAAGTAAAGTTGGGTGTTGTCTTCATAGAGGTGATAATTGAGTCTAAATTAGTTAATAAGTTCATCAAAGGTTTGTTAGGATGGCCAAGCCCTTAACGTATTTCTCTAAGATTGAGGCAGCCCCAAGCAACCATTTGTTGGAGTGTGACATAGGTAAAACAATATTATAAAAGTGTAATTAAGTGGGAAAAACACTCAAACAGAAAAGTGAAAAAGACACGGAGTGTAAATAGGTACAAAGAAAGATAGTGAAACTGCAGTAGGTGTCAGGGCCCCTAAAGGGAACATGATGTTTGTAAATGAAAACAAAGAACTACAGAACATTTTCTTTGTGTACATTTCTGTATTAACCCGTTAATGACCAATGACGTACCAGGACCATCACAGCTGATCGGGCATTAAGGACCAGTGACGGGCACGTTGTGGAATTCTGGGATCGCATCACAGCCAATCTGCAATCCCAGAATGCATGTGCGTTTAAAAAAAAAAGTACAGTGGTCCTTTAGAGCCACCCTCCATGGTCCTTAACCCCTTAAGGACCGGCCGGGCACATACTTTGCGGTCCCTTAAGAACCACAGAACATTTTTTTTTTTTTTTTTTTTTTTGTGCCATTCAATTCCAGACTCCCCGAACAGCATGCAGCCGCCCGGGTCCTTAAGGGTATAACAACCCATGATGGTCCAGGACCGTCATGGGTCCTTAAGGGGTTAAAGGGTTAATCACTTGGGTGTCAGTCATGTGTACAAAGCCTTAGAGCATGGATGGGTAAGCTGAATTCCACTGGCTGTTGTTGGACTACATTACCACGATACTCAGTCTTTGGCCATCTGAGGATAATAGAAGCTGTAACCCAACAACATTTTGAGGGTTACAGCTTGCCTAGTGCCTACCCCTGCCTTAGAGCAATTTGTGAGTTAGACCTTTATGACATCCAAAGGGTTAAACCATTCTCTGTTGGGGAGGAAGCAGCAGGTCCTTCTGGCAGAGAAGGAAACAACATTCAACTTAGATTGTAAGCTCTACGGGGCAGGGACATCTTAACCTAATGTATACTCACCTGTTGTTCCCCTTATGACTGCCTATATAAGCACTTGATCACCGCACTTATTGTACCCCTTCTATATTAAATGTAATCTGTAAAGTGCCAAGTACACTGGTTGGCGCTATATAAATAAAAATATACAATACAATACAATTCCATTTAACAGCCAGGTCACCTAACGACCTATTGATTATTTTGGAAGGGGTCATAGTCTGTTCTTGACACATTTCACTGCAAAACCTGTACTCTACAATGCAGCCAGTGACATACTCTGTGCCACATGATCACATACATCTATAGAGCAGATAAAATCAATAGTGACAGCAGAACCCTGTGTAATTCTACCAGTTCATCTATTTACAGAGCACGGAGAAAAAGAAAGAGATACTGCAGATCAACACAAGGACACTTAATTGGCTGCAAGGTCTTGGAAAATACAGAGGTAGGTGTACATACAAATAGTAAAGTAACAAGGATCTTCCCTGAAAATGTAGGTACTGCCACCATGTGGGCATTTTGCTGCATTACAAACACAAAAAATATTAATGTGGAGCTGTAACCTTAAAACAACAAAATATCCAATATGTTGTGTTAGATATGTTTTATTTATTAACACCTTAGGGACTATGGACGTACTTGTACATCATGGGGAAAATGTGCATTAACGACCCGTGGCGTACATGTACTTCATGGAATCCATGGGTCCCTGCGAGACTGCACGACCTTCAGGACTTCTGATTCCGATTCCACTAAAAAATGCCCCGTGGTCCTTAAGTGCCGGCCACGCTGTTTGTCCTTAAGGGGATAAAATCGTTTTTAGACTATTAGCATTTTTATTTTTTGTGCTATGCATTCACCTACTGTCTCAGCCGGTATAAGTGACTTCCCCTAGCTTACCTTTGGCTCACCATTAGACAAGACAAACTACTGCTGGTAGTTTTAAGTCACGTTAGGCATTATGTTGCATCTTCTGTGACAAACTACCGACAGTTAAAGGGATAGTAATGTTTCAAAATAAAAGCAGCTCCAATTAATCTTCATAGTATTTGGGCCATGGAGAGTGTTATTTCAATACTGTCGGAGTTGTAGTTCAAGAGTAACTGAATGATAAAGTACCCCCCTCCTGCCCCTTTTACTGATGTAATCTGAAGAAAGAAGACCTGCAGAAAAGGTGAGCAACCCTTTGAGTGCAATGGTCCACTGTCCCATTGTCCCTTCTGCACAAGGGTTGACTGGAGTTTTTATAACTCCAGCAGTCATGTTGGGTATTATTACTTTCCTGATAGCTGCTGATCTGGGATCTCTGCTGCATTGTTTGCTATGTGGTATATAACACTTTCCCTGCCAGTATTGGTCAGTTGGGGGTTTTATATACGTTTTATTTGTTTATTGTATATGGTGTTTTTATGTGTGCTTACACTTTCTAAAGACTTTTTCGATTTATATGTAAAATTTTAAGCTTTACCGCATTGCCACAATGCACCATTTATCTCTATGGGACAGCCGTTTCTGAGACATATCTCTGCAACTGCTCTGAGTACCGAGTTGGGAGATGGCACGTTTTACTTGTCTCCACTGATCTGACTATCCGGTGGACATTGTCAGTGTCTTGGGGGGATTCGGTTCTGTTTTTGGTACTCTATATTGTCACACTAAGGTCAACAGTCAGAGGTGTAAGGTAGCTAGGGAGCGAGGCTGGAGAGTTCGTGAGCGGTGCCAGCGATCCTAAACGCCTTGCTGCGGCTACGGCAGTTAGTAAAGGTGCTGGCCGTGAATCCAGATGTCCGACCCTGGTTGAGTCAGGGCCCTGGCCAGGATGACATAAAGGGTGGACTGGTGGAACCTCTAACTAGGCCTAGGGGTAGGACCCCAAATGCAGAGCGTAAACAGGAAAAATAAACCAAAGGAGGACAAAGTAAGAAACTGGTCACCCCAAAAGACAGAGAGACAACAGTGGGCTAAGACCTAGCAGGAGGAATCAGTGCCACAATAGTAAGTGACAAAACTCAAGGAAACAGTCTGAAAATGAAATCCCCAAAGGGAGCAAACAGAGCCTCCCAATAACCAGACACAACCACAGACTGCCCAGGCTATAACCCCACAGAGACCACAGGAGCACCTAAAGCAAGCCCCCAGGCAAACACAAGGTGCCCCAGGGTAGAGAATAGTGATCAAGTCTACACCAGCGAGCAGCAGAAATGAAAGGACCACCCAATGCAACACTCAGGGCCTAGACTGAACTGGGTGCCCGAAGAGAGTAGTGCTCACACTAGGATATTCCCCCAGCCTCAGTACAGCCTCCAGCAGAGTAGGACCACAAACAGGCGGCTGCCTGCAACTAGAGGGAGGAGACAGCCCACAGGGTAGAAGAGGAGGAAGGAGCATGATGCCGTCGGCAGAGGCTATACCATGCCGACAATCACCCGCAACACTTTACCCAAATTCCCAGACAACACAGAACAACAATGCAGGTAAGGAAAAAAGAGAGGCAGAGAGGCAGAGTGACGAGGCACTGGAAACAGGACACAGCTAGCAGCCACAACCTCCTCAGAAATGCATTTACGATCACCAGGAAGTCAGAGGTGGATAGCGGGGATTGCAGGGAGAGGGATGGACCAGCGAGTCTGGAGAGGCAGATCGAATAAACGGAGCCAGCGTCAGTGTGGAAAACAAAAGGGTCAAACCGGGAGGGACTAGAACAATGGAGAAAGAGCAAAATAATAGTCAGACAGAGCCAGGGAGTCAAATACCAAAGAGTCAGAATCCAAGCAAGCCAAAGGTCAGTAACATGGGGAACCACAACACTGAGCGAGAAAACTCGAAAATCAGGCACAGACAGGACATAAAACTAGCCCTAAATACCAAGCCTAACTAATAAGGAGCAGAGGGATTCAGACGGAAGCCTGAAAGCAAAACCAGAAACACAAGGCACAGCAGAAAATAAGGGTAAATGAAAGGACCCTGACATGTATAGAGGAAACTACGTTTCCCATAAATGCCCATTTTGTGGGCTATTTGTTGATTGATTCCCTGTGCGGATGCCATTTAGTCTTCCTCTCTTCACAAGTATCATACGCAGGGTTTGGTCTCCTCAGCTCCCCTCCGCAGGTTAACCCTTCGCTCGACAGATAAGTACATTTAAGGCTTTCTGGGGTTAAATCCTTAATCTGGGTGACAGTATTTGGGTCTTCCATTACTGTATTGACACTTTTCTCCTGTTAGGATGATGGATCCACTTGGACATGAGGCTAGGCCTAAGGCTATTGATTCAGGGGCATCTCAGACCCCCCCTTACATACTGTTCCTCATGCAATTCAGGGCTTCCTATGCGATATTCTGGGCATTTATGCTCCTCACGTGCTACGGCCTCTGCTTCCCCGCCAGGGCCTTCCAGCCGTGATCAAGAGCCACATTGGGTCAAGGACTTAATGTCCTCTATGGCACAGTTTCCTCTCTCTATTCAAGGGGTTCTTCAGTCATGGAGACCCCCTACCTCCTTCAGGTTTGTAGCCCCTAAGGCTCCTGGCATTCCTGATTTATATGATTCTTCCTTTGAGGACTCAGATGGGGACTGTAAGGATGGTGTGTGTTCTGATGTGGCTCTTCTTCACACTTTTATGGTGACCCCTTTGAAGCTGACCCTGAACCCTCTGCTGAGGATCTCATTAAAGTGGTAGTGACCACTTGAAATAGTTCCTCTACTCATGTAGAGCAACAGGCTACTTCTGATGTCTTTCAAAAGCCTAAGAAGTCATGCACTGTCTTTCCGCCTAATCCCACTCTAGATCAGATTATTCTGGAAAAGTGGAAAACTCCTGATAAGCATCTTTCTCTGTCTAGTTGTCAAAACGTTATCACTTTTCTGAGCTGCCTTGACTCAATGGACTACTCCTCCTCAGGTGGATTCCCCCATTTCTAGGCTCTCTAAGTCCACAGTCTTAGCTGTGGAGCATGCTTCTTCTCTAAAAGACGTGACTGACAGAATACTTGACTCTGTCCTGAAGGCTAACTTCACGGCTATAGGTGCATTCATGTGACCCACCTTGGCTCCTGCATGTTTTTTTGTTTGTTTGAGGTTTTCAGTAGTAATATTGCATTTGAAGTAGCTAGGGAGCTATGAAATGTCTTCAGAAACAAACTGTTTGTTTTTAATCAGGTTTTTGAGACTTTGTTGCTCATTCTGGGCAACTTTTATTTGTATCATTTTTAAGTATATTAAAGACCTTTTTTCAATGCCGACTACAGCACTTGGTTTCTTTGGATCCTTTCCTCCAGAGGAGTTCACCCGAGCAGAGGCGGGTTTATATCCCTGCAGGTGAATCAGGTTACTCCATAGGTATAAGCCTTTGAGTAACAACTCCACTTGTGAGTATTACCTTTATATTTATATGTGACTGATATGTTAAGGTAATAGGCACTACTGATTGCTTTCCTGCACACCAAGGAGATTCAGGTGATGACTTACATGGATGACCTTCTCAAGGCACCCTCCAGGGACCTCCTGGACCGCCAAGTCCAAGACTATGCGCAGATCCTCCTCCAACACGGCTGGATTCTGAATAGGAACAAGTCGGTCCTGGTGCCCACACAGGACCTGGTGTTTCTTGGTCTCCACTTCAATACTCTGCAGAGTATGTTCTACCTGAGGGAGGACTCAATTTAGCAGCTCACCTCCAAGGGTGTCTTCAGTCCTGTCTTGGACATCAGCTACAGCAAGGAAGTTCTCCTCCCTGGTGGGGAAAATGATTTCCACCATGGAAGCGGTTCCGTTCTCCATGGTACATGCCAGGGAACTTCAGAAGATTGTGATCCATGTTTGCATAGATCAGCCTGTCTCTCTTCCTTCTGAGGTAGCTAAGAGCCTTCACTGGTGATTTAACATCTCAAATCTGGTGAAAGGGAGGCCTTTTGTGATTCATTACTGGACCACAGTGACGACGGATGCCAGCTTGCACGGTTGGGGAATAGTCTTGGGTCACATAAGTGTTCAGGGCCAATGGTCAGAGGAGGAGACTCTTCTTCCCATCAACATCCTGGAGCTCAGGGCAATGTCCCATGCTCTGACTTATTGGACCTCCTATCTAATGGGGTGTCCAGTTTGAGTCCAGTCCGACAATACCGTAGCCGTGGCTTACATCAACAAGCAAGGATGCACCAGAAGTCCTGCTGCTTGGTTAGAAGTCAAAGGTATTTTAACCTGGGCAGAAGATCATGTACCTGCTATCTCAGCAGTGCACATTTCAGGAGTAGAAAACATCCTTGCAGACTTCCTCAGTCAACACACGGTAAATCTGGGTGAGTGGAAGCTTCATCCAGAAGTGTTAGACCTCCTGGTGCAGATGTGGGGTCTTCACATAATAGGCCTGATGGCTACCAGGGACAGCCAGAAAGTTCAGAAGTTTTGCTCAAGCTGGAAGGATCCCCTAGCGTTTGCGGTGGATGCTCTGTCAATTCCATGGGCCTTTCATCCGGCATACATCTTTCCTCTTCTTCTTCTCCTACCCAGAGTAGGAAGATTAGGATGGATGGAACTCCCATAATCCTGATTGCTCCATATTGGTCCAGACAGCCTTGATTTCCAGAACTGCTAGCTCTATCTGTCCATGCGTCATTTCTACTGCCACGCAGATCAGATCTCCTTCGCCAGGGGTACCTGTAGAAGGAGAATGTGGCCCATCTGGCTTTGACGGCATGGCTGTTGAGGCCTCCATCCTGACAAAGAAAGGCTACTCGTCAGCGGTAATACCCACTATGATTAAGGCAAGGAAACCAGTTTCTTCAAAAGCCTATCATAGGGTTTGGTCTATCTTCCATACTTGGTGTGTGGACAGGGATCTGTCCTCACAGGACTTTGATCTTCCAGCTATCCTGTCTTTTTTGCAGGATGGTGTGAACAAAGGCCTTAGCCTTAGTTCCCCATATGTTAACCCATGATTCCCTTTATTAGAACGGGCAATGTAGCTCCCTGTGGAACCTCTAAGACGGCCACATGATTTAATCTGACAGATACTCTATGGATTATGAATTGCTGAAAAGAAACACGGACAACATTACAATTTTCATTGCACTCTGCTGCACTTTATGTTTCAATGTAATGCAATCTGTTCCACTGAGACCAACGGATCAAAACTCGTGGAGCGGTGTTTACTGAATCCGCAGATACATTGCTTTATAATAAGGGAGAGGACAGAGGGGTTTGAGCCTATATTCTTTAGAACGCACGTATTGATGATGCGGACCAATCGAGATATCTCTGTAGGATGCTTTGTCCATAACAATGTATGGGAACAACAGTGTTTAACACAATGCATGATTATATGATCCAATATAAGTCCATTACAACCAGATATGACCATACCTATTGGAAGCCTTATCTAAAGATATTGAGTTGTCTAATATAAGCGGCAATGATGCTTCTATTTATAGCGCAACGAATAAAACACAGGATATGTTGTAACCCATAAAATAGGGAATTCTAAGCCCTACACACATTCTCCTTTACAAATAGATTGTAGATATGGGACAAAATGTTCGTATTTTTATTGTACTAATTAAATAACAGATACACAGATGTTTCACTGTAAATCAGATTGGGTGACGTCACAGCACCACGAGTAAGCCAACTTGGGCGCCTTCTCACGCTGAGGGTATTTTTTATGGGAATTTTGCCACTGTTTGTCATCTTGAGGAAGGCTATGTAATATAGCCGAAACGTTGAACATTAAATTTTAATTGTTTGCACCTAAGTCCTGAGAGTGCTCTTTCTACACTTACATCATTTGGAATATTACTTTTTGGTCTTCAATGCAGCACCCAGTATATACACACACTAGTTGAAGAGCCCATGTACACGGGCCACATGCCAGCCGGTCACTGGGCAGTCATTCACAGCAGAGACTGGCCGTGCCGTGGCTGATACTTCGGAGCACCCCTCTCCGTATCATCCTCTCCTCTGTAGCAGGAATTAGGGAGCTCAGGGTGGCTCGGGATTTGCTAGGCATTGAGGGTGGGGTGATTGAGGAGTGAATGTAAAGGATATGGTTTTCTGTATGTTCATTTGTGCGTGTGTGAGTTCCCACTATTAGAAATGTTAAGGAAAAGGTCAATATCCTATATGTTTCCATAAGGTGCACTGCTCCTTTAAGCAGTGCTTGTGTGATTATATATGAATGTTTTTGCTCCAGAGGATCCAAGATAGTTAATATTCAGAGTTTAATCACATCTTAACCCATTTAGATATGTGGTAACATTCAGCTAATTAAGCACTCTCTCTTCTGGTACCTGTTTTAATCAAATTAAACATAATATACATTGTCTGTGTACTCTTTATATAAAGCTGATGCTAGAATAATGCTTAGAACATTATAAATGATAGAACTGTTGGTTCCCAGCGTGCAGACGCTGGTTTGCTCCACTGCCTTGCGGCTACTACACTACTAGTCTGTTGGTTATCAGTGCGCGGGTGCTGGTTCGCTCCTTTGCCTTACGGCTCTATACACAATTATCTGTTGGTTCCCAGCATGCGGACGCTGGTTTGCTCCACTGCCTTGCGGCTACTACACTACTAGTCTGTTGGTTACCACCGCGCGGGCGCTGGTTCGCTCCTTTGCCTCTTGGCTCTATACACAACTATCTGTAGGTTCCCAGTGTGCGGACGCTGGTTCACTCCACTACCTCACAGCCTACTATATGCATTGTTGGTTCCCAGCATGCGGATGCTGGTTCGCTCCACTGCCTTGTGGCTACTATACTCTAGTCTGTTGGTACTTACGCGCGGGCGCTGGTTTGCTCCGTAGCCTTATGGATCTATACATACTATCTGTTGGTTCCCAGCGTGTGGACGCTGGTTCGCTTCACTGCCTTACGATATATCCAGCCTGTTGGTTACCAGCGCGCGGGCACTGTATCGCTCCATTACCTTCTTGCTTACTATAAACTCAGTCTGTTGGTTCCCAGCGCGTGGGCACTGGTTTGCTCCATTGCCTTGCTGCTTATTTGTATTAGAGTGTTGGTTCCCAACGCGCGGGCGTTGGTTCGCTCTATGACCTGAAGGTCTACTTACATCTAGCCTGTTGGTTCCCAGCGTGAGGGCGCTGGTTTACTCCTCTGCCTCACGGCTTACAACTTATATATACAGATGGTTCCCAGTGCACTGTCCAGTCCTAGACAGCTAGTTATTCCCTCGGTACACGGCTACTGGGGTGCGCAGACTACCTGGTAATACCACTGGGCCTTGTAGCCTCTACCTACCATCTCCATACTGTCACTGTCATCTGACAGTTATTGAGGCCACACTGGTTGACACTTCCTCCTTAGGCTGCCTTGCCCGGTATATTGGTAAGGCCGGTAGAACCTTCTATTATTCCACCTTGAGGTTGCCTTACCCAGTATTGGCAAAGCCGGTAGAGCCTACTATTTTGGTGTTCCATTAGGCTGCCTTGCCCGGTATATTGGCAGGGCAGGTAGAGCCTGTATCAGTTGGTGATCCGTTAGGCTGCCTTGCTCGGTACATTGGCAAGGCCGGTAGAGCCTGTATTCTCCTGACTGTCTACTTGGCTGCCTTGCCCGGTATATTGGCAGGCTCGGTAGAGCCACCAGTTTATTGCTTGCCCAGGCTGCCTTGCCCGGTATATTGGCAGGGCCGGTAGAGCCTGATTCGCTATTGTCACTATCTATTTGCCATTCTATGTATTGTATGTATGTGTATAAAATCCTAAGGGATTATCTTAAACTTTTCAATAAAGTTGTGTTTTTACCTAACCTTGCATCTGAGAGTCTTAACAAACCGTGACAGTGGGTCAGCCGGCATTTGTCTAAACGGTGCAAACTGACTAAGGGATTGGATTGTAGGATTCCCAAAGGGTGAACCTTTGAGTTGCCCCACTGCAAATCCCTCTATCAAAATTGTAGGCAAAAATTTACAGAGCAAAATGAGAAAGCAGCTTGGAGTAGGTGGATTGCAGACTCCTACTGGAAACAGCAGAAGGCCCAAGGTATTTTTGTTCTAGAAACTAAGACAGGGACAATAGGAACAGACGAGCAGGGAGGGGAGAGACAGTCTGAGCCAGAAGGAGAGGGGGAGGCAGAGGTGATAGAGCAGCTAGCTATATCTCTGGTGGAGCCCATCGAGGATACTGTGGGACTTCCTGATTCTAGTACTCAGGAGGCCCTGGTAGATATGGGGGCCAAGCCAAAGATCTCCACTAGCTCCACTATAGTGTACCCCTCAGGAGAGTTAAATTATCCACCCCCTCAGTATACTGAATCTCAATTTAGGCCCCTGCCCCATCATTTATGCCTCCTACCACTTTGTGGCAAGTTGTAGCTGACCCGCGGGGAGGAAGAGTTTTATGTGGAGTAGAAGGTGAACTCCTAATCACCCCCAAAATCAACGCAGAGGAGGTAAGTAGAATGGGTTAGGAATTCCGTTCACCCCCAACCTCAGCTTACCCAGTTAGACAGCAATTCATTCCAGGCACAAATGGTCAGGCAAACAGGCATATTACCCAGCATGTCCCATGGACACCTGGGGAATTAAAGGGATTTCTCTCCTCAGTCCCCAAGCCACAGAGTAATCCATATGGGTTTGCAAGTGAACCGTACAATATTGCCGTCAGTTACAACCCCACATGGAGAGATTTGTTGCAGATAATAAGAGTTGTAGCAGGACAGATAGACACTGCTGCAATCTGCACCAAACTCGCCATGCCACTAGACCCATCAGAGCAAGAGAATACCCCACAGAAGAAGTTGGAATATGTCAACCAGATCAAGGATAAGATCAAGGAGGTATTCCCTCCACAATCCTGGATCCGTCAAAGACATCCCAACTGCCCCAGATATCCAGATATTGCTTCATTTTTCCCACAGAGAGTGCATAAGTCCGCTGCATAGCTGCAATGTGTCTGATCCTCAGTATCCAATCCTGGAGCACAGGAGAAAGAGGGCTCTTCCAATGGGCAGGAATAGCCACCCAAGCACCATAAAGGAGAGACAAGGTAAGTGACAATACAGATTTAGGAATGTCAGAAGGGAGATCAAATTTGTAGAAGAGGAAAGCCTCAGGAGAATCGGTGATACGAATCACTGTGATGCTGGTGATAGAGTCAGAGATCGCTGTCCAGTAACTTCTAAGAGCAGGGCATACCCTCCATATATGGATCATAGTGCCAGAGTCTTGGTCACACTGCCAGCACTTATCCGACACAGTCAGGGATATCCTGTGTAATCGATGTGGAGTATAGTACCACCTGGTAAATATCTTGAAATTCAATTCCTTGTGGGCAGCATCCCTTGCACTTTGTATCAGTTTGAGGTAGACAGCGAACCATTCCTGAATTGACCATTGGACAACCAGCTCAGACTCCCATTGGGCAATGTACCAGGGATTTGTAACGGGATGTATAGACATGAGGTGCTTATAAATTTTCAAAGAGGCATGTGTACGGAAATGACCATCCATGAGATGGTTCTCAAAAGGAGAGAGATCTCTAGATTCGTAACCTTTAGCCAAAACCACACGCAGGAAGTGATGTACCTGCCTGTATTGCCATGTTAAATTGAAAAAAGTCAAGCCAGGCAAAGGAGGACGTAAGGAGGGGAGAGGTGCCACCGTTTGGCCCAGTAAGAGAAGTTGAAGAGTATGAAGACCTCGGGTTTTCCAGTAGCAGAAGGAAGAACCAACAGCCTCTGGAGGAAAGTCAGAATGTCCGTAAATGGACATACAAGGAGAGGGGTAAGGAGCCAGTGTATGCAGTCCAGCTACACACCACCATACATGAAGCAGATGGCCGAGAACAGGGTGTGCTTTACATTCGCTGGGAACAGAGTCAGGGAATATCCAGAGCAAATTTGCCGGGTCAACAGCGGTAATGTGCGATAGCATTGCTTGCACCCATTGTGCAGAAATAACCCCCCAAAAAAAGCCAAAATAACAAGCTATCAATTTGCAGATATTGACAGCCTGATATAGGGAAAAGATATTGGGCATGGCCTGGCCACCTCTGGTCAACGGGAGAGAGAGTCGTGATAGGCTCAGCCTGGGAGATTTGTAGTGCCAAACAAATCAATAAGACTAGGCTGAATAGAACCCATTTTAATTCTTCATTCAAGTCTTCATTAGATACATTTGGACACATCTTTCCATACTGAAATATTTTTTAAGAAATATTTTCCCCAAATATAAGTGAACATCCTTGGTGATCTCAAATGTATTCAATGAAATGGTGGGAGAAAAAAATAAGTGCTTTAGATAGGACCAAGATATGTATCGGGGTGAGATGTATATCAGTTAAATTAATTACTTGGACCTTTTCCCCTGAAAGGGGGGGGGGGTGTCTTGGAGCAGCACAATCATACGCAGTGAAGGACCTCTTTCACACTGATATGATGGGTTTAAACCACCAATATCCCACTTACTCACACATGCATAACTAAAAGATGTTAGACATATAACACATAACACAGCTGTATCAAGTTCTTGGGAGCCTGTACTTACAACAGAGGACAGA
Organism: Rhinophrynus dorsalis; assembly: GCA_037306005.1. Classification (NCBI taxonomy): domain Eukaryota; kingdom Metazoa; phylum Chordata; class Amphibia; order Anura; family Rhinophrynidae; genus Rhinophrynus; species Rhinophrynus dorsalis. The sequence continues at coordinate 123,930,022 of CM074722.1, forward strand.
GGATCTAAGGAACAGAGGAAAGGAGAAACAACTTTTGAGACACAAAGGATCTCACCTGCTTAGCCGGCTGTGTTGGTCTCCTGTTCTGTCCACTTGTCGTGGAGATAATAAAGATAACATGAGACAGCTGTTCCACATTTAAAACTGTTATTATTCAAAAGGCCAGTCATGTACCCCCCCAGGCCAGCCAAGTAACCCCTCCCAGGCCAGCAACTACCCACAGGCCAGCCACTAATCCTCAGGTAAACCAAATAACCCCCAAGGCCAGCAAATACACCCCCAGCCACCCAGAAACTACCCCCCAGGCAGGCCATCTACCTCCCCTGGCCAGCAAAGTACCCCCACAGGCCAGGAACTCCCCACCCCAGGCCAACCAAGTACCCCCATGACCAGCTACTCAGCCTACCAAGCATCCCATGACAAGTTAACCAGTCCTCAGGATAGCCAAGCCTCAAGCATACCGACCAGCCCTCGGGCAAGCCAGGTAGCCCACCCTTAGGCTATCCACCCAGCTTCCAAGCGGCCCCCAGCCAGCCAGCTAGAAGCTAGCCAGCAGTGTAAGGTTAGAGTCTTTTTTAAATATTTTTTAATTCCCACTTCTGCAAATTACATCTGAAGATGTAGTGGGAGGTGGGGCTTAGGATGCCATGGGGCGGGGCTGATTATGTGGGGTGGGCCAATGATGCCATGGGGTAGGGCTTAGGATGTCAGGGGGGCACCTCTTTTTGTCCCAGGGTCCTGTCAGTCCTCCCCTGACTAGGACTATAATAAAACATACCTTTAAGTAAGCATTTAATAATAATAATAATAATAATATAATTTAATAATAATAATAATAAAACATTAAAAGTATTTGTCTGATATATGTATATGTGATGAGTAGATTCAGAGGAAAATGTATCTCGCAGTGGTATATCTGTCAGTAGTGTGTTCGGTCAGGCAGATTTCTTGATATATAAAGGAACTCCAAATTCAATATGCTTGGCCTTTTATTGATAATTAACAAAGATAACCATAATAGATACCACTATGTTCAGCAGTGGCAATCACTACACGTTTATATTTCACAGATAACAATGGGTTGCAAGAAACTCCTTTATGTACAGACGACCCATAAAGGGGCATATTCACTTAAGTGTTTTGCTTATAATAGCCAGTCATGCAGATTCCTTTAAGTAGAAGAACTCATAATTATAGTTGTAAATATATTGCTTATAATAGTCAATCACCTAGTTTCCATTATGTACAGGAACTCCTAATTGCAATCGTTATATTCGGCTAATGCTTCTTTATAGGAACTAATTCATGAAAGGAAAATAATACCATTTGTCACAAACAGCCAATGAATGGCGCAATGAGGAACAATGTGATATCGGTCCAATGTGTATAAATCCACCACCAACATTTGTAGAGCTTGATTGTATTTCAAAATCTAGATCTGTAATTTGACTAGTGATCAGTATTGATTCTTGCCATAAGCTTTCTAATGTATATGTTTCATTGTCTTCATTAGATACATTTGGACACATCTTTCCATACTGAAATATTTTTTAAGAAATATTTTCCCCAAATATAAGTGAACATCCTTGGTGATCTCAAATGTATTCAATGAAATGGTGGGAGAAAAAAAAATAAGTGCTTTAGATAGGACCAAGATATGTATCGGGGTGAGTTGTATATCAGTTAAATTAATTACTTGGACCTTTTCCTTGATATGTTGGTCCTGTTCTGTTGTTGATCATCCAGTCTTTCTATCCCCATTTTATTTTGTCTCTTAGTTTTCGTACCTTATGATTTGTTGTTTCTAAACGAGTTGATGAATTTTGTTTCTTTTATCTTAACTATATGGCTCCGTTAGACTTGAATGAAGAATTAAAATGGGTTCTATTCAGCCTAGTCTTACTGCTTTTGTTTGGCACTACAAATCATCCAGGGTGAGCCTATCACGACTCTCTCTCCCGTTGACCAGAGGTGGCCAGGCCATGCCCAATATCTTTTCCCTATATCAGGCTGTCAATATCTGCAAATTGATAGCTTGTTATTTTGGCTCTTCTGCAGAATGGGTGCAAGCGATGCTATTGCACATTACCTCTGTTGACCCGGCAAATTTGCTCTGGATATTCCCTGACTCTGTTCCCAGCGAATGTAAAGCACACCCTGTTCTTGGCCATCTGCTTCATGTATGGTGGTGTGTAGCTGGACTGCATACACTGGCTCCTTACCCCTCTCCTTGTATGTCCGTTTACGGACATCCTGACTTTCCTCCAGAGGCTGTTGGTTCTTCCTTCTGCTACTGGAAAACCCAAGGTCTTCATACTCTTCAACTTCTCTTACTGGGCCAAACGGTGGCACCTCTCCCCTCCTTACGTCCTTCTTTGCCTGGCTTGACTTTTTTCAATTTAACATGGCAATACAGGCAGGTACATCACTTCCTGCATGTGGTTTTGGCTAAAGGTTACGAATCTAGAGATCTCTCTCCCTTTCAGAATCATCTCATGGATGGTCATGTCCGTACACATGCCTCTTCGAAAATTTATAAGCACCTCATGTCTATACATCCCGTTACAAATCCCTGGTACATTGCCCAATGGGAGTCTGAGCTGGTTGTCCAATGGTCAATTCAGGAATGGTTCGCTGTCTACCTCAAACTGATACAAAGTGCAAGGGATACTGCCCACAAGGAACTGAATTTCAAGATATTTACCAGGTGGTACTATACTCCACATCGATTACACAGGATATCCCTGACTGTGTCGGATAAGTGCTGGCAGTGTGACCAAGACTCTGGCACTATGATCCATATATGGAGGGTATGCCCTGCTCTTAGAAGTTACTGGACAGCGATCTCTGACTCTATCACCAGCATCACAGTGATTCGTATCACCGATTCTCCTGAGGCTTTCCTCTTCTACAAATTTGATCTCCCTTCTGACATTCCTAAATCTGTATTGTCACTTACCTTGTCTCTCCTTTATGGTGCTCGGGTAGCTATTCCTGCCCATTGGAAGACCCCTCTTTCTCCTGTGCTCCAGGATTGGATACTGAGGATCAGACACATTGCAGCTATGCAGCGGACTTATGCACTCTCTGTGGGAAAAATGAAGCAATATCTGGATATCTGGGGCAGTTGGGATGTCTTTGACGAATCCAGGATTGTGGAGGGAATACCTCCTTGATCTTATCCTTGATCTGGTTGACATATTCCAACTTCTTCTGTGGGGTATTCTCTTGTTCTGATGGGTCTAGTGACATGGCGAATTTGGTGCAGATTGCAGTAGTGTCTATCTGTACTGCTGCAACTCTTATTATCTGCAACAAATCTCTCCATGTGGGGTTGTGACTGACTGCAATATTGTACAGTTCACTTGCAAACCTATATGGATTACTCTGTGGCTTGGGGACTGAGGAGAGAAATCCCTTTAATTCCCCAGGTGTCCATGGGACATGCTGGGTAATATGCCTGTTTGCCTGACCATTTGTGCCTGGAATGAATTGCTGTCTAACTGGGTAAGCTGAGGCTGGGGGTGAACGGAATGCCGAGGCTTAAGGGGACCGGAATTCCTCACCCATTCTACTTACCTCCTCTGCGTTGATTTTGGGGGTGATTAGGAGTTCACCTTCTACTCCACATAAAACTCTTCCTCCCCTCGGGTCAGATACAACTTGCCACAAAGTGGTAGGAGGCACAAATGATGGGGCAGGGGCCTAAATTGAGATTCAGTATACTGAGGGAGTGGATAGTTTAACTCTCCAGAGGGGTACACTGTAGTGGAGCTAGTGGAGATCTTTGGCTTGGCCCCCATATCTACCGGGGCCTCCTGAGTACCAGAATCAGGAAGTCCCGCAGTATCCCCGGTGGGCTCCACCAGAGATATAGCTAGCTGCTCTATCACCTCTGCCTCCCCCTCTCCTTCTGGCTCAGACTGTCTCTCCCCTCCCTGCTCGTCTGTTCCTACTGTCCCTGTCTTAGTTTCTAGAACAAAAATACCTTGGGCCTTCTGCTGTTTCCAGTAGGAGTCTGCAATCCACCTACTCCAAGCTGCTTTCTCATTTTGCTCTGTAAATTTTTGCCTACAATTTTGATAGAGGGATTTCCAGTGGGGCAACTCAAAGGTTCACCCTTTGGGAATCCTACAATCCAATCCCTTAGTCAGTCTGCACCGTTTAGACAAATGCCGGCTGACCCACTGTCACAGTTTGTTAAGACTCTCAGACGCAAGGTTAGGTAAAAACACAACTTTATTGAAAAGTTTAAGATAATTCCATAGGATTTTATACACATATATACAATACATAGAATGGCAAATAGATAGTGACAATAGGTAATCAGGCTCTACCGGCCCTGCCAATATACCAGGCAAGACAGCCTGGGCAAGCAATAAACTGGTGGCTCTACCGAGCCTGGCAATATACCGGGCAAGGCAGCCAAGTAGACAGTCAGGAGAATACTGGCTCTACCGACCCTGCCAATATACCGAGCAAGGCAGCCAAACTGATCACCAACTGATACAGGCTCTACCGGCTGGCTGGGGGTGTATTTGCTGGCCTTGGGGGTTATTTGGTTTACCTGAGGGTTAGTGGCTGGCCTGTGGGTAGTTGCTGGCCTGGGAGGGGTTACTTGGCTGGCCTGGGGGGGTACGTGACTGGCCTGGGGGGGGGTACTTGCCTAGACTGTGGAGTAATTGTGGGCCTGGGGAGTACTTGGCTGTCCTGGGGGTAATTTCTGTCCTGGGGGGTACTTGGCTGGTTAGAGGGGTACTTGGCTAGCCTGTGGGGTAGTTGCTGGACTGGGGGTACTGGATGACCTGGGGGTACTGGCCTAGTGGGGTAGTTGGATGGCCTGGACAGGGGGGTATTACTACTATAGAGTAGTAAAACAGAAGAAAGGGGAGGGAGCATTAAAAAAGGAACCACTAAGTGTAGTATTTAAAAATTATACATAGGCAAATGACTTACAGTATATACGTTTAATCACTTTAAAATACAATTAACATAAGTTAATAAAATATAGAAGGACCATAAAAGGAAAAAAGAAATCCCTGATAAAATATTACAATAAGAGGATTTTAGTCTTACCTCTTAAATCCTTTTCTCTTAGTCCATACAGGTTACTGGTAACTCTGGGTAGGCGATCCGCCCCTTTATGTAGGCAGGAACAATTCTAGAATTGAATGCAGGGGGTGGAGCCTACCTTCCCTCCTTACTGCAGCTATCCAACCAGCTCCAGAAAGATTTGAGACACTATTGACTAGATAGTGAAGGGAAAGAAGACTCCTGTGAGCATGACCCCGAAGGACCCCCACAGTCTGCCACAGGAGAGCCAAGCATGGTCCCTTGACAGGGTGGGAGACCAGTAACCTTTATGGACTAAGAGAAAATGAATTAACAGGTAAGACTAAAATCCTCTTTTCTCTGTCGTCCAATACAGGTTACTGGTAACTCTGGGATGTCCAACCACTGAGTTTCCCAGAGGCGAGAAGTAAGGCAAGGACCAGGCACAAGGCCCCCAAAGTCACGAGAGCAGATATGAACCATCAGATCAGAGATAGCCCAACAAAACAATGACGTGCCAACGGACACTAAACAGCGGTAACAAGACCCCAAAACTGTTACACAGCACACTGTACTAGAGTCAACAGGGCTCAAAAGTGAAGGAAGCCCTAAGAACCAAAGGAGATCCTAGACAGGCATGACTGCCTCCAGGATCTTCCTCCCAAAGCTGGCATCAGCCGATGCCAGCACATCAACACGGTAGTGCTACGAAAAGATGTGCACAGACGACCAGGTGGCAGCCTTGCACAACTGATCAGCAGAGGCCTGATTCTTGTCAGCCCAAGAGGCCCCAATAGATCGTGTAGAATGAGCAGTGACCCTGAAAGGGACAGGCTTCTTCCTCATCTCATAAGCCTTACGAATAGTGTACTTGATCCAAGAAGCAATAGTCACCTTGGATGCAGGTCTTCCTGCCCTAGGACCTTCAGGGATGACGAACAACGCGTCAGACTGCCTGATAGACTCAGTGCGATGTACATAAAATTTGAGACAACGCACCACGTCTAACAAATGGAGATCCCTCTCCTTGTCAGAGATGGGGTCAGGGAAGAAAGAAGGCACCACAATCTCCTGATTGATGTGGAACTCAGAGACCACCTTCGGGAGAAACTCCTAAGAAGTGCGAAGCACTGCCTTGTCCTTGTGAAACACCAAATAGGGCGGCTTACAGGACAGAGCATGTAAATCCGCAGCTGACGTAGGAGAGATTCCTCTGGAGGCCACCGACCCTGAGCGCTCAGGCGACCCAGGACCACTCCCCAGCCAGAGAGGCTGGCATCCGTCGTCACCTTGGCCCAGAAAGATACCAGGAAGGACTTGCCTTTCAGCAGATTGGAGAGGTGGAGCCATCATGACAAACTCAGTTCCACATGAAGAGGGAGGGACACTGGTATCTTCAGAAGGTGCGGCTGACCTCTGCACACCTGGATCATGAACCTCTGGAGCTCCCCTCCCTGGTGTGCGCCATGGCAAACGAGACCGCTTCTATGGTGGAGATGAATTTTCCCACTAGAGAGGACAGCTTCTTGCCTGGAACTGGATCTTGAGCCAGAACCGCAGAAACCCTGCGGGCGATATGGTGAGCTACCTTGTCCGTGAGAAACACCATGCTCTTCTGAGTATTGAGGAGAAGGCCCAGGAAGACCAGACGCTGGGATGGGACAAGATCCGACTTGTTCAAGTTGATGATCCACCCGTGATGGGTGAGAGCATGAATGCATTGCTGAACCTGCTAATGAAGAAGTTCAGCAGAAGGGGCTTTCAGAAGCAGGTCTTCCATGTATGGAGTAACTCTGATGCCGTTCCGGTGGAGGACGGACACTAAGGCTCCCAGGACATGATTGAAGACTTGAGGAGCAGTTGTCAGACTAAATGGAAGAGCTGAAAACTGAACATGTTCCCGGTCGCAGGCAAATCGGAGGTACTGCTGGCTCTCTGGATGAATGGCAGTGTGTAAGTACGTGTCCTGAAGATCAAGAGATGCAAGGAATTTCCCCAGGGACATGGCAGCAATTACCATGCGTAGAGACTCCTGGTGCTAATGAGTCCAGATCACAAAGGAATTGAGATCCTTTAAATCCAAAATGGGACGACAGCCACTGTCCTTCTTGGAGACCACAAAGAGGTTTGAGTAAAAACCCATACCTCTGTCCTGAACTGGAACCGGCTCTAGAACGTCCTTGTCCAGAAGAGCCTGAACAGCGCCGAACAGACAGCATTTCTCTGTGCCCTGAGGCGCATGAGAGGGAAAGAAGCAAAAGGGAGGAAGAGATACGAAAGGGATCCTGTACCCTTCCGTCACCACCTGTAAAACCCATGGGTCCGTCACAGAATGCTAAATGCTGTGATAGTGTCGCAGACGACCACCCACAGCAGAGTGTGGACCCGGGTTCGGTGAGTCATGCCAAAGAAGGCTTGGAGGAGACCTTGGGCTTCCATTGTTGTTTGGGCTTGGAGGAGGTACGAGGAGCTGAGGGAACCATCTGGTTCGCCGGACATGTCTTATTCTGAAAGGAACGATAAATACCGGTTACGATTAAGCAGTGTTTTCTTCCTGGGGACCAAGGGCAGAAGGGTACTCTTACCCCCGTGGCCTCACTGATCAGATCTTTAAGATCTGACCCAAACAAAGAAGTACCCTGAAAAGGTAAGGAGAGCAATGCTTTCTTGGAAGCAGTGTCAGCAGACCAGATCTTGAGCCAAAGAGCCCGTCTGGCAACCACAGACATGGTTGTGTGTGCCAAATGGATGGCATCAAATAAGGCAGCAGAAACATAGTACTGTGCCTCAGAAATGTTGGCAAGAAGGCACAACATATCCAAAGTAGGAGCACCCTGATGGACAGCCAGGGTGAGCTGTTCAGTCCAGACCACAATGGGCCGGTTTACCCATGCTGCAGCGAATGCTGGACACATGGCAGAGCCAGCAGTGGCAAAGATGGACTTGAGGGAGACCTCAAGTTTCTTGTCAGTCCAGTCCTTTAGAACAGATGCTTCAGATATTGGCAGGGCAGTAGACTTGGATAGCCTGGAGATAGGAGCATCCACCTTGGGAGGATGAACCCACTGAGCAAGCGTGGCTCAGAAAAGGGATAAAGCTTGGCAAATTTCTTGGAGACAGAAGGTTTCCTGTCCAGAGACTTCCACTCTTTGGACACAAGGCGGTCAGGAGTGGGGTTAGGTGGAAAGCAATTAAAGGGCTTTTTAGGCTCCTGAAATACATCAGAAGAGTCAGAAGGAACCTCCTGCACCAAGGGAATGTTTAAGGTATTTAAGGGTAGCCCATCGCAGAACATTCCTCAACACCTGAATTCACCAGTAGTTCCTCCTCAGAGGAATCTGACACGTCAGGTACTCCCTGAAGTTTTGGCAAGGAAGACTTGACGGAGGAGGAGGTCTGCCAAGAATGAAAGACCCCCTGAAACTGGAATGGAAAGCGTTGCAATGTGGACCTAAGGTCCCTAGTAACAGCCTTGAACTATTGCACCCAAAGTGGCTCTAATGCATGGCTGGAGGTCCCTGGAAACCTCTCAGGGACATCAGAATAACCAGAGAATTCTCTAGGTAACCCTGAAGGACAGGAAGAGCAATGTGCAATGGGGGATACAGAGACCCCAGCATCCTTAGTCTTAGGTCTGGCCCCAAGCTCCAGAGGTATAGACATTCTCACAGTGTCAAATAACCTTACAGTATAAGAAATCACCCAATTACAGTGCGTAGGATTAAAGTTTCACCCCAAAAATCACTAAAATAAACTTACCTGGCAGGCGAGGGGTTAATCAGCAGAGGAGAGGAGAGTCCAAGCCCTGCGTAGGATACTCATTCTGGAAATAGCACAAAATGGCTGCTGCGGCGGGAGCTAATCAGAAACGGGCCCGAATCAAGCTCTCATGGGAAATGTAGTTTTCCCAGAAAAGTACCCCAAACAGTGCCCGAAGCCCCCTGAGCCCCCAACACACTAGAAACATGAACCGGATGATAGAGCAAGAGCAGACAAGTAAAATGAGCCATCTCTGAAGTCTCTAGGTTAAACGGTTGCAGAGATATGTCTGTACAGTAATTACCTTTTGGTATTTAGCGGCTCCAGAGAAACTTGTAAAGGTCATCACATATATGACACAGACTCCAGGACAATACCATATTTATAGGACGTAATGAACTCACAGTAAGCGTGTGTTGGGAAAAAGTTTCTCCAATATAGACCATAATCCTAAACAAGAATCCCCAATATCGCACAACTTCTAAAAATGTTCTATATATGTGCAAGCACGCTAATATATAAAACAATATCACCTTATTAGATAAAATATAAAAACATACTTGCTTGCCAATAAGTCCAAGAAATAAAGGATAAATAGGGTGAGACTTACAGAGTGGGTGCCACAGATCTACAGATGATACATAAGATCCTTACAGGTGATACATAAGATCAACGCGTTTCACTTGACAGTCGTGCTTATTCATGATCAAACACAGCCTTTCTCCAAATGACTGGCTGTATTTTAATTCTCAGTATCCATTCAAATTATCAACACACTCCATTAATTAAACATATTGATTGGTCAATCACCATTGTCTACGTGAACATTCACGGACACTTCTAATTGCTCAAAGTTGAATTAAAGGCAAAGCCAATTCTTAATCACTCCATCCTTTCTGTAGTTTCAAACCTCCGCATTATTAATACGTTTCTACATGGGTGTCACAACCGCAGACTAACTTCACATTATGTCCATCTATTTTACCACAATCTTGTGAATTCTACTTATATAAGTAATCATCTTATACTTTCTATAGACATTGTTAAATTATTAGAGAAACAAATGATTCCTTTAACTTATTGCTATGTAAGGCAATAGTAACCATGAAAAGATCCATCTGCAACGTAACACTCATTAACATAAAATGTCGAGGAAAGGATCCAGTGAAAGAGACAAAGATAATAAGTATCATGTTAATCAAATATGGAGTGTAGAATGTATAAAACAGTCATATTTTAATTACAAATATATATATGCAAACTGAAGGAAACACTGATGCTCCACATGGATAGGAATGTGCATATAGGTATCCTTTATGTTTAGGAAAGCCAGTACTTGTCCTGGACACATGGTGGCAATGACGGAGTGCAAGGACTCCATCTTGAACCATGGAGTGAGCACAAAATGCTTGAAGCATTTTAAGTCCAGTGTAGGATGGCATGCACTGTGTTTTTTTTGAGAACAATGAAAAGATTGGAATACTTATCTGTCTGCCATTGGTTAATGCAGGAAATAGGAGAGACCAGTCTCTGTATAACAAGTAGAATCCCAAAAATAAGAGGGTAAGTCAAGGAGCACCTCTTCCCTTGCTAATAGGCCTGGGAACTGCAGTTCAATGTAGATGTAAAATGGTTAGGTGGCTCTCCAGCAGTCAGTTATGCCCCTCCCCCCATCTGAGGGGGTGATCTCTGAGGGCTTCTGTAAGCAGTTTATAAGTTTAGAAGCACCTACAGCACCCTTGCAGCCTCTGAAACACAGTGGCAAGAGAAGTCTGAGCACAGCGTTCAATGTTCCATCCAATATGGCCACCGTGGTTCTTAAAGGTATCGCATCCTAAAAAATGTGAAGTTATTAATTTTTCACAAAAGTTAGCAAAAGTTGATAAAAATAAATAAAATGTATGTAAGCATATATAGCTGTGCTGTACAAGCAAGTCAATAAATAGAGCTTAGGCAATACAATTCAGGCACCAAACCACAGAGAAATGTGGCTGCCAGAAAGAGAAATAGGGACATACAGGAACTGCGCGCTCATGGGAGAAAATCCTGTCTTCAAGTGCCTGTATAAATAGGTAAGCTTCAGCAAAGTCATGTGGAAACAGGCTGATAAAACAAGCCATCCTACAAAGACTCACGTCCTAAAAGCCTGTGCACTGGTCAGTCTGTCCAAAGGAGGCCAGGAATAGGAGCCCATCTTAAGGGGGCATTATATAGCCCCATAGTCTACAACAGTAAATAAAAAAGAAGGCTAACTAATAAACTGTGCCTATGCACCCCCTGTAAGGTTATTTTTAAAACTGAGCATGTCAAGGCAGGGGTAAAGTGCCGCCAACAGAAACTTTTTTTTGTTTTTCCTTCTTGGAGGAAGGAACTTTACCCTCATGTTCTAAGTTCCACAAAGGACTAAAGATACATTTGAAGGGATAGTAATACTTCGTTTTAACTTTATTTTATTTTGTAGGCATTAAAAAAACATGAAGAATGATATAAGTCTTATCTCTCAGACCTTTATGGTTTATGAGATATTCACAAGCAAAGTTTCCCATCCCCGCCCCTTTTACCTAGAGTAAGCCATCTCTTCTCAGATGTGAATCTAGTTGTATGACCAGACAGATAACAGAAGGGGACAATTTTCTTTGTATGAAAACAATGAAAACACTTCCCCCCTTGACAAGTTTTTCAGCTTTTTCCCTTATCTTAATTGAAGATTGTCCCTCACTGCAGTCTACCTGGGCACCTCCTTTCTGATCTGGTTGAACAGGGGGGGGGATACTTTGTTTGTGAATATCTCTTAAACCATAAAGGTTTGAGAGATAAGACATATCATTCTTCATGTTTTTTTAATGCCTACAAAATAAAATAAAGTTAAAACGAAGTATTACTATCCCTTTAAGATACAACCAACTGTACATGTGACATTCCATATATACTGGTACTTATTTCTATACTATTAGTTTTACCTAAGTTTTAAGTAGCATATCTTGTAAGTTTTGTTTTATTTTGCTGCTTTGTGATCAAATGTATCAGTCTTCAAAGCCTGGTGTGATATTTTTCATTGCAACAGCATTGCAGTTTATCTACAGCCTGCCAGCCTAGAGGTTTCTGGAAAATTGGCCAGTGGGGCATATTTTTCCCATTTCTAAACAGTAAAATGTCAGAACCCATTTATAGACTACAGCAGAGTTCAAATGCAAAGTACTAAATAGATATACCTAATTTCTGTATGAAGGGAAACTTCCTAGAAATGTCATGCTGTTAGATAAATTATAAGCTACTTATTTCAAGAGAATTGTTACACTTTGAAATTACTCATTATTTCATTGATTGTCAGAGAAAACAGCAGACAACCCTTACAGCAAAGGGGTTAACAATGAGTGCACTTGCTTAAGTGCTGTATTAGGGCAAATGAGCCCACTTCTCCCTGTACTGCTACGGACCTGCTCATAATTTATTATCTCAAAACAGATGCTATTATCTGTAGTGGTGTGTTATGCACAGCTGCTTCTAGGTACTTCTCTTGGCACAGCATTATTATCATTATTTATTCATTCTTTACAATAAGATATCTGCAGTAATCTCTGCTATATGCAGACCACCATCACATTACAGCAAGGGAACCTGCATGATAATATTCTGTTAGTATATTTATAGGAAAAGGTACCAAACAATGCAAGAAACCTCGCTGCAAACTATGCCGGCATATTTGCCCAGACAAAGCCACCCACAACAACAAAACCTACAGCATTAAAGGATCATACTCCTGCACATCTAGCAATGTGGTATATATGAACATGCACAGACACTCTATCAAACATCACAAAGAAGGATACTACTGCACCCCTATGGAACACCATTTTACCCAGCCTGAACACTCAGTTAAGGACCTAAAAATCAAAGTGCTCAAAGGGAACTTTAGAAATGCCCAAGAAAGAAAAACTTTTGAAGCCAGAATAATTATATTTTTTAACAGCAAGAATAAAGGACTAAATGTTGATTTGGGCTTCCTATCCCACTATCAAAGTTTCACATGACCCCTCTATCATTATCTTACTCTTCATATATATATCCACCAGTTAACATACATTCTAATGACAGGTTTCATATTATTATTAACATATTAATTATACATACTGACATATGCTTTCCCATACTCTAATACATGCAGGCGTGTATATATATATATGTGGACTATTCTATATGTATATATGGGTTTATGTGCATATATGTACATGTAGGTATGCATGCATGTATGTATGTGTTTATATATACATATATATACGTATATGTACTAGGACATATATATAGGTACTTGTGTATAGATATGTTTTAGTATGCATTCCTACATGTTATGTGTACGTATTTAGGTATATGCATGTGTCCAAATGTATGTGTTTATATGTATATGTGTATATACTATATACATGTATATTTGTGTGTATATATTGATATATTGTATAGGTATGTCTGTATATATGTGTGTGTGTGTATGTATGTATGTATGTATGTACACGTGTGTAAATGTATATATGTGTATGTATATGTATGTGCATATGTATTTATATATATATATATATATATATATATATATATATATATATATATATATACATACACACACGTGTGTGTGTGTGTGTGTGTGTGTGTGTGTGTGTGTGTGTGTGTGTGTGTGTGTGTGTGTATATATGTATGTATATGTCTACCTATATGGGCACAAGTTGTATATAGGCCTGCATGCCCATGCTGGATTGTTGGCATTGTAGCATTCTTAATATGTGCAATCTTTTTTTAAAGGGATAGTAATACTTTAATATTACTAATCCCCATAGTGTGTCTATTTAAAAAAAAAATAATTAAATTGCCGCCAGTGTCATCTCTCAAACCTTTATGGTTTGAGAGATAACCGTAAGCAAAGTTCCCCCCTCCCTCCCCGTTCCCTGAAGTCATCATTGTACTGACTGCAGGGGAAGTCTGACGTACGACAGGCTTGTGGCTCTGCAGCTGAGCCGAGATCGTGTTAGTAAAAAATAATTATTTCACTGAAATAGTCTTCTAAGTGTGCTTGGTTTGCAAGCACATGTAGAAGACCGTTTCAGTGAAATAATTTTTTTTTACTAACGCGATCTTGGCTCTGCTACAGAACTGCATGAAGAAAATAAAACCGGATATCCCTGCAGTCAGGGAGGGGGTAATTTTGCTTACGGTTATCTCTCAAACCATAAAGGTTTAAGAGATGACACTGGGGGAAATTTAATTATTTTTTAAATAGCTACATTATGGGGATTAGTAATATTAAAGTATTACTATCCCTTTAACTCTCTCCCCTCCCATACCATCTCCTGTATTTTTCTTCTATTTCTTCCCCCCCCCGACACTCTGCCTTGCACAGGGTGTTTATGACCCTCTGCAAGAAGAGTGTGGATTTTCTCTTGGTCCCTGTCTTATCAGCAGTCCCACTATGTTAACCCCAGCAAACAACACAGCTTTGAAATCAGTGTATTAACTGTGAATTCTGTGTTCTTGTGCTCAGAAATGCTTTAGACTTGAGAAAGGGAGTTTATCCCGAAAGCTTGTCAGTCCATAATTCTGTCCAATAAAAAAGGTATTACACAATATTAATTTTGTTTTTATTTTATATCTACATCACTGGACTAATACAGCTACAATCTTAGGGCTCTATCCAAATCTTGGCGTCGGCAGAAAAAACTGGAGACGGTGGTTTTGTACGTCAAGTAAGCAATGCAAATGTTCCCACTAGTAAGAAATAACGGCAGTTCTGAAACACATCTCCTGTCTCCAAAACATCAAAATCTCACCCATAGAGGACAATGTAGAAGCGAAGCCAAGACCCATTCAAATGTTGAAGTTAGGTCTAACGCGAGTTAAATTGCAACATTTTCCTCCAGAAATCTAACGCCTATTTTTTTTGGCGAACATCACACAACTCAGAGTAGAAAACCACCTTCGGGGAAAATAAAACAGAGAGTTAGGGATAACATGAGTCTGCGTTTCCCTACCCAGCCAGTAGGGAACACAGAGATGGCTTTCAGCACCATGGACAGTATTGAATGCCATGGGGATGTGCACTGCTCACCCCTGTGGCATTCAAAGGGTTACAATAAAGTAAACTAGTACACCAAGCACTGCACAATGCCCCCCTTCGACCCCCCCCCCCGCCATTAGTATGTCCACATATATTGCATATATGCGACATACTAACTCCACCCACATTCACCTCAGGGACTGCCATGTAGTGGACAAATCTGTCTGATATTCAACACTTAACTCTTTGAGTACCAGAAAGGTAGGAAAGCATTGCTTAGCATGTTTCCTACCCCTCTGGTACCCAAAGGGCTAATAGGCAAGGTATGGACTACATACCTTCCCTGTATATGTGTGTGTGTGTGTGTTTTAAACATTTGTTTTATTAAGAAAACTTTTATTAAACATATACATATTAGACCTCAAGGGGGGTGTCATGACCCCTCATGACACCTCCCTACCATGAGGCCAACAATTGCCCTTTAACAACGTTAAGCGCAAATAAGCTATGTGCAACATAGCTTATAGGCGCTTTTATGGTCTATGAAACCATCAGACCTCAAAGTGGGGCACCAGGACCTCTCCTGGTAGCCCCCCTACCATGAATCATCTATCCAAAATGATAGATGATCCATGGGGTGACCCCAAAGGCATTCACTGCCTTCTTGATGCTGCCGCAGTCCCATCATTCAGTCAGTCACCTGGCGTCAAACCGGGTGGCTGATTAAGTGATCAGAGCGCAGGGCTGCTTCCAAAATTGTATCTTTACTTAGATGTCATTCATTTTTAATGCCCTACCTCCTGTGTCCCATTGCTATTAGCACTTTTGCTCCACTCTCCTTCAAACAGAGAGTGGAGCAAAAGTAGTAATAGCAATGGGACACAGGAGGTAGGACCGATTCTCATTTTAACCGATCACAAGAATCTATTGTACCTTTCAGAGGCTAAGAGCTTGTCTCTGAGACAAGCCAGATGGGCTCTCTTCCTATCTCGCTTTAACTTAGTTGTTTCCTATTTGCCCGGTTCAAAAAATGTACGAGCAGATGCGCTGTCCAGGCAGCTTGGTCCTGAATTGGAGTCTGTGGAGCAGCCAGTACCTATCATTCCCCAAGATCACATCCTGGCTACCTTGCGAAGTAGCATCACGTCTCCTGTGGGCCAGGAGATCTTGGCAACGCAAGTTGAATTCCCCCCGGAAAAGCCCATGGGCAAATGTTTTGTGGAGAAACCTTTTTGGGCTAGACTCCTTGAGACATACCAAGCTTCACGAGCAGCAGGTCATTTGGGCAGAGATCAATTAATTTGGTCATTGTCTCGTATTTTCTGGTGGCCAACACTGAGGGCTGATTGCGCTGACTTTACTGCCGTTTGTGCTGTGTGTGCTCGCTCTAAATCACCCAGGCATCTGCCAGTGGGCCTTTTGCAGCCCATTCCTAACGGTGATCGTCCATGGTCACATGTCACTTGATTTTTTGGGTGAATTGCCAGCCTCGAAGGGCTACACATATATCTTGATGGTTGTAGACAGATTTTCTAAAATGGCCCATTTCGTGCCCCTGCCTGGTCTGCCTTCTGCGAAAGAGTTGGCAGTAGTATTCACCTGAGAGGTATTCAGACTCCATGGAGTACCTCAGGTGTTGGTATCTGACCGGGGCAGTCAGTTTATTTCTAGATTTTGGAGGGCATTCTGCGGTCAAATGGGCATCCAACTGTCATATTCGTCTGCATACCACCCACAGACTAATGGAGCTGCTTAATGCTCTAATCGGGCTCGAACAATTTATCCGTTGCTTTGTATCCAACCATCATGATGATTGGGCTGAGTTGTTACCGTGGGCAGAGTTTGCGAGAAACTGTGCTATTAATAATTCTTCAGGAAGCTCCCCCTTTCTTGTCAATTATGGGTACCAACCTTCCTTGCTTCCGGATGCATTTCAAGCACAGCAGATGCCAGCCCTTGATGAACACCTCAGACAGCTTCGCTCCACGTGGGCACAAATGCAGACCTCACTACATGACTCCTTCCAACGTTACAGGTGTCATGCCAACAACAGGAGGTTGCCGGCTCCTGTGTTTCAGGTTGGGGACCGTGTGTGGCTTTCCTCTAGAAATTTGAATTTGCAAACTCCTTGTCACAAATTTGCCCCACGGTTTGTTGGCCCATTCAAAGTCCTCCGGCGGGTTAATCCTGTTTCCTATGCCTTGGAACTTCCCGCAAACATGCGGATTCACAATGTTTTCTATGTATTTCTACTCAAACCTCTTGTCTGTAACCGATATACCTCTGCTCTGGTGGTGCCGGGACCGGTACACATTCAAAACCATGATGAGTATGAAGTCCAAAGTATTGTAGACTCATGCAGGGTGCGTGGGCAACTCCAGTACCTGGTTCATTGGAAAGGCTACGGTCCAGTGGAACGTTCATGGGTCAAGCTTACTGATATTCATGCACCGGTCTTGTTGCGTCAGTTCCATGCCAAGTTCCCCTCTAAGCCTGGTCCACCTCCACGGGGAGGGGGTCATTGAGAGGGGGGTACTATCACGGTGCCCGTGTTCCTGCACTGATGGCGACATTGTTATTTTGCCTAATTTCAATGCTGCCCTCTTATTGGCCTGATATCCTTGCTCCACCCAGGGCTTGCCTTTATATATCCTGTCATGTCTATTCCAAGGTGCCCTTTGGTGGTGTATCTGATCCTGACATTTGTTACTGTGTTGCTGTTATCGTGTATGACCCGGCCTGCCTGACGACGTTCCTGTGCTTCCTGTGTACTGCTCCGTTGCTGAACTGATCTGGCTGAGAACCCGCTCCATTGCTGAACTGATCCGGCTGAGAACCCTCTCAGTTACCGACTGATCTGGCTGAGAACCCGCTCCATTGCGGATCTGATCTGGCTGAGAACTCGCTCCATTGCGGAACTGATCTGGCTGAGAACCCGCTCCGTTACTGACTGATATGGCTGAGAACCTGCTCCGTTGCTGAACTGATCTGGCTGAGAACCTTGTCCGTTGCTGAATTGATCTGGCTGAGAACCCGCTCCGTTGCTGACTGATCTGGCTGAGAACCTGCTCCGTTGCTGAACTGACCTGGTTGAGCACCCGCTCCGTTACCAACTGATCTGGCTGAAAACCCTCTCTGCTGCTAGCTTGTCTGGCTATTGAGCCGTTCTGTTGCTTCTGACCAGTCTGTGCTTCCGTTCATTTGTAACCTTTCCTGGCTGAGCCTTTGTCCCGTTGCCATCCGTGCATGGCTGTGTTTCCTCCGTTGTCCTAGTCTGGCCAGCATTACAATCGACGGATTCCAGTTGCCTTGTTGGGGTGCGCCTCGTGGCGCTATTCTTATCTTGTCAACCGTAGGCATAGCATTCGTGTTATAGCCACTTACTCTAACCGCCCATGGCGGTGTGCACACGCGAAGTACCAGTACAGTGCTATCAAGTGCTGGCTGAGTTACTCAGATCTATGTGTCTCTCCCTCTGCGCTATTGCTGGGCTCGCTCCCTGTGGGAGTTCCTGTATACCTCTGGGTGTTTCATTGCCTAGACTGTCTAGGCAATCCTTGTACTCCTTCGCTGTTGCAGTGCCTGGGCTAGGGCCAGCGTTATTACACACTCGGTAGTGTGTGGAGACACTGAGCTCTATTCCTTGTCTAGTGGCCTTCGGGCCTAGAGCCAGCAATTGCGCTTTATTCCACTGTCGTGTGAGGGGATACTTGTGGCCTTCCAATTGTCTGCCTATGATCCACCCCTAACGTCCTAGGGTTTACCATCTGTAAGTGGTGGCCTCTGTCATCCTGGGACCCCTGTCCCTTGGTAAGTGTTGCCTCGCTGCCTATTTGGGTTCTGTGCTACCCAGGCGTCTGGGTCTCATGCCAATTACCATCTCCAGGACTTCCTGCCATCCTCTGTCCTGCTGTCAGTCCGGGGTCCAGTAGCTTGATTCTTTCCAGGTTCTCTAGGGGAGGGTTGCCTGCCTTAGATACCTCCAGTTTCCTGCATCCTATCTCAGTCATTCTGATTAAAGTCATTGCCTCATTGACTACTATATATTGTTGTTTCGTATTGTAGGCCTGCGGCCTTATTCCTTGTATGCACTTTACTCAGTAAAGTCATTTTAACCTTACTGATCTGTCTGAGTGTTCATCAAAAACCGTGACACCTTGTCATTCTTGTTCCACTTGCTTAGAAAATGGATCTGGATGCTCCTCATATGGAACCTTACCCATGGTAACATCTGGACAGTAGAAACTCCAAAGAGCTGCATGAAATCCCGAGCTGAATGCCTCCTTTGAGAACAGAATTTTCCTAAAAACACCAATCTTTGACTTTTTTGAAAATTTATAAGCCAGCCTAGACTCTGTAGATGATTTATGGTGTATGCAGTGTGACTTTCTGCTTGTTGTACTGAGGTTGATATGACTAGCAAATCGTCCAGATAAGGGATTATAATTATCCCTTTCTTCCCCAGGTGTTCCAAACCTGCTGCCAGGATTTTTGTGAATACTTTTGGTGCAACTGACAGCCCGAATGGTAGCACGGTGAACTGAAAATGCTTCTCCTTTATTGCAAATCTCAGAAACTTGCAATGAACTGCCTCTATTGGAATATGATGATATGCGTCCATCAAGTCCACTATTGTTAGATAGGCATTCATGGGAATCGACTATCAGAGATGACACTGTTTCCATTTTGAAAGCTCTGTATTGAAGAGAGGCATTTATATTTTTCAAGTCCAGAATAGGTCTGAAACCTCCTGAGGATCTCAGAACTATGAACAGAACCGAATATATTCCTGTTTTCCTCTGTTGTTCTGGAACTTCTTCTATTACTTGTTTGTGCCTTAATTTCTGAATTATGCTTATCAAACTTTCTACCTTCTGAGGGTCCTTCAATACTGCAGAAGTTCTGAAGAGGCTCTTGTGAGGAATCTTGTTGAATATCAGGTACCCCGTCTCCAAAACCTTTAACACCCAGTGGTCCTCTAATGAATCCCTCCAGAATGGTAGGAACATAGGCAGACAACCCCTGGCAGGCATCAAAGACAGGGCCCACTGACCTTCAAAGATACTCCTTCCTGAAAGTTCCTCTCTGGATATGCATAAAGGATGGTTTCCTTTGCTCAAACGGTCTATTGGGCTGATATTTCTTTGCTTCTTTGTAACTGTCTTCTCGCCTTATACGCTGGTGTTCGTATTGAACTGCCGGTAGGGTTTCTTCTTGCGAAAGGAATGAACTCTTTCCTCCTGTCATACTCTTTATGAGTTCTTCTAAATGATGATGAAATAAGAGGGAACCCTCAAAGTGCAAAGTGACCAACATAGATGAAGGGTCTGCTCCCTAATATTTCAGCCACAAGGCTCTTCTAAAGATAACGGAAAGGGCGGAAGAGCGAGATGTCAACTTGATCACATCTAGTGATGCATCACAGGTAAAGTTTATTGCTTCTTTAATGATTGAAACCTCCTTTAACAGATTATGCCAAGATACTTATGACTATCTTCTCTTTCAGTTAGCCAGATTCTGATAGTTCTAGCTATACAAGCCATAGCTGCTTTAAGATTTTGCCCCAAAATAGCAAACTGTTTCTTCAAGGCTGCCTCCATCTTCGTTCCATGCTATCTCTTAAAGAAGACCCATCTTCCATTGGGAGGGTGGTATGCTTGGCCAGTTGTGCTATAGCTGCATCTATCTTGGGCGGGTTAATCCAATCCTGCACTTCGTCTTCCTTAAAGGGATACATCTTTAAAAATGTTCTTCACATAACTACCCTTATCTCCTTTCTTCCACTCAGATTTGATGATATCGGATACTGAACGGTGAATAGGGAACACGGGAACTTCTCTCTTATTCCCCATAAATTCAGCGTCTAAAACATCCAACTGCTTAGGGGTGTCTGTTAACCCCAAAGATTTACGCTTTGCCTTTAATAGATTATCCATTTTATCTAAATTATTAAATGTTCCTTCATCTTCAGTTATCTCTCCATCCTCCTGTGATGAGTATTCAGATATTATATCCTGAAAGCTTACTGCATCTTCTGCCTCATTAAACCTTTGTGAAGTTCTTTCATCCAGGTCATCTGTTCTCTGTCTCTTTTTTTGAATTTGCTCCCACTTGCATAGCCACAAAAGAGTCTTGCATAGATGATTTCATCCAGGCCAAAAAGTCCTGAAATTTGGTAGGCACTTCTGGGCTAGCAACCTTTTTTAAACAATCAGGACACAACTTAGCATAATCAGAAACAGGGATTATAGCCTCGCATCCTGAACATGATTTTAATTTCTGGCTCCTATCCTCCATCTCTGAAACAAGCTTATCCTTGACAGGTGTTTGCTTGACTGGAGCAGACATGATAAATTAAAACATACAATTTATTAATTTAGGTTAAAATAAAAATAGTATCCTAGCCTTCCTATTCTGTGATCAAAGACTGGGCCTGACTGTCTGCTTATGTAGTATCCATACGTTTCATCATTGAAACGCATGGACAAGTTACAGAGGGCATAAACTAAAAGGAAATATCCAGCTTTTTACTGCAAGTTAGTCAAACTACCACAGTAATTTAGGCAATAAAAGTAAGATAAATTACTTATTTACAATGCTCCGGGACCACTCCTTCAATTTCCTCATTGTACAGGCCTTAATCTTCAGCACTCTTCCTGGAAGATGGTGTCGGAAGATGTTTGTCCCACCTCCCTCTGCAGGCGCAGTACGAATAGGGAAGGACATAAGTAGCCAGCCCATTGTTGGAGCATAGTGCGAAGATCAAGGGCTCCGGGAGAACAACCTGGCCAGGCGGCACTGCGGCAGCCATGAAGATGGTAGAGGGAATGTATGTCCATTTCTCAGGTGAGCAGCCTGCAACTCACCCCTCCGTCCTCACAGCTATGTAGGACCAAAAGACTAACCTAGTGCGAGACTTCCTTTTAAACTATTAATCAATCGGTCCTACACAGCTGAGAGACAGAGACAGTACCCATATGTTAATGCCGTGGACAGGGTACACAGAAGAAATTATAAACTGTTTATCGCCTTATATTGTCAACCAACAAGGAGAAAGGGGAAAAAATCTATGTATGTATAATATATATATATATATATATATATATATATATTTTTTTTTTTTTTTTTCTTTTTAGCACTATAGGGCTTAATATAAGTTTGTGTGGATCTCTATTAGTTTTAAGGAATGTTATAGGGAATAGAATTCACTCTAATTTGGCAGTGTTGTATTTTACTTTTATTACTCTGTGTGGTTATGTCCTTGCATTCTGAGCTCCACTGAATTCAGCCTTTTACTTGCTGTTTAGAGGTTGGAGCACAAAGTGCTTTGTGGAATTGTTTCTTTTCCATTTAGTTTCTTTTTTGTTTCCTCTTTAGAAGTAGTGCTTGAGATTGTTACGGGAAATACTGTGCATGACACATTCTGATGCTGCGTTGGTGGACACATAGGTATAGATTTAAGATCATGTGATCCACTGACGTGGTCTGACGTCTAGCCACTCATGTGGGGTGTGGGTAGAGTCAGTTGGATGTGACATGTGCAACAACTGGAAGTGAGAATGTAGGGATATGATCAAACCGGATGGGGAAGTCTTTGGAACGCAAGTGTGTGCTTTCCATTTGGAGAGATGGGTCAGTTTTTTGGAATGAAAGCTACAGTAAGTACAAAGATTTGTTTGGTTCTTTTGCAG
The DNA here is from genome assembly GCA_037306005.1 of Rhinophrynus dorsalis. Taxonomy (NCBI): domain Eukaryota; kingdom Metazoa; phylum Chordata; class Amphibia; order Anura; family Rhinophrynidae; genus Rhinophrynus; species Rhinophrynus dorsalis. The sequence continues at coordinate 123,952,564 of CM074722.1, forward strand.
AATTTTGATGGAGCTTGGAAAAGAAAGGGTATATAAATGTGACTATTTCTCCAATATGTTGATGTATGCAAGCCTCTGAAGAAGGGGCTATTGAGTCAACAAAACATATATTAGGTGTGTTGGTTTTTTTTTTTTTTTTTAACTACAGTTTATTTTGTTTTCTTTTGTATACTGCTCATTGTTTATTTATTTTATATTGTATGCTAGTATTATTTATCCTGATGTGTACTACTTGCTTTGTATTTGAGAGCTCTAGTTGTTGAAAGAAGTTTTAGGTACACTCTTTTTAAGAGGGACTAAACGAATAGATGTACAGCCAGTATTTCATTGGGCATTGTGTGGTCTATTGTTAGAGTTGCTGTTTCCACATAAAATTTCTTCGGTACCAGGAGAGTGGTGGTGAATGGAGCCGTATGTGGCCTGAGAATCCAGTTGGAGTACATGGAGTTGGGAGTGAAAAACCAACATAAGCCATTATACAAGTGGTGTGTTTTGGTGAAAAATTACTATGCTTAAAGAACTGCTTGCACAATTTTTTTTTTTTTTTTTTTCTTCATTTTGTTTGTTTGTCTTATGCTTGAAGTGGGAATCCAGCTCTTGAGGAACATGCAGCATTGGTTAGACTGATCTGAATCCAAGAACCATATTGTGAAGAGATGATGTTGTTATATTTGCTATATACTTGTTGTACTAACTACTCCTGTAAGTATATGTTTTCTTATCCGCCCTTTAATTTTGTTTGGGATCTATATTGTATAATATCCAGGACAGATTAAAGCGCATTCCTTTAGACTGTGTGTTTATTTTAGACACACAGTTCTATTTGTATATTCTGGGAAATGTAGTCTTCTCTGTTGAGTAGCAACATCTATAACTACAGCCGTGGATTGACAAAGACCCCTGAGACACACACGATATGAACTTGATGGAAGGGCATAATGAGAAAACTCATTCTGACTTCTGTATGTCAAACAGGTGCAGAGATAAGCCCCAGAGAAGTTTGCCCATATAAGTTAAAGGAGCAAAGATGGAGGCAGCACAGACACCTGTTCTTAAAGTATAATTTCTATCAACAGCTAAGGTACCCAAAGACCCTAGGGAATGTGTGAGAGCAACCTAAAATGATACCCCAGAGAAAGGTGAACAGTGGGCCACAACACCCTCAAACTAGTGAAAACCAGCCGAGAAGGGGATAACGCTGGTAAGATGCAGTCATCCTTGCTCCAAAGCAAAGAGTATAGATAGTGCAGTAATAAAAGTACCCAACAAGAGCGCAGGAGGCAACAAGCGCTCAGAGACCACCTCTATAAGGAGAGGCACAGGACAGGGAGACTGGTGAATAACCCTTTGAGTGCTTTGGTCCAGTCCAGTCTTCTTGTTTCCATTGTAAGAGTGTTACAGAGCCCCAGGAGACCATGGGGCAGGAAAACTTAGAAGCAAGGATTCCCTTCACAGGACTGCAAGGATGCATAGTACCTGTACACTGGTCACCCCAATGATGTGGAAGCCCAGGAATGGTAAACCACCTCATAAGGGGAATTTAACAGCTCCCATAGGGGGCATTCATGCACCTCAGGACATTTATACTGGATAGAGCAAGGCAGCAAAAGGGTTAAGCTGGAGAGTATTGAGATGGGTCCTGCCCTCCAGGAGGAGGGACTAAACCCTATGGTACCCATGTTCCATATTGGAGAATACTGGAAATGTGTGCTCTAATTTTGATAGAACTAAAGAACAAAAACCAAAGCTGCAAGCCCATTTCTTTGTATTCAATTAATCAAGCCAATTTACATGTAGTAGTAGTAGTAGATTCTCCAAATCCCCCTAAGTCATCTTAGTCCAAACACCAACTTCAAACAAGTCTCCTGGACCTGCAAACAAGTACGAAACAAAAATCCCTCTATCAAGTTCTCTCATGTTACTGATAAGAGGATTTTAGTCTTACCTGTTAAATCATTTTCTTTTAGTCCACATAGGTTACTGGTAACTGAGTAGGTGACCACCCCTGTAAAGTAGACATGAACAGTTTTTGAAGAGAATGCTGGGTGGAGCCTACCTCCTCTCCTTAGCTGCAGCTAACCCCTCCTCTCCAGAGATATTTGCCACACTAAGTAGGGACTAGGTAGTTAGAAGGGAAAAGAAGACTCCTGTGAGCATGAACCTGAAAGGACTCCCATGTTTAGCCACAGCAGAGCCAAGCATGGTCCCTTGACAGGGTGGGAGACCAGAAACCTATATGGACTAAGAGAAAAGGATTTAACAGGTAAGACTAAAATCCTCTTTTCTCTGTCCTCCAATATAGGTTACTGGTAACTTTGGGATGTCTAGCCATTAAGTTCCCCAGGGTGGGAAGAAAGGCAAGGACCAGGCACAGGCCCCCAAAGTCACCAGAGAACCTACAGATCATGAAGAGCTCAACAAGAACCGCAAAAGTATCAAACACTGAACTGGGGTAAAACAAACCCCCAGGAACTGTTAAACAGCACACTGAACTAGAACCAACAGGGCTCAAAAGTGAAAGAGTACGGAGAGACTAAAGAGATCCTAGACAGGCAAGGCTGCCTCCAGGATCTTCCTTCCCAAGCTGGCATCAGCCGATGCTAAAACCAGCCACTCGGTAGTGCTTAGAAAAAGTGTGCACAGATGACCAAGTGGCAGCCTTGCACAAATTATCAGCCGAGGCTTGATTCTTGTATGCCCAAGAAGCCCCAGTGGCTCTGGTGGGATGAGCTGAAACGCAAACTGAACCAGCTTCTTCTGTAACTCTTAAGCCTTACGAATAGTCTACTTAATCCAAAACGCAATTGTCACCTTGGATGCCAGTCTCCCTGCCCTGGAACCCTCAGGAATGATAAAACAAGAATTCAGACTGGCAAATAGACTCTGTGGAGTAGACATGGATGTAGTGAGATGTCTCAAGTTCTAACAAGTGAAGATCCCTTTTTCTTGTCAGAGATAGGGTCAGGACAGAAAGAGGGCACCACAATTTCCTCATTAATGTGGAATTCTGAGACTACCTTCGGAAGAAATTCCTGAGAGGTGTGAACAGCCTTGTCTTTATGAAACACCAAGAAAGGGGGGTCTACAAGACGGGGCATGCGACTGTGACACAGGGAACAGACACAATCGCCAGGAGAAAGGCCATTTTCCAGGTCAGCATGCGCAAGGGAATAGTGGCCAAGTACTCAAAGGGAGGCCCAAACCAAGAATTGCTATACATCTCTGAAAAGAAGACAGAGGGCAGAAGTCTGAACCTTAAGGAAACTCAAACGGAGGCCCTTATCCATTCCCTCCTGTAGAAGGGACAGGACCGTAGGGATCTCTCTCAGGAGTTTGATCTTCCTATCAGCACACCAAGAGAGAAAAGGTAGACCAGACTCTGGTAGGTCTTGGAGGAAACAGGCTTGCTGACACTAAGCATAGTGGCCACCATGCCAGAAGAGAAACCCTTCTTCAGTATTGAGGATTAAATGTTCATGCTGTCAAACCCAGACGATCCACATCCTTTTTCCACAGGTATCCCTGAAGGAGATCCAGACCGCGGGGGAGCCGAAAGGCCTCCACCACTGAGAGATCCAGAAGCTCTGGAAACAGAGCCTGACGAGGCCAGTATGGAGCAATTAGAATGACTGGAGAACCCTCCAGATGCAGTTTCCACAACACCCTGTGTAGCATGGGAATGGGAGGAAAGATGTATGCCAGAGGGAAGTGCCATGGGATCGACCTGGCATCCACTGCCAGATCTAGAGGGTCTCTCCAGCAGGAACAGAACAGAACCTTCCGATTGCGCCTTGTCACCATCAGATCGATGCAAGGAAGTACCCATTTATGAACAGAGGTTGAACACTTCTTGATTCAGTTCCCACTCTCCGCTGTCGTGTGTGTGTGTGTGTGTGTGTGTGTGTGTGTGTGTGTGTGTGTGTGTGTGTGTGTGTGTGTGTGTGTGTGTGTGTGTGTGTGTGTGTGTGTGTGTGTGTGTGTGTGTGTGTGTGTGTGTGTGTGTGTGTGTGTGTGTGTGTGTGTCAACTTAGACAACATGCTGGCAGACTTCCTATGCCAGGAACATGAACTGCAGATATGGCAGGAACATGTTCTTCTGCCCAGGTTTATGTAGCTTTGACCTCCATCCAAGCTGCAAAACTTATTGTGCCGCCTTGCTTGTTGATGTAGACCACGGCCATGGTGTTGTCGGACTGGACTCTGACTGGGCAGTCCTTCAGATGATGCGTCCATTAGCGAAGAGCATGAAATATCACCCAAAGCTGCAACACTGATAGGTAGGAGAGATTCCTCTGGAGACCAGCGACCCCTGGGCATTGCTGGGACCTAGGACTGCTCCCCAGCCGGAAAGGCTGACATCCGTCATCACAGTAGTCCAGAAGGAGACTAGAAAGGGCTTGCCTTTCAGCAGGTTGGGAAAGTGGAGCTACCATTATAGGCTCAGCTCCACCTGAAGCAGAAGGGACACGGCCATCTTCAGTAGGTCCGGTTTGCCCCTGCCCAGATCTGTGGCGTTCCCTGGCATGAGTCGTGGCATACGGAACCGCTTTCATGGTAGTAATTAACTTCCCCACTAGGGAGGTGAGCTTCTTGGCTGGAACTGGGTCATGAGCCAGAACAGCAGACACCTTGCGGATGATCTGGTGAGCCACCTCATCTGTGAGAAACACCACAGCCCGTCGGGTGTCGAAGAGGAGCCCTAGGAAGTCTAGTCTATGGGATGGTACAAGATCAGATTCATCCATGTTGATGATCCAGCCATGATGGGTCAGCACATGAATGTAGTCCTGTACACGCTGTTGAAGGAGGTCCGAAGATGGAGCCTTCAGAAGTTAAGTCGTCCATGTACGGAGTGACTAATACAGTCTCTGAAGTACAGCCACTACCCCCCCCCCCCAGACTCGATTGACGACCTGGGGATCTGTAGACAGACCAAAGGGAAAAGCAGAAACTGAAAAGGCCCTTGGTCGCAGGGGAACCTGAGGTACTGCAGGCTCTCTGGATGGATAGCAATGTGCAGGTATGAATCCTGAAGATACAGAGAAGCAAGAAATTCCCTATGAGACATGGCCACAATCACAGTCCTCAAGGACTCCTGTTGATAGCAACACAAAGGCATTGAGGTCCAAAATTGGACGGCAGCCGCCATCTTTCTTGGAGACCAAAGAGGTGGGAGTAAAATCACAACCCCATTTCTGGCACCGCAACCTGTTCTACAACCTCCTTGTCCAAAAGGGTCTGGATAGCTCCATGCAACAGGTGGCATTTCTCTACTCCCTAAGAAGGGACAGTCTTAAACATAAGGAAAGCTTTGCCCCCTTGACAGGTTTTTCCCTTATGCTCACTGAAGATTGGACAGATTGCAGAGAGGGACAGGCTTGCTTCTTTGAGGTGAGAAGTGTTATCACTAAAAGGGGTGGGAGGGGGATACTTAACCCCTTAAGGACCAGAGCAATTCTGACCTTTTTGATTGTCTTTGTTCAACAGCGTTTTCGCTCTTAGGCTCTTATTCCACCCCCATACTTGTATACCTTTTTTTTTTTTTTATAAGCACAAATAGGGCTCTCATTTGATACCCTTCTTATATGGATAACTCACCATTTACTTTATTAAAGTTAAACCCCCCCCATTATTTTTGTGTTTTGTCTTGGAATCAATTGGGCACAAAGGGTTACATTTTTATGTCATACCTACAAAATGTGCAGTTTAAAGTGGCTACTCCCCCCCCCCCCCCCCCCCCTTTGGGTGAAAATCCCCATGTTCCATTTCCCCACCCTATTTTGTCACTTTTTTATCCGTGACATTTGGCAGTGTGTATAAGTGTATTACAGAGCCCCACAATCACACTTCCAAAATTGTTTAAGATTTTTTTTTTTTTTTCAAAAATATTAACTCCTTAAGGACCATTGACGTGTCAGGACAGTCACTGCTGTCCTTGCCTAATAGAGCGATGATTGTCCTGACATGTCAAGTATTTTTCCTAACAGTGCTCCTGCGGTAGAGCAGAGTAGTAGTAGCAGCAGGGTCTGAAATAGACAGCACCAATGCCATGTCACCATCAGACGCCCCCCCACCCCATTTCACCTGTGCCAGCGCTCTGAAGTCTTCATTCTGTTCCTTAAAGGGAAACAAACCGCAGGACTGCTGGTCCTTAAGGGGTTAAGTGCATTAACACACACAGCGTGGTCCTTTAGTGACTGCTGCGTGCCTTCGCGGCAGGTCGTTAAGGGTTAAAAATACTAATCCCCATGTTAAAGCCCTTCAATAAAGATGAAAAATGCCCACAGTGGCATCTCAGACCCTTATGGTTTGAGAGATAACTGCTTTCAAAGTTCGCCCCTAGCCAATGGCAGCATTCTAGCTGACAGCCTGGGAATCTGGTCCCCAGGATCGTATGCAGCAGAGCATAGATCGTAAAAAAAAAAAAAAAAAAAAAAAAAAAAATCCTTCACTTAAAAGGTCTTCTACATGTGCTTGCAAACCAAGCACACTTGGAAGACTTAGTGATGGATTTTCTTTATTAATGCGATCTCTGCTCCAGAGCCGCCGGCTGATCTCAGGAGAGGATGCCCCTGTTGAAAGCAGCCATCTCTCAAACCATAAGGGTTTGAGATATGCCGCTGGGGGAATTTTTCATCTTTATTCAAGTGCTTTAACATAGGGCAGTGCTTTCCAAACTGTCGCGACACGTTAGTGTGTCGGCTACAGTGTGTAGGTGTGTCACAAGCAAAGGTGCCATTTACACAGCACGAGATTGTCATTCAACCCAAGCACAAGCCACACCGGGAGCAGAGATAAAACATTACTGCTTAATGGTCGCATTTACACAGTGCGAGATTGCCTCTGTGTGCTGCATACAGCTGGAGTGCCACAAAAGATTTGAAACAGCTGGAGTGCCTCTGTGTGCTGCATACATAATGTATGCAGCATTCGGAGGCACTCCAACTGTTAAAATCTTGAGATGTCACCACCTCTATACCTCTGCTCTTTGGGCTGCCAGGCTGGAGTGTACCTGTGCACTGAGGCTGCCTGTCCCATGGCTGCTGCTTCTGGTGCCCACGAGACAGGAAATATGGACAGTAATTCTAAAATCAGTTATGCGCTATTTAATAATGCGACATGAGAATCTTGCACTTCTATTGTCATTCTCATGTCACTTTTTAAATTTAAAAACCACACAACATGCTTAATACCTTCCGCAGTATGAATAAAAGGTTTTCATGAGATTTGTTGTGTTCCCATACATCTTATTACAATTTATATATGTATCCATATCTCTTATAAGGGATTATTAGTTTAACCTCCGGTTTGCTAGCAAAACTGAATTACTTTGTCACTAAATGATGTATGTCTAAAAAGGGCGTCACCAACATGAAAAGATTGGACAGCTCTGACATAGGGATTAGTATTTAAGTAATACTATCCCTTTAAGGCAGTTTCAATTCACTGACCTTAACAACAAAATGAAATAAAGTTAGTGAAAACATTTATTTTGCGGCCTTGTTCATTGACCTCGAAACATTAGAAATGCTGATGTTATCCCCCTAAGACCATTCAGTAGTTGTTCCAGTCCATTCAGATGCTTGAGCAGTGGGGGCAGCAGACCAGTCATCAGTGCTAGCAGGCTGGGAACTCCAGTCTTCAGCTAATGGGAGGAAGGAAACAGAACAGTCTCACCAACTATGGACAATGGAGGGCTCAGTTACATTCAGGGCATACACATTCTACATAATCTAGCAGATTTAACAGGGGGATGTGGTATTCAGCCTGACCAAGACATCTGTTGCTCACACTTCTGGTACTGGTTAAAGCCATGCATTTTTTTGTCCAAATACAGACAGACATGAAAATACACCAAATCTGTCGAGGGAAACTTCTATTTGCTTTGACTTTATAAACTGATAGTAATGTTTCACCAATATAAAAAAAAAAGCAGCTGTGATTAATCTTCATAGTATCTGGGCCATGGAGAGTTATTTCAATACTGTCAGTGCTGTAGTTCAAGAGTAATTGAATGATAAAATACCCCCCCCACCCCTTTTACCTAGTGTATGCCACCTCCCTTCAGATGTGGAATCTGGTCACTTGAACAGAGAGCTCTCAACAAGGGACAATCTTACTGTGAGCAGAAGGAAAGCCCTGCCCCCTTGACAGGTTTTTCCTTATGCTCACTGAAGACTGTCCCCCTTACTGCTATCCAGATATTCTTTCTGCTCTGAGGTGAGCAGTGTTACATCAGTAAAAGGGGTGGGAGGGGGAAACTTTAGCATTCAATTACTCTTGTACTACAACTGACAGGATTGAAATAACACTTTCCATGGCCCAAATACTAAGATTTATTGGAGCTGCTTTTTTGTGAAACATTACTGTTACTTTAAACATGCACCACTCTAGAGGTTAAATCAAACTTCTGTACCACTAAGCACAGGGGTAGTCCATCTGTGTACCTCCAGCTGCTGGGTGGATGACTGAAGTTGTAATCCAATGGCTGAAGGACCAAATATAACCTACCCCATTATAGCTATTTGAGCAAAGGTAGAAGATACAAAAGCACCTGTCTCACTTAAGCTGTACTAAACACAGACCTATTAATTCTGAATGCCAGAGAGATAACCAGGCATTGCAGCCTCTGGCACTCAAAAGGGTTAAAGGATCTGCATGTGGTATCTGCAAAGAATTGTAAAAATATATATATATATATATATTTACCTGCAGCTTTTGGAGCTGGGATATCAGCACGTTCTGGGGGAAAGATAAAAGGGACATTATACAGTGACCCATAGTAAAAGAAAAGTCATACATTACCATGGAATCTACTTTTATTAAAATACAGTAAAGAGTGTCAATGTTGTGCAACCCTCTGGTCCTTAGAGGGTTAAGAGCAGATATCCAAAACTCACAAAATGGGCCTTATGTATAAAAGGCAAAGTATAGCAACTAAGGGACAATTGACAAAGGGGACAAATAAAGCTAAAATATGAAAGGGGATTTTATCCCTAAGAATGTTAGCTCTCCAACATATTACTTCACAATCTGTTGGAAACATAGCATTCAAGGGCTTAAGTCCAATTTAAAGAAACTAAACCCTCAGGAACCTTGAGCCTCCCCCCCCCCTTTATGGTTTGAGATAACCGCAAACAAATTAAGTTCTTTACACCATGGCTAAAAAATGGGGATTAGTAATATTTAAGCATTACTATCCCTTTAAGACAGTGACATAGTACTAGGAAAACATGCACTGTAGGGGCATTGTATAAATACACTCACTACATATTTATCAGGAGGGGCAAGTGCCATCTTCCTTTTCATCAATATCCACCAATGCCTTGTTATGCTAGCCCCCCCCCCCGAAGTACTGCTATTTCAGACTGCTGAGACCTAGCAGCTAATAAATTAATCTGAAATGTTTGCTCTTTGCATCTGCTACCTGATAACAAGCAAAGTTGCCATTTGTACAAATTTACAAGCAATCCCTGACATACTGAGGGGAGAAAAAAAAAAATTGGTTGCAAGTTTTATTCCCCAGAGTAAAACAGCACTCCCATTACTGAAAGGAGTTTTATTCAAGTTATTCGAGCTCAAACTAGAAATTTGTTAGATGCAGTATCGCAGTAGCCTGAAACTGTACAGTGATGATGTTGCTACACCATCCTATGGAGATTTATGGTCAGCTAACCAGAACAGTCAATTGGATGGTGTAGCAACAGCACCACTGTACAGTTTCAGGGCACTGATACTGAGAAGAAAAAAAAAAAAAAAAAAAAATTATAAAGCAACAGGAGTAGTACTCTTGTTTTACTCAGTGGTATAAAACTTTCAACATATGTTTTAAATGTATTACTATCCCTTTAATGGTTTGAGCACCAGGAGTGTCCAGTGCACAATGCATTTGCCATTTCTGGCACTCAAAATTGTCTCAAATTCTTTACAATACCAGAATAAGGATAACGCTAAACTTCACTTAGATAAAAGCAGGTTCTCTAACAGGACTTTTCTAAGATCTATTCCTGCATACCAGTCTACATTATCATTTTATATCAAAAAAATGTCCAAGTTTGGTCCTCAAAAGATACCAACAATCTGGTATTTAACCCTGTTGAGTGCCAGAGGAGTAAGCAATGCATTTCTTTGCAATGTGTTGCACACCCCTCAGGCATGCAAAGGGTTTAGGATTTTCCTGCTTGTGCATAGGTGGCACAATCACAACAATGAGGTACAGATGAACAATCAAATCCTTAAACCCGGAGCCTGCTGGGGGACCTTGACGATCAAACTTGACACCCTTGGCATATTTTACAATTTGCAAATGCAACAAAGTTAAGAAATTAAGGGCTATATTCAGGAGGCTAAAGATGCATTTGTGGGGCAACACAACAGTACCAAGAGGACAAGAGAAAGATACCCTGGGATTTAGTGGGCTTTTGCCACTAGAAAGCTAGGTCTCAAAACACTGCTTCACATAACACTGGGGACCTCTAGCGTTCAGTGCTCAAAAAGCCCATTTTAAAGGCCAGGGAATTTTCATTTGGTCCCTGTGGTGAAGTTTGTTTGTTCCAATATTGCATCTTAGGCTTCAAGTACCGAAAGCAGGGGCATCTAAGTTTTTGCAATCATGGGCCACATGATTAGAAAGTCAGAAGTGTGAAGGTCTCTTTTTATTGAGAAAAATTGTGAATTATAGCCTGTCAGCTATTCAGAAATATTTTTTATTTATCATGTCAACGATAACCATGATCTTTAACAGATATCTAGTCTTGAATGGTACTGTACCAGCAAGCGCAGGATTAGCCGTTACTGGCCTACTAGTTCACGCACTAGTTAAGTATGAACTTTTTTGCACCCTAAAGTCAGGTGGGCATTATTTGGCCCACGGGCTGCATGATGGACACCCTTGACCTAAAAGAATACTGATCTGATTACTAAAATCAAACACCCTCCAGTGTCCCTTAGATGAATACTATTTAAACATCCCCTGGACAAATTAATACTTACCAGCTGCGAACTGCTGAATGGGCACAGATGGGACCTGCACACCTTCTGACCAGTCTGCAACTTCTGGTTGTGGGAAATCTGGGACTGGTGCAGTCCATTCGCCCTGGTACTCCTCCTTGGTAGTGGCCTTCTCAGCAGCCGCCTGTTCTTCCTTCTCAATCTGGGGTGGAGAGAACATTATATTGCTGACTGGTAATAGATCTCAAACCAATGTTGCTCATCACGTGATCGGTGCTTTGTAGGACTCATATCCTCGGCCATGTTTCATGTAACATACATTCCCTTCAGATACATCCGTAAGTATCAACAGCCAAGGGCTGTATGTTCAATAGCAAAGTGAAGGATGTGTGGGGCAAACCATTTGTACTACTGTAGGGGAGAACTAAAAATGTCCATTGATTTAAAATGGGGATTTTAACCCACTGAATTCTAAAAAGTCTCAAACACATTGCAAAGCAATGCACTGGAGACCCCTCTATCATTCAAGGTGTTAAAATACACATTTAAATAGGATTTTACTTTTTAGCTCTCCTCTAAAGTGCAAATGGTTTGGCTCAGAACTCCACTTTTCTACAAACATATGGTCAAGTACTTATGTTAGCCATTTATGAACTGTACTGCTTTTGCAAATTTCAAATTGCATACAATTCAGCCAACATTAACAACCCACCCAAATACTACTTTGTAATAGATCAACCCCCCCCCCTTCCCTTCTATGGAATAGTTTAGGCTGACATCTACTTACCTCTTCTGGGTCACGGTAAAAGTACAGATCAGGCATGACCTCCCAGGGGTGCTCACGAGAGATGGTGCCTCTCATGCGCAGTACTTCCCGAGCCAACATCCACCACATAAGACCAACAGAATGAGCACCCTAGATGAGTAGAAGCATGGTGAGATTAAATTAATCCACTAATAAGGTATCATTGCCTTCAAAACAGACATCCTGTTAACCACTGAAAGATATCCAATGCATTAGTCACATCTGACATCCAATGTCTAATGCCAACCCCCACACAATACCTTTATAAGCCATTAAAGGCCCAGTAGAGTGTGCACAGCCCGCTGATGCACAAGATATAGAAACTCACACCCAGACCCAACTTTTAATATTTATGCTTTGACAGGCCTCCAGAAAAGAAGCCTTTGTTAAAAGTGAGGCTTTTACAGTTTAAGTTATTATAGTAACAGTTTCAGTTAAGGCATTTCTATCCCTGTGTGATTAGATCTGTCTGTATCTACCTTATATACTGAATAAATGAAGAGGAGAAACAAAAAATACACCAACTGCAGGTCCTGAATCCAGATTATGGTGCCCTATGGTCACAAGTGCACCTGCTGGGCCAGGAGTCAGATGAGGCAGAATAGTGCAAAATTACCCAATGTTAGATAATGGCTCAGACTGCAGACTCCAGCAAATTCATTTTATTTTAAGCCTTCTTTAAATGTTTGAAGTCATAAGTACATTGTTGGCAAAGTATATTAAAACCAAACATTCTGACAGAACATTCACATGTCATTCTTCTATACAGCATGTGTGGCAAGGATGTCTATCAAACTGCAGCAATTGGAGCACTGCTGTGCCCTCACGTAGTGAAGACCAACGCAATGTTAGTGTAGCACACATCCTAACACTCAGAGCTGAAGCCTGTCTGTCCAATAAACTAAGTTCTAACTGTGCAGTTCCCTGCTCTGGCCTGTACATTTAGAGATTAGGGATGGGCAGACTGAGGCCCTACAACTTTTTTACTTCAACCCCTGTTTTCCCTGGCTAGATGGGTATTACAGCTGTCAACTCAGGAGGCCCATTCCTGCTATAGTCAGCCAACTGTACACCCACCATTTCAGTTTAAGGGGCTTTGAAACCATTTATAACAGATGTTTCCCAATCTTTCTACATATGATCCAAAGGTTGCAATCCTACTGAACCATAAGGAACAAAATTCAAAATGATTTAAGTGGAGCATTTAATACTTTGAATGACAAGTGCCTCCAACACATTGCTCCTCTTCCTCTAAAAGGTGCATAGGCACCTGAGCCACAAGTTGCTCTTCAGGTGCCGATAACGGCTTCTGGCAAATTAGGGGTCATACACACAAAGAAAGTGGAGTGATTCTGGGGTAAACTAACTTCATAACATGAAAGTTCCCATTGGTTTAAATAGGGCTTGCAGTAGCCTGAATGTTAGGTCTTCGATGTAGCAAATTGGCTCCACAGCCACATGCATCTCTTCAGTTAGCTATAATATTGTGAGACTGCTCAAAACATACTGGGAAAACACAAAAACTACAGTTCACATGGTTCCACTGGATGTAGCACAGTTCTACGCACCTTATTGTTGCAAGGGATGGCAATGTCCACATAACGCAGAGGAGAATCTGTGTTGCACAGAGCAATAGTGGGAATGTTGACGTAGGAAGCCTCTGTAAGAGGTTGGTGGTCAGCTCGAGGGTCTGTTACCACCAGAAGGCGCGGCTCACGGAAGGCAGCCTGGATCTGGTTGGTGAAGGTACCAGGGGTGAAACGTCCAGCAATAGGTGTGGCACCACAAGCAGAAGCAAACTTCAGTACAGCACGCTAGAACGAAAGATGCATGTTCATACCTGAATTTTATAATTCTGCTCCTCTGGAAGCTACAATAACCAACTGTGGCAAAGATCACTATCAAACGCCGATCACTGAGCCTGGAGGCTCTGACGGTGTTAGCGAAAATCTTGCCCTGGTGTTACTGTGGCACACTTCCGACACTCAAGAGTTCACTGGCTGGCAAACAACCTCCACTCTGAGCTTTAATCGTGTGCAGGAATAAGCTGGCACTGTATAAAGAGTAGATTTCTAGTCTACACACAAAAGGCTGTACACTTTAAAAGACCATTGAAAAAAAAAAAAAAAAAAAAAAAAAAAACCCAAACGAAAAAAACCAAAACCAAAACAAAAACCCAAACCACCAACACAGTGTTCTATTTTTTTTTGGTTTATTTTCTATTAAGGTTTTTAGTTTATAATTTTCTTATTTGGTCTCTTTGTAGTAAGATATGCTAATCGTAATACTTTTAGTTTTTTTTTTTTTATATACACTGTCATTGAAATACGACCTATTATATGGTTGAATGAAATAGCTTTTTCTGCCCAAACTGAATAATGCCATCCTGTTTGTACCATTTTTTTCATTTATGTATTTTTTTTTCTATTGATTCTATCCCTTTGGAGTGGGTCATCATTTGCCATTTGTTTGGATCTTAACAGATATGAAATTCGCATGCGTTCTCATACACCATCAGAAAGCATACACATAGTGGAACGCATGGTTCCTATTGCAGCGTTTGGAAAGTGATGCAATATCCAAGGCAACAAAAAGGATGGATGTCATTACTATATAAGGGAGACAGACATGTTATGTTTATCTTTTAACAATATACAAGAGCATAGTTTATGGTATTGAGGGTATATGATATAGTCTATTCTATTAATACATTTATATACTGTTTATATCTACTAGATTATTTATGTGGGTGAGTGGCTGCCACCTCCATTGAATACGGCACTCTATATTTTTAATATTAGCGAGATTGTGTAGCACCACTATTTTAATTTTCAGGCAGCCAATATTTACCCAGCAACAGGGTAAATGCTACATATGTTTGCCATGCAGTATGATGTCATGATCCAGAGCCAATTACTTGGAAGAACAAGAATTTACCTGACCAGTGTTCCTGGAGGAAATGACACACACATCAGCTGGGTTCTCAATAGCAACAATGGCACGTGCCGCAAGAAGCAGCTTTTCCCATGTACGTTTTAGGTTTATTATGTAAATACCTGAAAAAGGAGAGAAAAAAAAAAAAAATTCCATTAGAGGAAAATAAGTCAGACTAAATGTTTTCATTGGTGCATCTCTACCATAAATGTTATCTATTGTGGGTTGTTTTTGTAGACTAGAGGAGAAACAGATGCGTTCTGTTAATCTAACTTTAAACTGAATTACCAAAACAATTTTATATCAATTACAGTATTACACCAATTCTGGGTTAAGTTATGTAGAATTTCTAAGAAGCACAAATGACTGTCGCAGAGATCACCATCAAACACCGATCATTGAGCCTGGGGCTCTGACGGGGTTAGCGAAAATCCTGCCATAAGTTTACTGTGGCACACTTCCGACACTTGAGAGTTCATTGGCTGTGAGACAACCTCAGCTCCAAGCTTTAATAGTGTGCAAGGGAATTGGAAAAGTGTGTACAGTACCAAAGTAGTTCAAATTTAAAAAGGTGCCATGCTCAGACCTGACAGACATTGATCCCCTCCATACTGTAAAACAAAAAACAGTGGTTGCCAACAGGTAACAGCACCAAGCTTATGCACCTTTTCAAATATCTTCATTACTTTGTTGTTTTTGGCATACCACTGAATTTTAGTAAATTAGGTTGAAAAGAGACAAGTTCATCATTTTCAGCCTTTGCATCACAAGTCACATACAGGTGTAAAAGAATCATGTGGTACAACTACAGCATTAGTTCCAAACCTTAACTAGATCTACAAATCCAAGTACAGCAGTATACATCCTAGATTCATCCAGCTGTTGGGAAGATGGGAGCTTGGACTCTTATTTTAAACTTTACTTAATATACCATTGAATATAAAATCCATATGTAGACTGAAAACACATCTTTCATATAAAGACATTAAATAGTATATACATAAAAAAGGAAAAAAGAAATAGAAACAGTTAGAGATTAAGTTATATGCAGCTCGCAACAGCTGGAGACTGCCTACCTCAGGCCTAGTACAAGGTATAATAAACAGGTAGCTAGCAGAGGATGCCCCCATACACACCATCACTCTTCCTCTTGTAGATGTACTGTTCCATCTGGAAGTCTAGGTTGGTGCCACCCAAGTGAGTCCCTGCCGCTAGGAACTTGAGGACATCTTCCTCCTTCATCTGCAGGACTTCAAGACCTCCGGACATTGTGAGTTACCCCTTTAAAGCAACGATGGGGAACCTAGCGGGACAAGAAAATAAGTTTTAAAAAAAAATAAAAAAAATGTATGCAGCTCTGCAAGAGACTGAAATTTATAAAGTGTACCCTGGAAAGTAGCATTAAGAAAGGAAACATGACTCATGTTCAGGGTTGAGTATTACCACCCTGAGAATTGATGCATAAGGCCTCACCAATTGAGCTGCTACTGAAGACAGAAGGCACACCAAATACTAATGTAAAGGGTGGAAAATAGTGTAATCCAAGATTGTCTGTTAAGATGCATTTAAAGGGATAGTAATACCGAAAATGTAAAAAAAAATATGTTGTAGGGTTTATCCCCCCGAGTAAAACAAGAGTACTCCCACTGCTGAAAGATGTTTCATTCAAAAGTTATTAATTTTCAAAGTTGAATTTTTTAGGTGCAATATCACAGTGGCCTGAAATTGTACAGTGGCGCTGTTGCTACACGATCCTATGGACAGCTCTGGTCTCAGGACCATAAATCTCCATAGGATGGTGTAGCAACAGCGCCACTGTACAATTTCAGGCCACTGTGATATTGCACCTAAAAAATTCAACTTTGAAAATTAATAACTTTTGAATGAAACATCTTTCAGCAGTGGGAGTACTCTTGTTTTACTCAGGGGGATAAACCCTACAACATATTTTTTTTTTTTTACATTTTAGGTATTACTATCCCTTTAAAGAACCATACTTTAAAATTATGCTTGAACAGAACATTATACTTCAAAATCTTGCATTAAGTGACTAGACCTAAAGCAGTTAATTGACTGACAGTAGCATCCACCTACTCTGAAAAGATAATTTGACCTGTTTTGAGGCATTGTCCTTTCTAAGAAACCCATTAAGCAGAAACAATAAATTTTGAAGTATGCAAGCTTGGCAGGATTTAAATGAAACCTGGAAAAATACTGCATTTTGCACCCCAGTGCAAATGCAAGAAAGGCTATTGGGGTTCAGAAAGAATGCCTGCAGTCATCTGCTTGATTGATTTGAAAGGGGTCACATTTAGTCTGCTTGGGCTATACAAGTGTGGTTTATAAACGCACTGAAACAGGCCTGTCACAATTCAAATGTGCATATCTGAAAGTCATTAAAAACTGCCTGTGCCACATTAGCCAAAAGAACAGCAAATGTACAGTTGAGATAATATTTTGTAATGTATGCCAATTACAGTATTCACAAGGTTTTATATGCTCATGAAGCTTTTCATTGATGTTATTCTAATCAAGCTCTGTGCTACACTAACAGGAATGTTTCCTAAACTAAACATCTGCTGGACTTTTGGCCAACACAATGCATAGGCGGTTTTTGAAGTTTTGAAATAAACACACTTTTTGACACAAGTAGTTAAGGACCACTTTTTTTGCACAACAATCACGGATCTCCAAGCAGTCGTACAGTGACCACTGAATTCCATGACATGCCAAGACCATCCCTGGTCCTTAAAGGTATAGTAACTTTATTACTAATATCCCCATACTGTACATATTTGTAAAAATTTAATAGCCCGCAGGTTCATCTCTCAAACCTTTATGGTTTGAGAGATAACCGAAGGCAAAGTTCCCCCCTCCCTCCCCTGAAGTCAGCGTTGTACTGACTGCAGGGGAAGTCTGTCGTACGACAGGCTTGCGGCTCTGCAACTAAGCCAAGATCCCATTAGTGAAAAAGAATTATTTCACTGAAACTCTTCTACATGTGCTTGGTTTGCAAGCACATGTAGAAGACAGTTTCCGTGAAAATTCTTTGTCACTAAAGCAATCGCTGCTCTGCTGCAGAGCCGCATGATGAATGTCAGACCGGATATCCCTGCAGTCAGCACAACACTGACTTCAGGGAAGGGGGAGGGAACCTTTCCTTCGGTTATCTCAAGCAATAAATGTTTGAGAGATGAACCTGGGGGCTATTAAATTATTTTACAAATATGTACAATATTGGGGATAGTAATAAAGTATTAATATCCCTTTAAAGTGGATCTTTCACTACAATAACATAGCACTGCAAATGATAATTACATTAGCAATATGCACACTTAGTTTTTTTTGGCCAAAAACTCAGATTTTCTGTTGGAAGCAGCTTTTATTCACCTATTTCATATCCTCTTGATTTTAAAGGGATAGTAATATCCTCTTATAAGCTGATGCTATATTGTAGATTTAAAAAAAAATTAAAGTATCTTGAGCAAGTTCCCCCCTCCATCCCCTTTCCCTGATGTCAGCTGTAAAGCTTGACAGGAAATCCGTGTTGGCCAACTCTAGGCTGGTCTTCTGCAGAGCAGAAATAGCGATATTTAAAAAGAACAACTTAATTGAACAGTCTAAAAAGTGTGCTTGTAAACCAGAAACACTTTGTAGACCGTTCAAATGAAATATTTGTTTAGATATTGCTATTTCAGCTCTGCTGAATAGCTGCCAGCTGGTCCCAGAACAGGGATCTCCTATCTGACGTCGGTGCAAGGGTAAGGAGGGGGGAACTTTAAAATGTTATATCACAATGGATTTTAAAGGGTTAGTAACGCCCACTTATAAGTTGAAGCTATATTGTAGATTAAAAAAAATAAATAAATTATACGGGCAAGTCCCATCTCTCAAACCTTTATTGCCCAGATATTACTAACCCTTTAAGATCCATTGTGATTTGTATATTGTTGGAGCTGTATAATGAAAAAAAAAAAAAACGTTTGCTAACAAAAGTGTTTCATTGTGTAACATTCAAGCATTCTATATAGAACTGTGGCAAGGATTACCATCAAACTCCAGTCATTGGGGCAATGCTGACCCCTCATGGCGTTAGCGAAAAACCTGCCATGTTACTGTAGCACACATCCTACACTCAGAGTTCACTGGCCAGACTGGCCTCAGCTCCAAGTTCTAACTGTGTGCATTTTCCTGCTCTATATACCCTAACACTGCCACAAAACTTCTAACTAAACAGCTGCACAGGATTAACGTTAACCTCAAACTGAAACAAAAAGGTGCTTTATGTCATGTCCAAATACTAGTGAAGATACAGAATTGTGGTTTTATGTAGTGTATTAGGAGTCAACAACCTGAGCCACATGAGGACTTTTAAATGGAAATTAATACTGAGACCAGGGTAGCTAGCTGCTAGAAATTATGGACATTGGAGCCCAAAACCTGGATTGCCAAATGACATCTACTTCTGTCCTTGATATAGGTGTTGGACTTACTTATTCCTATAGTATAATTCCCATTTAGGTGCTAATAAGTAGTTACACATTACCATTCTTGTGTTGCAGCTCAAAGTATTTTAGTCAAAACAAATGAAAAAGGAACATAAAAAAAAAGTTCATATCCATTAAAATATGCCACATGACAAGTCACCTTATACGGTTATGAGCAGACAGAGCTCATAACAGGGTGCAGTGTCATTCAGCTGCTTCAAGAGCCAATAATGTGCTATCATCATGTATAAAATGACATCTTGGTGTACAAATATGTAATTAAATTGTTACTGGTAAACCAAAAGATACAGGTTGAGTAGTGTTTGCATTGGATACTTCTAGCAGTCAAGGGGGTTAAGACACTTACATCAATGTGAAATTTATCCTAGGTAATTTGTCCAATTATTTGTCATTTTTTCCCCAATATAGTTCAAGTTTGTTTTTGTCCAATATTATTATAGACAAGCAGTAAGTAAATGCTGTGAAACATGTCGAGTGCTGTTAAGGTAGTATTTTTTTTTGGGAAAGTAGATACCATGTCATTAATTAACTGAGGTACCCTAGTAGAAGTACACAAGATGGGAATATAATTCACCCTCTAGAAATCCTTAGTAAGGCCTCATCTACATTATGGAGTACAACTGTAGGCTTCAGACATTCTTCCAGTTCCTTAAGGGCTGGAGATAAAATTATTATTTGCAAATATTTTAAATATTAGGAACTCTAGAGATTTAGTTAGAGCGGAGCAAAAACAAGGGGATATCCAAAAGGCAGAGATTTTACAGGAAGGTCATGGAGTTCTTTTCCTAAGCAGATTGTTTGCAAGTACTGTAGATACTTTCAAAAGCTCATCTGATACCTTTCTTGATCAGAAAAGAATTACAACAGTTCCAATGCACATAGCATGTAGAGAGTTTCACATAGGATCACAGTTGTCATATGTGCTTACAAAAGGATAAGCGTTTTAGTAGGATACTTATTCAATAAACATAAAATATTCAAGTGTTGATTAAGGTCTTAATGAAGACCTGATAACTGACAAATTAGTTATTTGCATACTGAAGGCATCTTGCATCGAGGCCATTTAACACCGTGAAAGCTAGCGATGGCACCAACACAAGAAACCAAATAAAACGTTTCAATATTTGTCTCAAAAAACAAAACAAAAAAAAAACGCCTTGAAGATCAGTGGTGCGTGCAACGCATGAAGAACTCCTCCGGCCTTCAAGGTGGTGTTAACTCCAGCTGCTGTCAGACTACAGCTCCCATCAGAGAACATAAGTTACAGTTTGGCAACAGCTGGAGGGCCTCATGTCTACTAATGGGTTAATCACTACTACCAGAAGCGAACAGGAATAAAACGACCTAGGCATACATCTTTATCCAGAAGGCGACCAGGTTAACACTGAGTGCCAGATGGGGTACTGAACGCATTGCAAAACAATGCGTTGCGTACCCCTGTCATTCAAAGGGTTAACCAACACGTAGGCAGGCATACCAGCTATACTGCATTCACTCCAATAGTTTGGTTTCTATGTTACACCAGTCATTTTACGGATAGCGACCATATTGTATTATGCTCATCACGTTATGGAGCTTAGACTTAATTCTATCTGCACAGGTATACAGGACATCTGTCTGAACGCTATCATGACCAGCTTCAGTTCTCCGGCTGTTGTTGGATTACGCTGTA
Organism: Rhinophrynus dorsalis; assembly: GCA_037306005.1. NCBI lineage: Eukaryota > Metazoa > Chordata > Amphibia > Anura > Rhinophrynidae > Rhinophrynus > Rhinophrynus dorsalis. The sequence continues at coordinate 123,973,433 of CM074722.1, forward strand.
ATCAGCCACAACAGAAATAAGAGCCATAGACAGCCATGCCACTGTATCTGCAAGATCAGACCCCGTGTGTGGGTACTGCCTCATAACCAGATATTCGTGGCTGTTGCTCTGTAACATAGAGTCCAAATCTCACTGGAAAGTATCTGAAGGTTTTGAACTCTTTTTCAGCCCGAATATCGGACTATCACAAGAGTCCAAAACCCACCACTCACGAGAATCAAAGCCGTATGGAGATCCTCCTGCGGTAGCTGGAGTCAAAGAGGATGTGTCGGCCCCAGTGACGTCTATAAATACTCTAAAGGCCATCCACTAACGAACTGCGTTATTTATTGTACGTAATGAGATGTCCAATGGTGACACAGCTATCTTATTGATAGAGGAAATAGTTGGGCGGAGACCGGAGGGTTTTTCCATATTGGTGCGCAAAGAGGTGGCCATATTTGTACACCAATGAGACGGAAGTAGAGCGTGCAGACTTCCCGTACAGCGGCGAAATTCTCACTTACCTATTCTAGAGGCCATTTCACAGCATGTATTAAAGAAGCTTCATTCATAATACATTCACCCAAATCTGTTTTTCCTACACAGGTGTCTCTCGATTAGGCGATCAGAAAGTGTGGTGTTTGCCTATGTACGACTGCTTGAGAGCAGCAAAACACGAACCGTTTGAGTGCTAGAAGCGTACCTCCAAAGTGTCCCTCCTAGTTCCTATCTGAGGCACAAGTGCGTTTTTTCCCACCGTGGTGTCCTTTTGGGAGATCATACTGTGGTGTGTGCATATAAGTGTCTCACATTACCCCACAGCAATAAAACCTACATTCCTTTTTGTTTAAACTGCAGTATATGTATTTATAAATTAATCCTATATAATAATTCGCCAAGTTGTGTGTAACGCCCGACATGCGCAGTAGACACTGCTGCACGTGCGGCAGTCATACGCAGTAGAGACTGCCCGCGCCGCAGCTGATACAGAGCTGGGCGCTCCGAAGGAGCATCCAGCTCTGTAGCAGCCTGTCACGGTTTATTATGACTCTCAGACACAAGTTTTAGGTAAAAAAATCAATTTTATTGAAATAATAAATGATAACTTAGGATGGCAATAACATACATATATATATATATATATATATATATACAGAATATAGCACAGACAGAAGGCAGACTCTACCGGTCCTGTCAATATACCGGACAGGACAGTCTTTAGGCTCTACCGGCCTTGCCAATACCGGGTAAGGCAACCTGCAGATGGAATAGCATAACGGTTTTACCGGCCTTACCAAATTACCGGGCAAGACAGCCTCAATAGATACACAATGTAGGCTCTACCGGCCCTGCCAATACCGGGTAAGGCAACCTCAGATGGAATGTGGCAAAAGGTTCTACCGGCCTTACCAATACCGGGCAGGGCAGCCCAGAGATAATAGCAGCAGTCAGATGGAACTGGCAAATTAGCAGAATCGTTAAGCAGCAAGGCTTTGGAGCAAACCAGCGTTCGCACGCTGGAAACAACACTGAATAGTATAGCCGTTAGGCTTAGCGAGCAAACCAGTGACCGCACACTGGAGTAACAAGCGAGTAGTATAGCCGCAAGGCTTAGGAGCAAACCAGCGTCCGCACGCTGGGACCAACACAGATTTGTATAGCTGATAGGCTTTGGAGCAAACCAGTGACCGCACACTGGTGTAACAAGCGAGTTTGTATAGCCGCAAGGCTTAGGAGCAAACCAGCGTCCGCACGCTGGGACCAACACAGATTTGTATAGCTGAAAGGCTTTGGAGCAAACCAGTGACCGCACACTGGTGTAACAAGTGAGTTTGTATAGCCGCAAGGCTAGGAGCAAACCAGCGTCCGCACGCTGGGACCAACACAGATTTGTATAGCTGATAGGCTTTGGAGCAAACCAGTGACCGCACACTGGTGTAACAAGCGAGTTTGTATAGCCGCAAGGCTTAGGAGCAAACCAGCGTCCGCACGCTGGGACCAACACAGATTTGTATAGCTGAAAGGCTTTGGAACAAACCAGTGACCGCACACTGGTGTAACAAGTGAGTTTGTATAGCCGCAAGGCTTAGGAGCATACCAGCGTCCGCACGCTGGGACCAACACAGAATTGTATAGCTGATAGGCTTTGGAGCAAACCAGTGACCGCACACTGGTGTAACAAGCGAGTTTGTATAGCCGCAAGGCTTAGGAGCAAACCAGCGTCCGCACGCTGGGACCAACACAGATTTGTATAGCTGATAGGCTTTGGAGCAAACCAGTGACCGCACACTGGTGTAACAAGCGAGTTTGTATAGCCGCAAGGCTTGGGAGCAAACCAGCGTCCGCACGCTGGGACCAACACGGAATTGTAGCAAAGTCACCAACGCGACCAGGCAGAAGGTCGCCAGGATACTGAAGACAGGTGATGAGATGACAGGAACCAGCAACGATCAGTCAGGTCAGAAAACAGCAGAGAAGTTCAGCAGGAACTGCAACACCAGAGACTAGGCCGGAACCAGGACTGGAAGTACTTCAGCATGCAGGAAACACTGGAACAGTAGAGATCAGGAACTCAGGAACACATGAGATCAGGAACTCAGGAACACTGGAACAGAGGCCCAGCTATCACTAGCATAGTGATAGCAAGAAGGTCAGAAACAACACGAAAGGGCACTCAAAGGGTGCCCAATCCAGGTTTAAATAGTCAATAAGAGGCGGGCTATCTGCAGACAGCCAATAGAAGCCCCCTACTGGTGACAGACAAGTAACTGCAGCAAATCACGGGCACCGTGATACAGCCGAGGCGCGGGCAGTCTCCACTGCGTGTGACTGCCCCGCGACCGGCTGCCAGAGGCACTGTGGCCCGTGTAACGGGCTGTTCAACTAGTCTGTAAATAAAATACCACAGTCTTGCTCTAAATTATTAGTTATACAAAGATGTATAAATAAGTCATGAAATAGACTACAAATTATCGGTAATCCCCACCGACCAGCCACGCTACCAGCATTCCAGCAACCACCTAAAACATAAGTGTCCCTCTTTGGCTATTTGAATTGTTGGGAAGTATGTCAAAGGGTGGTTGTGTGTTTAAACTATATCATAGGTGTTTATAAATTCGTCAGTCAATAAAAATATTTTGGTGTTCTACATAATTCATTCAGTAACAATACAAAGATCTTGTCAATAGGTTATAAAGTAACAGAATCTCACAGTAATGCTCATACCTGGGAACTCTCCGGTTTTGCCCCGGAGACTCCGGATTTCACAGGTAATTATCGGGTCTCTGGGGCAGTCTCTCAATCTCCGGGCGGGCAAAACTCTGCCCACTTGTTCTCTATCCCGCACAGGTTCCTCCCACTCCCCGCCCTCTTACCCGCATTCCACATATATTTTACCCCTTTTTTTTTTTTTTTAATTTTTGTCCCGCCCCCCTCGCGACTAAGCCCTGCCCCTTTTATGACGCAAATCGCGTAATTTCACTCCCCGGTCGGCGCTGGCAGGGCTGTCCTCCGGGTAGCCCTGCCTGTTAAGTTCCCAGGTATGGTAATGCTCCACAGTTCACACACAAGCTCCACACCTAGTAACACCACCTAAACAAAAGTCTCATTCTAAAACATGAAATGGTGTAGTTGACTAGGGTGACCACGTGTCCTAGAATGCCCGGGACTGTCTCTTAATTGGGTTCTGTGTCCCACGTCCCGAACCATCCCCCAACCGGGACAATAAAGAGTCCTGGAATGAAGGCATCAAGCAATTGTGGCGAAGAATCTGCAAGCATCATTAGATACCATCTCAACCTGGTACAGCGACTGGCGAATAGAACTCAACATCAGCAAGACAACTGCAACACTGTTTACCAGAAAGAAGATCAAGGAGCACCCTCACATCAGCCTCAATGGGGAGACCATCAAGTGGGAGAGCAGCAGCCGCTACCTCGGTGTGACTCTGGCCAGCAAGCTCAACTGGGGAAGCCATAGTGAGAATACTCAGCAGAAGGCAACAGGAAAGATGGCAGCACTGTACCCACTCCTGAAGACCAAGTCCATGCCACTACGGACAAAGATTAACGTCTACAAGGCAATCATCAGACCTACCCTAACGTATGCCTCCCCAGCATGGATCACTTGCCATGAGCGACACCGGAAGAGTCTTCAGAGAGTCCAGAACAAGGCCCTGCGGATATCGTCCGGAGCTCCAAGATTCGTAAGGACAGCTGACCTTCACAGGGAGCTGGACATCGAGATGTTGGACGAACACCTAGAGAAGCTGAGTAAGAACTTCTGCCAAAGACTGGATCAGAACCCGAACCCTCTGATCAGAAAACTCACTGCCGCCACTGCAAACCCCTTTGACCGCTACCTGCGGCCCATCACAGCGAAGACCCTATGAAACTAACTCAACTGTGACAAGTCAACACAGACCAAGAAGAATCCAAACCTGCGACTTAAAACCCAACCCGAGAAGATGGAGTAGTGAGGCTCAAGCCTCGGTATCCAAAAATCACCGCTGATGGATAAAATCTATCAGCAAGAAGAAGACGACTGACCGGGCATCAAGCAATTAGCAAAGCCACCCAGCCAGTCACTTAGCTGATATCAGCCCTATTCTGTCTGACAGAGCCAGCCCAGTCACAGCCTACTTTCAGAAGCTACATGCACCCCGCACACACCATCACCAGCCAGACAGAGGAGAGTATTTGCACAATGGTTCTTTCCTCATTGGCTGGCTGGTGTGTGCACGTGAAGTGCAGTACGTAGGTATGCCAGCAGTGCATGGTATCAACTTGAGAGTGAGTGTCGGCCTGTGCAGTGACAGTGCGAGTCTGACAGATGGAATGGACCCAAACACAGAGCTGTCCCTTACATGAGTCCCGGTGGGTCCATGGTCCCAGGCGGCAGTCTGACAGGGGCGGCAATTTGCCTCCCCCAGGCATGATATTTCGCACGCAGTGCGTCCAGGAGCACGGTTCCAGCAGACACTGGCCAGTCCTTGTTGAAGCAGCCACAATAAAAACAGAATTCGTATTGCTTAGCGCTCACCCAGCCCAGAGCTAAGCAATATGAATTCTCTTTTGACTGTGGCTGCTTCATAAAAGTCTGCCCAGTCTCTGCTGGAACAGTTTACTATTTGATAGGGTGACCAGACATCCCCAGTATCCAGGGACAGTCCCCGGATTGAGAGCACTGTCCCCAGCTAGAATGTGTCCCCACATTTATGGGGGCGCAGTTGAAGAGGCAGAGCAGAACTGCATACACACCTGCAGCTGCTGTGCCTGACAGTAAATTACACGTATGGACGGCATTAGATGTGCCCTCTGTCCAGTATAATCTTTCATGTTGTATGCCTATTCGCACTGCGAGATGGACAGTGTGGGCAGAGTGGGGAGGAGGACAAGGTGTGGAGGAGGACAGGGTGGGCAATGTGGAAGGTGGACAGTGTGTGGGGAGGTGGACAGTGTTGAGGTGAGCAGTGTGGAGGTGGACAATGTGGAGTTGGACAGTGTGAGCAATGTGGGGGTTAATGTTGAGGTGGGCATTGTGGACTTGGACAATGTGGAGGTGTGCAGTGTTAGGAGGAAGACAGGGTGGGCAGTGCGAAGGTGAGCAGTGTGGATGTGGACAATGTGGAGTTGGACAGTGTGGGCAATGTGGGGGTTAGTGTTGAGATGGACAATGTGGGCAGTGTGGACTTGGACATTGTGGAGGTGGGCAGTGTTTGGAGGAAGACAGGATGGGCAGTGAGTGGAAGTGGACAATGTGGAGGCTGGCATGGTGGAACATGTGGGCAGTGTGTGAAGGGTGAACAGGGTATGAAGGTGTACAGGGTGTGGGCAGTGTGTGGTGAGGTTGGACAGAATGTGGACAGTGCAGTGTGTGGACAGCGTGTGGAGAAAAAAAATGTCCCCAGATTTCATTTAAAAAATCCGGTCACCTTACTATTTGAGGAACTGCTTATATGATGTGTAATCACCCCAGCCTATCGGTCCACAGTTTCCCAGTGTGGCCGCTACGCTAGGTGCTGAACCTGTTACACCTCTCTCTTTTGCTATAAACAATATTTATTAATCATATTTATTTCCCCTGCCCTTCTCATGAAACATTTCAGTTCTATGTGGTTTTCGGGGCAGGAGAGAGGTTTATATAATTATGAGTGTGGTGTGTTTTGGTGGGTGTGGTTTGGGGGGGCAGCATTTCATCCTTGGACCCAGGCAGGACAATGTCTTGGGCAGGCCCTGCCCAAACAGGTCAGGATTGGTGACGGTGCTGCAGCAAAAACAAACTCAGTCTCTCTGGACCAGGCAAAGAGACAGAGTCCTGCCAGAGCTCCCGTTCTGATTCTGAGAGGCTGACTGAGCTGAGACTGAGTAATGCTACTGTCACAGTAAGTAACTAGACTAGTAACTTTTCCAGAAAAACATTTACACACACAGCTTATTCTAATAAAAGCATACACTTTTGGGCAACTGGCACTGCAAAGAGCCTCTTGTATACACCCCTGGCCTGAGTGGCCGCTCTGGTGTATACACCAGAGAGGCCACTTAGGCCAGGGGTGTATACAAGAGGCTCTTTCCATTTGAGCAGGTCTGTGTTGCCTTTGAAATGTGACCAGATTTTCATTTCAATGCAAGACACTTATGAAATGCACACTACGGGGATACAGGTTTTTTTTTTTTTGCAGTCCTACATAATTACATTTTCATAATCATCCTGCATTAATATAGAGATCACCTCACTCTCAAACCAGGTGGCTCAGCCATTGATGAGATGAGGACAATCAGGTCCATAGATGAAGTTATGTTGGATAATTTTTGAAGCAGCACCAATGACAGAATAATCTGCCCCACATGGAGCACTTTAGGGCTAATTCATCCCAGTCCCAACATGTTGTTCTGAACCATAAATTTCAAAATCAGGCTCGGATTATTAAGATGACAACATTTATAGCCTATGGGCATTGCCATTGAGGGTCAGCTTCTGGAATTAGTAGCCAATCCTGCTGCTGACTCTGAAAGTTGTGATGCACATGTTGCACTAACAGTCACGTTTTTTGGAAATTGACACAGCTACAGAGGTTTTCTGGTGCCATTTGTACTTTCAACTACAGCCCTTCTAGTTTCTCACTGATCAGGGGTTAAAGAAACATTTAAATTAGAAGAATTTTTAATTTGCCCCAGAATTACTCTAGTTTCGTCTTTGTGCATATGGCCATAAACCACCCTAGCAACTTTCAGTGCCAGAAAGGTATCCAATGCTTAACGCCTTGTTTACACTAGACATTTCCCATTGTTTGCTCCACAATGCATTTCAAATGTCTTGTGAAGGAAACCAGAACACTTGTTCATTTTAGGATGACCACATGTCCCAGACTGCCCAGGACAGTGCCAGATTTTAAATGTGTCCCATGTCCCAACCAACCTCCTTTAGGCACAATACAAAGTCCTGGAATGAAGACTCCAGAGCACAGAGTTCTAAACACTAGAAGGAGAACTGCCTATTGCCTACTGTGACAGAAAGTGACTCCTCTGCTGGGCTCCAAGAAAGTGGCTTCCAGGAAAACCTCTACAGTAAACACTAGAGATAACTGAGCCTTGATCCTGACATCAAACAGGAGCTGCAGTGTAATTGTGTTTGTAGTGTAATGCTAGTCTTAGGCTTTGGCCATGATGTTCATATCTTGTAGCTCACCCATAGGCCTTATTTTCAGTTACAGCAGCAAAGAGCAAGTCTCCATCTAATGTTTAGAACTCTGTGTTGCGCTGGGAAAAGAGCAGGTTGCACACCAATGGCTAGAAATGTGCAGTGACCCCCCCCCACACACACACACACACACTAGAGATGAGAACAAGTACTCTGCTGCTCTCATGTCTGTCATGTCCTGAATGGCAGAATGGAAGGGTGGTCACCCCATGTGGTTCTGAAATAATAATTATTAATTTTGGGTATCACTATTAGTTTGAGAATAAGGAGCATGTTGTCAATCCAAAGGGAAGGGCAGTGAGCTGAAAATGTTGGGAGAGTACTTTTTCAGACTTGGCGGGGTGAATTGCAGGATGGGAATCTCTAACTCAGAGAGCTCATTCTACAAGTACTCTGCCCTCCTGCAGAGATGACTTCACCCCATGGTTCCTATGTTCCACATTGGAAAAAAGAAAATGTATTTTTTTTTTTTTACATTTCCACCACTTCAAAGATGCCAACATCTTTGAAAACCATGGAATTTCCTATAGTAATCAGTATCTACTGTCAGCCTAAGGAAATTGGTGAAATATTGGTAGTAGGTGTTATCAGGAGAATTAAATTAGAATCTCTCTTTTATAAATATTACCCGCTTGCATTAAAATGCTCATATTTACAGACATGGGGAAAAGGTAGATAAGACATTCTATTTTGGAAACTAGAGAATCAGCTGCATAAAAAAAAAAAAAGTACCCTCATATGGAATAGGGTCTTTTCCCATTTTACATCCTAGTGCATTTGTGTATAAGGAGATTTTTGTGTACTTACCCACAAATCCTTTTCTCTTAGTCTATGTGGAACACATGAACCAATGTAGTAAAGTTCCCTCCTCCAGAGACCACTGTACCCTTGCCTGTATGTGCTCAGTTTTAACATGTAGTAAAGATGAAAGAAAATAATTAGAAGCGGAACAAGAAAGGAAGTCTCCTGAACCAGAGAACCCAAGAGGATCTCCCTGCTGGGGACATAAACAATTGTTTTTTTGTCTGGCAGGGAAGTTCTGTGTTCCATGTGGACTAAAAGAAAAGGATTTATTGGTAAGTACACAAAAATCCCATTTTCATTTACATACTATGTAGGGCACAGGAACCACAGGGATATACCAAAACATTCGCTATGATTTCAGGGAGGGAAAGAGAAAAACTCTTCAAGAAATAGCCCAGTACCAACCGAAATTAATTAGTACAAACATGAACTTCAGGTGTCAGACACCAACAATACAAAACAAAGAACAGGAATCAACATGCTACTAGCTGGGAGAAAGAAAAAAAAAAAAAAAAAAAAAAAAAAAAATCAGGAAGGTCACCTATACAGGCACAACAGCCTGTAGAACCTTCAGGCCAAAAGTGGCTTCAGCCAAAGCCAATACATTATCATGGCAGTGTTTGATATATGATTGGAGGGACAACCACATCTCTGCCATAGACAACTGATCAGTAGTGGCCTGATTCTTGTAGGCCCAAGAAGTGTCCAACCTGGTAGAATGCATTGTAATCCAAAAGTGCAGGTTGACGCCTTAACCCTCTGATGGGTCTTGGATGAAACCAGTTTTCTAGCTTGAAGTATAGCAGAAATGACAGTGTCAGTAAAACCCTCTTCAATATGTTGGCCTCAAGAGGCAAGCCGTCAAAGCTAGCTTCTCCACCTGTGAATGTCATCATAAACCTTGAGCCAGAAGCTACCTCCACAAAGGGAGGCAACAAGGTTCCTCTGTGGACAGAGTGAGAAGATCTGAAAACCAGGCCCAGCGTGTCCAGAATGGAGCAATCAGGATAACATCCTGCCCTTTCTCAGGACCCTGGGTTTCAGGTGGTTGGAGGAAATAAGTACTCAAAAGGAATATTCCATGGGATGTTTATCACATCTGCTGCAAAAGCCAGAGTCCTGAGATCAGGCAGAGAACTGAGGAACCTTGTGGTTTAGATGAGATGCCATGAGATCCAACCCTGGCAACCCTAAAAGGTGGACAATGAATATGCTCTGACTGATCTCCAATTTCCAGGATACAGGTGTTGGCAAGAAGTCTGCCACTACATTTTCTGCTTCCGGAATGTGAACCCCCTGAAGAGGGCTGGCCAGTGGGGCTTAGCCCACTGGAGAATCTTCAGAACCTCGGCCCAGGCAGATGGTTGATGTGACTGCCATCACACAGTCAAACTGAATCCTCACTGGAAATCCTAACAGGATGAGACGAGTGGCATAGCACTAGGCTCCAATACATTGATGGCTAGAAGGGTCTTCCCCCTCATCCAAAGGCCCCTGGCCATCAGGGGACATGGGGCAGCACCTCAGCCCATAAGACTGGCATCCATGGTGACCACAATCCACTCAGGAATGACAAACTGATGTCTCAGAGTCAGATGCGACAGTGAAGATCTTCCTTTGTCCTGAGAGACTGTTAGACCTATAGGAAAGTGAGAACTGAAAAGGACAGTCCTGTCTAAGTAAAGCACAGGATTCACTGATGATCATGGTGAATCTGGGCATGCAGGTAAGCTTCCCGAAGGAGGCAAGAAACTCCCCAAGGTACATAGCCATGATGACAGTGTGCAAAGACTCCATTTTGAACCAAGGAGTCAGCACAAAATGGTTGAGGCACTTTAAGTCCAGAATGGTACATAGATAAATGTTAGTTTATTAATTTGGGTTGCAGAAACAAGCACGTTGCATATACACTGAAGGGAAACTACTCAGGGATTCCATGTTAGACACTCATCTGCTGTCACATCCAATTCCACTTACCAGATTCTCTCCTCTCCAGATGGTTGGCTACCCTTTAAAGGCCTCACTTCCTGCTGAATTTCTTGCCTATTCTAAAAGTTGCCTGAAGATCAGTAGGCCTTGACATTCATATTTATCATCCTGCTACTCTCACTTTCTGCTCTGCTAGACCTCGCTCCTGCTTGTCCCTTCTGGTATCTATGCATGGCTTCAGACTCCTGGTTCTTGACCCCAGGCTTCTCAAACACTATCAGTGTCTTATTTATAGTTTGCTGCTCAGTTTCAGGTTCTGCGCCATCTGCTCAGCTGATAATCTGATCTGCTTCTAGAATTCTTCAGAATTGCAGCTTCTTTTCTGCATCAAAGCAAGTTGCCTAAAGTTCTTAAAGTGACACTGCTCCAGAACCTGTTTATTAATCATCTCCTCCATAACTTGCTACCCAGGTCCTTGTAGTCATTTTCCTATCTGCACTTGTGATTGTTGTTATTTCAGGTGTATTTCTATTGGGTTTCTTCATCTCATCCGGCCACGGCTCAACTGGGGTGAGATATCCGTGTTACATTAGAGAAAAATACATCTAAGGGGTGGGGGAATGACCAGAGTTTACAAACATATTAAAAAAAAAACAAAAACAAAAACAAAAAAACAGGGAACATTCAACACCTTTGAATCACAAAGGGGTATGCGGTGCACTGCACACCCTCTTTTTGATTCAATACAGATTTTGTACAGATTTTGGAGACTTGGTATCAGATGTAGCTGTAGGAGAGTGTTTGGGCTCCAGTGATCATCATTCTGTGTGGTTTAATATAAAAACAGAGGCTGAGTTGCACCACACAAAAACAAAGGTTCTAGACTTTAGAAAGGCTGATTTTTCTAAAATGGAAACATTTTTATGTCAGTCTTTAACAACTTGGAGATCTTTAGATGGAGTCCAGGAGAAATGGGATTATCTGAAATGTGTTTTACTAAACGCAACAGAACATTGCATTAAACATGTCAGCAAGGGTAAAAGAAAAAGAAAAACACTGTGGTACTCAGCAGAAGTGGCAAATATAGTAAAAGAGAAAAAAGAAGCATTTAAGAAATATAAGCAGACGCAGAAGGAAGAAGATAGGTTTCGGTACAAATCTAGGTTGAAGGAGGCCAAATGTATTATTAGATGTGCCAAAGCACACACAGAGGAAAAAATTGCCCAGTCAATAAAAAAGGGGGATAAAACATTTTTTAGATATACAAGTGAAAGGAGGAAAACGAAACAAGGAATAGTTAGACTAAAAACAAAAGATGGAAACTATGTAAATGAGAATAAAGGGCTAGCTGACTGTCTCAATGAATATTTCTGTTCAGTTTTTACACAGGAAGATGAAGGGAAGGGACCTCTGTTAGAAAAAAGAAATGGCAAGACACGGGAAACATGCATGTTTACAGAAGAAGAAGTTCTAATTCAACTTTCTAAGGTAAAAACAGATAAATCAATGGGTCCAGATGGGATACACCCAAAGTTATTAAAAGAACTTAAGTGTGTTCTGGCAAAACCTTTAACAGAATTATTCAATCAGTCACTAGCAACAGGAATAGTTCCAGAAGATTGGAAGGTAGCAAATGTAGTACCGCTTCACAAAAAAGGTAGCAGGGAAGAGTCTGGTAACTACAGACCAGTAAGTCTTACATCAGTAGTGGGAAAATTAATGGAGACTATGTTAAAGGAAAGAATTGTTGAATATCTGAATATGAATAGCTTGCAAGATACCAAACAGCATGGGTTTACAGCAGGGAGATCTTGTCAAACTAACCTCATAGATTTTTTTGACTGGGTAACTAAAATAATAGATTAGGGGGGAGCAGTAGATATAGCTTATCTAGATTTCAGTAAAGCATTTGACACTGTCCCTCATAGAAGACTCGTAAATAAATTGCAGTGTTTGGGTCTAGATGTAAAAATAGTGAAATGGATAAGGCAATGGCTGAGTGACAGGAGACAGAAAGTGGTAGTCAATGGAGAATATTCGGACGAAAGGAGTGTTACTAATGGAGTACCTCAGGGATCTGTACTGGGGCCCATTCTTTTTAATATTTTTATTAGTGATATTGCAAAAGGTCTTCAAGGAAAGGTATGCCTTTTTGCAGATGATGCAAAGATCTGCAATAGGGTAGACATTCCAGGGGGAAAAAGCCAAATGGCGAATGATTTAGGTAAATTAGAAGAATGGTCAAGAGTGTGGCAGATGCACTTTAACGTTGATAAATGTAAAATAATGCACTTGGGACATAAAAATCCAAAGGAAAAATATACCATTAAGGGTACTGTGCTGTCAGAGACAACAGAGGAAAGGGATTTGGGAGTAATTATTTCTAATGACTTAAAGGGATAGTAATACTTAAAATGTAAAAAAAAATATGTTGTAGGGTTTATCCCCCTGAGTAAAACAAGAGTACTCCCACTGCTGAAAGGTGTTTCATTCAAAAGTTATTAATTTTCAAAGTTCAATTTTTTAGGTGCAATATCACAGTGGCCTGAAATTGTACAGTGGCGCTGTTGCTACACGATCCTATGGACAGCTCTGGTCAGTTGACCATAAATCTCCATAGGATGGTGTAGCAACAGCGCCACTGTACAATTTCAGGCCACTGTGATATTGCACCTAAAAAATTCAACTTTGAAAATTAATAACTTTTGAATAAAACACCTTTCAGCAGTGGGAGTACCGTTGTTTTACTCAGGGGGATAAACTCTACAACATATTTTTTTTTACATTTTAAGTATTACTATCCCTTTAAAGGTAAGCAGGCAATGTAATAAAGCGATGGGGAATGCAAGCAGGGCACTGGGTTGTATAGCTAGGGGCATTAGTAGCAGAAAAAGGGAAGTAGTCATGCCACTGTACAGATCTCTAGTTAGACCTCACCTAGAATATTGTGTACAGTACTGGAGACCCCATCTCCAGAAGGATATTGATACTCTAGAGAAAATTCAAAGAAGGGCTACTAAAATGGTGACTGGTCTATAGGAAAAGAAATATCAGGATAGACTAAAGGATCTGAATATGTATAGCTTGGAGGAGAGAAGAGAGAGGGGATATGATAGAAACATTCAAATACATGAAGGGATTCAACAAAGTACAGGATGGAAGTATATTTCAAAAGAGTAAAAACGTTAGGACAAGAGGCCATAGTCTAAAACTAGAGGGACACAGGTTTAGATGTAATGTAAGAAAGTTTTACTTTTTACTTCACTGAGAGGGTAGTAGACAAGTGGAATAGCCTACCAGCAGAAGTGATAGATGTCAATACAGTGACAGAATTTAAGCATGCATGGATAGGCATAAGGCGGTCCTTAACATAAGAAAAGACCAAGGACCAAAAAAGGTTTGAGGTTGTGTGTGTTTTTTTTTTTTTTTTTTACACAGTAGGAAATTGGGCAGACTAGATGGGCCGAATGGTTCTTATCTGCCGTCAAATTCTATGTTTCTATGTTTTATGCACTTTCCTCTGGATCAAAATTGGTGATACTGTGAAATCTGAACAGTATGGACTGGTTTATTAAATATTTAATGTTTTGTGCACATCAAGCTTTTGTTCCCCAGGAAATACATTTAATATTAACACTACAATACAGCCAAATAATAGGTATAAAATCCAAAAGAAAATCTATAATCAAAGTAATTTCAAGTGACAACAGAGAAGAACTTTAGGACCAGTCCTTACCCTGTTAACACAGGTGGCATGCCAGCAACAATCACATGAATCTGTCCTTTAAGGATGGATGAGGGTCTTGGCACATCAGGGCTTAAATGATCACAGCACGTTGTGAGCATGTCAGGGAAGAGGTAGTTGACTGCTCCAGGACAGGAGCTGTCAGTTTCAGCCTTTTACTAGTGGCTCCGCACATAGGATCCCTGCTACAGAGAACACATTGCCAATAGAGCCCATGACAAAGGCAGTATATGTAAACATTGCCTTTGTCACAGTTCTCTACCTCTCTCCTCCTCATTGTGATCAGAGAGAGTGGCAGAGAACAGATTCCCAATAGGGAGAATGGCCAAAAGGAAGGGCATTTTGATTTAAATTGGTGGTTCTTGGGTCAGGACAAAGGGTAGGTCATTTAATGATCTATTGCCACCTCTCTGAGATAATGAATAAATGATTTAGAACAAAACCAAAAGTATTTTATTTATAGAGTATGATTTATAAACACAAATAATGAAGCTTAAACAAAAATGAATGAGTTTTACAGCAAAAGAAAGCCCTACTCTACTTATGGTTATAAAAATTGCATACTAAAGACAGGCACACTTTGTAGATCATTCTAATGAAGAATTTCTTTGATTACAATGTTATTTCGGCTCTGCAGATGAGCCATCCAGTCCCGGGACCAGGACCTCCGTCTGTCAGCTAGAGCGCTGACATGTGAAAAAGGGGTGGTGGTGGCGACTTTAGAAGCTTAATCTCTCTAAAACGATAAAAATTTGAGCAACGGGATTTACACCACTTACTTTATTTTTTGTATATGTACATAGTTAAAATCAAGTATTGCTATCCGTTTAAGGTTGTTTGACTTTCCATCAATCAAGAAGTTGTTCTTTTTGCCCCTCTCCTTCGAATCTAAAGGAAAAGATCCTCCATTCTTTGGCTGTGACCTTTACCTGCTCTTTACACCAATCTGATACTCTGTTTGTTCTTCTTGAGGGTCCTAGAAAGGGCTGTCTTGCTTTGAAGAAAACTCTGGCTTTGTGGCTGAAATGGACTATTCGCAGGCTTATCTGCTCAGGTCCCCTCTGGCTCCATTTCGAATTACTGTCCATTCGACCTGCACTGTTAGCACCTTGTGGGCTTTCAAGAATAAGGCCTCTGTGGCTAAGCTTTGCAAGGTGGCCACTTGGTAATCTGTTTGCCAAGTTTCATCAGTTTCACATTTGTTGCATCTCAGGATGCCAGCTTTGGCCATAAGGTTTTGCAGGCTGTAGTCACTTAAATTAGCTCTATCTCCCTCTGTTTGTGACTGCTTTGGGACATCCCCATGGTCCCTGCATCCCTCCAAAGATGTGAGAAAATGTGATTTTTGATTTTGTTTTTCCCCACTTACAGATGAATCCTTTTTCTCCTAGTCCATAGAGGGACTCGGGGTCTCCCGCCCGGTTTTATATTTTTTTTTTTGGTCTGGCTTGAGGGGCCTTTTGCTTTTTCTGAACTTCTTCTGCTATTCCTATCCTAGCTTAGCTAACCAAAAACAGAGTGCTTTCCGTTGGTGCTGGGGTATAGAAGGCATAGCTTTGTGTTGTGTTACATAAGACTCTCTGTACCCCATGGTCCCTGCATTCCTCTACAGACTAGGAGAGAAGGATTTATCCGTAAGGGAAAAAAAAAATCCCATTTTATTTTATTGGTTGCAATAAATTCTGTTAATCCAACCAAGTCTGTGGAAATAACATTTTCTGCCCAACAATGAAAACCAAAATACACATGGAACCCTTGGTAATATTAATTTTATTACAAAAATATTCTTAGTCTGCACTTAACAAAAGAGTTGAGGTTTAGGCTCTGTTCACACTAGCAACTTTTATAGCAGTGAAGTTCTAGAACATTGGTGGTGGAGCGGGGTTTACATTACTCTGCCTTTTACAAGGACTTTTGTAGCAAGTTTTTGTCCCACACTTTGCTCAGTATAAACTAAACAAAATCCTAGCTGCTTGTGATATTTGTGAGATTTCATGGAAATTGTAATGTGATTTCGCTGAAATACATTAACATTCCAACAAATTCTGCAACAACTACCTTGCAAATTAAAGCTAATGAACAAGTGTTTTTGGGTTTTTTTTGCACACACGTTTTCCTGCACTGGAAAATCTGTACAGAAGGCTAGTGTGAACAAGCTCTTAATGGAGAGAGATGAAAGATTGCACTTCTGACTCCTTTGGCAGAAGGGGAGAGAAGGCAGTGCTTTTCTCTTGGAGTAAAACCAATGCTAAAAAAAAGCACATTGTTTATTAGTGACACCAACAGCAGAATTTCCCCACCCCACAAAATAAATAAATGTGTGTGTGTGTGTGTTTCCAAGCTGTAAAAAAGATTATATAATTTATCTGTTCATTTAAATATTTAGATCCCGATGCACAAAAAAAGTGGAGCAATTCCAGCACGGACCAACAAAATTCACCATGGGAGACAAAAATTCCCCCACTGATTTAAAATAGGGCTTTTAGCCTCTTGAATTCTCCTTGTGTTGCGATGGTTTGGAGAACTTTAATATCCAAAGGTTTAAAAAAAAGAGCTGTTTAAATCAAAAGGGAATTTTGGGAATATTTAACACCAGTGATGCTGTTGGTTTTCCCAAGAGCTACTCTAGTCTTCTGTGCATATGGTCCTGAGAGATTCACACTGGGGTTTTATAGATCGCTCAGTCTGGAAAACTATACAGGAAACAGCTGCCAATGTCTGTTAACTTACATTTAAATAAAGCTTTTATCTAGATCTTATTTAATAAATGCATTG
Source organism: Rhinophrynus dorsalis (assembly GCA_037306005.1). NCBI lineage: Eukaryota > Metazoa > Chordata > Amphibia > Anura > Rhinophrynidae > Rhinophrynus > Rhinophrynus dorsalis. The sequence continues at coordinate 123,990,366 of CM074722.1, forward strand.
GGTCCATCTTCCTAAGCTTTTCTCATATTTAAACAACATACTATAATTGAGGTTTTTATTCTTATTAAAAAAATGGTGCTGTGAGCCAAACAACCTCTAACCCTCCAACTGTTGGGATAAGATTCCCAGCATTCTCAGTCAGCCAATGATAATGGGAACTGTTGCTCATCAGCTGGAGGGTCAAATGTTGCACACTCCTGCACTATTATATATACACACTCAGCATCTATGCACTGTTGTATCTTCTTTGCTAGTTGGCCATGAGCAGTTTTTTTTTTTTTTTTTTTTTTTTTTTTTTTTAAATCAGCAGCTACACCAGTGTAACTGTCTCCTCTGCATCTTATGAGCATATTCTTCATCCAGAAGCTCCACCCACTGTATAAATACCAAGTGCTCTGCAGGAGAACTGTGACAGCGAATGTGGCAGCTGTAAAGTTCCTTCAGATGTGTTCTATGGACAGCTGCACTGTTCAAGACTTCAGTCCCATTTTCTCCATCATCTGTTCATACACTGTCCATGCCATGGCTGCCATGAGAGTTCGTCGTAAAGCACGAGGGAGGCCTCCTCGGAAAAATCCAGACAGGCCATGATTCTGTGAAAGAGGAGGAGAAAGAGGAGAAAAAAAACAAAAACACAAAGTATAATTATATGACACTCCATGTTAATAGTTGCTATATAAATGTTGTTCCCTTGTCATAATTCAACACTATAAATAACTCTAGAATGTTCTCTAACAGTCTGAAGTCTCCCCAAATCTCTGTTAAATTGCCCTGTTTAATCAAGTCAATAAAATGTAACATGCCTTTATCCACGGAACCATCATTTTGGAATTGGAGAGTTTTGAAAAATTAGTTGCGTTTAAAAAAGCATATGGTTACAGATATGTTCAGTGGTAAAAGTTTCTTTTTTTTTTTTTTTTCCTCTGCTGTACTTGTAATACTTCTGATGTACCCTTTACTTTGATGGTGGATTAAAACTAGAGGACATGAACTTGTAGCCATGGAATACATCTGGCCAGCTACACATGAGTACAGTGCTCTGGGCAAGAGGAAATGGGTGGCACAAAGCAGCATGGGAGTTAGGAACTATGAAAAAGGCAGCTGCTACATGTGTCAGAAAAGGGATAGTTCACCTTGGTCCACCCAACTTAATTGGCAAGTAGAAGCTCCATCTGAATAGTGCTGGGGCTAGTGTGTGCAAAGGCAAGTAATGAAGTGGTGAGGTCAGGTGAGCGTTTTAGGATTTAAAGGGGAAACTCTCACCTCTAGTAAACTTGTCTTCATCTTAAAGTTCCCTTTTGCTGAAGCGGTTATCAGTTTTTTGTTTTCCTCAATATAATTATTTATTTTCTGAAATATTGCTTTTTAAAGCTAAAGGGATAGTAATACTTCGTTTTAACTTTATTTTATTTTGTAGGCATTAAAAAAACATGAAGAACGATATAAGTCTTATCTCTCAAACCTTTATGGTTTATGAGATATTCACAAGCAAAGTTTCCCCCTCCCGCCCCTTTTACCTACTGTAAACAATCTCTTCTCAGATGTGGAATGCAGTCCATAGACTGGACAGATAACAGAAGGGGACACTCTTATTCCTATGAAAACAATGAAATCCCTGCCCCCCTTGACAAGCTTTTCAGGTTTTTCTGTTATCTTAATTGAAGATTGTCCCTCTCTGCAGTCTACCTGGACAGCTCCCTTCTGCCCTGGCTGAGAAGTAAAAGGGGCTGGAGGGGGACACTTTGCTTGTGAATATCTCTTAAACCATAAAGGTTTGAGAGATAAGACTTATATCGTTCTTCATGTTTTTTTAATGCCTACAAAATAAAATAAAGTTAAAACGAAGTATTACTATCCCTTTAAGCCAGTGACATCAGTTCTGTACAGTCTGCAGTAAAGCTCTATACCGCAGCCTGTGACGGAGGATTCTGGCATATGAGCTGGCGCTCTCTCCTTCAAATTCGCATCCAGGTCATTGTACAGGCACAGACTGAGGCAAGTGGACTGTCACTTTTTATAAAGGAATGAGCGCATGAACTTGCTCAGTCTGTTCCTATACAATGACCTGGACTCACATTTGCAAGAGAGAGCGCCAGGTCATATTCCCCAGTTCTCTGTCACAGGAGGAGCTGGGAAGGAGGCAATACTTGGGGAGGGGAACAGAGGAAAATTGACAGGCTTGGATATAGAGCTGTACCGCAACCTGTACAGAACTGATGTCACTGACTTAACATTAACCCCTTAACAACCCATGATGGTCCTGGACCGTCATGGGTTAATTGATAGCAGCGTGCCTCCGTGCACGCTGCTATCATTAATTCCAGGCTGAGACTGAGCGCTCCGGTACCGGAGCGTTCAGTCTCAGCCACTTTCATTAGTGCCGGGTCGTGATCGCTGCAGCGGCGATCACATGTACCGGCATTGTGAATGAAAGAGGCAGTACTGCCTCTGTGTCTCTCCTCTACCTGTCTGTCCCTTACGATCAAAGTAAGTGACAGAGAAGGAGAGAGGAGACACCTAGTGTTACAAGAAAATGCAGAAGCTGGGGGTATTAACCCCTTCACTGCTGTGCTGGAGGCTGGCTGGATGCAGGTCAATTTTTGACCTGCTAAAATCAACTTTTTGTTTTTTTTTGTTTTTGTTTTTTTTTTTTAAAAAAGACAACACAATTTTTTTTTCCAAAAAATTTTTTTATTTAAAAAAAAAAAAAAATCAATATGTCAGTTACCAAAATTGGAAGTGTCATTGTTGTGGAGCCATGTAATACATTTATACACACCGCCAAATTTAATCAATAAAAAAAGTGGGAAAATAGGGTGGGAAAAAGGGACATGGGGACCGTGCCCACTTAAAACTGCCCATTTTGTAGGTATGACTGACCGGTCATACCTTTCATGCAGTTGCCATAAAAATGTACGACATTGTGCCCACATGTTCCCAACAGAAAAAAAAAAAAAAAAAAAAAACACTTTTTTTTTTTTGTTTTATACATTTTTCTTTAATTTAACTAAACTAAATGGTGGGCTATCCATATAACTCTGGTATCAAAAGAAAGCCCTATTTGTGCGTGGTATCCTTTTCATATGTCGAGTCCCATAAAGAGCGCCTTTAAATGGCGCATTTCTTATGTCGCACGTCACTGTATGGTGCATTTCTTTTGTCGAACTTCATTATATGCCGCATTTCTTATGTCGCACGTCATTATATGGCGCATCTCTATGGTCGCGTGCATTATATGGCGCATCATCTGTCGCAATGCTAGATAGCTAAACAGCCTACTCCTCCATCAATGCTACAGCCTGCTCCATCCTGTCTATACAATTGCGCCATATGGGTGCAAATGGCGCAATTGTTGCAAAACTGGCGCGACATGGGTACAAGGGACACATCGCAACAATGAAACATAATGGCGCTATTTGGGTGCAATGTCTTAAGGGTGCAAAATGACGCATTAATGGCCATATAATGACGCACTGCGTCAAAATACAGCATCGTCCATACAGCGCCATCCATGCAGGAAGTACAAAAACGAAGCAGGAAATACCATTGACACCATTCTATACTGTACACATACTGTCTACAGTTTTTGTTTTTTCTGAAAAAATGCCTAGAGAGCCTTCCTTTACAAATGCGGAGCTGGGGATACTTGTCCACTATATGGACAAGTACCTATCAGATAGGCTGTGGGACAGAGTGGACATTTCACAGGCTAATGGACCACTTTTTTTAGCGAGAATTTCAAAGAACTGCAACTGCTCCTCAACTATTTTGAAGACACGTGGATTGGTAGACCTGCTAGAAGAAATACTAGAACCAAACCACTTTTTGACATTGAACTTTGGAATTGTTACCATTCAGTTTTGCAAGACCTGCCCAAAACTAATAACTCTGTAGAAGGCTGGCATAGAGGCTTCAACTTTCTTCTGGGGGCGTGCCACCCAACTATATGGTGTGCACAGACGACCAAGTGGCCGCCTTGCATAACTGATCAGCAGCGGCCTGATTTTTGTAAGAACAAGAAGCCCCAATAGATCTTATAGAATGAGATGTGACCCTAAAGGGGGGCAGGCTTCTTCCTCAGCTCGTAAGCCTTACAAATAGCGGACTTGATCCAAGAAGCAATAGTCACTTTGGATGCAGGTCTTCTTGCCCTGGGACCCTCTGGAATGATGAAGAGAGCGTCAGATTGCCTGATAGACTCAGTGCAATGTACATAAAACTTGAGACAATGCACAATGTCTAACAAGTGGAGATCCCTCTCCTTTTCAGAGGTGGGGTCATGAAGAAAGAAGGCACCACAATCTCCTGATTGATGTGGAACTCCGAAACCACCTTCGGGAGAAACTCCTGAGAAGTGCAAAACACCACCTTGTCCTTGCGAAACACCAAATAGGGTGGCTTACAGGACAGAGCATGTAAGTCCGCGACACGGCGAACGGACACGATCACCAGGAGAAAGGCCATTTTCCATGTCAACAGGTGTAGAGGAATAGTAGCCAAGGACTCAAATGGAGGGTGCTGAAGAACGCCCAAAACCAAGTTAAGATCCCACTGAGAAGCGGGATTCTTGAAGGCAGGACGAGTATGAGCAACGCCCTGGAAGACAATCTTGACATCAGGAAGGATGGCAACGTGCCTCTGAAAGAAAACAGAGATAGCAGAAGTCTGAACCTTAAGGGAACTCAAACTGAGGCCCTTATCCACACCATCCTGCAAAAAGGCCAGGACCGTAGGCAGATCAAATTCCTGAGACAGGTCCTTGTCAGCACACCAAGATAGAAAGGTCAACCAGACACGATGATAGATCTTGGAAGAAACATGTTTGCGGGCACTGAGCACAGTAGCCACCACCCTAGAAGAAAAACCTTTCTTCAATATTGAGGATTCAATTTCCAAGCTGTCAAAGTTAGCCGATGAACATCCTCCTTCCACAGGTAACCCTGTAGAAGAAGATCCGGACGGCAATAGAGATGGAATGGCTCCGCCACTGACAGATCCAGCAGCTCCGGAAACCAAGCTTGGCGAAGCCGTATGGAGCAATCAGAATGACTGGACAGCGTTCCAGTCGCAATTTTCGTAACACCCTGTGCAACATTGGGAGGGAAGGAAAGATGTAGACCAAAGGAAATAACCAAGGAATGGACATTGCATCCACCGCCAGGGCTAGAGGGTCCCTCCAACGAGAGTAGAACCTCAGAACCTTCCTGTTGTGTGTTGTCGCCATCAGGTCAATGTAAGGAAGACCCCACATCTGAACAATGAGGGTGAACACCTCTGGGTGCAGCTCCCACTCTCTGCTGTCCACTGTGTGTCGACTGAGGAAGTCCGCCATGACGTTGTCTATGCCAGGAATGTGCACTGCGGATATGGCAGGAACCTGTTCTTATGCCCAGGACAAAATAGCCTTGACCTCTAGCCAAGCGGCGAGACTTCTTGTTCTGCCTTGCTTGTTGATGTAAGCCATGGCCGTGGCGTTGTCGGACTGTACGCATTCTGGACAGTCTTCCAAGCTGAGATGTCCAATGTTGAAGGGCATGAAATATCGCCCGAAGCTCCAACACGTTGATGGGAAGGAGAGATTCCTCTGGAGACCACCGACCCTGAGAACTCAGGCGACCCAGGATCGCTCCCCAGCCAGAGAGGCTGGCATCCGTAGTCACCGTGGTCCAGAAGGATACCAGGAAGGACTTGCCTTTCAGCAGATTGGAGAGATTGAGCCACCATGACAAACTCAGTTCCACATGAAGAGGGACGGATACCAACATCTTCAGAAGGTCCGGCTGACCCTTGCACACCTGGATCACAAACCTCTGGAGCTCCCTGATGTGCGCCATGGCAAATGGGACCGCTTCTATGGTGGAGATGAACTTCCCCACTAGAGAGGACAGCTTCTTGGCTGGAACTGGATATTGAGCCAGAACCACAGAAACCCTGGCAGCGATCTGGTGAGCTACCTAGTCTGTGAGAAACACCATGCTCAGGCCCAGGAAGACCAGACACTGGGATGGGACAAGATCTGACTTGTCCATGTTGATGATCCACCCGTGATGGGTGAGAGCGTGAATGCATAGCTGAACCTGCTGATGAAGTAGTTCCGCAGAGGGGGCCTTCAGAAGCAGGTTGTCCATGTATGGAGTAACTCTGATGCCGTCCCGGTGGAGAACGAACACTAAGGCTCCCAGGACACTGTTGAAAACTTGAGGAGCTGTAGTCATACCAAATGGAAAAGCTGAAAACTGAAAGTGCCCTCCGTCGCAGGCAAATCTGAGATACTGCCAATGTGTAAATAAGAGTCCTGAAGATCCAGAGATGCAAGGAATTCCCCCGGGGACATAGCAGCAATCACTGTCCGTAAGGACTCCTGGTGATAATGAGTCCGGATCACAAAGGAATTGAGATCCTTCAAATCCAAAATGGGGTGATAACCGCCGTCCATTTTGGAGACCACAAAGAGGTCTGAGTAAAAACCCATACCTCTGTCCTGAACTGGAACCGGCTCTAGAACATCCTTGTAAAGAAGAGCCTGAATAGCGCTGTTGAACAGCAGGCGTTTCTCCATGCCCTGAGGAGTACGAGCAGGAAAGAAGCGAAAGGAAGGAAGAAAGACGAAAGGGATCCTGTACCCTTCCATCACCACCTGTAAAACCCACGGTTCCGCCACTGAATCCTCCCAGATGCTGTGGTAGTGACACAGACAACCACCCACAGCAGAGTGGGGATGTGGGTTTGGTGAGTTATGCAGAAGAAGGCTTGGAAGCCTTGGGCTTGGAAGAGACCTTGGGCTTCCATTGCTGTTTGGGCTTGGAGAAGGCACGCGGAGCTGAGGGAACTGTCTGGTTCGCCGGACGTGTCTCATTCTGAAAGGAATGAAAATACCAATTACGCTTAAGCGGCGTTTTCTTCCTGGGGACCAAGGGCAGAAGGGTACTCTTACCCCCTGTGGCCTCACTGATCAGATCTTTAAGATCTGGCCCAAACAAAGAAGTACCCTGAAAAGGTAAGGAAAGCAATGCTTTCTTGGAAGCAGTGTCAGCAGACAGGATCTTGAGCCAAAGAGCCTGTCTGGTAACCACAGACATGGTGGAAACCCTAGCCACCAAACGGATGGCATCAAATAAGGCAGCAGAAACATAGTGCTGTGCCTCAGAAATGTTGGCAAGAAGGCGCAACATATCCAAAGTTGGAGCACCCTGACGGACAGCCAGGGTGATCTGTTCAGTCCAGACCGCAACGGCCCGGTTTACCCATGCTGCAGCGAATGCTGGACGCATGGTAGAACCAGCAGTGGCAAAAATGGACTTGAGGGAGACCTCAAGTTTCTTGTCAGTCCAGTCCTTCAGAGTGGACGCATCAGAAACTGGTAAGGCAGTAGACTTCGATAGCCTGGAGATAGAAGCATCCACCTTGGGAGGATGAACCCACTGAGCAAGTGCTGCCTCAGAGAAGGGATAAAGCTTGGCAAATTTCTTGGAGACAGAAGGTTTCCTGTCCGGGGATTTCCACTCTTCAGACACAAGGCGATCAAGAGTGGGGTTAGGTGGAAAGCAAGTAAGGGGCATTTTAGGCTCTTGAAACACATCAGAGGGATCAGAAGGAACCTCATGAACTAAGGGAATGTTAAGGGTATTCAAAACAGCCCTGATCAGGCTCTCAGCCGAGGGCTCAGGATCAGCCTCAAAAGGATCCCCAAAAAACTGAGAGAAGCCTACAGCCGAACATTCCTCAACATCTAAATCCACCAGTAGTTCCTCCTCAGAGGAATCTGAATGTCAGGTACTCCCTGAGGTTTTGACAGGGAAGATTTGACTGAGGAGGGGGTCTGCCAAGAATGGAAGACCCCCTGTAACTGGGATGGAAAGAGTTGCAATGTAGACCTAAAGTCCCTGGTAGCAGCCTTGAACTCTTGCACCCAAACTGGCTCTAATGCATGGCTGGAGGTCCCTGGGATAATCTCAGGGACATCAGAACATGCTGGGAATAAATGACCTGAGAATTCTTTAGGTAACCCTGACTGACAGGAAGAGCAATGAGCAATAGGGGATACAGAGACCCCAGCATCCTTACTCTTAGGTCTGGCCCCAAGCTCCAACGGTATAGACATTCTCACAGTGTCAAATAACCTTACAGTATAAGAAATCACCCAAGTACAGTGTGTAGGATTTCTCCCCAGAAATTGCCAAAATAGACTTATCTGGCTGGAGAAAGGTTAATCAGCAGAGGAGAGGAGTCCAAGCCCTGCGTAGGATACTTGTTCTGGAAATAGCATAAAATGGCTGCCGCGGCGGGAGCCAATCAGAAACGAACGCGCAAAGTAAGTGCTCATGGGAAATGTAGTTTTCCCAGAAAAAGTACCCAAACAGTGCCCGAAGCCCCCTGAGCCCCCCAACACACTAGAAACATGAACCGGATGATAGAGCAAGGGTAGAAAAAAAATGAGCCATCTCTGAAGTCGCTAGGTTAAGCGGTTGCAGAGATATGGCGTGAATGGAGCAATGGTGCCTATGCGGTAAAGCGTGCCTTTAACTCAAATTTTACAAAATTGAAACCGTAAAATAAAAATGCATGAAACATCACAAAAACATGTTAGGATACCCAAAAAAAAAAAAAAAAAAAAAAAACACTGAAACAGTAGGTAAAGTGTCAGAACCCCCCCCAAAAGATGCAAAACCAGCAGCTAAAGGGTTAAAATACCACATAACCCTGCTCCAAACACCAAACAGACATAGAGATATACCCAGTGAGTGCAGGAGTGTGCAATAGGAACTTCAAAGGTAAACCCCTGTGCGGAGGGGCACTGTGGGACATGTGGACCTGCAGCACTCAAAGGGTTGCTGACCTCTCCTGCAGATCTTCTCTCTTCAGATTACCATGTACCAAGAAGAAGCCTCGGTGGGCAACTCCTGAGGAAAGAACTTGTACCCAAGATCCCCCCCCCCCCCCCAGGGCTTATGGTCCACAAAAAGCACCTGGTTACTGAGCTAGCCACATCCAAGGGCATTGTCAGTTATGGTAATCCGCCTAATTGTGGTACTCCATTTCTAACAGAAAAATAACATTTTTCTAAAACTATAGCAGAACTGTTCTCTTGCCTGTATTATCTTCACCAAGGAATAAATCTTTCTGGAGCTGGTTGGCTAGTTGCAGCCAAGGAGTGAAGGTAGGCTCCACCCCCTACATACAATTCTAGACTTGTTCCTGCCTACAATTAAAGGGGCAGATTGCCTACCAGAGTTACCAGTAACCTGCATTGGACAACAGAGAAAATATGTATTGGAGCCTAGCCAGGCCTACATCTGTGAGGAGCAGGATTGGCAGAGAATCAGAGCAGAACATGATGTGGAGATATTGTGTGCGTATACATAGGTGTGTGGGAACTAGCAACACTACAAGGCAGGCCTCTGATGCCTGGGAGGCAGCAGCTTCAGGGAACATGAGGTAACTCTCTAGGACATGGAGAAGGAGGAAGTGGGATAGGGAGTGCTGTAATGGCTGGGGAGAGACACACAGGCAGGGAAACCAGAGAGGGGTGGACAGCAAGACCAGGGTAAAAATCAAACACAATGAGGGCTTCATGAATAGGAAAGGAAGGTAAAGTAAGCACTATGGAGAATGCATACATGACTGAGAAAGGCATAGTGGACCAGAGAGTGGGGACTAGGGGAAGGAGAAAGATTACACTGGGGAGACAGAAGAGAGGAAATGAAGAGCTGCAGAGCACTGGGGACTTAACGTGATTTGAAGAGGGCATAGGGCTCTGAGTCCCAAGGCCGGAAACGGAATGGTGACAAAGCCATGGACCCTGGGACGCCGCAGCCACCAAAGTAGTGGCAGAAGAGGTCTCCTGCCATTGCTGTGCAATGCTAAGGCCAGAGAAAACTCAAATGTTGTGGTAGAGGGTAGCAAACCAGTAGTGAAAGAGATCATGCAAAGGTAGTGAGAAGGGAAGCCAAGTGGAAGAAAATGAATCAGAGAGCACAAAACAAAGAAGCTAAAGAATGTGGACAAAAGGAAACAAGGAAAAACAGAGACAATACATAATGCTGAGCAAGGAAAGTGTGTTTAATAAAGAAGAGGTGGTGGGAATTGGGGTGGGGGGGATAAGCTGGGAAAAGGTACGAAGTGGGGATGTAAGTCATAGGAGGGGGAGGTAGAAGACTTAAAACCCTTCCTACAAATTGAAGCCAAACGCTGCTTAACACAATGTCACTGCCGTTAAATCAGAAACAATATAAAATAAGGAAATTGCCTCTGGCCTTTTCCCCAGATTCATTCAGAAATAAACAGAAAGCCAAGCTGCATGTGTATAAGAAGACTGCCAGTGGCGACCTCCCCAATATATCTCACTATTATAGGAGTCCTCCACATGTCAGAAATTACTTCTGGGAGACCCTGTAGGGGCAAATTATACAGTATACTCTGTATGTCTATTACACTGGAAAGTTCATGGTCTCTAACATTCTCTTCCACTATCCCTGCTTTCACTGTGCCTGACATGGAGGTCTGGAAAGATCACACTGTCAGGGACATAAGTGCTAAATACATTAAAACTAGAGAAAAAAAAACCTTAAGTACAGGCAGTTTGAAGTTTCATATTCCACACTTTCAGAATCTGAGAAGTAAATAAATTACCATCACGTCAAGTTCTAAAAACTGGCAAGGACTATGGGGGTATGCAGCATATAGCTATGAAATGTATTGCACACTCCATCTGATCCTTAACGGGCTATATAATGTGATATCACTTCAGTGGAGACATGAAAGAACTGATTTCCGCCTGCTCCTTACTGGAGAACAGAGCCCTCTTCATCCCCTCAAGATCCCCCCTCCCCCTATCATAATGAAAAGGCTGGAATGGTTGTAAGTAGAACAAGTCTATAGTAAGAACTTATTCTTAAAAACACAAAATACAAATAAAATTGCCAACTGTGAAAACTGCATGTTTTCTAGAGCACTATCAGCTGAAACAGATTGCTGTGATACACCAAGAGACTTATCAGAACCTCCGGACGTCCCAATGTGAGCCAAGTGATGGGCGTGGTAGACTGCTGCCTGCAGTGTATGTAAATGTTCAGCACTGGATACAGACACTGCAGTGTAAACTAAGATTCTCATTGGGCTTTCCAGAAATAAACACAAAATATGCACAAGTAATGCACAGAGTAATTTTTTTTATTCTGCCTCCAACAGCTTTTGCAGCTAATCATTCATAGATCAGGAGCAGGTAGCGACATTATTATATAGTGACAGGAGAAGCCAAAACCTCAGTTATCATGCTTAAAGCCCAGTGTTGTGTAGTTCCCTTGAGACATACAAATTGACTGCATGGTGCAGTAATAATTCATTAGGATGGCCTATGCCCAAGTCTCATGGGAACCTAGCAACTCTGCTGCATTTCTCCAGCTGTTGGACTGTCTCAACTGGTCACTGGACAGCTGAGATGATGGGAGTTTTAATCCAACAGCATCTACTGAAATTCACACTGATCACCCCTTCATTGGAGTGCTAAAGCTTTGTATCTATATGGTCTGACGGGAGCAAGAGTGCAAAATAGTGGAAACTCTGTTTCCCTTGTATTCTACACCCTTGTACCACTGCCCTAGTGACACCTGCCAAGTAGTCGTGCCAGAACACTGCTAATGATGAGAACACTGCTAAGATGAGGCCATTAGGTTCTTTGAAACTAATAAAAGGTCACTGAAGCTGATGCACTAAAGAACATTCTGGATCAAACAAACTACAACAAAGGGGACATTTAAACAAACATAAAAAAACAAAAAACACAAAACAAAACAGTGGCACATTACCATTCAGTGGGTTAGAAGCCCCATTTAAATCAATGGGAAACTAGGGAATTTGTATTTTTTCCCCTACGGCACAGTTTGCTTCATCCAGAATTACTCTAGAACGTCTTATTACATCAGTCTCAGTAAAATGTTTCAAAGAGAAGTCGTGGTTTAACGGAAAACAGCAATTTATAATCAATAGTGATAACCCTTTGAGTACCAGAGGTATTCAATGCATTACAACTCTATTAGTTGGATACCTCTCTGGCATTCAAGTGGTTAAAATGGTAAGCAGAGTGTCGAGGGAGAATAGCACATTTTATAGGAGGGCAGGGGGGCACTTGTAGGGGATACCTGAAAGATGTAATATGCAGCCTGCCAAGTCCAGCGGTACTTTTCATGTGAGAGTTGCATGTGCGTCTTTATGACATCAGCAGGCTGGGTGGCCACAGAAGCCAGGATGCCAGCCATAATGCCACAGCTAAAGTTCAGTAGAGGGTTGAGCACTGGATCGACGTGATCTGCAGTAGAGGAGAGATGAGAAGTCATTTACTGTAGATGGCAGAGCAATAATCTTTGGACCACGTGTTCTTAAAGCGGAACTACCACCCCTTCTAAACTACCGCCCCAAATAATTACCCATCTGGTGACTAGCTGCTCAATAGTGCTAGTTGCCAGAATTATTACCGCGTTATTGAGAATTCTATACTGCTCCCGGACTGACAGCCAGGAAACAGCACAGACATCTTTCCATAGTGACGTCTGTGTGCCTGCGCTGTCAGTCCCAGCCTGATCTAGGAGGAGTTGCTAGGAGCCGTTCGGTACCAAAAGGGACTGAGAGCGCAGGCACACAGACGTCACGATGGAAAGATGTCTTCGCTGTTTCCTGACTGTCAGTCTGGGAGCACCAATGAGCTGCTAGTCACCAGATGGGTAATTATTTGGGGCAAAATTTACAAGGGGTGGTAGTTCCACTTTAAATCAAAGGTGGAGCAAATGTGGGGCAAACCAACTGCACTATAGTTTAGTTGATGCACTGCTTTACATTTAACTCTCTCAGTGCCAGAATGCACTTGCGGACCACGGGGCTTTTTTTTTTTTTTTTTTTTTAATTAGTGCTTACGGTTCAGGACTTCCGGAGCGGCGTGCAACTGCGACGGGAGCCCTGAACTCCATGCCGTGCCAGGACCGTCACTGGTCCTTAAGTGCCGGACCACCTTGACGGTCCTGGCACGGCAATGGTCCTTAAGGGGTTAAAGCCCATCACTTTCACTTCACAACATTTAACCCTTTGAGTGCCAGACGTACCCCTCTGGACTCAAAGGATTAAAGGCCAAGGATGATGGCAGCACAGGATGAGATGATTTGTCATCTAAATCATACTCATGTTAAGCATTCATTTACTGGGTTGTAAATAAATACATGTAAAAACACACTCTACTAATGCACTCTACATAAACAATAAGCTGAATGCAGAAGGTTTCCACCATCCTAACTGCCACTTTATGGTAGTCACAGGGCCTTATGTATTAAAGCAAAATGGAGCAATTCTGGGGCAAGCCATCTGCAATGCAACAGACAATAAAATGCTCACTGACATAAATAAAGCTTGCTGACCTCTTAACTCTTTGAGTGCCAGAGGGGTACGCAATGCATTGCTTGTACCCCTCTGGCACTCAAAGGGTTAAATGTTAGAAAGGTCTTCATCATATTCATGAAGTATAGAAGTCTTTAAAAGCTGTGTTTTAAAATCATTGAGAATTATTTGACCCGAAATGTGAAGTTTGTTTGACCCATAATTCCTTCATTTTGCTTACATGCATAAAGTCCATAGAGGGGATGTCAAACCTTTACAATAACCTCAAGGACAGTAACAGTTTATGGAATACAGAGCATGTTAAGGGGCATTAACCATTTGAGTCCCAGAGGGGTGTTGGACACTCCTCTGGCATTCAAAGAGTTAATGGCCTTATTGAGCAAGATAAAGCCAAGCAATTCTGGAGTAAACCAACTATACCAAAGGGGACAAATGAAAATTACCAAAATCCCACTTTATTTCAAATGGGAATTGTATCTGTTTGAATGCTAGAGGTCTTCAGTATTGAAGAGCAATCTACTGGCGACCACTAACATTCAAGGCCTTATGTTGTAGGCTTTATCCCCTTGAGTAAAACAAGTGTACTCCCACTGCTGAAAGGTGTTTTATTCAAAAGTTATTACGGCTCAAAGCTGAATTTTTTAGGTGCAGTATCACAGGGGCCTGAAATTGTACAGAGTCGCTGTTGCTACATCATCCTAAGGACAGCTCTGGTCCGTAGACCATAAATCTCCATAGCATGGTGTAACAACAGCGCCACTGTACACTTCCAGGCCACTGTGATATTGCACCTAAAAAATTCAATTCTCAGCCGTTATAATTTTTAATAATCTCTCTCAACAGGGGAGTCCCCTTGTTTTACTCAGGGGGATAAACCCTACAACATATATATTTTTTTTTTACATTTTAAGTATTACTATCTCTTTAAAAGCCTGATTTAAATCAATTAGAATGGTAATGTTTCCCTTGTGGTGCAGTTGGCATGCTTCAGAATTGTGCCTCTTTTTCCCTTGCTAGATTAGGCCTTTAGCCCAAGATAATGAACTAGCAATATTGGCACAGCTTTGCCCATGTGGTTAATAAAACAAAAACACAGAAGTCCTATACAGTTCTATGCATGAATAAATAAACAGAATGTTTTTCACAGCACAGCCCCCCGGCCACTCCTGTGAAAATCACACCCCCAAGACTTATTTTGAGTGCCTCCCCTGGGGGTGGTTGGCAGAGTCTTTTTATATATTTATATAGAATACACAGATTCTTGCCTTACCACGTGGAACAACCTTTTTGGCCTGAGTATAAAACATCAAGTAGATTCCAGAAAAGGGGGCATCTCTGAGGAGAGTGGCAGTGAGTCCACTGAAGAGACCACGTGGCCCCTCTGCCCTGTATATATTCCATAATGCTCCAAACACACTCCTGTAACCATATTTGCCACTCTGTGGACAGAAGCAAAGGTGTAGCAGTTAGTCTACTGCAGGAGAACCATCCTTGAATGCACCTTATTCTTTAGAGTAGGAAAAGGTTCTCTCTCCCTAAAATACTTGGAAACAAGTTGTCTTAATGCACAGTAAATATGGCAAGGATGTCAGAAACCTGACAGCATGAAACAGGCAGGCCAATTTCTAATAACTTGAGCAAACAAACTGCTCCATAGGGGATGAAAATCCTATTGACTTATATAGCACATTTAACTACTGGAATGCTAGAGGTCTGCAAGGCATTACAAAACAGGTTTTGGAGCTCTCTCTAGCATTCAAAGTGTTAAACTCCCCATATTAACTGTAGTTTTTGTCCTATATGGTGTAGCAGGTTTACTCAAGAAATGCCACAGTTCATCAGCTTCAGAATGTACCCAGTTGGTGCTCCAGTCAGAAGAAAGTACATTTTGTTTCACCCTTCTGTAGCCCCACCCCTTTACTCCACAACAGGGGAAATAAATACATTATTGGTGTACTTCCTGTTTTCTTACCATTCTATTCCCTTAGCGGATGGAGTTAACAAGCCAGCACCCCAACCAGAGCTGGTTTTACATTCCACACTCCCCTAGGTAAGGCACTCTACATGAACTTAGCCCCTCCTGTGGGCTACACCCCCACTTCTGTCACGACTCGCACCCATTCCCATCCAGTGTTTGGCTTACCAGCTTTAAGCCCTTGTTTGCAAAGAGAGATCACCCCTCTAGAATCCAAAGGATAAAATAACAGCTTGTAAAGGGGTATTGAGATTGCAATGGCCACACCCACAATCCAGAATCTTGGTGTAGCCAGCACATATGAGGCACCCCTCAATATTTGGAGCTCTGTCTCAAGGTGGACACTCCCCTGTCTTCCTCCAGCTTTTCACACCAGCCCCACAATTTCACATTTAGCAAAGTACAGGGCCATATTTCCCTATAGGCAGAGTGCAACTGCCTAGAGCTCAACATTTTGAATAGAGCCTCAGCTGTGCTGGATGCATACACATTCTGAACTGTGGGTGGGGCCAAAGAAATCTCAATGTCCCTGTACCAGTTTACCTTTACCTTTTACAGGCTATTAATTAACCTCTTGGATGCCAAAGCCCAGTTATAGTCCTTGCTTGTTATAGGACAAGAGAATTTCCTGTGCCAAGACATGGTGGATGGAACATGTGAGGAATGGGGGTCTGTCCATGGGCAGAACCAAGGGTGCCTTGCCTAGGGGTGCCCAAGATGTACATCTGTCCCTGGCAAAGTAACACTAGAAGCAGAAAGAAAGGAAACCCCCTTAACAAAGACCCCAAGAGGACTCCTCTGCCTGGAGAGTTAAACACAAGTTTTTTCGCTTGGTAGGAAGGATTCCTGTGTTCCATAGGCACTAAGAAAAAGATTTAATGGCAAGAGTCACTAAAATCCTTTTATTTCCCTCATATGTACTATGTTGGAATGCAGGAACCATGGAGATATTCCAAATCACCCACATTCCTGGAAGGGGAAGAAAAAACTAAATAAACAGACACTTCTTCCTACAGAAGACCTGTATTCCACATGTAAACCACAGATGTCAGACCTAGCAAAGCAAAATGAAACAAGAACAAACAGAGCTCAAAAACTCTGAAAAGGCTAGAAAAAGAAAAAGGGTCCTTTAAAAAGGCACAACCGCCAAAAAGACCTTTAAGCCAAAGTTGGCCTCCGCCAAGGCCCGAACATTGACATGGTAGTGATTGGTGAACGCGTGCAAGGACAACCATGTCGCCGCCTTGCATGCACATTGGATCTATGGTATTGCTTAAAGGAAGAGGTCCTGACATGGCAATGCTGGAAACGGGTGGCAAATGCAAGCATATCGCCAGCTGGGAACCTGTGAGGACGTCAGATTGGACTCCATTGGGGTTGAGAAGGGTGAGGGTAAGCGGGGAGAAAGGAATCAGAGCAGCAAGATGACATTTATTTAGTGAGACAGGTGGAAAACAAGGGTGCATATTATACATAGGAACTCTTGTTTTCCCCTAAAATCTTGGGTATAATTATATGTAATGGAAACCCAAGACGGCGAGTTGTCTTGGGCCGTCATGGAAGGGCTCTCCCTCCCGAAAGCAGTTACAGATGGGTTGTCAAGCCAGGGACACTGGAACACAGGATCCGTGAATGGGGGTCAGAGTGGACCCTTTAGACCATTCGTAAATAAAGACACAGGACACCCTTTTAGTCCAAAACGACTAGCGCTTTATTTTGGGAACATCTGGGATATTTTATATAGTAAGAACACAAAAGGAACAAAGGGACACCAAAACAAAATTCAATCTTGCCTCTCCGATCTCCAGCCAATGGGAATTGAAGTGACAAGGAACAGGCACCCAATCCAGGCCCAGGCTATTGTATTCATACGTTGATCGAATTACCTGGGCCAGACAGACTAATTCAATCTTGTTGTGCTGACTCCCCAACCAAAGGGAACCGAAGCGAAATGGGGGACAATAGATGACCAATCACAAAGCCACCTACTTGTTGAAGAAACACCATGCCTGGAATAGTGCTGCTCGAAAAGAAACAGTCAATGGCAGAGACACCTACTTGTCGGACACACTGTACACAAGTACTGCATGGTTAACATCAGGATAACACACTGTAACGTGGACGGGTAGGCAACTAATCAGAGAGCCTCCTACCTGTCGAACACACAATTACACATCAACATTACATGGCTAAACAGCAACATTATATTTTCCCCATAAAAAGGTAGGTGACCAATCAGAAGGCCGCCTACATACTACAACCTGGTAGGCAGCCAATCAGGACGTCACCTACTTCTTGCTCTGCTTCCTTCCTTGTGTTACCCAA
Organism: Rhinophrynus dorsalis; assembly: GCA_037306005.1. Classification (NCBI taxonomy): domain Eukaryota; kingdom Metazoa; phylum Chordata; class Amphibia; order Anura; family Rhinophrynidae; genus Rhinophrynus; species Rhinophrynus dorsalis. Next base: position 124,008,046 of record CM074722.1, read on the forward strand.
CCATCAGGAGTTGGGATTCCAGTCCGTGATGCCCAGTCCTTTGGAATGATTTTACTGGCACTTAAAAGTGCCCACAGTAACAGCATATTATAATTTACAACTGAGTATTATACACAGGTACGTATTAATTTACACCTGCCTATTATACACAGGTGCGTAAAAGGAAATTTTACTGTAATACTCAGATTTCCTATGGATACAGCCAATATAGAATTCAACAATCTCCTGTCTAAAGCATGAAAAAGTACCTGATTATAACATTTTTTTTTTCTGGCCACCAGAAAGTGAATATCTTGTTAGTAGTACTCGCCCGTCCATCTTCATGATATTGTGGATTAGCAGGCTGAGAGTATCCTCTAGCAGTCCTTGTTAGTAATACAGCTCAATAGCTGATTGTAAGTGGGCAGAGGATTATGGTTAATCTGTAATAAAGTGCATATACAACAGGAATATTGATCCTTAACAGGAACCTCTCCAGTCTGTTCTGGATAAAAACCAGAGAAGCAGGCAGAAAACTAGCGTCCAGCAATATCCCTTCTGAAACGATTTACATGAATTCCATGTGCAGGCAGAAATATAGGAAATATGTAAAAACTCAATGATCTACAGGCTGCAAGTATAACTGTTTCAGGTCTTAAATTGGACACTTCCTCATAGGGTGCCTGAATACTACCGTAGAAGCTTGGGGAAAAAAGGGAAAAAAAAAAAAAAGATTGAGAAACTTTCAATATCCATGTCTAGATTATTAATAAACAAGTTCAAAAGCATTGGGCCCAGGACCGAGCACTGTAGCACACCACTTACAACTTTAGACCGACTGGAAAAGGTTCCATTTATGACAAAACACTGCCATCCTTTAACCAGTTCTCTATCCACGCACAGATATCCCCTCTGCAGCAACCGGCTGTGAACAGTATCAAAGTGTTTTCCAAAATCTAAGTACACTACATCTATAGCAATAGCCTTGTCCAAATTACTACTACCCTTTTTTAAAATGAAAGTAAATTAGTTTGACATTCTTTACAAAAACATGCTAGCTCCTACTGATAATGTTGCTGGTTGTCACATAGCCCTGAACACTATTAGTCAGTAACACGAATATCTTCTCCACTACTGAAGTCAAGCTCACAGGCCAATAATTTCCTGGTTTTGAACTTGCCACCTTTTTGAATATTGGTACTACAGCTGCTTTCCTCCAATTACAGGACACTATGTCTTATGATAGCAAATATTAAGTTCATGACAACATCCCTGACAAAGTCTAATGGTCTTGCTATTACTGAACCAAGTTCCTTAAAGGGATAGTAATACTTCGTTTTAACTTTATTTTATTTTATTTTGTAGGCATTAAAAAAACATGAAGAATGATATAAGTCTTATCTCTCAAACCTTTACGGTTTATGAGATATTCACAAGTAAGGTTCCCCTCCCCGCCCCTTTTACCTAGTGTAAGCCATCTCTTCTCAGATGTGAGTCTGGTTGTATGACCAGACAGATAACAGAAGGGGACAATTTTCTTTGTATGAAAACAATGAAAGCCCTTCCCCCCTTGACAAGTTTTTCAGCTTTTTCCCTTCTCTTAATTGAAGATTGTCCCTCTCTGCAGTCTACCTGGGCACCTCCCTTCTGATCTGGTTGAAAGGGGGGGGGGTACTTTGTTTGTGAATATCTCTTAAACCATAAAGGTTTCAGAGATAAGACTTATATCATTCTTCATGTTTTTTTAATGCCTACAAAATAAAATAAAGTTAAAATGAAGTATTACTATCCCTTTAAGTATCCTTGGGTGTATGCCACTGGGTCCAGGCGCTTTATTCACCATAACCTTTTCCAGTCTCTTTTGGACTTTTTCCTTAGTAAGCCACGTACATGATGAAGGAAATACTGTGATTCCATTTGCCCGCAGAGTGCCACAGTTTAAGGTGTCAGCTATTGCCTTATCCTTCACCCATTTCAGTTCTGAGGGGACCAGTATCTATTGTTTTGCCTTTTGTATACTTGTAGAATTGTTTAGTATTTTTGATGCTCTCCATTGCAAATATTTTCTCACTCTCAGTTTTAGCTAGCGTAATTGCTTGTATGCAGATTCTAGATTATCCTTGATGATCCGTCTCACCTAAACAGATTAAAAGCCTGCTTCTTATTCTCATTTCCCTGCAAACCTCTTTAAGTTACATTGATCTTAATTTGTATTTAATCCCCAATGGTATATATTGACACTTATCTAAGAGCATTTTAAACAAATTCCATCTATTATTTCATTTGACTTGAAGATTACATCCCATTGAATGCCCTTAAAATTGGCCTTTTAAAAGTTGAATGTTTTTATTAAACCCTTGTTAATGGGTTTCTCATAAATATCAAAAGGAAATCATGCTGTGGCCACTGTTGCCTAAATGTTCCTTTACATATATTGTTTACCATGTAAGTTGTTTGAGAGCACTAGGTCCGGCAAGGCGTTTTCACATTGGTACCTCTAAGTGTAGCTGGGGCATGAAATGGTCATTAAAGTGTTAGCAATACTTCAAAATTCATTTTATTTTTGTCAAGGTTTTGCTGAGCAGCTCTATTCTGCCTACTGATTCTGATGTCTGAGCTAATCTAGTGCTCTGCTATCCACTGCTGCTGTCTTCTGAGTTTCTGGCTCAAGCTGATCAGCTGACCTCTCTTTTTGCTCACCTGACTTATCAGCCAACCCTCCCTGGGTATTTAAAGCAGCTTGGCTCACTTCCCCATTGTCCTCACAGCAACAACCCTGTGAAACCAACTCATCTATGGAAAAGCAACACAGATCAAGAAGTACATATCATTGCAACTAACCCCCCCCCCCCAAAAAAAAAAAACTCAATTATCTAATTTGGAGTAATGAGGCACTGGCCTCAGTATCCAAAATCATTGCTGCCAGATTAAGTCTGATAGCCAGAGAAGAACTTCTCTAGTTACCCATTATACTTGTGTTTGTTTGCTGACCTGTTGCTGCTGTGGATTTTCCTGCGCTCCTGTTTGCTGTGTTCCAGACTTCGCCGACTTCTGTGCTTCTGACCTCTGGCTTTTTTTTCACTATAAGAAAGGGCCTGGAATTGGTGTCATAAACACGCAATTGTGACACCAATGCTGCCCACCTAAAACAGTTTATGCGCTATGAGTGCAATGATCCACAGGTGCCACTGCCTTCCTGGTTCAGTCTTCCATGTGAATCTGGGTGGTATGCTCTCAACAGCATGGTCACATAATGCAAAGTAGTATGACCCCACTCATTAGATTGTATATTATATTATATATACACACACACACATATATTATATATATATATATATATATATATATATATATATATATATATATATATATATATATACACACACAATTTTTGGAGCTATACAACCGGTAAAGGGCTGTTTATATTGTTGGATCAGTAATGTATACAGATTTGCACTAAACACACGCTCACCATATGCTACCTGCCAACCGTGAGGCAGATTCTACTCCTACAAACCCCTGTAGCTATTCATAAAGTATTGGTTATGAAGTGTGGCAAAGTTTTGTTTTCCCAACCACTACCCCCCCCCCCATATGCCTAAAAAGTGGTGAAGCAAATCATGTAGGTCTCAGAATGGTCCCCCCTTCTGGGAAAGGGGGGGCGGGAAATATTAATAAAATAATAATTAAAAAAAAAAAAATCAACATTTCTATATCCAAGGGAGTATTATTATTATCCCTTATAAAAAGGACAGTGAATATCAGGCCCCGGAAGAAATACACAACATCAAAAAGAGCTACAACTTCTGCAAACAGAGGATGCGCTGTTAAAAGACACCCCCCCCTCCTATTTTTGCATTCAGGTAACCACTGAATTTGAAACAAGTTGGTTAATAGAAAACTGATCAATGAAAGGAGAAGCACTGATAATGGGACCAAGCCATCCAACAAATCTCTCTGCAAGACTTTGTGAAACCAATACTAAACACCACAACAAGATATATAACATTAACCCCTCAAGAACCGGCAAGTGTGTGGAACGGCACTTTGAGATCGAATTCAGGACTCCATGAATGGCGTGCAGCCGTGCGGACAGCCTTGAAATCCATGATGTGCCAGGACTGTCATGGGTCCTTATGGCATGTGCACCCATGATGGCACTGGCACATCATGGTTCCTTAAGGGGTCATATTCATGTACTAGCAAATGTTGTATATATGATGCAATGCACGGAATGTGCAACTGGCCTAAAGCTTAACCTAAGAATGAATTTACACAATTAATTAAGAAATGCAGTGAAAAAACTAACTTTACCCCATTAGTCATCATTTCACCCAGATAAATCACTCAGTTAATAACCTCAAAATCAAGATACTCAAAGTGAAATTCAAAGATACCCAAAAGAGAAAATAAATAAAGATGTTCAACTTTTTCAGCACCAAAGACACTGGACTACAAATAAGGACTTGGGATTCCTCTCGCATTGTGTTATTCCCCCTTCGCATTCTTTTCACAGACCAAGGGATTTTAAGATCCTTAAACTGGTGTGATCTGTACCTTAGATTGCTTTTTCCTAACCCATGTATTGCCTCTCTCGTGTTTCTTGGATGTTTCACTGGAGGATTAGTATTGCTTTTGACATTATAAAGTAAGGTTGTTCCTTCTGAAAGCTTGTCCTGAAAACTGAATGATAGTCCAATATAAAGGTACCATCCCATACTGTGACACTCACTCATTTTGCATATTATATACTGCAATTATTTTCTTGTTGAGGAAATAAATGTGCGTTTCAGATACCAGTTCACTCTGTTGCTAACGATATGATTAAAGAAGAAAAAAAAAAAAAAAAAATTGGAGGTGTAATAAATTCTGTAACCAGAATCTCAGCAGCAAAATCATAAATATTACTTCATGTAAATGATATATTGCTCCCTTAAAGGGATAGTAATACTTTGTTTTATCTTTATTTTATTTTGTAGACATTAAAAAAACATGAAGAACGATATAAGTCTTATCTCTCAACCTTTATGGTTTGAGATATTCACAAGCAAAGTTTCCCCTCACTGACCAAAAAGGTCAAGTCTGCCATCTAGCTGTCAGATTTGGAATCCGGTCCACAGATCAACCAGTGGCTCTTCAGCAGAGCCGAAATCGCAACATATAAAAATAACTATTTCATTGGAAGGGTCTAAAAAGTGTGCTTGCAAACCAGGCACACTTTGTAGACTATTTGAATGAAGTAGTTCTTCTTATATCTCATGATCTCGGCTCTGCTGTAGAGCCACGGCCGGTACGCGGACCAGATTCCAAATTTTTTGATCAGCGAGGGGAAACTTCGCTTGTGACTATCTCTCAAACCATAAAGGTTTGAGAAATAAGCAATTTTTTTTTTTTTTTTTTGGGGGGGGGCATCATCGGTCATTAAGGGGTTAAAGGAGCAATAAATTTAGTATGAAAAAAAAATATATATATCGTACGTATTTTCCATATGAGTAAAATAATGGTGCTCCCACTGCTGAGAGATGCATATTTCCAGAGTTATTACAGTTTAATCCCTTAACGGCCAGCGCTCGCACATGCATCCGGCACTTCAGGACCATGCGGGGTTTTTTTGTAGATCCGATTCGGGGCTCCCGGAGCAGCGTGCAGCCACGCAGGGAGCCCTGAATATAAACGACTTGCCAGGTCCTTAAGTGCCGAACAGCCATGACAGTCCTGGCACGGCACTGGATGTTAAGGTGTTAAACCCGTGTTTTTTTGTTTGTCTGTTTTTTTTTTTTTTTTTTTTTTTTTTTTTTTTTTTTTTTTTTTTTTTTAACAGTTCCCTCTAGTGCTCAAATTCCAATTAGTTGTATTGTACATTTTTATTTATATAGCTCCAACCTGTGTACTTGGCACTTTACGGTTCACATTTAGTATAGAAGGGGTACAATAAGTGCTTATATAGAAAATCATAAGGGGAACACCAGGTGAGTATACATTAGGATAAACTGTCCCTGACCCGTAGAGCTTACAGTCTAAGTCATTCTGTTACATGCTATTTGAGAGGAAAGTAAATGACAAAGAGTCCTCCATAGAATGTGATACAAACTGCTGAGTCATGCTGTCAGGAAAGTGCTACAAAAAGCTATAACAAATACATTTTCATTAAAAAAAAAAGTTTACTGCTCCTTTAATTAAATGTCTGATATCTCATGCACTTGCCTCAAAACGAGTCTTCACAACTGTGAATGGTAGCATGCAGACTCCGGCTACCGTCCTGGATCCTGCTCCCAACATAACAGACTCCAGAGGGGTGGGGTCCCGCTCAGAAAAAATGTGTTGCTTCAATGAATAGAGAGTGCTGAAGTACAGCCCAACCCCAGGGATACAGCGGAGGAAAGACTGGAGAGAGACAAAATGTTTTTAGGGAGATAAATACAACAGAAAAAAGGCTGGGGCCAACCCAGGGGCACCAGAAGGAGAAAAAAAAACAAAACAAAAAACGGTAAAGTTTACTCATTGATATTTGTTCTTCCTCTGTGTCCTTCCACGGCATACTGTGGGCTATTGGCTCCGCCATCCCGGCTGGTAGGACCAATGAAAAATTATAAATTCTGTGAGCTCACTTCCCTCTGCAGTTATACAGTTGTCCAAGCTGCAAGACATCACAGGTTAGAAATGGTACAGTAAAGGCACACTGCAGTAGATATTACATGACTGATATAGTATAGTATTATGGAAGCGATACAAATACCCAAGAATAACCTTCAGGGAGGGTTGCCGTGGAAGGACACAGAGGGAAAACAAAATATCTGTGTGTAAATTTCACCTTTTCCTCTGTGTCCAATCCACGGCATACTGTGGGACTTACCACAGCAGTACCCCAGAAGTTTGGGAGGGCTGAGAAAGCATGTTCAGACAGGAATGGCAGCTTCAAGCACCTTCCTTCCGAACTTGGCGACCATTGATGGTTGAAGGTCCAGTCTATACTGTCTGATGAAAGCAGAGACTGAAGACCAAATAGCAGTCTTGCAATCTCAGCAGGTGTTGCAGCTGCTTCCTGTGCCCATGAGGTTGTGATAGCATGGGGAGAGTGGGCATTAATACCCTGAGGAGGGTCTAGATTAGCTGAGTCATGATTAGCTGATTCATAGGCCAACTTAATGTAGTCACAAATCCAATGTGCGATAAAGGGTCTGGAGGCTGAAGACTCTGAATTTTCCAAGAAATGCGCCCGTCCTACTTAAGAGTTGGGTTCTGCCGAGATATATCTGAAGGACATGGAGAAGATCCAAATTATGTAGGCTCTTCTCAATCTTGTTTGAAGGATAGGGACAGAAGGACAGGAGAAATATTTCTTGGTGAAGGTGAAACGGAGCAATGACCTTGGAACGGAAGGAAGCCTCAGGATGTAGGACTACCTTATCTTGATGGAAGACTAACATTGCAGTAACACATATCAAGCCGTGATTTTTCATAGTGAGATAAGGTATCTTCTTACCAGGTGGTTGTCTGCAAAGGGTGTAGCTAGAACTGCAGAAATAGCAGAGCTGCATTTTCAGGGATGCAGGTTCAAGGTCCTTTCAAACCCTACCTGCAGAAATTGAAGGATTCTTGGAGCAGAGATTGATTTATGATCCAGATTCTGTGACAGGCACCACTTGTGAAAAATAGACCAGGCTCTGTAGAATAGGGTCGTCTGCCTCTCAGCATGGTTTGGACGACAGGTTCAGATACACCCTGTAGTTTTAAGGATTCCTGCTCAGCCTCCAGGCCTTGATCTCGAAAAAGAGAACCTGGTCATAACAGGTCTGGGACGTTTGGCAGAAGCATGGGGGCCTGACTGACAAGTGAAGGCGATTGGCATACCAGGTTTTCCCGGACCAGTCCAGGCCAACAAGGATGACATATGACCTGTCTCGCCTTATCTTATTACCTCCTCAAGTATAGGAAGGAGAAAACAGGTATGCCAGATGGAAGTCCCAGGACACGAAGCACATTCTGTGCCAGGGACGGAGGTTCATGCCATCTGGATAGGTAGGTCTGACATTGTCTGTTCTGAGATGTGTCCATCATATCTAATGAGGGTCTCCTAAAGTTGCTGTTACTGAATGAAACGCTTCTTTGTCTAGAGTATACGCCCCCGGATCCAATTTCTTGCGGCTTGGTAAGTCCACCTGAATATTTAGATGACCTGCCAGGAAGTATGATAAGAGAGTCAGCAGATTTTTCGCTGCCCAATAGAGAATCCCCAATGCATGGATGTTGAGTGTAGTGCTCCCTGGTCCTCCCTGGTGTAGAAGGTATTGTACTGCTGATATATTGTCTGATCTAATCAGGACAGCTGTACTTTTGTAGATCGGCCTGAAAATGTTTGAGAGACTTCCAAAAACATTGATGTGTAGTCTGAGTTGTCCAAATGCCCTGAATAGTGTACAGATTCCAGACTGTTCCCCAATCTGTGCTGCTGGCATCTGTACACAGGATCTGTCCATCTGGCTCAAAAAGTGGGCAGTCCCTTGAGGGATTTTCTGGCGCGTCCACCAAGACAATACCTTACTGGTGGGCAGGAAGACTGGAATCTTCTGGGTCATGTAGGAGGGATTTCTTTTGTAATAACGGAGATAATTCTCTTACATGTGAAAGAACTCAGGCCTATGGTAGGATCTGATAAGTTGATGAAAGGCATCCGGTTTGTCGTGAAAAGCTTTATTGAGGTGTGGAACTTCCACTGAAGAAAGGCCATGATTCTGTTGAAACTGCAAAGCTGGGTATCTAGGGACAGGGTTACTTGCCCTTGACTGATATGGAGTTGCATTCCCAAAAATCTGAGCTGTTGGGAGAGAGAGGGTCTTTCCAAATTGACTATCCAGCTGTTTGTGGAGAAGGTTCTAGCAAATGTTTGTGCTGGTTACCAATTGGGGGTATGATGTCTCAATAATCAGAATGTTGTCCTGATAGGGGGCCACTTTGATCAGATGTTGCAGCATTGCCATGCCATTACCATAATCTTTGTGGAGGCTCTTGGGGCTGACACCAATCCAAATGGGAAGACCCTGTACTAATACTGATGAACAAACATCTGGAATCTGAGGTAGTTCCTGTGTGTTTCCCAGATCAGGGCATGATAGTATGTGTCATGCAGATCAATTCAGGTGAGTAAGACATGCAGATGTATCAAAATTAGAGTTGATGACAGATCTTCAGTACAGAGTTGAGCTTCTTCAGGTCCAGGATTAGGCATAGCACCCCAATAGGTTTGATAACATAAAAAGAGTGGAATGGAGCCCCTGAATCTCTGATTTAGTGGGATCTCTCTATCTATTAAGGGAATAGAGGACTTTACATATGAGGAACGACTAGACAAACCTGTATATTCTAGAGAAAAGATGACTAAGAGGAGATCTTATCACACTGTACAAGAGGTCAGTACAGGGATCTCTGTGGTGATCTATTCATTCCAATGCCGGATCAGGTGATCAGAGGACACCCCTTGAGATTAGAGAAAAGTAGGTTTAGACTTCTGCAGAGGAAGGGGTTACAGTAAGGTCTGATATTGTGAAATTCCTCGCCCAAGGAGGTGGTTATGTCAGTTACAATGGATACATTTATTGCAAAGGGAAAACAAAGGTTATACTGAATATTAGTATGCAAATCAGGAAGGTCCAATAAATGACTAACGTAATTGATAGCAGGATAGCTATACAATTCTCATGTCACTTGGGTATGAGGCAAAGGTTGAACTTGAAAGACTTGTGCCTTTGTTCAACCTAATTACTGTGTTACCCTGTTTTGAAGCAGAATCTGTGTACTGCCTATTTTATCTGTAGAGATCTTGTTTTTATATAGATGACCTGAATAGGGGCATGTTGAAATTCCAGAGCATACCCATTCCGTACAATTTCTAGGACCCATCTGTTGTGATGATCTAGACTCCAGGGCTGATGAAACTTCTCTAATCTGCCCCCCACTGGAAGTGGAGAAGGGGTTGGTCTGACTTTATTGTTGGAACTGCCATTTTTTTTTTTTTTTTTTTTTTTTTTTTAAATCTTTACGATTTCTAGATCTCTGATTTTGGTGAAGGCGACACTTCCTCTTGGTCGTATCCCCTATCTGGCTTGTATCTTCTGACTTCTTAAAAGACTGATGTCTGAAGTGACAGGTTAGGGAAGGAGAGCCTCTGGCTCTTTTCTCTTGGGGTAAAAGGGGCTCTTGATAATTTCTTCTGGCAGGTCTCAGAATAGCTTAGTTCCAGCGAAAGTCAAGGAGACCAGTCTGTATTTAGAAGAAGGGTCTGCTTCCCAGGCTTTGATCATCAAATCATAAGAATAGCTGACAGTCTCTTTGATAGAACCCAGTTCTTTTAAGTTACGGGATCTAGACACTGAAGACTCAATTTCTTCTAGTTTGGTTAGCCATCGGAATGGCAGTGGTCAAATTCTGCCCAATTGTTTTCACTCACTTGTAATAATATCTTGTATAAAGCTGTGCACCAGTATGTGGGGGCTTTATTTCTTATAAGCCCACAATGCAGTATCCATAAGTCAAATCTGTCTGGACCTCAGAAAGGCCCAAAGATTTTCTCATGGTCCTTACCAGTCGGTTCAGCTGATCAAGAATGAAGCTGCCAACTTCTCTGGTAATCTCAGCTTCTTCAGCTAAGGAGGCTGCAGATTCACGATCAGTGAAGCTATCTTCATCATCAGAGGGTCCTTCATCTGGGTCAGAAGTTCTAGGCCACCTTGGTTCTGCTTCCTGCAAGGTCTTCTTCCAGCTAAGGAAGTCCTGGAACTGAGCAGGCACAATACTAGCAGCAGCATGCTAAAGGTAGTAACACAGAGTTTGGCAGGGCCTGACATAGCCATATCCTGATCACTCCCTGCACAGGTTTGGGTCTTTGGGGTCTAACTTCTCTGCCTAGGAGTGTCAGAAGCCTTGGACTTTTCCCTATTAGATTCGTTAGGGGTAAACAGTGCAAATAGAATAGCAACAATAAGCAATAGTTCACAGTAAGTAGAAAGCAACCACAAACACTTGTATGACTCAAACAAGCAATGAATATCTATTTAAGGCAAGTGGAACAGCACATAAGGTTACTCACTGTGCCTGCATGCCATCCTGAATGCGCGTTTTGTCCCAGGTCCATCGAACAGCCTGTTTCCAGTATGCGTTTCACCAGTGGAACGCAAACGTGCCGAACTTCCAGTTTCCAGTTGAGGCAAGGCTGCTGTACATGCGCGCACTTTCAAACAAGCGCTTTGAGCTGGATGGCAGGAAGGGAGGACTGAGCACTGCGCTGTGCATCTGGCCAGAACCCCAAGACCAATTAAGTCGGGACCCATGCGACTTCACCAGGATTCTGAGGTATGAGGTTCCTTTGCAAGGCGATGTAAGCCGCCATTAGGCAGGCCACATGGGAGAGAAAATAATGACATAGTACTTTCAAAGTTTAAGATGAGAGAAAGGGGCAAAAAGCCTCTATCCTCCAACTTGGTAGGACCAAAAAAACTGCAGGGGGAAGTGAGCTCACAGAATTTATATGTTTTGACTGGTCCTACCAGCTGGGAGGCGGAGCCAATTACCCACAGTATGCCGTGGATTGGACACAGAGGAAACAACAATGTTTTAAACTGAATGTTGAATAGGAACATATTCTTTACCAATGGACCTGTAGGCTCAGCCCAGAATGTCTCCCTTTTATCTTTAAAGGGGAACTCTCGCCTCTGTTAAAGTACTTGTCTTATGTGCTACCCAGTTAATCTTTAATCCTTTTTTTTTGTTGTTTTTTGTTTTTAATGTAATAAAGTAGAGCCTGAGATTTTACCTTTTAAAAATAAGCTGGTAATGTAAGTTAAGGACAGGCTGCAGTACACTTCTGTACTGCAGCCTGTCAATCTTTGCCTCTTTCCCTCCACAGTAGTGGCTCGTTCCCAAATCCTCAGATGACGGAGGATTCCTCCATGTGAGCTGGGGTGCTCTCTTGCCAATGAGATCACTTCAGCTCACATGGAGGAAACCTCCATCAGACTAGGAGGTGAGAATGAGGTGCTACTGGGAAGGGGGAAGAGGAGGAGACTGACAGGCCGCAGTACAGAGCTGCATCTGTGTCTGTCCTTCACTGACGTCATCAGCTAATTTTTAAAAGGTAAAATCTTGGGCTATACTGCATTACATTAAAAACAAACTGATTAAAGATTAACTGGGATAGACTTTGAGATGATAAGTACTTTAAAGGGATAGTAATACTTAAAGGGATAGTAATACTTAAAATGTAAAAAAAAATATATTGTAGGGTTTATCCCCCTGAGTAAAACAAGAGGACTCCCACTGTTGAACGGTGTTTCATTCAAAAGTTATTCATTTTCAAAGTTGAATTTTTTAGGTGCAATATCACAGTGGCCTGAAATTGTACAGTGGCGCTGTTGCTACACCATCCTATGGAGATTTATGGTCAACTGACCAGAGCTGTCCATAGGATCGTGTAGCAACAGCGCCACTGTACAATTTCAGGCCACTGTGATATTGCACCTAAAAAATTCAACTTTGAAAATTAATAACTTTTGAATGAAACACCTTTCAGCAGTGGGAGTACTCTTGTTTTACTCAGGGGGATAAACTCTACAACATATTTTTTTTACATTTTAAGTATTACTATCCCTTTAATATGTAAAAAATATATATTGTAGTGTTTATACCCCTGAGTAAAACAAGAGTACTCCCACTGCTGAAAGGTGTTTTATTCAAAAGTTATTACAGCTTAAATTTGAATTTTTAGGTGCAATATCACAGTGGCCTGAAATTGTACAGTGGTGCTGCTGAAACACCATCCTATGGAGATTTATGGTCCCGGGACCAGAGCTGTTCATCAGATAGTGTAACAACAGCACCACTGTACAATTTCAGGCCACTTTGATATACACCTAAAAAATGAAACTTTGAGCTGTAATAACTTTTGAATAAAAACACATTTCAGCAGTGGGAGTACTCTTGTTTTACTCAAGGGGATAAACACTACAATATATATATTTTACATATTAAGTATTACTATCCCTTTAACAGAGGGAAGAGATCCATTTTAAACATATGCACTGTGATCTCACCCAAATGTCAGCAGCATTTAAGTGAACCCTAAGTGATGCCCTTATAGACTATAGGAATACACAGGAGAAAACTCACACAGAACAAGTGGTCAATCTGAGACCTTCCAGCTGCTGCTGGACTACAACTGGCTGGCAGGGCATGATGGGAGTTGTAGTTCAGCAGCAGCTGGAGTGACTCAAGGTGACTATCCCTGTCAGAGCCATGAAACCAATAAAAATGTAAGGAACACATGCATAGTAACAAAAAGGAAAAACCAATAGGAGACAAACCTTCCTATTGATTTAAATTGGGCTTTGAACTACTGGAATGCTACAGAGGTCTCCAACATCATGGGATCCTCACTAGCATTCGAGGGGTTAAAATGCCCCATTTAAAACAATGGAAATTACTGCAGTTTGTATTTTCCCCTCAACTGGTCCAGTTTTCTTTTGTGCATACAGCCTGAGGCATAACTACATGGGTGCAGTCGTGCCAGAGCCCAGCCCAGCCCATCATATCACATAGGTTTTTGATACGAGAGAGAGAGAGAGAGAGAAAAAGAGAGAGAGAGAGAGAAAGAGAGAAAGAGAGAGAGAGAGAGAGAGAGAGAGAGAGAGAGAGAGAGAAAGAAAGAAAGTGTGTGTTTGTGTGTGTGTAGAGGTTATGGACTACTGGATGTTTTATTACACACACACACAGATGTGCCAAGTAAAAATAGTGCAATTTTGGGGCAAACCAACTCCACCACAGGGATAAACAGAAATTGAATTGATTGAAATCTGAGCTTACAACCCCTTGAATGCTTGAGAAGTCTCCAATGCATTGCAAAGCAACGTGTTGGATACCTCTCTATCATTCACAGGGTCAAAAGCCCTATTTCAATTAATTATATATAATTTTTTTATTCCCTGTGGTACAATTAGTTTGGCCCAGAATTGCACCATCTTTCCTCAGTATGTCAGCGCCACAGTTTGTGCCTATGGCAGTAGAAGCTCCTCCTCTCCTCTTCCAGTTATCCAGGTATACAAAATGGTCTATCAAGGGTCACATATCCATCCCGCACAGCCATCTTGGCATCTAGGCCCTCTCTTTTTTTCCTTATTTCCTATATATTCACATATTTCTTCATATGCTCTATATACGTTTTTTGAACTGCCATGTATTTGACTATATGTATTTTTTTGCCATCACTATGTACATACATTACTTCTGAACTATTTTTCAAACTAAACTGTTCTTACGATGCCTGCTATGCAGACTTTTTATTACGCGCATTGACTGTGAATCATTTGAAAGACATATTGGGAGTTCATTTGCATAGATACTATTGCCTTTAAAGGAAAATATCACATTAAAGTAAGTCTTAAACCCGGTGGTCAGTTGCAGGCTAAAAGCTGGGGGTCCAACAACTCTCATCAACCCCAACTAGCCCACAGCTGATTGGAGATGATAGGAGTTGTAGACCCCAAAAGCTAGAGGGCAACAGTTGATGTCCCCTGCCTTAAATCTAAACTAACTTAATGGATAGGCCTCGTGTCCTAGTCTACATCCAGCTATTCTAAGACGCTCTGCAGTGATCTTCTCAACTAGTTTAGTGTTAGACTTTACTATTCCTTTAAGTGTACAGATTTATACAATTTTTTTTCAGATTCTTAAAAAAAAATTAAAATAAAAAAATATATCAACCACAATCCTCTGTTAACATTTAAAAGTGATTGTTTTAAGGATATCCCTATCTGAATACAGGTGAACTACTCTGCTCTGGGCCACTAATCAGCACAGCAGTCCTCTGTGAACCCTTTGAGTGCCAGAGGCGTATGGAACGCATTGCAAAAAAATGCATCATCTACCCCTCTGGCACGCAAAGGGTTAAGGATAGCTTTAAAGGAAAATTACACTCTCCTAATAACCTCCCACTTCCCTTACTACGGCCAGAAATTACTAATGGCCTATATGGATTCTGCCCTTGCACCTCTCTTGAAGAGAACAGATTTAATTTGTCCTGGATGTCATGTCAATGTAGCAGACACAATAGTTACTGGCAGGTTGTTTTGTTTTTTTAGTTTCATTTATACTGAAGCAGGCATAACACACAAGTCTGTATAAGATTACCAACTGCATGAGCAGACGGAAATCCTATGGTCCTGGTAGCAACTGTGAGTTCCCCTTCTATGGATATGGCATCAAGGACTGATTGAAGAGGTTACCTCTTCAACACCAAAATTCATAGAAACAATTATAATTTTGTGGCCACGGTAAGGTAAGCGTGTGTGTTACATTAGGAGGTGCTAGTTATCCTCTAAAGCCAACAATGTTACAGGTACTGGAGTATGGGCTTTAAAAAACTCAGACTGTGCAGGTTTTCAGAATATCCTCACATAAATACAAACTGAAGTGAGCCAATGACTGATCCTTATAAACGTGGACTGCTGGCGAGGCTTGGGGCAGTCTTTCAGACTATAGACCAGACTGCTTAAGGGGTATACTTACTGGGGAGACCCCTTTCCAAAGCCCCAAAACATTCTCATTCCGGATAACCTTAATGAAGAGGTTTAGCATCCCAGGACGGCTCCTGTGGAAAACAAGCATTAGTACTCACATATGACATGTCCGACAACCACAGAAGTCTACACCAACAATCCCTAGTGCTAGGGGCTCCTCTCAGGAACCAAGAACCTCGTAGACCCTGACTACTCTTCATTAACCCTTTGAATGTCAGAGTGGTATGCAGCGCATTGTAAAGTAATGTGTTGCGTAAACGTGTGGCACTCAAATTGTTAGAAATAACAGCCATATTTATCAAGAAAAGAGGAGCAATTCTGGGGCAAGTCAACAACGAAACTGATGTACTAAGAAGGACTGAGGCAAACCAACTCTCAATAAGGGACAAATACAAAACATTATTGATTGAAATGTAGCTTTTTTTACCCCTTGAATGCTATAGAACTCCAATACATTACAAAGCACTGAGCTTAAAACCATTAGCATTCAAATGGTTAAAAGCCCCATCTCGGTTGAAGCTTGGGAGTCTATTTGTCTTCTGTGGTGCAGTTGGTTTGATCCAGTTCTTAATACTACATGATTTCAAATATGCTCCAAATGTGTCCTTCATTCTGCTTGGTCCGAGTAGACCTCTCCCACTCATCATAATAAATTATACAGGTTTATGCTAGTCACACAATCCTATTAGCCAATAAAATATAGTGAAATATAAAATGTTACACATAAAGCAATTATTCATCTCAGTCTAAGTTTCCCATACTGTAAGCTGTGTCAAGTTCTTAACAATGTTTAACCCTTTGAATGCCAGAAGTGTCCAACACATTGTGGAGCAACACGTTGGGCACATTTCTGGCCCTAAAAAGGGTACCCAGAAATGAATTAAACTTTTTTTTTTCTTTTTCTTACAAGGATGTACACCACCCAGAGTATCTGTAGGGTTAGTGTGTGGGGACATGCAATCTAGTCCTACATATTAGGGATAGTTGCCTTTTAAAAATACCCAGAAATAACACTTCCTATTATATATATATATATATATATATATATATATATATATATATATATATCGTAATCACCAACAGAGTTCAGATACACACTGCTGCTTATTATCTTGTGAAGTGGAGAATTCATCCATCTACTTCATTAAATGGATAGTAATGTTTCATAATAAAAGCAGCTTTAATTAATCATCATAGTATTTGTACTTTGGAGAGTGTTATTTCAATTCTGTCAGAGTTGTAGTTCAAGAGTAATTGAATGATAAAGTATCCCCCTCCTGCCCCTTTTACTGATGTCACACTGCTCAGCTTAGAGCAGCAGGGAGTGTCCAGGCAGATTGCAGAGAGGGACAATCTTCAATTAAGATAAGGGAAAAAGCTGAAAAACCTGTCAAGGAGGGCAGGGCTTTCATTGTTCTCACAGTAAGAATATTGACCCTTGATGTGAGCTGTCTGGTCTATGGACTGGATTCCATTTCTGAGGAGTGGGGGTTTACACTAGGTAAAAGGGGTGGGAGGGGGAAACTTTATCATTCAATTACTCTTGAACTACAACACTCACAGTAATTAAATAACTCTCTATGGCTCAAATACTATGAAGATTAACCCTTTGAGTGTCAGAGAGGCACACAAATGCATTGCAAAGCAATGCATTGCGTACCCCTCTGGCACTAAAGGGTTAATTGGAGCTGCTGTTTTTGTGAAACTTTACTATCACTTTAACTAAGAGGAAAAGTAAACCTTGATAACCTAAACTAACTAAAACGTTATCTGCAGCCAACTTGCTTTGGTAGCTCTGGGGTTAACATTTACCCATTCACATGGCTGATCCCACTGTGCTCCCTCTAGACTAGGTAGATGGAAGCTCCACTTCCTGTACACAATGCACGATGGGCGCTGTGAAGCTGGGGCTGATGTCTGAGGTCCCCATAGAGCCTGTGCACTTGCACAGAACTGTAAAGTCACTTTGTGGTATTGCAGCCCTGCGCAAGAGCTCTACTTCAGCTTGAGACAACAGTGCCGACAGTGACAGTCGCACGTTGTGGATATGAAGTGGAGACTCATCTTCCCTCGTCTTAAAGTAGCACTGCAAGATTGGTCATGTAACTAAGTATTAACCTCTGAGCTACTCAACTAAGAGGAATTCAGAGGCATATAACCAGCAATTTAGTTTAGGATTCAAGGGTTTACACTTCATTTAACCCCTTAACGACTGGGATATCAGCGCCGCGACTCAACGTCCGCGGAGCATTTTTTTTTTTTTCGGTTCCGGAACTCCATGATGGTCATAGTATGGTTTTTTCGGAGCCCGGAACTCCATGATGGTCATAGTATGCCATGGGTCGTTCAGTCAGATCGACCCTTGACGTACTATAACCGTCAAGGGTCGTTAAGGGGTTAAAGGGATACTAAACTCGGGAAAAAAGTACATGCGAAATGATAGGAACAATTAAAAAATACTTACTGCCCTCATTTCCATCTTTCAAACCATTCTGGTTTGAGAGATATAAGAAAATAAAGTCCTCTGCTCCCTCCCCTTTCTGCCTGATGAGCTGTACAGCTGTCAGAGGCAGAATCCAGTCGCCCGACTTTAGGCGGCTCATAACGGTTTGAGAGATGGGAATGAGGGCAGTAAGTATTTTTTAATTGTTCCTATCATTTCGCCTGTACTTTTTTCTCTGAGTTTACTATCCATTTAACCCATAGAGTGCCAAGCCAGTGTGGGACATGTTCTTGGCCATATGTACCCGAACACCCAAGCCCATATCCTACAACGTAACTAGGGTCACCCCCCGATGCTCCCAACTATTGATCTCCTCATGCCAGTGAGGTACAATTTTTCTTGTAAGAGCAGTAACTAATGAATACAGCAGGAAATTCCATAGGTTTCAAAGCTTCCAGCACATTTGAAGGGGTGCAAATGTAAAAAAAAAAAAAAAAAAAAAAAAAAAAAAAAAAAAAGATTTTCTTCTGGAAACATTTGTACACAGCAGGTAGAAGTTGCCTATCTTCTTTTCAGAATGGTATGCTTTGGTCTAATTTCTACTTCTGTAGCCATTATAACCATCTTAGTTCAGGCAAGTCATATTTGAAAACAATATAATTCAGATATTGTAGTTTGTGTACTTGCGTACGTCTGGCACCCCGTACATTATATCATCTCAATCTAGTGGGTTGTCATTTTCTCTTAACAGTGAAGGACGTACAGGACCCATGATGTACATGTACGTCATGGATTTCGGGGCTGAACGTCGTTCAGGGAGCCCTGAATCTGATTCCGAAAAGGAAAAAAAAAAAAAAAGCTCCATGGTCCTTATGTGCCGGCCACAGGCGCTCGCAACGGCTCTTAAAAGGTTAAAGGTATAGTAATACTTCGTTTTATCTTTATTTTATTTTGTAGGCATTAAAAAAACATGAAGAAAGATATGTCTTATCTCTCAAACCTTTATGGTTTAAGAGATATTCACAAGCAAACTATCCCCCCCGTTCAGCCAGATCAGAAGGGAGGTGCCCAGGTAGACTGCAGAGAGGGACAATCTTCAATTAAGATAAGGGAAAAAAGCTGAAAAACTTGTCAAGGGGGGAAGGGCCTTCATTGTTTTCATACAAAGAAGATTGTCCCCTTCTGTTATCTGTCTGGTCTTACAACCAGATTCACATCTGAGAAGAGATGGCTTACACTAGGAAAAAGGGGCGGGAGGGGGAAACTTTGCCTGTGAATATCTCTTAAACCATAAAGGTTTGAGACATAAGACTTATATCGTTCTTCATGTTTAACGCCTACAAAATAAAATAATTATAAAACGAAATATTACTATCCCTTTAAGGGCACAGGTTAATGAATCCAGTAGTAAAGTCAATAGTTTGGTGGAACTATCACACAAATTTACGTTACTCCCAAATAATTACCACATAACGATAAGCATATCCATACTAGTATTATCCAGAATAAGTCCAGCTTTATAGAGAAATCCAGCTCGTTCTGAGATGGTCAGGCAGGCACAGGGCCGGCCCTTACATGGGTCCCGGTGGGTCCATGGACCCAAATGGCACTTTGACAGGGGCGGCAAATTGCCACCCCAAGGCATGCTTGTTTTGTGTCACTGTCAGTGGCCGGCCGGGCTATTTTCTGTAGGTAGCAGTTACGCTGGTTCCACGCAGTCTTCCCTTTCAGTGTGGAGACGATTGCGCCGCACTGCCTCCACTTTTACTTCCGGGTGCACTAAGATGAGGTCACATCAGTGCGCCTGGAAGTACCTGTGGAGGCAGTGCAGAGCCGTCGACTCCACACAGAGTGGGACCCAGCATAACTGCTACCTACAGAAACTAGAATGAAGGTAAAAGACAGGGACTGGGACACAGAATTCTCTGGCTCTTTAACCCTTTGAATTCCAGAGAAGTATCCAATGCATTACAATGCGTTGGATAGCTCTGTGGCACTCAAAAGGTTAATATGGGAAGAGAACACAGAAAACTGGGTACAGATATTCTGAGCTGTTTAGTATATCACCACTCCAAGTGTATATATCCCAGAAAACGTTATGCTTGCCCAAGACAAGACCAACAGACATAATAAAATATATCCTTTATTAATTCAATTAAAATGTAAAAAGGGTAACCACCAAGTATTGGGCAAGATCAGAAATGTCAATGTTTAAGAACAAATAAAAACTTAGAGGACACCAAATCCTATGATTCCTCTAAATTTAAAAGCAAGGAGTTGGGGTATATCTCCTATTAGTTGATAGTGAGAGTACGGATAGCCGGAAGCCCCATACTAGAGCAGTCTTATAAGTGATAGCTACCTGCTTTTATGTATGCAGTGTACACTATGTAATGAGACTGGTATAAGTGAGGACACCTAGGGACTGGGAAATCCTTTCATATCTGCAACCCTAGCAAGATTACTACACAAAGTAACTAGTAGCCAATCGTACGATATCTGTATCTTAATTATTACTGTACCGCTACTGATGTATATGCTACCACAATCTCATTGTGGCGTCACATATACAGACATCTACTTCGGGGAACAGGCTGTAGAATTAAAGTAACCTATTCGCTCATAATACATTTGAGAGTGGGCTACAGACCATTTGTTACAGAGTAGTTCATAATTCCTTTCGTGGGCATGGTTTGGGGGGGCAGCATTTCATCCTTGGACCCAGGCAGCACAATGTCTTGGGTCTGCACTGGGCAGGCATCAGCGCAACCATCTTGGCAAAGAGACATCTGCAGATCTGCACTGTCCATCCCGGCCTCCTCTAGGATGAGATGCATTGTACCTTAACCCTCTGAGTGTCAGAGGGGTAAACAATAAATTGCAAAGCAATGTGTTGCGTACCCTTCAGGCACGCAGTGAAGCTACAGGAAGGGACTGATGGTGCAGGCACAAAGTTGCCACAACAGCAAGCTGCTTTCCAGACCGTCTCAGAACAGGTTGCATTTCTCAATAACGCTGGACTTATTCCAGGTAATATTAGCATGGATATGCTTATCATTATGTGCATAATTATATGGGGGTAGCTTTAATTTGTGTGATAGTTCCACTTTAATAAAGGGGTGGAAAAGTAAAAATGCTTGGTTTCCTTTTCACGCTACCTTCTGGAAACATCTGTGCACACCAAGCTATATCTACTTTACAGAAATATATAGTTAATTTAAGTGGGGCTTTTAACCCCTTCTGTGCTTCACAATGTACTGCAGATCTGACCTCTGTCACTGAAAAGTTCACACGTCCTATGGGAACTTCACCACTTTAGTTTGATGCAGTAGGCATTTCGCCCAATGGTACCAGCGATATGACCCATAATTACTCCTTCTTCCCTTGGTATGTTGCCCAAAGAAGGGGAAAAACTCTGGGAACTATGGTCTGGGTATTGACTCTTGGGATACTATTGTACTAAAACTCCCATCATCCTCAGTCAGCCAATGGTTTACAGATGACGATGGGAGATGTACGTGCAGGATATTGCACAGTTTTTAAAGTATTTATTTTATAAAAATGCCCAGCACAGTGACAAATATGTCCCCTATTGCTAGTAAGTATACCTGTGTGCCAGAGGGCTAAGCATACCGCCCTGGCACCCAAAGGGGTAAACATTCAGTCCTTCTGTTAATAGTACAGACAACCCTCGTTACCCGGTTGCGGAGAGATGATGAGTCTGCAGCCTGGTCTTTACCAGATCCAACGGCTGGAAAAGGAGTGTAGAGCAGGTGCCGCTGAGGGAACCGCACACGAAGGCCTTGAACACCGGGTGCGTCTGCGAAAAAGAAGAGAAAGGGTTCCCGGGCACAAGCGGCTCCCCCGTCATCCTCACCGCGTTACACATCTCCTCCAACGGGATGAAAACATCCCTTACAACCCGTACCCGGCTCCTGTCACAGGACGATTCCGGAGTTCACCAGATCACCCAGCCGGCCAAATGACGCCACAATCTACAACAGCGAATCAATAAACTCATCCCCACTGAGAAAGTGGAAGGCAGTCACTCTGTGCAGGCGTGACCAATCATGGTGCAACTTTAGAGGGTGTGACTCAATTGACTGACAGGGCGTATTTATAAGGGGCGTGCCATAACTTGAAGTCGATGTTAATGCTTTGGGGTTCGTGAGTGTTTGTGGCGTGTTGGTAATTAGACAAGCAAAAATTATGTTATTTAAACTCCTGTCACCTTCAGCCAGCTAGGACTGTAGGGAATCTTAATGTTTAATGAACGGAGGTTATTTTAACTTGACCTTCTGGGTGCCCATTTGTAGATCATATGTTTTGTCTACATAGCAAGTCGGTTGCATTGGTAACTAAGGGAGACAAACAATTGTGAGGTGCACCTAGGGTTGCCACTTTTTCTTCAAAAAAATACAGGCCATGACATTCCCTCCATAGACTTAAAGGGATAGTAATACTTCGTTTTATCTTTATTTTATTTTGTAGGCATTATAAAAACATGAAGAATGATATAAGTCTTATTTCTCAAACCTTTATGGCTTGAGAGATATTCACAAGCAAAGTTTCCCCCTCCTGCCCCTTTTACCTAGTGTAAGCCATCTCTTCTCAGATGTGGAATGCAGTCCATAGACCAGACAGATAAAAGAAGGGGGCAATCTTCTTCCTATGAAAACAATGAAAACCCTGGCCCCCTTGACAAGTTTTTCAGGTTTTTCCCTTATCTTAATTGAAGATTGTCCCTCTCTGCAGTCTACCTGGGCACCTCCCTTCTGCTCTGGCTGAGCAGTGTTGCATTAGTAAAAAGGGTGGGAGGGGGATACTTTATCATTGAATTACTCCTAAACTACAACTCTGACAGAACTGAAATAACACTATCCATGGCCCAAATACTATGATGATTAATTAGAGCTGCTTTTATTATGGAACATTACTATCACTTTAACATTGGACAGAAGCCAATTTTTTTACTGGCCTGCCGGTAAAATTCAGGCTGGGTGGGGACCCTAGGTGCACCCATCAATCTAGAACAAGGTAAAGGATCTTGTTCTAGGCATGGTAGCTTCTCAATGGTCTTACAACCAGGGCCGGCGCTAGCATAAAGCTGCTTAAGCAGCCACCTCAGGGTGCCGCAGCGGAGGGGAGCTGAAACAGAAGAAGCTGTGAAATTTATTTTGTTTTTGCAGACTGCTGGTAGAGGAGCTTCTGTGACTGTATCCTCTACCCCGGGGTGACAGGAAGCAAGCATTAATGACAGCCGGAAGTGAGAGCGACTCAGTGACTCTGGGAGGTGAATGCTGAGGTTTCCTTCATCTGCAAGTGCAAGTTTAAAACTGACGCCCAGACTGAGGAAGAAAACCCCAGCATTCACCTTGCGGCGGCGCTGTGTCTCACTCAGCTCTGGCTGTCATCAATGCGGTCAGTGGGTGGCTAGATCTGTCAAGAATTACGGAGCCAAGAAGCAAGGGGGGGGGAGTAAAGGGTGGTGAAAAAGCCATGGGGTGGGCAAGAGGGTTGTGAAAGAGGCATTGGGGGGCAAAAGTGTGGTGAAAGGCATTGGAGGGCAAGATGGTGGCAAAATAGTTATGGGGAGCAAGAGGGTGATGAAAACCATGGGGGGGGGCAAGAGGGTTGTGAAAGAGGCATTGGGGGACAAAAGGGTGTCAAATGAGGTATGGGGAGCAAGAGGGTGGTGAAAGTCGTGGGGGGAAAAAGAGGTATGGGGGCAAGAGGGTTGTGAAAGAGGCATTGGGGCAAAAGCGTGGCAAAAGAGGTATAGGGAGCAAGAGGATGGTGAAAGAGCCATGGGGGGGCAAGAGGGTTGTGAAAGAGGCATTGGGGGGGCAAAAGTGTGGTGAAAGAGGCATGGGGGGCAAACGGGTGGCAAAAGAGGTATGGGGAGCAAGAGGGTGGTGAAAGAGCCATGGGGGGGAGTGGCATGGGGGCAAGAGGGTGATGGAGGGGGCAAAGGGGTGGTGAAAGAGGCATGGGGGGAAAGAGGGTTTGTGAAAGAGGCATGGAGCAAGAGGATGGCGAAAAAGGCATGGGGGAAAGAGGAGGGAGAAAGGCAAGGGAGGTTAGGAAGAGGTAAGAGGGGGAAGAAAGAGGGGGCAAGGGAAGAGGGGTAGTATAGTATTTCTTCCTCTCTTGCCTCTTTATCTTTATTACATTCTTAATTTGCACATCAGAAAGATTCCAGAGAGCAACGCGAGAGGGAGATGAGTGCTGCACGATCACATAGAACAGCCCCAGATAGTGGCAAGGGGGCAGCAGGGGATTGTAGCTGGGTCAGAGGGGGGTGGGGGAATTGGTGGGAGGGGCATCAAAATGCAGCTTCGCCTGTGTAGACAAAATCCTTGCACTGGCCCTGGCTACAACACACATTTTTCACTCCCATGTGCCATTGCAGAGAGGAAATATCCATATCAGACTGGTCCTGCCAACAGATAGTCCAGCTACGAAATGTCAGGCAAATCCTCTCTGTACGAGAGACACACATCAAAACCACAGATGTATGTTTCGGCCTATGTGGGCCTCGTCAGTGTGGTGCGGCTGAATCCCATTAGGCACATGGAAGGAAGGGCCCATCATGCCTGGGGTGCTCTTATATTTAGGGAGACAAACAATTGTGAGGAGAACCCATCAAGCATGAGCAAGGTGAAGTGTCTTGTTCTAGGCATGGTAACCTCTCAGTGGCAGAGCCGGATTAAGACTCTATGGGGCCCTAGGCAGGAACCCAAATTGGGGTCCCCCCCCCCGGACCTTACTAATACTATACTGGCTTCTTTTATTTATACACCGCAAGTCTCAAAATTATACACTAGACAAGAAGAAGAAGACTTACAGTATAACTAGGGATACTATCATTATCCAATCAATTGGAGCGATCTGTGTTAATAACGTACTGTATTAGAGACTCCTTCAGTGCCAGGAGGTTTGCAAGGACACTAAAATTAACTTTCATTTATTAGTAATAGTTAAAAAGAAAAACCCTAGAATATAGAAATCAGGGTACTTTGTTCTGTAGTAGAGCACCAATTTATAAACAGGTAATCTACAATTTGAGTGGTCCCTTTGTTATGTTTTTAAATTTAGGGTTTTTCTTTTTAACTATCACTAATAAATAAAAGTTAATTTTATTGTCCTTGCAAACCTACTGTCAGGGAACGAGTCTCTAATACAGTAGAGATTAACACAGATCGCTCCAATCGATCGGATCATGATAGTATCCCTAGTTATACTGTATTTCTTCTTCTTTTATATATAGTATATAGTATATATAAGTGTATCTCCATTTATATATTTATATTATATATAGCACCTTATTTGAACTTGCGAATATCCTCAATCCTGTGTGGCCATTCTACAGAAACTCACCAAGTGCGTTTGGTTCTTTCTTCTGCTCACGCTCCTCATCTGCCAAACAGTGCGCCAGAGGGTTGGAGCAGTTTTTAAATTTTTTTTCTTTGGGCCAGAGAGCGCACACGCTCGCATGCTGTCTGTCATACAGGAAGCGTCCAGGGACTGTGGACATGCGTGCAGGGAGAGAAGAAGTAGCAGGTACAATTGGTTGGGCTTGGGCCAGTGGGCCCCCCCGAGTCACCGTGGCCGAGGCAGGTGTCTAGGTCACCTTTCCTATGATCTGGCTGTGCTCAGTGGTGCTACAACTCACATTTTTTACTCCCATGTGCCATTGCAGAGTATAAGGGCGTCCCAGGCATGGGCCCTTGCACCTAGAGGGATTCAGCTGAACCACATCGACAAGGCCCACATAGGCCGAAACGTACATCTGTGGTTTTGCTGTGTCTCTCGTGCAGAGAGGATTTGCCTGACATTTCTGAGCTGAACTGTCTGTGGGCAGGACTAGACTGATATGGATATGGAGATTTCCTCTCTGCAATAGCACATGGGAGTGAAAAACGTGACTTGTAGCACCACTGAGAGGATACCATGCCTAGAACAAGACGCTTTACCTTGTTTGCGCTTGATAGATGCTCCTCACAATTGTTTGTCTCCGTAAGGCTAAGGGCATCCCAGACACGGGCCCTTGATTCCATGTGCTTAGAGGGATTCAGCTGCACCACACTGACAAGACATACATAGGCCAAAATGTACTATAACAGATCTTCTAAACTCTTATTCCCAATATAATATCTTGTATAATGAAAATTCACCTCATAACAACAGTTGCAGCTCACAATGGAATGGCTGCCACTGTGCCCGCTTACACAAACAAAGGCCACACTCAGCTGGACTGTGGCTCTAAGGTGGGCATCAGAGAGGTTGTCCAGAGAGAACCTCAGCTAAACAAATTCAAAGAATGTCAAAAACAAACAATTCCATCAGGCACTATGGCATAATGTCACTAGTGATAAATGTAGAAAAAACAAACATCAATGTTGATGTAAATCTTAGTGTAAGCACATAGTGAAAGAACAAATATAATCTAAACAAATCTTAAGATTACTAATACAATACCTAATGATTAATACTAAATCTAATTCAAACAATTTCAAAAAAGTAATATCACCCCCAAAATAACTAATTTCAAGTTTATAATTTATAAATAATGACCATACCTGGGAACTTCCTCCTGTAGAGCCCCCAGAGAGGGCTCATGGCCTGCTATCAAGCTTATGTTAATTACATGATTTGCTTCATAAAGTGGTCAGGGCTTAATTGGTATTGGTCTAGGAAGTGAGCAGAACAAGGTGGGAAGGAGAAGAAGTGGGCAGAGTTTCTCAGGAAACTCCCCACAGCCAGAGAATCAGCCTCTGTCTCTGGAGACCTGGTAATTAACACTAAAAAGCTGGGTTCCTCGGGTCAGATCCCGAGAGTTCCCAGGTATGATAATAGATGAGAGTTGGTACCGTGTTAGCCGTAGAAATACAGGATGCAAAATTTTTTTGTAAAGTTGATACCTTTATTGGCTAACTAAACAGATTTAAAATGCAAGCTTTCAAGACTTCTTAGGTCTCTTCCTCAGGCATGTTCTTATCTGATTTCCATTATAAACAATGTAATGTGTACTTGTATTTAAGAGAGAAGTTTTCATATTTATCTGTATAACATGCCTGAGGAAGAAGTCTTGAAAGCTTGCATTTTAAATCTGTTTAGTTAGCGAATAAAGGTATCAACTTTACAAAAAAATTTTGCATCAGGTATGATAATGACAATGATTAGACATACAACTGTGGATGTTGCGGCAGATCTGGAGTTGAAGTGTAAAGGACAATTATAAATTGTGGGACATTGAATCGTTAAATGTATGAATTATATTGTTTTTATAATACTGTTCATTAACAGAATGTGTTAAATTATTTTTTTTCCTTAGCAAGGGCATTTTAACAAGACTATATTATCGTGTTATGTTTTACAAACATTCAAGAGCATAAAGCATTATTATTATTATTCTTTATTTATATAGCGTCAACTAATTCCGCAGCACTGTACAATTGGGAATAGACATACAGAGGTATTAAATAGTACAATCAGATGTGTAGAACAGGAGGATCAGAGGGCCCTGCTCGTGAGAGCTTACAGTCTAGAGGCATCTAGCGTGCCATATATATATATATATATATATATATATATATATATATATATATATATATATATCAAGACTTATATGTGCCTAGCAAACACACCCAGGGGAGCAGGGGAGGCAGTAAGGAGGCATTATTCAAATCTCATCTATAGTGACGCTCCCATAGGTCCATTCATGGGGTGTGATTTTCACACTCCATTGAAAATTTATGCAAGGAACTGCTGGTTCTTCTATACCTACACACAGACACACACACACACACACAGTAGTTACACATCTGCAATACAAATACACACATACAGTACATGCACACAATTCAAGCAACACACACATTAAACACAATATACATACTCGCAATATATACCCACATACAATACACATGCACAATGCAAAACGCTATTCGCAAAATGCTATGGGCAATACGCAAACCACTATACATAAACTGCTGTACACGAAAAGCAATCCACAATACACAAACAGCAGTACTCAAAACACTGTACAAAATGAAAACTGCTATAAGCAAACTGCTATATACAATCCACAAACCGCTATAAGCAAAACTCAAACACAATGGGAGAAATCTTTTGCTATACCAGAACATCACTTGTACAAAACATAATGGAGGAGATTCATTAAGCGTCGATAAAGAGGTGATTAAGTGGAGATGACTTCTGTGGAGCCAATGCTCTGCGATTTCTCTAAGTTTAGCTCTTAATGCATAGCCTCTATAGAATAACATAGGAACTGGAGAAGTGATATCACTGAAGAAGTCATCTCCACCTTATTACCTCGTTATAACGCTTTAGTGCATATCATCCAATGAGGGAAATTCACTGAGTTATGATGGACTGGAGATGACTTCTCCTGTTTATCACTTCTCCAGTACCTATGTTATT
Source organism: Rhinophrynus dorsalis (assembly GCA_037306005.1). NCBI lineage: Eukaryota > Metazoa > Chordata > Amphibia > Anura > Rhinophrynidae > Rhinophrynus > Rhinophrynus dorsalis. The sequence continues at coordinate 124,036,477 of CM074722.1, forward strand.
CTATGGAGCCTATGCACTAAGATCTCCAAAGTTGTAGAAATCTTAGTGCATAAGCTCCATAGAATAACATAGGAATTGGAGAAGTGATAAATTGGAGAAGTCATCTCCACATTATCACCTGTTTATCACTGCTTAGTGAATCTCCCCTACTGTGTTTTAGTACAAGTGATGTTCTGGCATAGCAAAAGATTCCCATAGATTGGAAGTAATGAACTAGAACAGAAAAAGGGAGTGGAGACGTGAACTGATATTTAGCCTATATAAAAGATAACAGTGACATGCTGTGTTATGAACAGAGAGAGATAGAGAGATAATACACAAAGCTGATTGGTATGTTATTCTTTTATTATTGCAAGCATATTACTTAATTGCACTCTGCTAGTTATATTGGATTTACAAATGACATATGTTGTTACTAATAATATACTTTTTATATTTCTGCATGATCTCTGTTATATGTATAATATATATACAATAATGTACAAAAGTCTTAGGCCGGTGAGAAAAATGCTGTAAAGTAAGAATGGTTTCAAAAATAGACATATTAATAGTTTATATTTATCAATTAACAAAATGATAGTGAATGTACAGAAGAAGAATGTAAATCAAATCAATATTTGGTGTGACCTCCTTTTGCCTTCAAGACAACATCATTTTTTCTACGTACAGTTGCACAAAGTCAGGGATTTTGTAGGCAGATAATCAGGTGTATGATTAAACAATTATACCAAACAGGAGCTAATGATCATCAATTTCATATGTGGATTGAAACACAATCATTAACTGAAACAGCTGTGTAGGAGGAATTAAACTGGGTGAGGAATAGCAAAATTTAGCTGAAAAGGTGAGGTTGCTGAAGACAGTTTAATGTCAAATGTCATACAACATGGCAAGACTGAGCACAGCAACAAGAGACAAGGTAGTTATACTGCATCACCAAGGTCTCTCCCCGGCAAAAAATTCAAAGCAGACGGAGGCTTCCAGATGTGCTGTAGAAGCTCTTATGAAGAAGCACTATCAGAAACTGTAAGCACTGTCAGATACTGTAAGTACTATGAGGTACTGTAAGTATTGTCAGGTACTGTAAGTACTAATAAGTACAGCCAGGTACAAAAATGACAGAGCGAGATGGTACGGTAAAACACGTTTATAATAATAAGTATACAAAAGAAACAAAACAATCTCAAAGGACAAGGTCAAGACACAGCCAGAAGTCAGGAACCAGAGCAGGTAGTCAGTCAGGCCAGGGTCAGGATACCAGTGAGCAGCAGAGTCAGGAATCATAGCGCATGATCAGGCACTGAGAATCAAGGCCAGCCAAGCCCTTAAAGGGATAGTAATTCTTCATTTTATCTTTATTTTGTAGGCATTATAAAAACATGAAGAATGATATAAGTCTTATTTCTCAAACCTTTATGGCTTGAGAGATATTCACAAGCAAAGTTTCCCCCTCCTGCCCCTTTTACCTAGTGTAAGCCATCTCTTCTCAGATGTGGAATGCAGTCCATAGACCAGACAGATAAAAGAAGGGGCAATCTTCTTCCTATGAAAACAATGAAAACCCTGGCCCCCTTGACAAGTTTTTCAGGTTTTTCCCTTATCTTAATTGAAGATTGTCCCTCTCTGCAATCTACCTGGGCACCTCCCTTCTGATCTGGCTGAGCAGTGTTACATCAGTAAAAGGGGCTGGAGGGGGATACTTTGTCATTGAATTACTCTTGAACTACAACTCTGACAGAATTGAAATAACACTCTCCAAAGTCCATATACTATGATGATTAATTAGAGCTGATTTTATTATGAAACATTACTATCCCTTTAACCCCTGTTACTAGCCAACACTTGTAATTGAATTGCAAATTCAACTACTTTCTCTTTGCTTTCAATGGACGCTCATGCAGTGCTTTTTTTGGGTTTGGTAGTGTGTCACAGCGCAGGTAATTGCAAACCTATGACTTGAAACTACCGATGGTGCTTTTTGTTTATCAGTGCCTATTGAGTCATGTCCTGGGAGACAAGGGTTTGTCATATTATGGAAAGTCTAACATATAGATCTGATACAAATAGTTTTTTAGATATTTGGCAACCATGGCTGAATTTCTTATCTCAGCATTGATCATTTTTATTTAATTTTAAATTTAGATAAAACCTGTTTCAAATGTTGATTGGTGGTCTGCTTTTAAGGCTGGGGCGGAACGTCCTTACCTGTTTATTCTTATCTTTTCTTTTATTTCACAGTCTCTTTCCCTCTCTCTCTCTCTCACTCAATCCTCTCTTTTAAAGGGATAGTGAAGTCTAGTGAAAATAAAAGCTAATATTGTACCTATTAAAATAATAAACTAGTAAAAAAAAGTATTTCTGTGCCCTAAAATAATATATAAATAAATTGTGTTCAGAGAGAAAAAAGATACAAAAGAATCTTAAATGATTCCCAAACGTGTTGCTAACAAAACACCCATATATAGAAAAACTAGTGTACAAGCCTGTGTACACGGGCCAAGGTCTGTGTAATGTTAAGAGGCCGCTAACTCACTGTTCCCCACTGATGCAGTCTTGCGTCTCCTCACTCATGTGATGCAATCATGCTCAGCAGAGACTGCCCAAACACGCGCGGTCTCTACTGCACATGACTGCATCATGACAAACATCCTAGCGAATTATTATATAGGATAAGATCTTATATTTGGAACTTATGTTTTCTCTCTGAACACAATTTATTTATATATTATTTTAGGGCGCAGAAATACTTTTTTTACTTTTTTATTGAAATTTCATAACACATAGAGTGGTGGTGTTTGTATTTTCTTGCTGACCTTATTTGAAATTTAGTGTGGTATTATTATTTCTTCACTCTGGTGAGAGCGCATTTAAGATTTTATTTTGTAAAAAATAATAAACTAAATGATGTTAGTCCTATCTCTCAAACCTTTATAGTTTGAGAGATATATAAAGATAAAGTTCCCCCCTCCCTCCCCTTTCCCTGACGTGACCTGTAAAGCTGTCAGACCAAGATTGTGGGCTTGCAACCAAACTAGGCTCTTCAGCAGAGCCGAAAATGCAAACCAGGCACACTTTGTAGACCGTTCCAATGAAGTATTTGTTTAAAGGGATAGTAATACTTCATTTTATCTTTATTTTATTTTGTAGGCATTAAAAAAACATGAAGAACGATATAAGTCTTATCTCTCAAACCTTTATGGTTTAAGAGATATTCACAAGCAAAGTATCCCCCCCCCGTTCAGTCAGATCAGAAGGGAGGTGCCCAGGTAGACTGCAGAGAGGGACAATCTTCAATTAAGATAAGGGAAAAAGCTGAAAAACTTGTCAAGGGGGAAGGGCTTTCATTGTTTTCATACAAAGAAGATTGTCCCCTGCTGTTATCTGTCCTGTCATACAACCAGATTCACATATGAGAAGAGATAGCTTACACTAGGAAAAAGGGGCGGGAGGGGAAACTTTGCTTGTGAATATCTCATAAACCATAAAGGTTTGAGAGATAAGACTTATAGCATTCTTCAAGTTTTTTTAATGCCTACAAAATAAAATAAAGTTAAAATGAAGTATTAGTATCCCTTTAATGATCAAGCTATTTCGGCTCTGATGAAGAGCCTCCGTCTGGTACTGGGACCAGGATATCCTACATCTGACGTTTCAGGTCATGTCACAAAAGGGGGAGGGAGGGTGGGACTTTATAAATCGCTCAAACCATAAAGGTTTGAGAGATAGGACTAACATTGTTTAGTTTATTATTTTAATAGGTACAATATTAGCTTTTATTTTCACTAGACTTTACTATCTCTTTAATTTTTCTCCATGCTCTTATTTTTCAGTTCATCCTGTTTTTTCCTTTCGTTCTTGTTTTTTCCATGGTTTTATGTGTAAAGATGAATTAACTTTGCAATACACAATACACACAATATAATATACCAATTGCTTTAAACTTAATTATTATTACAGGAACTAACTTTCTATTCCTATTATATCAAATTTTTTCTTTATTGTGACTTCTACATAAGATGTTTTGGATAAAATCTCAATAAAAATGCATGTTTTAAAAAACAAACAGATAGTATTAATATGTTCATTTTGGTATGCATGACACACGGATAGGAGGAGGATGAGACAGGAAATCAAAAACAGGTGAAATATCATTTATATTTTCACTCTCTCCTCTTTACTTCCCTGTTCTCTTTAGGTGGTTGTGTTGCAGCTGTCCCTCTCCCATCCACCTCTCCTGTCTAACTCTCTTGTCCAAATCTCAACTACATAGAAATAATGTATACTTTGAAAACAAGGTGCCACCTAAAGCAATGCCCCTGCTAATGCTCCTCTAACTGTGTCTACATTTAAACTAACTAAACGATTGACTGGGTGAGGCCAATTACAAATTATTTTACATAGGGAATCAGGGGAGGGCTGGCCTGGGGGGCAGAGGGGCAATTGCCCCCTGGGCTGGTCACATGTCTGGGCCAGTGGGTCACTGCCTCACTCAGTCTCCCAATTGCTGCTACACTAGTGATACCACAGAGCTTACAATTGAAATGGAACTACATGATACCATAGAGCTACAATCCAAACAGAGCTACACTAACAGCATAACCCATTTTCTTTGTAAGCTCTATGGTATAAATCATGTTGCTGTACTTAAATTGTAAGCTCTATGGTATCACTAGAGTAGTCTCATTTCAACTGTAAGCTATGTGGTCTCGTTGACCTTACTTAACAGCATTAATACCAATATTAAAAGTAACTAAAGGGGATGGGCTGGGACACTGGGTTGGAGCGATTAAAGAAATGGGCCAGTAGATTGTATTTGCCCCCCAGGCCACAAGTTGCCAGCCCTCCCCTGTAGGGAATGCCTTGAATGCAATCAGGCCTGACACCATAAAACATTTTATTGAAACAAAATATAGCCCCTTCATAGGGACGTATTGCTCCATCGGTGTTCTTCTGCATCTTGTGTCCTGTATCATTCGATCTGATTGGTAGGAGGATCTTTTGGGTCAATTATCCAGGTATTCCTGCTGTATTACTGTATCTTGTCTTGGAAAATACCTGGATGAGAACACTGGTCAGCTTTAATTTCATCTGCAGGCTATTGATATGTATCTTGAAAGTCTAGGTAAAAACATTGTCCAAATGCTGCATAGTACATTTTTCTCGATAAGTTCTCTGTTTCAATTGTCTATTTTTTGGTAGATTATTCATCTGGTCATATATATATATATATATATATATATATATATATATATATATATATATGAGACTTGCTTTCTTCTAGGTACCCTTGCACAAAGTCAGGGATTTTGTAGGCATATAGTCAGGTTTAAGATTAAACAATTATATCAAACAGGTGCTAATGATCATCAATTTAATATGTAGGGTGCAGAAAAATGGAAGCAGGTTCTCTGGACCGATGAGTCAAATTTTAAATATTTGGCTGTAGCAGAAGGCTGTTTGTTCTCCGAAGGGCTGGAGAGTGATAAAATAATGAGTGTCAGCAGGCAAAAGTGAAGCATGTTGGAGGTTCCTTGCAAGTTTGGGGTTTTGGTCAGAATTAATGGTTTCCTCAATGCTGAGAAGTACAGGCAGATACTTATCCATCATTCAGTACCATCAGGGATTTATTCTTCAGCATGACAATGACCCTAAACATACAGCCAAAGGCATTAAGACCCATCTTTAGAGTAAAGAAGAACAAGAAGTCGTGGAAGTGATGGTATGGCCTCTTCAGAGCCCTGATCTCAACATCATCGAATTTGTCTGGGATTACATGGAGAGAGAAGCAACTGAGACTGCCTAAATCTACAGAATAATTGTAATTAGTTCTCCAAGATGTTTGGAACAACCTACCTGCATCAAAAGCATGAGATTCTGATATTGCGAGCTTAAACCGTCACACATTTTTCTAGTTAACATTGAAAATTATAACCTACATGCTGCTTTGCTCTGTGCATTTCATCTTGCAGTTCTTACACACAGCATGTGTAGGAATCACACATCCAACCACTGCTGGTGCTTACATTCATGTATGATAACACTTTGAGTGCGTGGGGGTACGCTTGCTCTGGAAACACTCTCATGCTCAAAGGGTTAACATACATGGATGCAAGCAGTAGCAGTGGTTAGATGTGTGATTCCTACACTCGCTGTGAGTAAGAGCTGCAAGATGAAATGCATGGAGTAGAGCAGAGCATGCAGGGTGCAGGATATAATTTCCAACGTTAACTATTAAAATGTGTGGCTTTTTAAGCCCTCGATATCAGTATCTCGCCTTTTTGATGTATCCCTTTTCATTTTGGCAACATGCTTAATGCACCTTTTTCTTTGTTGCCCAATAGTGGGCGACATTTTGGTAGTGAACTCTGGAGAAGCAACTGTAAATATAAGATAATCTGAGAAAAGAGCTAATTTGTATCCATCACGTTTCTAAGTTATACCTTGTATAACGCTATTGTTTCTAATTTTATTCACAAAAGTTTCCATGATAAGGATTTAAAGAATGGGTGATAAAGGGCATGCAATCTGTTTTAACCCTTTCGCTTTAAATACAGTTTTCCCTTTATTCCCACAATCATACTGCTCACTTGTACCATATAATATTAATGCACCATGGACTTCTGCATGCATGCACTACCCTCTGAGTGCTGGTGGACAGTGCTAAAAACAAGCTTGCCCAACCCCAGTAATCAAAGCAGCCAAGGCACGCTTTCACTAAATGCTCACCACAAACATTTCACTAAATTATTATATATTTTATTACTTACCCTGGCAAATTATATAGAAACTAACCCTTTCTCTCAAAACACAACAAAAGGTAACTTCACCTTTAACCCTTTGAGTGACAGAGTGGTAGTCAGTGCATTGACTTGCAGTGCATTGCGTACCCTCTGGGACTTAAAGGGTTAAAAAAAAGCACTTTCTTTTGTCCATTGCAACATACATAGTATAATGCCCAAAATTTAATTAAAAGCATGGTGTAATGTGTACAAACCACAAATCCTTATTGTCTCTGAATCCTGGCTGAGCCCTACAATACCCGAAACTACCATGGTCATTCAAGGATACTCATGCTTCAGGAAAGACAGAGCAAGACGAGAAGGAGGTATATATATAAGTCTACAAGCTTGATGCTTTTAAAGGGATAGTAATACTTAAATATTACTAATCCCCATATTGCAGGCATGTTAAAAAGAATTTAATTGTCCCCAGTGTCATCTCTCAATGAGAGATAACCGCCCGCAAAGTCCCCCCCCCTCCCCATTCCCTGAAGTCAGTGTTGTAGCTGACTGCAGGGGAAGCTTGTCGTACGACAGTGAGGCGGCTCTGCAGCAGAGCCTAGATCTCGTTAGTGAAAAAGAATTATTTCACTGAAATGGTCTTCTACGTGTGCTTTGTTTGCAAGCACGCGTAGAAGACCGTTTCAGTGACATAATTATTTTTTACTAACGCGATCTAGGTTCTGCTGCAGAGCCACTTGATGCATGTAAGACCGGATATCCCTGCAGTCAGCTACAACATTGACTTCAGGGAAAGGTGAGGGAGGGGGGAACTTTGCAGGCAGTTATCTCTCAAACCATAAAGGTTTGAACTATGACACTGGGGACAGTTAAATTCTTTTTAACATGCCTACAATATGGGGATTAGTAATATTTAGGTATTACTATCCCTTTAAATTACTCTTGTAACTTTACCACATATGAATACATTGCTGGCAAATTGTAACTGTTTGCATCTACCAACCACCTAATACACCAGCACAGTCCCTCTCAGAAATAGCCCACCTGCTCAATGAGACTGCCTTTTTTATATGTTTCAATTTACTGTTCATACAGTTTATTTTGTGTATTCCAAAGTCTACTTGTCGCTATTCTTATAACCTCAAAATTCCCATTGCACGCTAACTACTTCAACCATTTTAAAATTTCATAGCACTTCAATAATTCAACCTTTGAGCCTTCAGACTCCCCAAAATGTAATAAAAAGTATTTTAATTAAATAAAAGCCATGTCACTGCTATTAGTACACTTTGGTCCTAGAATAAACTGACCTGTAAACATGTAACTGCAATTAGTACACTTTGGTTCTAGAATGGACTGTCCTACAAACATGTTACTGCCATTAGCACACTTTGGTCCTAGAATGGCCTGGCCTATGAAAATGTACAGTTTGGCCCTAAAATGGATTGGCCTATAAACATGTTACTTCCATTAGTACACTTTGGTCCTAGAATAGACTGGCCTATGAACATATACAGTTTGGCACTAGAATGCACTGGCCTATAAACATGTTCCTGCCATTAGTATACTTTGGTCTTAGAATGAACTGGTCTAGGAACATGTGACCACCATTAATAGACTTTGGTCCTAGAATGAACTAGCCTATAAACATTAGTCCTAAAAGAAATCAACCCATAAGCATGTCATTAGCACAGTATGATGCTAAGAATGACTCATACCGCCCAACATTTCAAATTGCCAAAGAGGGACACTTGTGTTTTAGGGGGTGTTGTTGGGGGTGTGGCTGGTGGGCGAGGCATTACCAAGAATGTTTAGGCTATTTCATGACCTATTTATTCCTCTTTCTGTAACCTAATAAATGACTTATAAATAGTTTATTTACACAAATGAATTTATAATAACATATACTGATGTTTAAGCTAGCAGTAATATGAGTTTTATTGCTGTAAAGCAATATGATACACCTATATACACACCACACAATCTGATCTCCTAAAAAGAGGGACATGATGGTGGGAAAAAGGGACAGAGGGATTTGGGTCTAAAAGAGGGACTGTCCCTCCTAAAGAGGGACACTTGGGATGTATGATGACTGACTTATAAACATAGCAATGCTATTGGTATACTTTAGTCCTAAGAGGGACTGAGCCTTAAACATGTAACTGCAATTAGCACACTTTGGTTCTAGAATGGACTGTCCTACAAACATGTCACTGCCATTAGCACACTTTGGTCCTAGAATGGCCTGGCCTATGAAAATGTACAGTTTGGCCCTAAAATGGATTGGCCTATAAACATGTTACTTCCATTAGTACACTTTGGTTCTAGAATAGACTGGCCTATGAACATATACAGTTTGGCCCTAGAATGCACTGGCCTATAAACATGTTCCTGCCATTAGTATACTTTGGTCTTAGAATGAACTGGTCTAGGAACATGTGACCACCATTAATAGACTTTGGTCCTAGAATGGACTAGCCTATAAACATTAGTCCTAAAAGAAATCAACCCATAAGCATGTCATTAGCACAGTATGATGCTAAGAATGACTGACTTATAAACATGGCAATGCTATTGGTATACTTTAGTCCTAAGAGGGACTGAGCCTTAAACATGTCACTACAATTAGTACACTTTGGTCCAAGGAAGAATGACCCATGAATATGTTACTTTCACTAGTACCTACTGGGCCTTATGCACAAAGGAAAAGATTTGTGATTCTGGGGCAAACCAACTGCCCAACAGAGCCCATAAAAAAACCCATGTTATGACAAAACTTGGAGTATAGTGACTTGTTTTTATATTCCACTTAAAAAAAAAAAAAAAGGTTCTTTAAAAGATTATGTCAACAGGGATCAGAACACCATAATGTTTGCTTATGTATAGGTTGTCTGCATAATAACATTGGTGACCACTAGATGACACCATTCTACAAGTGACCTAGAATAAAGCATAATCATCGCATTGTCCAGTGTCAGAGTTCTTAACAATAGCAATTGTACAACTAGTGAAGATTTTATGCTAAAATGAAACTAAATGATGGGTTATACATATAAATCTGGCATCAGAATAAAGTCCTGCTTATCCTTAAAAATTTGAATATAATTTGTGTGGGTGTACTCAAGGAATCAGAGGGGAAAATATTGTTGAACAAACATATACTAAAAAGACCAATATTGCTCTGGTCCTCTAGTGTAAAAAAGTCCTGGTCACCAAGGCGTTGGGTAGTTGCACTAGGCGTGATAAAGCGGTGATAAAGCGGTGATAAAGTAGCGATGACTTCTCCAGTGATATCACTTCCCCAAGTCTGATGTTATTCTATGGAGCCAATGCAGTAAGATTTATCCAACTATTGAGATCTTAGTGCATAGGCTCTATAGAATAACATAGGAACTGAAGAAGTGTAATCACTAGAGAAGTAATCTCCACTTTGTCCCGCCTTAGTGCATAACCCTTGTTATCTTCAGTGTTTAGTTTTTTCATTCCTTAGACTAGTAGAGTTTTTCGCATGATCTGTACATATGCATTTATCTGTTTTGATCTATGTCTACTTTTATTGAATGCTTACTCTATGCAATATTCATTCAAATTAGGAGTCATAATTATGCACAGGAGGCCATGCTCCCATCTATGACATCAAAACAGTGTACTCGATTTTGGCACTTTTCTTTAGTGGAGTATATGAGGTTATTGCACTGATTTATTTCTTGTCCTGGGGAAGGTTTATGTAACTGACCGAAACATTAACAATAAAATAAGGTCTCCTTGTGTGCGCTTTTGTATAGCTAGCCTCATTTCTGTACTTAAGCCATCAACAAAAACAACAATTAGGCAAGCTGACATCCAATCAACATGAATGCTTATAAATATATATATACTTATACAAGATATGCACTCACTCTAAATGAAGGAGATAGGTGTATGTTTGTGCGACAAAAGTCCCAACAGAGGACCGAATTGATTGTGCAGCCTTGCTTTAAAAAAAAAAAAAAATATATATATAGATATATATAGATATACAGAGAGAGAGAGATTGTTGTAGTGATAATGTACTCACTCACGCTTACAAAAGTTTAATGCCCAGGTGAACAATCCTATTTAAAATATGCAGAATACAAAGGTGACAGAACCAGAGGGACTTTTTAAGCAAGAATGTCCGAGCCGACGCACTGTCTAGGCAGTTTGGGTCGGACCGCGAGATTGAAAGTACGCCTTTGCCTATCATTCCTCCAGATTGCATATTGGCCACCCCACGCACTAGTATCACGTCTCCATTGGGCGAAGAGATTTTGCCTTCCCAGGGCAATGCGCCAGCGGAGAAATCTAGCGGTAAATGTTTCGTAGCCGAACCTCTCCGTATCAGATTACTGGAAACTACCTCTCCTCAAGGGCAGCTGGACACATTGGTCATGACCAACTGGTTTGGTCAGTCTCTCAGCTCTTTTGGTGGCCTAGCCTAAGAGCAGATTGTGCTACATTTGTGGAGGCCTGTTCCATTTGTGCTTGTGCTAAAACCCCGAGACACCTTCCACTTGGGTTACTCCAGACAGTTCCTAATGGCGAGCGCCCATGGTCACACGTGTCCATAGACGTTATGGTGGAGCTTCCAGAATCCAAAGTGTGTACAGTCATACTGATGATAGTGGACCGCTTTTCCAAAATGGCTCATTTTGTCCCTCTCCAGGGACTGCCTTCCTCCAGGGAATTGACTGAGGTGTTTGCTACAGAGGTGTTCCGACTCCACTGAGTACCCAAGGTTCTGGTCTCTGATCGTGGGAGTCAGTTCGTGTCACGGTTCTGGAGGGCCTTTTGTGACCAGATGGGTATCCAATTGTCATTTCCTCTGCCTACCATCCCCAGACTAATGGTGCTGCTGAGAGATACAACCAGGGGTTGGAACAATTTTTGCGCTGTTTTATCTCTGACCATCATAATAATTGGGCTGATCTGTTGCCATGGGCTAAGTTTGTCAGCAATTGTGCCATAAACTCTTCGTCCAGGAGCTCTCCCTTCCTAATCAACTATGGGTTGCAACCATCCCTGCACCCAGACTCCTTTCAAGCTCAAGACATCCCGGCTCTGGACGGGCATATTAGGCAGCTCCACTCCACATAGGCATAGGTTCAGAATGCCTTACAAAGGTCCTCACAGCGCTATCAGAGAAATGCAAACCGCAGGAGGCGTCCTGCTCCTGTTTTCTAGGGTGGGGATAGAGTGTGGTTGTCTTCCAGGAACCTGAAACTTCAAGTACCTTACAATAAGCTGGCTCCTTGTTTTGAAGGTCCTTCTGGGTACTTCACAGAGTGAACCCTGTCACTTATGCCTTTGACCTTCCTGTGGGTATGCGCATTCACAACGTGTTCCATGTATCCTTATTGAAGCCTTGGGTCTGTAACCGCTACACTTCTACTCCAGTGATGCCAGGACCTGTGCGCATTCAAGACCATGAGGAGTATGAGATTCAAAGCATTCTGGACTCCCGCAGAGTCTGTGGGCACATTCAGTATTTAGTACATTAGAAGGGTTATGGCCCAGAGGAACGTTCCTGGGTAGATCAGTCTGATATTCACACTCCTGTTTTGTTGCACAGATTTCATGCTAAATTCCCAAATAAAGTTGGGCCTCTTCCACGGTAAACTCATGCCTGAAGGCAGGGACCTTTTAAATTCACCTGTTACCCTGATGAATTGCTTTCAGTCATTAGGTCAGCTAAGAATGCTAAAACTCCCAGCCCAGATGGGTTACCTAACTGTTTTTATAAACCTTTTGAATCCACCTTGGTGTCACCCTTGTTTGCTGTATTCAAATTCTTTCTGCAGACGTGGCCTAGGCCTGAATCACGTTGCCTCATAAGCCTGGTAAAGAACCTCAGGATTACTCCAATTATAAGCCTATTTCCTTACTTAAGTCTGACCTGAAGCTTTTCGGCAAAATCCTTGTGAAAAGACCATCACCTTTGTTGCCAAAGTTGTTGCATGCAGATCAGGTAGGCTTTATCCAAACAGACAAGCAAGTGATAAGACTAGTAAAATTATCAATCTAATTAACGTTGCTAAAGCAGTGATTCTCAACTAGAGTCCCATGACACTTAGGTGTGCCACAGACATCAACTTAGGGTGACAAAAATGTGAATAAATGTAGAAATATGGAAATTGTTATGCACAACATGTTTATTTTTATGACTATGAGTTTGAGACCTAATAATATCTGTATATGTATGAATTGTACCCTTCCTAATTAAATTTATAAATTACATTAAACATGTAAGGGGTGTCCAAAAAATTCCAGATTATGTGTTGGGGTGTCGAGCAAAAAAAGGGATGAGAACCACTGTGCTAAAGCCTCAAATATCAAGACACTTGTCATCAGTTTAGATGCAGAAAATGCTTTTAATAGGGTGGACTGGTTTTATCTGGAGGAAGTCCTCAGGTTATTTAGTTTTGAAGGTAACTTAGTTGTCGCTTTTCAATCGCTATATAAAAATCCTTCTGTAACATTAAAACCTCCCTCCCCTCCTATGTACTAAATGGGACAAGTCAGGGTTGCCCATTGTCTACTCTTTTATTTGCTGTTGCAGCTGAACCCTTAACTATAAAGATCAGCTAGCACCCAAATATTGGAAGTGTTGAGGTAGCTCAAGATTTCTTTAAAGTCTCTCTCCCTTTGCTTACAATGTTATTCTCACCGTTTCTAATCCCCACATTTCTCTTTCTAATCTTTTTCTAGTTGTAAGGTACTTACAATTCATTTTAGCCTATAATATTAACCCAGCAAAATCTGGCCACTTAGCAGAATCTAAAAATATCCATTTGTCAAATATTTCCAAATGTAATGGAATCTTATATTTGACTTTTAATCATGTGAATGCTAGTGGTATCAAGAGCATTGCAAAGCAATATGATGGAGACCTCTATAGGATTCATTTAATCAATGGGAATTTTTGGAACTATTTATTTCCTGTTCTTTGGTTCAGTTGGCTTATTTATGGTGCGGTTGGTTTGATCTGGAATTGTTCCACTCTGCCTTTATAAATTTGGGCCTATCTTCCCCATATACAGCCTGCACCAGCTACTGTACAGGGGAATTCATTTCCAATTGTCTGTTTGATGATGTGCTGATATTTTACTTTTGTTTCTGTATGATTTTATTGTCTCACATGAAACAATAGAATAAACACTTATTAAAATATATATTTTTGCTTATCAGTGTCTTTTTGTTTACTCTCAAAGTACTGGCCTTTTTTTCTCATTTGTTACACTTAGTATCATTTTTCTCTAATCAGGTTATTGGGATATCCTCTTTATTAAAGTGTTAGTAATGTCCAAGTAAAAATATTTTGCATTGTGTAGAGCTTTAAAAGTTGAATTGAATGCAAAAAAACATATCTCTCAAACTGCTATGGTTTGAGAGATATCTGCGTCGGCCGACATCGGGGCTCTGCATCAGAGTCGCAACTGCGTTATTTAAAACGAATGACTTCATTGGAATGGTCTAAAAAGTGTGCCTGGTTTGCAAGCACACTTTTTAGACCATTCCAATGAAGGCATTCATTTTAAATAAAGCGATTGCGGCTCTGCTGCAGAGCCTCCTTGTCGGCCAACACGGATCCCCTGCTGACAGCTTTACAGCTGACAGCAGGAAACATCAAACTTTGAATCCAGATATCTCTCAAACCATAGCGGTTTGAGAGATACGTTTTTTTGCATTCAATTCAACTTTTTAAGCTCTACATAATGCAAAATATTTTTACTGGGACATTACTAACACTTTAATTTAGCTGCTATTTTTACCAGAAATGAAACATAAGTGGGGAATATGTATAAGACAAGAATGGAATAAATCTGAGGCTAAGCAACTGGGCCATGTGCAACAAAGACATTTCTGTGGATTTAAATTGAACTTCAGCTTGTTGCTTCACAATGCATTGGAGACCTCTCTAGCATAAATATATTTATTTTATTTTAGAAATATTTCACTGGTTTGTCCCAGAACTTCTCCACTTTTCTGTTTGCACATCTGTCTTGTTGTCTATGAAAATGACACTTTCAGAAGAGAGTTTGTACGAAGAGTGGTGAATATATATTTTCAATAAGTAAAGTTTTCACTTTTTCTGTCTGGAATCTTGTCCCAGACATCACAAATATAAGTTTATACAATTTTTTACTATTTTACTCATTATTTTTTCCCTCCTCCTCTCTGGGGAATGGGTTGGGACAGGCCAGGGACAGACATGTAACTACAAATATGTGGGCCCTATGCCAGCACTTGTGGCTGGCAATCCCTATTATCATGCCTGCCTTGTCCAACATCTTTCCTAGTATTTCAATCCAAACAGATTGAACCACAGAGCTTGCAATTGGTTACAGGACCGATCCACAAAATTGCAAGACTGGCTCTTATGGCTTCAAATTACTAGTGAAACTGATCCATGGAGTATATGTATAAAGTAAATCTGGAGCAATGCTAAGGAAAAACAACCGTTCTGTAGGGAACAAATAAAAAAAAATCCTGTCCATTTAATGCAACATTAAACCTTTGAATACTAGACAAGGATAATTATACTATGGTAGCATCACTGCTGCATTTCATGACTTTCCTGCTGTCCACTGGAGATGCCATCACCACATTTGTGTAACTTTCCTGCTGTCCACTGGAGATGCCATCACCACATTTGTGTAACTTTCCTGCAGTCCACTGGAAATGCCTTCACCCCATTTGTGTCCACCATGGTAAAGCTAGCCATACATGGTTGGCTGGTGTACACTTGGGTGAATCAATCATTGGAAGTCGTGTTGAGCATCACCACTTCCGATTTTGTGCTACAACCCATAGACTCTTGTGCAGATCAACCCTGTGTTCAACATGAAATATGTTGGGGTACATTCACATGAAGAGATGCCCAACCAGACTTGTACCTTATGCTCAGCATGGGCAACATCAGCTCTGTACTGATGTTGCCTGTTTGAACATAACGTAAAGGGATAGTAACACTTAATATGTAAAAAAAACATTTATTGTTGTGTGACTCTACAATTTCAGGACATTGGTTTACTGCCCCTAAAAAAATTAAAGTTTGAGCTGCAACAACTATTGAATTAAAAACACCTCTCAGCAGTGAGAGTACCTTTATTGTACTCAGGAGGATACACCCTACAATATAATTTTTACTATATGTTAAGTGTTACTACTCCTTTAAGGCATTTATTTTACTGTCTACTGCTGACATTTATGAATGGCAGACAACTGCTCAAAACTTCATGAAAAAGTCTCCTTGCCAGAAATATAAACAAAATGCCATTTTCATTCTGCAGTTGAGCTTACTTCATGTTTTCTGGCATTTTCTCAATGTCCTCAACTGTTTGTTTACGGAGTTAATAATCCTCTATATTACTTTTAGTTCTGAGCCTGTACTATGACATTTTATACATGGCAGACACATGCCCTTTCTGAGAATATGCTCTTCACCTTTTTACTTATGAACCAGCAAATGCTGTACAGCATTGCCAGTGCAGTAAACCAATTTTTTAAAATATTTTATTTGTTAAAATCAGACATTGTGGGGACATCAGGATCCCTCTTGATGTCCCCCCAGCTACTGATCTCTCAGACGATTCAGCTGATAGGTTGATAGAGGCAACGTAGGGGAGCAAGAGAGTTACCCTGCTTACTTCCTACCCTTACTACCGGGTAGGAGTGGGCTGGATTGGGAAACCCTCTTACATCAATATGGGAGGTTTCCCCTCACTCAATGTGAGAGGGTTTTCTGATCCCGCCCACTCCAGACTGGTAGTTCTGGTAGGATGGTGGCAGGGGTGTTCTCTTGCTCCCCTGTGTCATTTCTATTGACTTTTCAGCCAAATCAGCAGGGAAGTTGCAGTAGCTGGGAGGTATCAGGAGGGGTCCTGATGTCCCTCTGTGGTTTCCAATTTATTATTTTTCTCATTACATTTCACCACAGCGAAGGAGAGGGGTAATGGTGTTCACTGTGGCAAAGGGATGGGGGTGATCCTGTTCTCCCTGGTGAAGGGGAGAGGCCACCATGTCCCCTTCACCATAGTGAAAGGGAATGTGCATCAGTGGCCCCTCCCCTTCACCAGGGTGAAAAGAATAGCTCCTCCCCTTAACCAAGGTGAACAGGGTGGTCCCTCCCCTTTGCCGTGGTGAATGCTGAGGTGGTATTGTGAGGCAGAGGCAGTAAATAGGCAGGAGGCTCCTAAAACAGTTCAGTGGGGGGTGGTGTGGAAGCAGGTAGAGCCAACACTAGACTACTGAGTGTGTTCCATTGTTGTGGGGGATTTTATCCTCCACCACAACACCAGTATTCATCTACAGGTACCAGTGTTCGTCACTGTGACTAACTCTAAATGTGAGCTTGTACCTGTGTGAGAATAATCATGTGTGTTGGGTGACGAGGAAGGGGACAAGGCAAATCACATTGTCCATTTGGCCGAGGGCTCAGGGGGTAAAGCCAACTGGCAACGTGTTTTAGGTTTGGTTTAGCTGTTGTAATCATTTGGCAAACAGGCCTTTTGTTCCATTACTTCTAGTAAGATAATGGCAGCCAGAGTCAGTGTGATCGATGTGATTAATTTTAAACAATGGATTGGAGCTCCCAACCTAGGTCCAATACTCCTCATTGAGTGTGTGAATTAACAAACAAAAAAATCTGGAAACCTAGTCAGATGAGGCCAGGCACCTTTTCAATATTTTGCTATCTATCTGTTTTGTTATAATTCCTGTAGGTAACTTTCTAGTTATATGCAAAATATATAGGATTTAGATTTAAGATTCCATGAAGAAGTGCTAAAGCTAGCACGAAACGCATTGGAGAGATTTTATTGAGTATCTACTGGAATTGTCCTTTATTTACGTATCTGGCATTGAATACAAAACATTCACTGTGCACTCAGTTAAATGTTTTACTCTGTGAGACTTTTTTTCATCTCTAAGACACTTCTCTATCAACAAGCCTAGAATTTTCAAGGAGAGAGACAGGGGGATAATATACCTGCCCGTGTGGTAGTGAACTATAGAGATACATCAACAGACAGATGCCAACTGTTTAAGCCAGGAGGTGTTTTCAACTGTATCTGTTGCTACTGGTGAGACAAAATTTGTCTAGAGGTACATGGTTTACTTGTATACCGACACCTGTCAGACAAAGACAGGAGAATATTTCATCTGTTGTTTAGCCTCCATTTGTTTGTACCACAGTTACCGGTAACCAAAAATGAATGTTTCTGTAGTAATACCTCCCTCAATAAACAGAGAGGGTAGACTCCGGATACTGTACCTTTAAGGACACAATCAATCATATATAGTCCTGTTTGAGTATTTTACATTGTATTTTTTATTTATACTAGCTAGTATGTATATGCATATTTATATATGCCTATAATATGTTTTTGTATATATTTTTGATTAAACCTTTTCTTCACATTACCTCTCTATAGTATCTATCTATATTATAGTCCAATATTTCTCTAAGGCGCGCTCTCCATATTTGTTCTTTTTTATGGAAAATTTATATTCCGCTTTTTCACAGTGCCTCATGTGAAGTAAATTTGCCATCTTGCAACCAACTATGGTGTCATAAACAAAAAATAAAAAAATACTTATTTTACCAATGTCACACACATAAAAGGGGATTTTTGTGCACTTACTGATAAATCCTTTTCTTTGTCCATGTGGAACATAGGAACCATGGGGTCAAGTATCCTCCTTTAGCAGGACAGGACACTTGCCTTAAAAGGCTCTCAGAGGTGGAGATACCACTCATATTTCACTTTACCGCCACCAGTCTAGTCCAGTTTTACAGTATAGTAAAGATATAAGAAAACAGAAGCCAAGAATGAAAGGGGATCCCCTAAACTACAGAACCCCTTGCCATGGACTCAAACAGCTAGTTTTTGTCAAGATAGGAAGACCTATTTTCCACATGGACGAAGAAAAATTATTTATTAGTAAGTGCACAAAAATCCCCTTTTCTTTTACATTATATGTGGAACACAGGAACATGGAGATACCCTAAAGCATCCAACAAGTTTTCAAGGAGCAAAAGAGCAAAAAACCCTAAAAGCACAGACCAGTCCTATCAACAGGAATTGTGACAACATGAACCTCAGTTGTCAATGAACTCCAACAGATCAAACCAAGTAACAAGAAACTAGCAGGTTACTGGCAAAGATAAAACTAAGTAGGACACTTTCACAGAGACAATGGCCTGTAGGACTTTTTGCCCAAAATTGGCTTCACAAGCCAGCACATTGACACAGCAGTATGTGACAGATGTGTAAAGAAATGACCAAGTCACCACCTGACACAGCTTTTCTGCAGAGGCCTTGTTCTTATAGGCCCAAGAGGCACCCAAGGACCTGGTGGAATGAGCCAGCTCACAACCCTATTTGGCACAGGTTTCTTCCTGAGAACATTTGCCTGGCAAATGATCATCTTAATCCAAGAGACCACTGTCATTTTATACACAGCCTGGCCTGCATGAAAGACCTCAGGAATTACAAAAGCAAATCAGATTTCCAAAAAATCTGTGTGCAATGAACATAATACTTCAAGCACCTAACCAAATCCAAGAGATGAAGCTCTTGTCAATTAGATAGAAACGGACAGAGAGAAGGAAGAAACATTTCCTGGTTAATGTGAAACTCAGAGAGAACCTTAGAGATAAACCCTACTGGAGTTTGCAAAACCAACCTATCAGAGTGGAAAACCAGAAAGTGTGAAATTCAGCCACCTGCCAAACACACACGAAAGCTAATAGAAAGTCTGTCTTCAGCAACAAGAAATGCAGAGGAACTGAAGACAGAGGGGCTAAAGGTGTCTTCTGAAGCACCCAGAATCGAGTTCAGGACCCTAGGTGCAGTGGGATCCTAGAAGACTGGGTAGACATGAGCCACCCCTTGCTTAGAAGTCTGCACCTCTGACAATCAGGCAATACACTTCTGAAAAAAAAACACAGAAAGAGCTGAAATCTGGACTTTAAGACTAATACCTTTTTGAAGATCATCCTGAAGAAAAAGCATTGGGAGCAAAAAGGGTTGCAGCCCTGACCTGTCTTCACACCACCACCATACCCTATGGTATGACTTCTATGAAAGGTATGTGGTACAATGGAGTTTCTTATAACCCTGTCCCTTTTGGGACATTAATCTTCTCAGTGCCAGAGGAGTACGCAACCCATTGCTTTGCAATGCGTTGCTATTTCCCTCTGGCACTCAAAGGGTAAAGTTCTCATCACATTGAGCCATGGTGGGGGCCTATTGGGTGTCACCAGAGTTTACTTTAACCTGCCACACTATAAAGAACAGGTACTGGGGACAAAGGCAATATGCCATTATAACTTCCATACTTGGTGGGCTTCTTTCATGGGTCATTATTTGTTTCCTTTCTAACAGATTACAGTACAGTCTCCAGCACACAGTGTTAAGTATTACTTGTCTGCCAATTGCAATCTCTCAGCGGAAGGTTTAATGCCTCCTTGAGGTCAAAAACAGGTGGCAGGGGCTTCTGAAGGTCAATGGGACTCATGCACATGGTACAACCCCTGCATATGGACAGAAGTAGGGTATTTTAAGTACAGAAACATCAAGGTCTTGGCACACAACAGGATGTCCAATGGTGGCCATTATTGAAACAAAAAAAAATCAAAATGGCTGATATGATCAATGTAACAATTCTCGTAAGAGATCGCTGGAATATAACCAGCTATGGAATAAGGCAGCGGTTCCGAACCTGTACCCTCAGGGCCCACTAACAGGCCAGGATTTGAGCAACACAGGTGTTCTAACAAGGAAATCCTCAAATCCTGGCCTGTTAGTGGGCCCTGAGGGCACAGGTTGGGAACCTCTGGAATAAGGGGAGAAGGAGGGGGAAAAAATTACAGAAAATATTTTGAAATCCCATATCTTACATTTTTATTGATAATTAAATCAAGCTCGGTGTTGAACTGCTGCTTTCTTGTAACCATCTAATATATATCCAACTCTTCCAGGTCATTACATTTCTCATGCATTGAGATCCTCTTTCTTCACTGTGAAGTTAACCCATCAAAGCATAAAACAGTGGATAGGATGGCACAGCACACTGGAAGGCACATACTTTGTAGCTTCTCTTTTGAATCCACTGAAGATATTATAAGGCATCAGACCACACGTTTCAAATAAAAGACTGAGAAACTCTACTATTTGCGGTTCTGTTTGCTTAGCTGGACCCACCCACTTAGAACTTACCTGCACATCTGGTTGCTCACTTTGGCCTATATGGCGCACCTTCCTGCTGCAGTGGTTATGAATTTGCACTCTGGTGCCTTCAATAGTGATGCACTATATGATCCTAGTTTTGAACATCCTCAGCCTGCTTAACTTCTGCTACCAGTCCACAACCTTAAGCGATTATATTTAGTTAACTTTAAAGAATTAAATGCTGCCTTAGGTTGTACTAGTCATTTTGTTTTGTAGCAATTTTTTTCTTGATGAATTAACCTTTGTTCGTGGAACAGACTGGCAATTCATTTGTGCAGAGGCCACACACTGTCACCTCTAATGGTACAGCAAATCAAGAAGTTTGTCATCTAATAGCTAAATTAGCATAAAGCACCACATTGCCATCAAAACTTAAGCTCAAATGGTTAACTACTGGACAGTGCTGCAGAAACAAGATGCTTTATAAAATGGGAACAGGTCCACTTTAAACCGTTCCTAATACTGTCTGCAGCCAGCCCAACACCTCAGGCTGATAACCCACTGTTTTCTGTTAGCACTCGCCTTTCCTGAACTGTACCCACAACCTTCTACACAGAGTATTATTCAAAAGTGTGAACACGTATTGCCCCAGTCATGCAGAGTCTCCTACTGATTTTTCTAGGCACATAAGCCCATTGATATGAACGTACAATAGTATGATCTTAAAGCAAACCAACTGCACCGTAAGATACAAGTTAAACATTTTCCACATATTTAAACAGAGCTTTTTAACCTCTTGAATGCTAGAGGGATCTAACACATTGCAGAGCAATGTGTCATACCTCTTTAGCAAACAAGGATTTAAAAGTTCAATTTAAATCAACTAAATGTATTTGTCCCTTATGGCGAAGTTTGTCTGCCCCAGAATTGCACTACTTCACTTGTATACATATGGCCCATTGACTGTTAAAACTGTCTCCAATACTCCACTCTACCCCTACTAGAGATGCTCTTTTTAACCCTTTGAGTGCCAGAGGGGTATGCAATGCATTACAAAGCACTCAAGTGGTTAAATGTGGCACTCAATGGGTTAAATGTGACCTTAAAGGAAGTACATCAGGGCAAGGGTTCTCTTAGACTTTGTTTTATTAACTTATATGAGGCTGTGTAACCTTCCATAAGGTGGGCTCCTATCCCTAGACCAAGGTGCAGACTTTCTAGGGACCTGGAATCGCTAGAGGATGACTTTCTACCTCACCCGTTATTTCTCCTTCTCTGCTAGACAATGCCCTAGCAAAAAATATAGGAGCCGGAAAACTGATGAATGTTCCAGTCTGAGTGCAAAGGTCCCTTGAGTATACCTTTTTGTCTGTCTATTGAGTAGCAACTTGCTGAGGACTGTGGTATTGTTCCACTCTACTCTTTGTTTCTGTTAGCTCCTACTCCCATTCTCCTCCTTATAGAAGTAACCACCTTAAATATAAATTTGAGTAAATTAAAACCAATTTAATCAGGCCCATTATGGGCCCACGCGCCTTTAAGAAAAGAACAATGATGGTGGCCATATTG
Source organism: Rhinophrynus dorsalis (assembly GCA_037306005.1). Lineage (NCBI taxonomy): Eukaryota > Metazoa > Chordata > Amphibia > Anura > Rhinophrynidae > Rhinophrynus > Rhinophrynus dorsalis. The sequence continues at coordinate 124,058,981 of CM074722.1, forward strand.
GATGGGGCATTGGCTGTAAAATGCCAGGCACATACTGTGTACAACCTTGGACAGCTGGTAATTCTGTGGGAAACCAGTACATTGTATGAGCGAAATGTGGTCACTGCATAAGCCAGTAAAACCGGCAGGCAGGGCCCCATTTAAAACAACAAAAGCAAAAAACAAACAAACAAACAAAAAAACAACAAAAGCATGCAGACCTCATGGGGGACATCAGGACCCCCCTCCTAATGCCCCCCCCCAGATATTGAACTCCTATGGAATTTGGCTGGGAAATCAATAACTTAGAAGGTTATAAGCAAGCAGGACCCAAACTCTCAGGTAGGAGCAAGCAGAACCAGAGAAAGCCTTCCAGGTCATGTCATAAGTGGTACCAAAAGCTTTACCCAATCCTGTTCACTCCTACCCTGTACTTTGGGTAGAATGGAAGCAGAAGAGCCACACTGTGTCGCCTTTATTGATCTCCAAGCCAATTTTGGGTGGGGTCCTGATGCATCCCAGGTGGTCTGAATTAACCCTTTGAGGTTTAAAAATACATTCAAATAAAAAAATAAAAGGAAAAGAAAAAAAATGTGCCGTTGGAAGTCACCTCTCATATACTGTCATACCCCCAGCCTGATTTTGCAGACCCCTGCATACACACTTTAACCCCCCCCCCCATCTTGTGCAACTGGTAGTCACTAAATCACACATATACTTCCTGTGCCTTTGGAGCCATCTCCTGGCACCTATTACAATATGTCAACCCATGCCAGTGGGGTTCCATTTTTCTAGGGCTGTCCCTAGGTACTGGATAAACTAGGAAATCTCATGGGGTTGAAAGATTTTTGTATATTTGAAGTGACTGAAGTGTATTTTTCTCATAGCATTACATTCTGGAAAGAGTTGTACACACTAGCCAAGGTGTAAAAAGGCCTAAGTGTATGCCTTATTGACCTTTTTAGTGCATGCAGGTAGTTTTATAAAAGTGGCAGGTGTTTGATAGTGTTTCTGACACCCCCTATGGTGTGTCAACCCATAACAACGGGTGCTATTTTCTACTTATGCTGGTAGAAAGTACTGATTACAGTAGAAAATTCCATAGTTTTCAAAGATTCACCCTCATTTGATGCAGTTGAATATCTATGTTCCAAAATTGTACAACTTTTCTTAATATATCTAATAGTTAGGACCATTTTAGTGCAGGCAGACTATTTAAAAAAAAAAAAAAAAAAAAAAAATATGTAGGGGTCCTTTTATGCTTCTGACACCTCCTATGGTATATAAAGCCATACCAATAGGGTACCATTTTTCTTGGGGAAGTAGTAGGTAATGAATGCGGTAATAAATTACATCGTTTTCGAAAATTTCAGCACATTTGAAGGGGTAGAAATGTAAAAAAAAAAAAAAAAAAAAAAAAAAAAAAAAAAGCCTTTATTTTTTCCCTTGGCACTACATTCTGGAAATGTTTGTGCACACTAGGTTATGGGTAAAAAGGCCAGTTATCCCACATTTGATGCAGTGTGACATCTACTTTCAAGAAATATATAGTTTTTTATAGTTATTCAGCTATTTTAATGCAGTTTTACCATGTGACCACTGGAATGTGCATTTTATTTAATGAAGTTGAAAATATCATTTTGCTCTCCTGGTAATCAGGGCTCTCCACAGACCACGTAGTTAAAGCTATACATATTTAGTATGTTTGTTCTTGTGGGATTCAGGTCTTTTTCAAATAACTGAAACTTTCAAAGTCAACATAAACGTTTTTGATATATAGTGTTTGATTTTTACAAAAAAAACAAACAAAACTGAAATTTTGTACTTTGTATTTGACATCATAGATTGTCACATGACGCAAAATTTAGTGCTTATGGGGAGCCATGAAAAAGCTGAATTTGTTCTGATACAAAAAATATATAGTTTGCCAAAAATGCCTAAACAGATGGATGAATAGCAAAAATGCTCAAGGTGTATCTGACCTTCAGGGTACAGAAAATTCCCTAATCCTTTGGCACTGAACGGGTTAACGTTCCTGCAGCACTATGAAAAGGGGCTTACACTTCTTTAATTTAACTATTGAGTGGGGATATACTCAGACGGTCCCACCATCACAGAGGCAGCAGTCAGACATGACCTCTGGAGAACCATTAATATAGAGTGAATGCTATATTTCCCATGAGGGAGATACGCAGCTTCTTTTCTGTTAAACATGCAGGTCTTGGTACCTGTTCCTTCTCAAGAAAGATTCAAGAAATCTATTCCAGCCTTTTCATAGTTCCCAAAATAGATGGTGGCTGATGTCCTTTTTTTTTTACTTACACCAGGTTATGGATAGTGGCAATGACTAAGCCTCAACAGTCTCTGTCCAGGGGGTTTATATCCACCCTAGATAAAGGACACATAACTGCATATTCCCATCCATGTAGATCACCCATTCAAAAGGTTTTGGCGGTCTGGGCTGCTGACATTCATTATCTGGACATTTTTCTTACTCCCTCTCTGGACAGCGTTTTGTTAACGCATGCTTCAGACTGAGACGTGTGTCCATTGTGGAACAACAGGTTTGGGTACTCCACTTCAAGAAATCCGCTCTGGTTCCATTGTAAGTCCTTCACTTTCTCAGCTTGAGATTCAACACTCTTCAGGAAAAGGTAAGTCTGCCAAAGGACAAGATTTATTCTTATAGGCAGGTATTTCAGGTCACTTACCTCACCCATTGGCAATGGGTTTAAGGTATCTGGATCTGGTATCTGTCTTGGAGGTGGTCACCTTTGCCCAATGCCACACTCAGGAACTACTGCTGGAGATATAGGCAACAGTGTCATCTCCCATGTTATGTCTCTATCCAAATCTACATTGATAGCTCCAGATGTCTCATCTGTCACTGAGATGGCCACTTGTCATGGTCATGACCAATTCCAGCCTGACAGGCTGGGGAAACACCTTAGGCCATTGAATAAGCTCAGAGTCTTTGTACAGGTAGAGTCTGTGTATCAACATCATGAAGCTTAGGGCGATTATTTTACTTTGCTTTTTTGGTCTTAGGCCCTCCAAGGTTTACCATTGGAGATTCAGTCCAACAATGTGATGGCGGTGGCCTATATACAAGTGCCAAAGAGGGATCAGGAGTGCAGCCACATGATTCTCATTTTAGTGGAAGCTCACGTGCAAGCTCTCTGCCATTCATACATTCCAGGGGTAGATGTTGTACCAACCTTTCAACCATTAGAGGCTGAATCCTGGGATTTGGGAAGTGAACCAGATGGTGTTCAACTTCATAGTAAATCTGTGGGGTCTTCCAGCTGTGGATCTAATGTACTGTTGAACACAAGGTTCTAGTTTTACTCCAGATCCCGGGACATTCTTGCTCTTGCAGTGGGCGAGATTGTTATTCTTTGATATGTTCCCCTAGCATATGTGTTTCCTTCTGATTCTTAGGGTATTAAGGAAATTCAGGATAGAGTGTGCTCATGTCAATCTGATAGACCCATTCTGGGCTTGCCAATCCTGATTCTTGGTTCTTCTCCATATATAAGCAGCTGAGCCATTTTGGCTTACTCTCCTTCCGAACATCTTGATTTCAAGTTCTGTGTGTCTCACTGAGAAGATAGCATCCTTAGGGAGAAAGGTTTCTCTTATTGACATTGACACTATGATGATAGCTTGCAAGCTGGTGTCATCCAAGGCATACCGTAGCGTATGGTCCTTGTTCTAGGCGAGATGTGAGGACCAGCAGTCGAGGCTGCATCCACTTCCTCTTTCATATTTCTTAATGTTTCTTCAGGATGTCCTGCAGCACAGGCTTGATCTTAAGGTCTAGATTTCCTCTGTCTTTTCAGAAGCATATTGGCTTATTACTGGTTGTGCACTCTATGTGCAGGGTGGGATTCATACCTACCCATTCTTTCAGGATCTCCCTCCTCCATGGGACTTGAACTTAGGAGTGCTTTGGAAGGTTCCTTTTGAGAGTCTCCTTTCCATTCTGTCCTTGACTCTTAAGACATCATTCCTGCTTGTGATTGTGCCTGTTGAGAATGTGGCTGAACTACATGCTGGTCTTTCAGTCTGATAAGGTGGTTTTGAAAACTTCTGTATGTGTTTTCCTCTAAGATTGTTAGAGGAACTAAACTAGAAAAAGTTAATTCCTTCTTTGTTCTGCTCCATCAACATGCAGGAGCTTCCTTGTTTGAGCATAGTTAAGTGCTTGAAGTGCTACTTTCATTACACATATCCTTTCTGCAAATCGGACTGACTTGTCATTCCTGAGAGCCCTTGTTCAGGGCAAGCTGCATCTCAGGTGACAGTGCTTTCCTGGATTACAGCTCATTCCAGAGAGGTGGGTGCTTCCTGGTCCTGCACGTACTAGGTCTCTGAGCAGCAGTTGTGCAAGGAAGCAATATGATGGTCTTTTCATACATTTGTTAATCAACAACATGTTAATGATCTGGCTTTGGCTGAGGCCACTTTTTGGAGAAAGCATCTTACAGTCTGTTGGGCCTGTGTTCATATCCTTTTTACCTCCAGTATCCAGGTGTTTATTTTCTGTATTTTTTGGGTTTTGAAACCTGAGATTGTATCTGTTCCAATTCCTCTCTTTGAACTGGACTGTTTTGATGGTTTTTTCTCTCCCTCCTTGGAATGCTGGTGGATAGTATTAGTATTTTCATGGTTCCTTTGTACTACACGTTGGACAAGAGAAGGGGATTTTGTACTTAGTGGTAAATGTTTTTCTCTAGCATGAATTGGGATGCAGGAACCATGTGGTATAAGAACATGCTTAAAAGAGGCAGGGCACTCTAGCTGAAACTCCTCCCACTTCCAGGTGCCTATACTATACTATACCTACTCCAAAAGAGTGTCTCTCAGGAGGTTCAGTGTTTCCCTTCTCCGTGGAAGAAATTCATCAACTTTATTTCTACTTCTACACTTATTTGCTGGGTGCTCTTATGTTGTGTACCTTAACGTCACCCTTAACCATTACTAGTTCAGTTGGGACAAAAAAAATTAATAATAAGGGTGAAGGCCCAAGCTCAGCAGGTGGCTTAGAGGGAAGAAGATGAAGTTCATTCTGAATGAGCTTCCAGGGATAATTACCTCAGGTGATATAGTCCATGCAGGGCTCTCTTCCATAGTGTGATGGGATCGAATTTTTGGGCACAGAAATTATTTAAGGCATTGACATGCTTCAACCAGTTAAAGTGTAAATGGCCACTTTATTGTAATGCATTCACTGCTCTTTAACTTCTAAGCTTAGCTGTTGGCCGAGAGCTAACAAGCCCTGTTATCCTGCTGAGAGGGAGTCTCCTTTGAGGAAAAGTATTCAGGGCATAATGGGCTATACCATTACATTTATTCCGGTAGCGTTCTCCTTCTTTTAATCTGGAGGTGAATGCTACATGGGGATAAGGCCATACGTTTCTTTCCTCTTGGGGACTTGTAGTGTGCATGTTACATGTGTAAGCCTGCTTCCTTACCTATGAAGGAAAATGGATCTCAGTGCTTCCCTTCTAATTCCTTTGGAGTAGAAATCCTCATATTGCCATACTGTTCTTTTTAGCTCCATTGGGGCATCACTATTACTACATTAGTCCCTTAGGAAGCAGAGTGCTTAAGGGGTTAAAGAACAAGGGATTGAGTGATTCAGTCATTCAAACCATGCTAAGAGCTCGCAAACCTGTTTCAGCCAAAATATATCACCAAATTTTGAAGATATATTTTTCTTTCTGTAATCACAAAGGGATAAACCACTATATTTCCATCTTCCATCTATGCTAGAGTTCTTACAAACGGGCATTGAAAGTGGTCTAAAGCAGTGATTCTCAAACTTATTTTGTTCAAGACACCGTTATCATTCAGTCTAGAACAGAGGTTCTCAACCCATGCCCTCAGTGGCTACTAACAGGCCAGGACTTAGTAATTTCCCTTCTAGAACACAAGTGTGTTGATCAGAGGCTCAGTCATTTTGATTAACTCACCTGTGCTCTTAAAAGGAAATTCTCAAATCCTGGCCTGTTAGTAGCTACTGAGGGCACGGGTTGAGAACCACTGGTCTAGAATTTTCAGGGAACACCTATCTTATAGGTTAATTGTCAAGGAGTAATTAAGTGTACAAATACATAGATATATAGTTATTTTTAGGTTTTTCAATCAGAATAACAAAAGCAAACATGCTGAATTTCAGCATTCTTGTTTTAATAAAGTCATTATACAAAAGAAGGGGCACCCTAAATGGATGCCTAAGGCACACAAAACAGAGCTGGGTCATGGGCAAGGCACCCTAGGAGCCTGTCTAGGGCCTGGTCAGGTTGGGGGGTCCCACAAAGCCAATTTTAGCACTAAGACTCAGTGCTAACATCGGCATTGTGTGCAGCTTCCTGACAGAAACAGCGATTGGCTGGCTATAACAGCCAATCACAATGTGTGCTGCAGACAGCTGGGCGGGCTTAAGATCTCCGGTAGAGCAGTAAGGGAACATAAGTGTGTGAGAAGAATTATGAGCGTTATGTTATGTATGGCTAGACATGATTTATTAATTTTGTGTTGAGAGAAAGCAAACGGTACCATTCTTCCTAGAGGCTCACTGTGTTTTTGAAACCGTGTAACAACAGCTTACCTAGACTGGTATGATCTAACTTGGTCTTCCTCCAGAGGTAAAATGCAGCTTGAAGGGGTTAACATTTTATTGTCTTGACAGATGTTAGTGTAACCCCTCTGGGATCACAGTGATTTCTGCTGCCACTGACTATCCTGCAGTTCCTGTGGAGTGGCCAGCCGATGGCGAGCTCTTATGCACATGGATCGATATTCAGGACTCCATTTTAGTTTGGAGTTGGTTTTAGAGCTGGGTTGAAGTGAGTGAAGGAGCCTCTTCTAAGCAGGGAATGCTGACTTGCATAGGGTTTTAAGATATATTTAAGATAGTTCTGTGTCAGTTTTATTGCTCACTTAAATATGTTCCCAACTAGGCCCCACATCCATACCCTGGATGCCCAGCTGGGTGGAGGCACTACTGCAGTCATGTACCCCAACTCCCAGGTAGCGGAGGCTCAGGATCGGCCTACAGAGCACAAGGAGGTTTCTGGGGTAATGGACCACAGGGGTCTCTGTGGGCCTACGCAAAACCCTGTTACATTAGGAAAGTGTTCCTTTCAAGAAGTATTTTATCTCTGGAGGAAGAGGGAAATGCTTCCATTTGATCAGAGCAATCCTGATAAACTGCTACATTTCAATAAAATGAGTGGAACCTGTCAGGAAGGAGGGGGTGGGGGAATGCTTCAAAAAAAGCTGCAGACAAGTCAAATATGATGTTAAAACCTTAACAGTTTGAGTACCAGAGGGGTGCACAACACACTGATTTGCAATGCATTGCGTGCCTCTTTGACACTCAGAGGGTTAATGTAAACTCTGCACAGGCTACACAGCTTTCCTCCTTATTCTCCCGGCAGTAATATCTACTGTGCTTCTCCACAACCACCTGCCAATCAATGGCTGTACTTACCCATCAATCACAATATAGACTGAAGCCTCAAACTGGATGGGTTCACTTTTAAAAGGTTGCACACAAAAGAGCGCGCGACCACTTAACACATTCACCATGTCACCTGCATAAAACACATTTGCACATGCACTGTATGACAGTGCAAGATTTTCATGTCGCTTAGGGAATGGTCGCACTTAAGAATTATAGAGCTGGTGATTCTGCTCACCTCCACTATATTCTGTTTAACTATATGTGCATACCGTCCCCAGATTTAACATGTGTATCCACCGAAGGAGCCTTGTTTGTTTTTTTTTTACTTCTGTAGCAGTCTTTTACAAGCTGCTCCGGTCTCTCTCTCCCCTTCTGTGCTCCCCTCCTCCCTATCATTCTGCACTCAGAGAAGGGGAGAGGGAGGCAGGAGCGGCTTCCAAAGTATTGGCCTCCTATTAAAGACATTCAATTTGAAAGATCCTGTTTCTCTCTCCCCTTCTCTGTGTGCAGAATGACAAGGAGGAGCTGAGCACAGAAGGGTAGAGAGATACCGGAGCAGCTTGTAAAAGACTGCTGCAGAAGTTACAAAAAAAACCCCCCCCAAAAAACTGTTAAGGCTTGTTTGGTGGATGCCCATATTAGATTGGGGGACCGTATGCACATACAGTTAAATGGAATAGAGTGGTGGTGAGCAGAATCATTGTAAGTGCGACCATTCACTAGGCGACATGAAAATCTCGCTCTGTCATGTAATGCGAGATTCTCATGTCGCCATTTTTATGCAGGCGACATGGTGAATGTGTTAAATGTTGCACGCTCTTTTGTGTGCAATATTTTAAAAGGATACCGACTGGATGGAGGCTGTGGCTCTGATTGTACCTGTTCATGTTGTTGGATACTTATCTGGGATCCAAAGGCTTACATGTTTAATCTGGTAGCAATGTGGGCTCAGCAGGCTACTTTTAACTAGTCTGCGGATTACTAGGTTTACCAATTGTAAACTCTGTGGTATAACTCCATATCAGTTGTAAGCACTGTATATCATTAGTGTAGCTCCATTTGAATTGTAAGCTTTGGAATCAACTGTATAGCCCCATTTCAGTTATAAACTTAGGGGAATTACTAGTGTATCCCCATTCCAGTTTCAGTTCTGTGATATAATGTATAGCCCTATTTAAATTGTAAGTTATGTGAAATCACTTGTGTATTCTCATTTTAATTGTAAGCTCTGTGGAGTCCCTAGTGTAGCCCCATTTCAATTGTACGCTCTGTGGTGCATTTTAATATATTTACCCCTTAGATGCTGAAGAGTGTCCAATGCATTGTTTTTAAATGCTTTAGTGACCTCGCTGGCACGCAAGAGGTTAAAGCATTTATTTATTTTTTATTCTGCCATCCATACCAAGGAAGTTAAACCGTTACCAAATAAGGTTGCAATTCCAGTATTAGCCCCAATCCAATAAAAATTGTGCTTGATGCCATTAAGTCTATGGAAGACAGAGGAAGAGGTTCAATTGTCACAAAAGGTGGCAACTCTCTTCGCAAATAATCTGCAATTCGCAGTGGATAATGCTGAAATTGTAGTTTATTGTAATTGTCAGTTATTGAAAACTCCACTCAAACTGACAGAGGGCCTTTTAGGTACAGCATGGATTTCTATATATACTTTTTTAACCTTGGGAGAATGTCTAGTGTAGTTTTGTTTGCTTCCAGCATTCTGCTGCTTTGATTAGAATCTCCTGCTAAAACTGGTTTGGTGCAGTTCACTGCAAGACAAAGATAAGCAAGTATATGATTTATGACTCAAACTATAAGTCACACAGATGTGCCATCTACTGTAACAAAGGCAATAGTCAGCAAAAAGACAATAAAGGAGATGGTTTTCAGTGGAAGGGAATAAACACACCAGTCAAATACAAGCTCAAGAGGGGAATAACTGGCTCTTAAAGGGATAGTAATACTTAAAATGTACAAAAAAATATGTTGTAGAGTTTATCCCCCTGAGTAAAACAAGGGCACTCCCACTGCTGAAAGGCGTTTCATTCAAAAGTTATTAATTTTCAAAGTTGAATTTTTCAGGTGCAATATCACAGTGGCCTGAATTTGTATAGTGGTGCTGTTGCTACACCATCCTATGGAGATTTATGGTCAACTGACCAGAGCTATCCATAGGATCGTGTAGCAACAGCGCCACTGTACAATTTCAGGCCACTGTGATATTGCACCTAAAAAATTCAACTTTGAAAATTAATAACTTTTGAATGAAACACCTTTCAGCAGTGGGAGTACCCTTGTTTTACTCAGTGGGATAAACCCTACAACATATTTTTTTACATTTTAAGTATTACTATCCCTTTAAAGGAATAGAACAATGCATTGTGTACCTCACTGGCATTCAAAGGGTTAAAGTGATTACATATTCTCCAAAACAGATTACAGGCAATTTTACATAAACAAAACTCCTGTTCCCAGGGTTTCCGGTCATGGGCTGAAAGCAGAGATAGTGGTACAGTTACACCATCCCCACAGCACATAGGACTGATGAAAGATGAAGTTTTTACCACCATAAGTTACAGTACACCTATATACAAAATACAGCTCCTTATAATTGGGGTAACTGGAGACAGAGCACTTCATAACTCTTAAAAGATTTTAACCCCTTAAGGACCGGGAAAATCTGAGGTTGTTTTCCCTTAAGGACCGGAGCAATTCTGACCTTTTTGACTATGTCTTTGTTCAACAGTGTTTTCCCTCTTAGGCTTTTATTCCACCCCCCATAAATGATATACTGTTTTTCTACGCACAAATAGGGCTTTCTTTTGATACCCCACTTATATAGATAACCCACCATTTACTTTATGAAAATTTAAAAATAACTCAAAAAAACACCATTTTTGATTTTTCTCTTGGGATCAATTGGCCACAAAGGGTTACATTTTCATGGAGACTGCATGAAAAGTATGACCGGTCAGTCATACCTACAAAAAAGCACAGTTTAAAGTGGCCACTGTCCCCCCTGGGTGAAAATCCCCATGTCCCTTTTTCCCCACACTATTTTGACACTTTTTTATACCTGGCATTTGGTGGTGTATATAAGTGTATTACATGGCTCCACAACAATCACACTTGCAATATTGTTTAGTTTATATAAATTTTTTTTTTTTTTAAATAAAATTTTTTTTTTTTTTTTTTTTACAAAAAAAAAAAAAAAAATTGTGTGTTGTGTTTTTTTTTTTAATTTAAAAAAATTGACCTGCATTTAGCCAGCCTCCTGCACCAGCAGTGGAGGGGTTAATACCCCCAGCTGCTGTGTGTGTTTTTTTTTTTTTTACCACTAGGTGTCTCCGGTCTATTTCTGTCTCCCTTACTTTGATAGCAAGGGAGACAGAAAGAGAGGAGACACACAGAGGTAAGCATGCGTTGTGTGCTTACCTCTGTCTCAGAATGCCGGTACATGTGATCGCTGATACAGCAATCGCATGAACCGGTAGAAGAAAGAAGAGCTGAGACTGAATGCCCCGGTCTCGGAGCGCTCAGTCTCAGCCTGGAATTAATGATAGCAGCGTGCCTCCGTGCATGCTGCTATCATTTAAGCCATGACAGTCCTGGACATTCATGGGTCATTAAGGGTATAACAACCCATGACTGTGCAGGACCGTCATGGGTCCTTAAGGGGTTAAAAAACACATGCAAACTCTAGCACAGCATGAAAAGGCTTACATATGTAAAAGTGGTTTCAATACTATTCAAATATGTAGCTTTATGTCAGTCTTCCTTTAAAGGGATAGTAATGTTTCATAATAAAAGAAGCTCTAATTAATCATCATAGTATTTGGACTTGAGAATGTTATTTCAGTTCTGTCAGAGTTGTAATACAGGAGTAATTGAATGATAAAGTGTCCCCCTCCTGCCCCTTTTACTGATGTAACACTGCTCAGCCAGAGCAGAAGGGAGGTGCCCAGCTAGATTGCAGAGAGGGACAATCTTCAATTAACTAGTTGAGTGTCAGAGAGGTACACAACGCATTGCTGTGCAATGCGTTGGTACCTCTCTGGCACTCAAAGGGTTAAGATAAGGGAAAAACCTGAAAAATGTGTCAATGGGGCAGGGCTTTCATTGTTCTCATAGGAAGAAGATTGTCCCCTGCTGTTATCTGTCTGGTCTATGGACTGCATTCCACATCTGAGAAGAGATGGCTTACACTAGGTAAAACGGGCAGGAGGGGAAACTTTGCTTGTGAATATCTCTCAAACCATAAAGGTTTGAGAGATAAGACTTATAGTGTTCATGTTTTTTTAATGCCTACAAAATAAAGATAAAATGAAGTGTTACTATCCCTTTAAGAGGAAAGGGCCTCTTTCATTTACTGCATAAGCCCCTTATTCTTACAAGGATAAACTAGCTATTCTGGAGATTACCAACTGAAAATTCAAAAAAATGGCCAGACTTAACTCCTTGAATACCAAGTTTCCAACACTCTTTCCCAGGAGTTGAAAATCCCTAACATTCATGTTGTTAAAAAGCGCAATTTAAATAGAAATGTATACCCAGTGCTGCAGAATATTTCCAACATAATTTCTTCTCTAAGTTCCTGAATACAGGCCAAGGTATCCAGTTTTCTATTTGTATCTACCTGGCATTCTTCCTCCAACCCATTTGCTCAACATTTATGATTGACCTTTCACCTTATGATAAAAGTAACACATTGGTGTTACCTTGGTGTTGCAGAAATGCCCACCTATTGATCATTCCAAGCAACATCTTTGACCCCAGCCCCCCAAAAGTACTCAAAAGGGCTGATTGTCCAAATTACGATTTTTGGTATTGCGGGTAGGTTTAACCTGGATTAGGGTGGAGAGTAGGCAAGGTTTACCTCTAAATGGGGTGTAAAGTGTGCAGGGTTACCAGAGGACTCTGCACACATGGGTTTCCCCATAGACCCGGTACTTTAAGTCAGTCACATTGCAACAGGTGAGCCATTTCAAAAGCATTCAGCATCACTAATGTTTTAGCCATTTTGGGATTAAAAGCTAAATCTTTAAAACTATTGTCCGAGACAAAAGAAGATAGTACTAGGTGGTAGGAGTAGCAGTTGGGATTGCAATACATTGCTTCAACAGGTTACTAAAAGGCTTAGGAAGCAATATTTGATAAATAAATCAGTTCTCTATCCATGCACAATCTTGAAGCAAGTAATGAAAGTAGTGTCTCAATCATTACTGGTGACCCTAAAAATTATGACGAAATAAATTCAGAGAAGGATGTCTCTCTCTGCAGAAATTTGCACACACTAAGTGAAAGGGTTTAAAAGTGGCAGATGAGGTTTAATATAAGCGTAAGGTTATGTATAAAAGGTGCTGCTGAAACAGACATGCTACATATATACTAAAATTACCTCTATATAAATGGTGGGTAAGACCTAGAATATGAAGTAAAGTTTTGGATACTAGTTTTTTAAAACATACAAAAATGTTTTTTTTTTTTTTTTATATATATATATATATATATATTTGTTTTACTTACAGATAACAGATAAATCCTTTCAGTCCATTGAGGCGGGATGCAGGAAGCATGGGTTTTGGAGCGTGCTTTTAGGAGGCAGAGGATTCTGAATAAAACTCTTCCTACTTCCTGATGGTTATTCTCCTCCTTCTGCAGCTTTACCATTGTTTTGGTTTAGCAAAGTCAGGAAGGGGATAGACACTAAAACAGCTGCCAAAAACGGCAGGGCACCTCTCCACATTAGTTTTCTGTGGGAGGGATGCCCTGCATCCCTCAATGGACTAAGTTAAAAAAAAAAAAAATCCCCTTTTTTCTAGCGTCATTGAGGGATGAAGGGACTATGGGGACATCCCAAAATTAGCTGGAGGGAAAGAAATGAATGCCTCTTGCGGTCAAAACTGGCATCTTGAGATGCAAAAAAAAGGTAAACATTGCATAACTTTGTGAACAGATGACCATGTTGCTGCTTTGCACAACTGGTCGACAGTAGCTTGGTTCTTCAAGGTCCATGATGTATATTGATGGACCATGTTGAATGAGCTGTGATTCTGAATGCTGCTGCTGCAACAGATTTCAGTCTATATGCTTGTCTACTAGTCTTTTTAAGCCATGCGGCAATAGTGGTCTTAGATGCTGGTCTGCCCTTCTTAGGGTCTTATGGAATAATAAATAAGGTATCTGATGTCCTTAAGGATTGCATAACTTGGGACATTTTGTCATAGGCATCTCACTATGCTAATGTATGGAGATTCGTCCTTTTTGTTAGACAGGTTAGGACACAATGAAGGAAGAACCACTTCTTGATTTGTGTGGAAAGCTGAAACCACTTTTGGTTGGAACTCTGGAACAGTTCTCAAAACAACTATTTTGATGAAAGAGAAGATGTGGTGATGCTCTGAGTTCTATCTGATACATTCGCAGTAAGAAACACTGTCTTGAATGCCAGGTCTTTAAGAGAGGCTGATGATGGTTCAAACAGAGATAACTAAAGATTCTAAGTACTAAATTCAAGTTTCATGGTGGAATAGGGACTCTGTATGGAGGAACTATTCTGTTTATCCCCTGAATAAATGTTTGAATTACATGGATATTGTCAGTTTTTCTCTGAAATAGAACTCACAACATTGAAATATGAACTTTCAGGGAGTTAACACTTAGACCCTATTCAAGGTCTTTTTGTAAGAACGTGAGGAAGACATCAAAGATCTTTAATTCACATCTCTCTGTGTGAACACTTTCTTTATTCTTAGGAGGATTCTGGGAATCCTAGCTAGTGGATGAAAGACATACACTCTTCTAATTCCTTGGAATCATTAGGGCATCCACTGTTTCTTCTTGATGCCATCATGTCTATTTATGGTACTCCCCAGCGGAGGAATATATCCTGTTTTAATATCCATTCCCCTGGGTCTGTAGTCTGGCGGCTGATGGAATCTGCCTCCTTATTTCCCCCTCCTGGGATGTATATGGCCGACATGATTTTCCAGCCAGAGGAGGATTTTTTTGTACTTCCCTCCAGGCGGCCTTGCTCTTTGTTCCTCCTTGGTGACTAATATAAGCCAGCTACTGCTGTGGCATTGTCGGACTGAATCCGAATGGTAAGGTTCTTCATAATTTTCATCCATGTCGACAGCGTGTTGTACATTGCACCTAACTCCAAAATGTTTACAGGTAGATGTATTTCCAATAGAGTCCATTGACCCTGAATGTACTGATGTTCATACACGGGTTCCCCATCTGAACAGACTGGCATCTGTTGTGACTATTTTCCATTCCATTATCAAGAATTGTTTCTGTGAATAGGATTAGACGTGAGCCACCACTGTACAGACTGTTTGGTGGTCTGTGATATGGTCATCTTGCGGTGAAGATGGTTTGGATCAATTGCAGAGTAGTTCTGATTGTAATGATCTCTTGTGAAATTGAGCAAAGGGAACTTCCTATTTTGTGGCTACCATTTTTCTTACAATCTTCACTCAATGCCTGACTTCTGTTTGAGTGAGAAATGTGTTGTAAGGTATTAGTCCCAATAACAGTATCTTTTGTGATGGAACCAAATGAGATTTGTTTAGGTTGATAATCCAACAAAGATTCTTCATTATTTGCAATGTTAGATGAAGATACTTTTGACATAGTTCCTAAGATGGAGCTTTTCGTAACAGATTGTCCAGGTATGGAGTCAGGTTTACTGAAAGTGTTTGTTTTGAAATGCAAACTGGAAATAGTGTTCGGGCTATATCGGTATGTGGATGTATGCATCTTTGATCTCTAGGAATTGCCGAATTGCTTGATGGAATGCCTCTTGTAGTGAATTTTTCTAGGATACCCAGGACATGAAGAACGGAGGTGGTGGTGTTGTGAATAACATTCTGTATCCTTCTTGTATGAGCTGAAGTACCCATTCATCTGATATGGACAGCCTCCATTGTTGAATGCAGTGCTGGCATACTCCCCCTAATGGAGAATCTATGGGGAGCTCTGAACTCCCAACTCCATGCTGTGGTGGGTTTGGATTCAGATGATTTAGGCACTTTCGTATGAGCTCACGCTAGTTTTGTTTTACCATAACAAAAAGGAAGCTCCTGACATGTTTGTAAGGCAATGATTAGAGAAGACCTTTCATTGCAATATGCAATGCTCTTTTTGAGGTCAAATCTTCTGTACTTGTTTTTGAGTAAAAAAGGTACTTTTACCTTCAATAGCTTGACTGACAGTTTTGTCCAGTTCTGTACCAAACAATAATGAGCCCGTAAATGGTAAAGCTATAAAGGCTTTTTTTTTTTTTTTTTAAAGCTGTATGTGCATTCTATATCTTTAGCCACAAGGTACAGTGGATATGAAGTCTACACACCCCTGTTAAAATGCCAGGTTCTTGTGATGATAAAGAATGAGACAAAGATCAATCATGTCAGAACTTTCCACCTTTCATGTGACCAATAACGTGAACAATTCAATTGCAAAACAAACTGAAATCATTGAAGGGGAAAAATAAAAAAAACTGTTATTGTGGGATTAACTACTGGCAGGTTATACCAAAAGGTCTACTTTGTCTTTGGGAAACTGGTAAATACAAATTTCTTTGTTATAAGCAAGGATTTATCCAGATTACTCCATTTACTTGGTCTAATTACTCATAAACAGGAAAGGTATTTAGTATTTCTAAGATTCGAGGGATTTAGATGGATATGCTTGACTTGTTCATCTGATACTTTTAGAACTTCTAGAATTGCTTTAACCAGTGAATCTATTGATTGATAAAGGAGATGGATGCACACTCCAATGGCTTCAAGGCCTGCACTTATTTTCAGCTGGGTGTAGAAACTCCAGTGGTCTCCTGGTTGACCACACATAAATGTATACGTACAAAGGAGAACACACTCACAGCAAAGTGCAATAGAATAACAGCTATTGCTGAAGCTTTATTTATGAGAAGAACACATGCATGGTTTCGGGTGGGATCATCAATGCCACCCTTCTTCAGGCATACATTACCAAGTTTAAATATATACAAGTCTATCCACCAATCCCATTGTTTATTCCTGCATACATAATTAATGAGTAATTATCACCATCATATTAAGGTGAAACACCTTAGGGTAGAGCAATGTGTGCATATCAACAATGATCAGTAATGGTACATATTTTATATAGTGCACAACATATTAAAACAATGTAAATTGTACCCAAATAACAGCTGTAGCCCATCACATATCACAGACTCAGATTACATCTTGCAATCCATTTTCTATAGCAGAGTCCCAAGTTACCCGAATTATAAAAAAAATGTCATGCTAAAGTGCTCATTTAACCCTTTAGGGTGTTTAGTGTCCAGTTTATCAATCCAAAAGCATTCACATTATAATAGTAACCTTTGCATATTCCCACCTCTCATTGTAAATACTAGAAATAGTGGAACTATCAAACGAAGTTGTGATACATTATGCTGCATATAAAAAAAAAAAAAAAGTTTATACTGGTAGCGATTTTACCTCTGGGTTGAATTTCCTAATAGTAGACTTATGTTCGCTCAGTCTGACTTTAATCATTGTACTGGTTTGTCCAACAAATCCAAGGCCGCATGGACATTTCAATACGTAAATGAAATTTTTACTATTACAGGTACTGAAGTGCTTAATCGGAAAGGCTATGCCCTTGGATGGCTGTAGGACCGTATCGCCTTTAATAATTCCAATGCAATTGCCACAGTCTACATGGATATGTACCATTTTAGGCAAAATGTTCCCACAGGTCATATGAGGAATAATTGATTACAAACAAGGTGTATGCAAGGCAGGCTTTACAGGTGTATTAGAGTACATACTTGCCATATATTGAGGTACATCGACAGGGTTGGCCAAGTTTTAGAACAAAATCCTGTTTATTAACAGTAGTATTATATATGCCCAATACAGGACACACATTTGCACATTGTATAGAGCAGCACAGGTTAGTATTTGTTTGTACTTTAGGTTTCGGCCCAATACTTAGGTGGGGGGGGGGGGGACTGGGGAACCCTTTCGTTCTCTGCTGCTAACTATACATTCATTACATTTTATTATATGTATATATTATGGTGAGTTAGCTCAGTGAGCGCTATTCTTTTCTTTGTTCTCAATTCAATAAATATTGTCCAAGTGGACTATAATTAAGAAAATATTACGTAATACTGGCATTGCCCGAACAGAGCTGTGCTTAATGGGTTAAATTCTGCTCCAACAGAACTAGTTTTCTGAGTCATAGTAATCCATTTTGCTTCCGAGGAGAATTCAAGTGTTCACCAAAGACTGCAATATATGTAGTTCTCTATGCACCATCTGAGGAAAACTTGACAGAAAAAACTACTGTGTAGCACTCACTTCCATTGAAATTACTGTTATGTCAGATGGTCTTTCCTTGGAATGGAGATAAGCTGTGTTCTTTGTACTTCCTTAAATGCTTCTTCCCTCTCAACAATTCACTGTCCCAGTGGGACTAGTAAGTTAATTCATAATGACTCTTCCCACTACGAGTGGGCCCCCAGAAAAACGATAAAAATAAAAATGTATTCATTTCATCGCTGGAAAAGGGAATCCCTGAACCTCCCGAACCACCCTTAAAACTAATGGTAAAGCTGCAGGAGGTGATATCCACCAGGAAGTGGGAGGAGTTTTATTCAGATTGCCCTGCCTCCTAAATGCAAAACCCATGGTACTTTAATTTCTCAAGGACTCTGGAGTAAGACACATTGTTGAACTGAAAAAAGTGCAGAGATATGCAACAAAACTGATAAAGGGATTAATGGATCTGAGCATGACATGCCAGTCTTTGTTTATATTAAAGAAGGGACTTCTAAGTGGTGATTGTTCCTCAGCATTGTGTATTGGTCTTGAATACATTTTTAGTGGTAATGCTATTTACCCAAAGAGCTGAGCAAAAAACAAAAGTTCATCCATTAAGACCGGAGGAAAGAAGATGCTTTTGCCAAAAACAAAGCCAGGATTTTTTTTTTTTTTTTTTAGTCAAAGGCAGTTATGCAATTCCTTGCCTCAGAATGCAGTGTGCACAGATTCTGTAGTTTCTTTCAAAAAAGGTAATGTATTCCTTTTCAGCTCAGAATATTGAGAATTATGACAGTTTTTTATAGCAGGCTAGTTGAGCAGCCCGTGACAGGCAGCAACAGCCACGGTTCAGTCATGCTCAGTAGAGCCTGCCCTTGCCGCAGCGGATAACGGAGCAGGGCACTCCGAATTCAGACTGTAGTCCTCTCTGTGCACCGAAGGACTACGGTCTGAATTTGGAGCTCCCTGCTCTGTTTCAGCCGCGGTGTGGGCAGTCTGTACTGCACATGAGCTTCTGACAAACATACATTAGCGAATTATTATATAGGATAGACGTTTATCCAGGGATATATTCAACTGTCTTTTTGAGTCAGGAAGGACTTTTTTTTACCTACTTGGGGCTTAATTGGAAATGGTGTCAATAGGGGCGATATGGCATGGGCTGAACTTTGACATATACAAGTTAGCATATGTAGAGGGGAAAAACAATTTAGAGCTGCCGTAGCTTTTGAGGCAAGTCTAGTTTGACTCAGGATAACGCACTTAACCATTCCACCCCCATATTTAGCTTTACTATCCCTTTCATACTGAACACCAGAGTTGCTAGAGAAGCTATAGCAAGAGCTAGGATGTAGAAACATTTCCTATTGAAGGACAATTATGCACTAAAGAAAAAAGCATGGCAAACCTGGAGTAAGCCAACTGCAGAGGACAATTTCCCTTTGATTTACATGGGAAGTTTACCGCCTTGAATGATATATGGTTAAGACCTAGCACTGTAGGATTGAGAAGCCCTTTTGGCAATTTTCTTCCCTTTTTTTGCAACACTTTTCTTTGGTGCATAACGCTAGATGTTCTGTTAACTTTTACAAAGTTTTTTTGTCCCCCCCCCCCCCCCCCAGTGATGGGTCACAGGACCCGCAGACTGTACATGTAGGGGGCACACAAATTTTCTTGATAACTATGAATATATCCTGTATTGTTCAAAATATTGGTTTAAAAAAAAAAAAAAAAAAAAAAAAATCAGTGACAATACAGAGAAACAGACAGCTGTTCTTGAACTGCATGTCATTTAGACCTTAGAGGACTACAAGTTCACGCATACTAGTTAATTAGGTTTTTGTTAAAAATCTTAAGCGGCCCACACCCTGTGGTCAGGCTGGCTAGATTCTAGCCCACAGATCACCCATGCTATAGGTCTTAATGTGTGGTCAACCGTTTGAGTGCCATAGAGGTAGCTAATGCATTGCAGCGCAATGCACTGGATACCTGGCACTCAAAGGGTTAAAAACTGTGCAAAACTATGTACAGGAGAGCATGCATATGAATGAATGAAAATGTTAAGCTTTAAACACCTTTTAAGAGTGGTGTGTATTGCAAAGTATAGTACACCACTCTGATCGCTAAAAGGTTAAGAAGAAATCAGCTGCTAACCATGCAAATAATTGAACTAAATGACCACATTAGACAAAGTTTGCAGCACTGTCCGACTTTATTATGTAAAAGAAACAGCAAGGAAGCCCTAGCTTATGTGCTCATGACTCAGTGGAGGCAAAGCTGCAGCATAAAGGCACTTATGAGACACAGGGAAAACGGAGCTCTAAAAACACCACCGATTTAAGTATTTTAGCTTCTGTTCCTCTTTGGTTGGAGTGGCCAGAACACTGGACAGTACTTTCAGTGAGATTCTAATGTTAGTTTGGAAACATTCCGGCAGTGATGCAAAAGAAAAAAAAAAAAAAAAAAAGTAACCTTTTATTCCAAAACAGCTTGACCGTTACAATAAAGGTGTGTGTGCAGAATATCAGTTCATACAGGTGGTGCAGTACAGCTAGATCTCCAGTTACATATTTATTTATAATATAGTTTGTTTATCCCTCAGACATATACAAGTAAACATACTTGTAATAAAAAATAACAAACATGATTCATACTTCTCTGATCATAGACATTTTGGTCCTTATCTGAACTCCCACAATGACAGCCAATGGCTCCTGCCACTTGCACTCAGATCCTCAAAAAAGGGAAGAAAATGCAAAAAAGGGAACAATTTATGAAACCATGGTACAGCATATTTTTCTAACCCATCAAAAGTAGAGGCAGCAATAAAGTTACAGTTTGAAAGGCAAGAGAAAGAACAAGGGTCAAGAGGGAAGCTGTACTACATCCCCAATGAGCAGCCGCTCCCCATCTAGACATGCTGGAGTCAAGATCTGACAATGAATAACATTTCTTGATAAGCCGTGTCATAATTGCAGTCTAGAGCTCAGTTCTGGCTGCCATTATAGAAAGTGCACAAAGATTGCCTTTAACATTAGGAACCATAGTACCAAGAAGCTATGACCCCCATCCTAGGCAAGATTGCATCTGAGCAAGTAATGGCTTTGGTGTTTTACAAGAGGAAGACCGTGAGCGACCCTGACAGCATAGTCAGAACTGCTAAAAACAAATCTTTCCCCCTTGGAAGTTTCGGATCATCAGGAAGAGTTCTGCATGGTATTGCAGTTCAACTAAATGACGTAAGGGCAACTCTGGTAATGGGGAAAGTGGTGTGGTTCCTAATCAGCAGACTTGACATCACCAGAATCTGCTTTACCATCCAGGTCTTCATCAGATACTTCATCAACACCCTTCCTCCCGATGCGTCTTGTGACAAAGGGAACATCGCCACCACGTCTGGAAGAACAGAAGTTAGAGAGCACGTTTCATTTACAATAATATCTGGAACAATGCTAGTCAGAAACAAATCAGTCCATTGAGTAACTTGTCAATGAAGTGCCCTAGTGCTGCAAATATTTAAAGGCGAACTATCACCAAAAACAAAAATTGTCCCATGGGTTTTAACCTTTAAAACATTAACACTGTGCGTCTCTTTTACAAATCCCCTAGTAGCAGAGATATTCACTCTTCAAACATAGGGCACCTCCGCGTTCTACAGGACCCTGTATGTACCCCCCCCCCCCCCGCATGACGTCTGAGGACTTCCCAGCTGCCCCAGGGAGCACGTTGCAACTTCAACTGAACTGTAAATTGAGTTTGCTGTAACTTTAGCCCACAAAAAAAACAGCTAGGAAGGGGAGGGTGAACATGCTCCCTGGGGCAGATGGGAAGTCTTCAGATGGTACAGGGTCCCATAGAACGTGGAAGTGCCCGATGCTGAAGGGTGAATATCTCCGCTACTATGGGATTTGTTTAAAAAAAAAAAAAAAAAAAAAAAAAAACACAAAAAAACCCCAAAAAAACACAAACACCACAAACAAAAAAAACAAACACCACAGCATTAATGTTGGTTTAAAGGTTAAAACACATGGGACAATTTTTATTTTTTGTGGTAGTTCTGCTTTAAGGCTTCCCCCTCCCCATATAAAGATACTCTTCCCTTGGACATTCGCTAGAGCATTTGGAGTCCGGAGAGCCCCCTGCATTCTGTCAAACCCTTTTCCTAGGTTGTTTTTTTTTTTTTCTTTTTTTTTTCTGGTTATGATTTAGCTGCCTATACATAGAGAAGAGTGGGTAAATTCTGGAGCAAGCCACATACTACAGGGAAAATTGCCATTGATGTAAATGTAACCTTGTGAACGCTAGAAGCTTCTGACATATTGGTGTGTTTGCCCATGAAATGCCCTCTTTGTTCACAAGGCCCTATATTATACTGTGAATATAATATAATAGAGTCTTTACTTCCGGTTTGTGTTCCATTGTTTGAGCGCTCCGGGCGTGTGGCGTCTCTCCCACGTGGCGAGGTAGAGTGCCAAGTCTTTTCTGGGACGCTATGAAGGGGATTATAAGGGGAGCCTGGAGGATGGGGTAAGTGTGGATGAATATATTTATAAGTCATTTATATGCCATTTGATTTTATCTTTTGAGCCCATATTTGTACTGTTTATGCTACTGACGAAGCAGTGCTTCGAAACGAGTTTAGGCTTATTTTTTAATATTAATGTTTATGTATTTTTGAATTGGATTAAATTTTTAAGAGATCCATAGATTCCAGTCGTTTATCCAGAGATCAGTATATCTGAAGTAGGGCGGATTAAAAACCCCTACTTGCTATACCGGTTGTCAGTGCCTACTTTTATCTAGCTGGATCAAATTATTTGTTCAGTAATTTGAGTGATCTTGGCACAAAAGCAGATATCTCCAAATTACCAGGACCACCTCAGTTCTCTAGGACTGCAGCATGAGATCACTGCTCTAGAACAAAAAAAGCACAAGTGCAAAATTCATAGGCTATTAGGATGGTCTGACAGTAAATTGGGGGGGGGGGGGGGGGGTGTTGTTAATAAGTGCCGTTCATTATCCTGGAAAGAACCAGACCAATTTACAGTAACCATTAGGATTTTCTGAACAGATTAAAGTAGGTGTTTATGTTCCTATAAAGCAGGAAATGAATAGCTGGAACAGTTTGTTAGTAGCTTTTCTAACTGGTAGTTTTACCGGAGCTTGCTCTTCAGGGTGTTAACCTCACGGTTCATGGCATCTGCAGTCTCAGTGGCATCTTCCAGCTCTCTCTGCAGCTTTCGCCTCATAGCATTGGCACGCTGAGCCTCTTCCTCTGCCTCCTCCACCTGTCTCTTCAGCTGCTTCATACGGACATTGCTCTTCTCAGCCTATTAACAGAATAATTTCAAACTATTGAACAGGAAAGAAAGTAATCAGTCTGCAAGCTAACAAAGAGCAGGGAGACTAACAGTTTTGTTCAGCGCCAATAGGCAAGTATCAGGGAATTACCTGGTCCTTGTATTGCTCTGCATTGCGCCTCTCATCTTCAACCTGCATCAGAACATCCTTCAGTCTCTTCTCTGTGCGACGCACCTGCTTGCTGGCATTCTGACGTTCCCTGTTGTAAAGGACAAGAAATGAATAGGGAAACTCCAATTATCTACAATAGTTATATTCCAGCGGACCAAATACATATCTCAGGAAGGACTTTGCTAATAAGTATAGGTCAGAACATACCACATTCTTGTAATGTGATCAAAGCATGCTAGGCCTGAATTGCTAGACAAAAAGATTCAATAATGACTAAGTTTATGTGGCCTTGAATTGGGAAAAGGGGCCCCTAAGCACAATTCTGACATTTGACTTTGTGTATAAAGGCAAATGACAGCAATTCTGAAGCAAAATGTACTGCACCATATGGATGTATCTAAATTCCCATTGACTTTAAAGGTGCTTTTATCTGTAGACTTCTCAAATTCATTGCATGGAAGACTTAGCGCATTCAAGGGGTTAAAAGCCCCAATTAATGGGAAGTGTGTCACTTCTAGAGCAGTTGATTTGCATCACAATTGCTCCACATCCCCATTATACACAAGGCACATTGCCAGTTACTATACAACTACTTTGTAAAAGAAACATATTGCCTTCAGCATGACTACATCATCTTCTAGTTCCAGTCAAGATAAGATTTGTAAAAAAGACAGAGTTACAGTTTTAACCCTTTGAGTGCCAGAGGGGTACGGAACACATTGCAGAGCGTTCTGTATCCCTCTGGCACTCAGAGGGTTAAATGTAACGCTACACAGAATTTGGAGAGATATGTATTTATATTCCTCTACATAACTAGCCCTATAGACATTACTATTAAAAGAACTAAGAGCCACATTCAGGAAATGCTGGTGTAAACATGTTGCACCATAGGAAACAGGAATTTTTCAAAATTTCTCAGACAAATCTGCCTTGCAACTCCTTGAAAAGATCTCAAAAGCATGGCAAAGCAATGTGATGGAGAGCTCACATTTAAGTGATTAAAATCCCTTTCAAATACATGGCATTTTTTTAGTACTCTATGGGGCAAGAGGCTGCTTATTTGAGCTTTCAGCTACGTTGAAGAGACACACAGATAACTGGCACATACTTTGTTTCTGTATCAAGCTGTTCCTCCAGCTGAGCTATCTTTGCCTCCAGGGCAGTAATTGAAGCCTTGAACTTTGATTTTATGGCTCCTTCAAGCTCTTGCAACTTTGTCTTCAGCTCCTTGTTCTGGCGATCCATCTGCTGGCGAGCATTTTCATTCTTCTGAGCATTGCTACGCTCTGCATTGAGGTCAGCATTCAGCTGGTCAACCTAAAATTGTTAAGTTAGTACAAGGATTTTAAGCTTTACGTGCATATATTACTACAATTCTAGTAGAAGTAATTTGCAAAGATGCATAAACTAAACATACCTGGAGGGTGGCTTTCCTCAGCCTGTCATTCACCAGCTCCGTGTTGCCCTGCTCCTCCTCTAGCTCTTCCTCCAGCTGGGCTATACGGGACTCCAAACGACGCTTTTCTTCAAGAGCCAAAGCACTAGAAGAGGAAGCTGGGCATGAGAAGACTGCAAGGCAGTACTATGGGCTGCATTCAGGATGCTAGAGGAGATATTCTAGGCAAAATAACATTCCTACTTAAATGGGCCTTTCAGCTCTTTGAAGCCCCATCACAAAGACATTGCAAGGCATTCAAGGTGTTAGCTCTATTTAAAATTATGGGGAATATTAATTTCCCACCACAACCATGGTGCAGTTAGTCTTAGAAATGCTCCTCCATCTTCATAAGCAAAATACCTATATTTTTAGCATGTTAAAAGACATATTAGACCATCTTAAGACAAAAAAAGCTGCATGAACCCACTAGTGCACTTCAATAGCAAATCGTAAGTTGTGTCGTCCCCCCCCCAGTACTGGTCTAAAATCAGAGTCAAGTGCCTCATAGCAGGACATCAGTGAGTGAATCAACATAACCATCAGATCTTTGACTGTTCAATTACAATCAGCCTGGCCCGTTAATGTATCCCTGAAAAAGGTCTTTATTGCCACTGTAATTATGACAAACTCCACGAAATGAGAAATATTTCTAGTTGCCAGCTAGGAAGTGCACTTACCCTTTTCCACTGCTGTTTGCAATCTCATCAGCCAATTCATCTCTCTCCTGCTGGGCTTGACGCTTGGCACGTTCAGCGGCAGCAAGTTCCTGAGATTGACATATAACACAAAAAACAAAGCCTTGAGTTGCTTTGAAAGACTTTACTCCTCACAAGAACAACAAATTCTCCTAACATTTGTTATTCTACATTAGACAGTTATCCTTTCTATGCATTAGGGTGCAAACACTGCATGACATGTTGCTATACTGAGAAAGTACAGAGAAAAAGAACAGTCCCATTAACCCACTGAGTGCTAGAAAGTTATCCAAATGCATTGGCCACTTCCCTAGCACTCAAAGGGTTAAGGACAAAAAAATCCCATTGATTTAGAGGGGGCTTTTAAGGCAGAGTAATGAAGAATTATTAAAAACAATGCTTTGGTGATTAGCAAAATAACCATGAATCATCTAGAATATATGCAGTATCTGACAGCGAAATTGTTCTAATGACATACAATAATTTTACATAGCTACACACAAATTATATACATATTTAGTGGCCACTATCTACATCTATCTAATACACGGTAGGACCACACATTTTGCCTCCAGAACAGTTGATGGAAACAAAGAAATTTGGTCCACGCTGACCCAATAGAATCACTCCGTTCCTCCAGTCACTCATGTCAGCTGGAAGTATCAATTTGAAAATGGGTAGACTGGCCATAAAAAGGATGCACATTGTCAGCAATGATGTTTATAGTTACAATGTAGAATTCAAAGGATGGTCAATCCAAAGATTTCTTTGGATTCTTGAAATACCTTTTGCCTTATAATCTGAAGGCCAGAAATCCTGTTACAATGTCCCTTCTTACCTCCTGCATATGAATCATTTCAGCCTCCATGCTCTTAAGTTTCTTCTCATTCTCTTTAGACTGGGTCAAGATGTCATCCCTGGATGCTCGTGTGTCTTCAAGCTCCCGCTGGTAATCCTTCATTTGAGCCTGCAGAATAATCATTCTTTTAGGTCAATACTTAAAATGTTCTAATATTAAGAATCCTTACTTTAAAGTTTTATCTCATGACCCTGACCAAGTTACTGCTAAAATGTGTGACACCATGAAGGGGGTTACATTTGTTTTACTAGAATGCACATTGAATTACCCAGGGACATGAACCTCGGATCCAAAATGACTTCTATAAACTATGATTGAGAATCTGCTGACAGAGAAGTTGTTGTTCAGCCATTCTGACTAACCCACAAGTGCCTAAGCTCCTATTGCATGCCTTTGATAACCAGTGCGGAGCAGATACGAGAATCAAGTATGTTAAAATGGTACAACTGGAACAACTATCAGAAGTTAGGAAATATTAAGCATGGAAAGAGCTTGCACCTGCAGTTTGCGAAGTTGTTTGATTGCTTCTTCTCTGCCCTTGTTTGCAGAATCAATCTGTCCTTCCAAGTCCTTTAAGTCCATCTCCAACTTCTTCCTGGCAGCCACAGCCAGTGACCTCTGCTTCCTCTCGTCTTCTAGTTCTGCCTCCATCTCCTTCACCTACAGCACCAAAAGAAAACCGCTCAGAGAGGAAATGAGGGAAATCTAAGCTTCACATTGACAAACCAGGCAAGCAGGATTTTGGTTTTAAAACTATAGTCTTTATGCTTGGGGCTATTAAAATATAGTGATCTGGATAACTTTACTTAGAAATTCATATCAGAAATTTTAGAAATAAGTTATGTTTAAGATTATTTTAAGCTAAATATTAAACAGGAGAAAACACACACACTGTATTTAAGTCTCACCTGTCTGACCAGTTGCTTCTTCTTATCTTCACTCTGCTCATCACGTCCCTGGAGGTCCCTCTCAAACTGTGCCTTCATGGCCTGCAGGTTGACTTCCAGACGGAGTTTGGCATCCTCTGTCGCTTGAAGCTCATCTTCAAGCTCCTCCAGCTGGGTCTTCATCTCCTCTACTTGTTGTTCTAGAGCTCTCTTAGATTTCTCCAGCTCATGTACCTAAAGACAGGAGGAAAGAGCACCTTCTGTTACACAAGTGAAACTACACAAAAACAATAGGTCATTGTGACATTAACACAATTACAACTATATCAAAGATGGATCAGTATACACAGGACTTCTTGCACAAGAATGTTCTACTTTACACACAACAGCATTAGATATGCCATCTTAAACTAGGTGTATAGTAATATTCTAAATATCGGACAATTCCCACAGATTAGCAGCAGAATGTACCACCATATAATACAGTGTTGATTTACTATTTCGAGGTCATTCTACGGGGAACTGTACCAATCATTTGGGGGAAATGATCAGCAGTATGAAGTTCTATTACATACATATACACACAGCTGTATTCAGGAAGTTAAAGATTAGAAATTCTGGAGCAAACCAACTGCACCACTGGTTAATTTTTTTTTTTTTTTGAAATGGGGCTTTTGATCTCCTGAACGCTATAGAGGTCCAATGCTTTGTGACGCAATGCCTTTTCACCATCACTAGCATTCAAAGGTTAAAAGCCCCATATAAAAAAAAACAAAAAACACAAAAGAGTTCATCTGTGCTCTTATGATGGTTAGCTTGCTCCAGATGTACTTCTCGTTAGGTTCTAGAATACAGCCTAATTTCTCAGCCTTTGTTCAGCAGTGGTTTCTAGTGGAGTATGGAGTAATAAAATGGAAGTTTTATTACAGCTTCTACATAAATGAATGCTCTTTTTTAAGCTCATTGTCACTTTGATGAAACTTACACTCTTTCCAACATCATCCTTTGAGCTGACCAAATCCTCCATCTCTGTACGAAGCTGCTTGTTGATCCTCTCCAGTTCAGCCTTTGCTTCTAGAGCCTCCTCCAGGGAGCGGGCCAGGGCCAGTGCCTTTGTCTCCTTTTCACGGGCCTCTGCTTCTGCACGATCTCTCTCTTCTGCATATTTGGCAGAGATGGTTTTCTCCTCTCCCAGCAGCTAATAAGACAAGATTGGCAGAAGTCCGTTTAGTTATTTCATGGCATCATGTAATCATGACCTGGAATTTCATGTATCAGTACCTGGTTATTACGCAATTCTGAAAATTTATCTGCTAAAGACAAATCTTTCACAGGCAGCTTTACCCCCTGAAATCTGTGTCCTCTAATCAGATGTAAAATGAATGAATTCTCACCTCTCATGAGAAGTGCACCATACGATTTCATGTTTATAATTTAATCAACTTAAAGGAGACTTTTTAAAAGTGCAATTTCCAGTTACCTGATCAAACTTCTTCTGCTTCTTCTCCAGGTTGGACACTATCTGCCTCTGGTGATCAAGATCCACACTAATATCATCCAGCTCTTGCTGCAACCGAGTCTTTGTCTTTTCTAGCTTTTCATAGGCAGCTGCCTTCTCCTCAAAGCGTTGATTTGCAGATTCAAGATCCTTCTGCAGCTTCTTCTTCAGTTCCTCCACATTCTCCAGGGTCCCAATGCTTTCCTCCATTTTCTTCTTCATATCGACCATCTAAGTGCAGGAGAATAAATCGGCATTTGATACACTTATCCACGACAAGGATTTTTATTATGTCGGATGCACACTACAGCTTGATGGCTACACACTTAACTACCCATTACAGGTAAATCTTATGCATAACACCAAGGAAGCTGGACATCTTCAACACACTGCAAAATGCTAAAGACATCCCAGTCGACCAGTGGGTTAATACTGAACCCAACTTCAGCAAATTTGAAACACTACCCCACCTCATGGAGTCCCTTTCTCTCCCCTACACATGGATGCTGGTAGCACAGGGCCATATTCAGTCTTAAGAGGCACAATTCTGGCATGAACCAACTGCATCAAAGGGGATGACTGAACCTCTGCTATTTAAATGGGCTTTTAACCCCCTTGGCTGCTAGCAATAATGCTCGTTCATTCAAGGGGTTAAAATACCCATTTAAAATGGGGATTTAGGAAATTGTCTATAGTGCAGCTGGTATGCCACAGATCTGCGCCTCTTAAAAGGATAGTAATGTCAGAAAAAAAGTATTAACTATATAGTAGATACGAATAAGTGCAAGTAATCTCTTAATTGCCTCTCTCAAACAGTTATGGTTTGAGAGATATGAAAATAAAGTTCTCCGCTCCCCTTTCTCATACGTCAGCTGGATAGCCGACGGCATGAGATCATGGTTCCTGGATCAGACAGCAGCTCTTCAGCAGCGCTGACATAGCGATACCCAAAACTAAATACTTAATCGGAACGGTCTACGTGTGCCTGGTTTGCAAGCACACGTACACCATTCAGATGAAGTATTTATCTTTAGATATCATTTCGGCGCTGCTGAAGAGCCACATCTGGTCAAGTGACCAGAATCATCTTCTGACAGCTCGTCAAGCAGAAAGGGGAGGGAGTGGATAACTATTTTTGTTTATCTCAAACCATACGGTTTGAGGGATACGAATAAGTTCAAGTAATCTCTTAATTGTATCTACCATATAGTGAATACTTTTTTCTGGCATTACTATCCCTTTAAGCATGAGGATTATAGCAAACTTTCCCTTATGAGACGGATCCCACTGAAAAAAATCCAGTGTAGATAGTTATGGCATTTACAAAGGTCAAATGCCCAAAGGAGGAAATACTGAGATTATTTCATTTTACCATAATGGAATAAAGCTCTACTGCAGTCAACCTCAAAATGAGTTCTACTGCATTCTGGGCTGGCCATTGGCGGGCCTGCTACCTGGATACATATTACAGTGTTATCAATCTAATAGATTACACCACTATAGCCAATTTATATTATGGACTATCCTATGAGTCAACTATTCTGCCCAAAAATTAAACCATCCTTTAACCCCTTAAAAACTGCCTGATCCAGGAGTGAGTAGCCATTAAAAGACCACAGCATTTATATATGAACAAAAAAAAAAATTATTCTCAATGAATTCTGGAATGGTGTGTAGCCATGCTGCCATACCAGATTTCCATGACATGCCAGAATAGTCAATGGTCATTAACGCATCCATCGATGGCGGTCCTGGCATGTCATTGGCCGTTAAGGGGGTTAACCTGTTCTCATGTAAAGGGCTGGTGTGCCCCTTAGTGAACGGCAAACTGTCAAACCATAAACAGGCCAAAACACAAAGCCAACTTATAAAGTGCTTCATACAGGCACATTTCGATAGCTATGTGAAAGCAATGCTATGACCACTAGTTATTATAGACAATCTCCCATGTGATGAATTGTATTATACATTATGGCCACAGTTGTGCTCACACCTGTGACTGCAGAGTTGAAATCTGCTTGACCAAATTCTTCTTTGCTTCCTCCTCTTCCTCAAGCTGCTCCAGGAAGCTATTCTTCTCATCTTCCATCTGCTTGAGTTTAGTGCTAAGACCAAGTTTCTGACGAGTCTCTTCTTGCAAAAGTTCCTATAATATATAAATACATTTCAGGTGCATGTCTGCAAGGAATAAACAAATTACCAAGTTCATGTAAATATATGCATTGGTGGAAATAGGTCTGCATTAAAGAATCCATTTCTGTCCTCCTGGAATGTCCGCAGGTGGTTCACTGGGCCAATCACTGCAAAGGTTCTAAGTGGTTCTGTTACCAACATTGCATGTAAAAGCACCCCTATTCAAACTAGTCTTAAAAGCGAATGCATGTACTAGAGCATACTATTTGTGTGTCACTGACCCCCAAATCAGAATCATTTGGAGGTAAACTGTTGCAATTCTGGGGCAAATCAACTGCACACGTGGGGTACTTTTATTTAAATGTGGCTTTTATGCCTTGAATACCAAGAGGTCTAATGCATTACAAAGCAATGCATCGGAGAAGAGCAATTTAAGTGTTAAAAGCCCCTTTTTTAATCCGTGATAATTCAGTTGTATGATGCAGCTTGACCCAGATTTGTTTCTGTTCTATATAGTAGATCAGCCTCCGAATGTCTACAAGTGGATGAACTGCATAATGGAAATGGTAGGGTTTCTGCAGTGTTCAGATAATTCAAGAACACACCAGTAATTCCCTTGCACATTTTCATATCAAGATCTATTAAAAATATTGCAAGACATCATATCAGCCACCAAGTGGTACTATAATGAACCAGTGTTTGTATTCTACTCTACTGCTGGTACATCTAGATGATACATGATCTATCTGAATAGCATTTGTTAAAAAGGAAAAAGGTCCAAGCAGATTATTTTTGATCGGCAAGACCCTTTTCATCACAGAGCACAAACTCAAAATTAATTTTATCTTATTAAACTTATCACATACCTGAGTATCCTGGAGTTGAGACTCAAGTGTAGAGAAGTCTTTAGCAAGTTTGATTGATTTGCCATCTGATTGAGATAGGAGGCTAGTGACATTGTCCAACTCAACCTGCATAAGACAGAAGTTGGTATTTGAGAAGTGATGCTCATACAGTTCTTCACAATATTACCAGTGCTTGATGTTCTCTTACCTGCAGTCTGTTTGCCTTCTCTGCCAGCTCAGCCCGGACTCTATCACCCTCCGTGACTTTCACCTGCAATTCCTGCAGTTGGGCCTCTACTTTCTTCCTCTTGTGTTCAGAGTCTCCCTTACCCTGGAGAAGAGCCTTCACCTCATTAGCCAACTCATTGCGCTCGCTCTCCAGTGCTTGTTTTGCCTTCTCCAAATTGCCCTTCACCTGAAGAGAAAAAGTTCACAAGAATGTAACTAGCCATCATTAGTCCATTAAAGGCCAGAGGGAAGTGTGTTTCACAACACTCAAAAGATAGCAAGAGGCTTTCTATTATATCATGGAGCTTTCAATTAGAGTAGGTCACATCTCTAGTCCTATATGGAAGTCTACAAATAGGTTTTGCCATCATATACATAACGTAAATGGAAACTGCTTGTTCTATCAATTCCCCACATAAAGTGGGCAACACTTTGCACTGACCGGAGTTGCTTTTCAGCCTTTTTTTTTTTACATCCATTCAGTGCCAGATATAGTGAGGAGGAGCCTGGTGCAAGAACATTTAGGCCCCAAATTCATTAAAAACAAATCCTAAACATTTTCTATATTTAGAAATAAGTGGGTCTAGTGATTTGCACCTGCTGCACCAGACAACTCTGGCCCAGTGTTTATTCTGCCCCCTGCATTCATTATAATGAACCCCTGTGCTATATTTACTGCATAGCCTACTTCTCTTTCCCAGCATTCACCGTAAAGGGCAGAATAGGGTCAATAAAATTACTTAACTGCTTGGCAGTGATCTTAAAGCTATAGGAACAGAGTTCCCATAGTTTGGAACTCTAGTTTAATTTGGATTGCCTTGCAGCTGGTTGATAACCTCTCACTCAGCACTCATGGGAGACTACTCTCCCCTCTATAGAAGCCCCCTGATAGCAATTCAAGTTGTCGATGGGCCTCTATAAAGAATTAAAAAAAATCTATGATCAGATTAAGTCTCACAACCCAGCCTTGCAAGTCTCCATGAATTGCAGGAGAAACCAGATGAGTTCTGCGCTATGGGAACACTATACCCATTGTTCTGAAGGCACTGTCAAGTAAGATCTTTTACGGACCCTAAACTGCCTTTAATAAAGCCATTTCTATGGCTAAAGTGGAAGCATAGGGAAGCAGGATGAGAGTGTCTATGCTGGGCCTCGTACCCGTTTTGTCTGTTCCAGTTGCTCAGATAGCTCCTCTACAGCCTGTGAGTGTTTTTGCCTGAATTCCTGGATTTGGGCTTCGTGTGTCCGTGCTTCCTCATCCAGAGTCTTCTTAAGGTGTGTCACCTCCTGTTCACGTTTTGTTCTAAGGAATACATAGACTCATTCAAGTAAGGTTTATATTTGATAAAGAGTGAAAGAGTTATTTTTTGATAAAAAGTATCTGTTTATTTTGCAGCCAAACTGCGTGTTTTGTCATTCACATCAAGTGCAAGTATGAGAGAGGCTTAGGCCAGCAATAAGTAACCCACCACGCCCAGCTAGCTTATAGCTGTTTAGGGATAATGGGACTTGCAGTTTCCAATAGCGGGAGAGGGAAAGTTGCCTATCCCTGGCCTAGAACATTAAACATAGGCTTAATTAACGTTCCAAAGTACCACCATTTATCAAATCCAGTTACATGCAATAATTTCACAAAGAAACTATGAAAAAATTTGAATGGAAGGGTTAATGTTTTACTTTGATATATTCAGGTATGTACCAAATACCAACAGCAATGTTAAAAAAAGCAAGGATATGTAAAAGTACCTGAGCTCCTGCTGTGCAGCAGTGGAGTCCAGAGTGTCCTCCAGTTCCGTTTTCAGTGCCTCAAGTTCCTCACCCAGATCACGTTTTTGTTTCTCTGCCTTATTGCGGGCAGCTCGTTCAGACTCCAGGTCTTCCTGAAGCTCACCAATCTGGGATTCTAGCTCTCGGATTTTCTTTAGGGCCATGTTCTTCTGAGAAGCTTCTTCTTCCACCCTATGAAAAAGCAAGCATTACAGAAACTGAAGTCTTAAAGCACACCTACCATACAACTGCTATCAAAAGCAGAAATGGAAAGGGAGAAGAAGGTAGCCATCTGGGGATGTGTGCAGTCACTGAGCACAGCCAAACAAACATTTGAAAAATTAAAGATACTGGGTACATTACATTTCATTCACATTAACATAACTGCTTTATTGTCCAGTAAAGAGCAAACACTGAACTACTTACCTTGCCAGAGCTGCCTGCAATTCCTCCTCTTTTTTGGCAAGCTGCATCTTCAACTCTGCAATCTGAGCCTGGAGCTCAGCAATCTGGTCATGCAAGTCTGTGGAGTCTCCCTCTAACTTTCTCCTAGTCTTCTCTAGCTCCTGGCGCTGCTTCTCCTCCCGTCTTAGACGCTCTATATAGAGGGGATATATTAAGTGAGCACCACAAAGTGACAAGCTTACATGACAAGTGGTTAATTCTACATATGGTGGGAATAAGTCAATACAGTTGTGTGCAGAGCTGTAAGCAGTTTAAAATATTGGGTGTGAATAAGAGAAGGGGAGCACCTCCAGAGCAAATCCAACTGCACCATAAAATGGGGCAAAATTTCACTATTTTTTTTTTTTTTTTTTTTTATAACCCAGTGCTAGGTCTCCAATGCACTGCTTCAGAATGTGTTGAGGCATTTACATAGCTAGGGGATTTTTATAGTTACTGATAAGAGGATTTTAGTCTTACCTGTTAAATCCTTTTCTCTTAGTCCATACAGGTTATGGGTAACATTGGGTCGGCGATCAGTCCCTTTAATAGGCAGGAACAATTCTGAGAAATGACTGCTGGGTGGAGCCTACCTCTTCTCCTTAGCTTGCAGCTAGCCAATCCCCATCCAGTAAGATTTGAAAGCCAACTATTGACTAGGTAGTAAGAAGGTAAAGGAAGACTCCTGTGAGCATGAACCCGAAAGGACCCCCATGTTCTGCCACAGGAGAGCAAAGCATGGTCCCTTGACAGGGTGGGAGAACAGTAACCTGTAGGGACTAAGAGAAAAGGATTTAACAGGCAAGTCTAAAATCCTCTTTTCTCTGTCATCCAATACAGGTTACTGGTAACTTTGGGATGTCCAACCATTAAGTTCCCCAGGGCGGGAAGAAAGGCAAGGACCAGGCGCAGGCCCCCAAAGTCAGAGCAGAAATGAACCAACAGATCATGAATAGCTCAACAATAAGCGCAAGGTGTCAACAGACACTGAACAGGTGTAAAACAGACCCCAGGAACAGATACACAGCACACTGCACTAGAGCCAACAGGGCTCAAAAGTGAAAGAGTACTGAGAGACTAAGGAGATCCTAGACAGGAAAGGCTACCTCCAGGATCTTCCTCCCAAAACTGGGATCAGCCGATGCCAGGACAGACACACTGTGGTGTTTGAAAAAGGTATGTACAGACGACCAAGTGGCCACCTTGCACAACTGATCAACTGAGGCCTGATTTTTGTAGGCCCAAGATGCCCCAAAAGACCTCGTAGAATGAGCCGTGACCCAAAAGGGGGCAGGCTTCTTCCGAAGTTCGTAAGCCCTACGTACAGTGGATTTAATACAAGAAGCAATGGTTACCCTGTAAGCAGGCCTCCCTGCCCTGGGACCCTCAGGAATGACAAAAAAAAAAAAAAAAAGAAAAAAAAAAGAGAAGTGTGTCAGTCTGCCGTAAGGGCTCAGTGCGATGCACAGAACTTGAGACAACGCATGACATCCAACAAGTCAAGATCCTTCCCGTCAGAAGTAGGGTTAGGGCAGAAAGGAGGAACCACAATCTCCTGATTAATGCAGAACTCCGACACCACCTTCGGAAGAAACTCCTGCGAAGTACAGCCTTGTCCAACACCAAAAAGGGTGGCTGACCAGACAGGGCATGCAGCTCTGCAACACTGCAAACAGACACGATCGCCAGGAGAAAAAAAAAAAAAAAAAGCCATTTTCCACATCAGCAGACGTAGCGGAATAGTGGCCAAAAACTCAAATGGAGGGTGCTGAAAGATGCCCAAAACCAGGTTAAGGTCCCACTGAGGAGCGGGAACCTTAAACACAGGACGGGAATGAGCATCGCCCTGGAAGAATAGCAAGGCTCCTCTGAAAAAACAGAGAAGAGATCTGAACCTTAAAGGAACGCAGACTGAGCCCTTCCACCAGGATGGTGTGGATAAGGGTAAAGACTGTAGGAAGATCTAAATCCTGAGACAGGTCCTTTTCAGCACACCAAGAGAGAAAGGTAGACCAAACTCAATGGTAGGCCTTAGAGGAAACAGGCTTATGGGCACCAAGTATAGTAGCCACCACCCCAGAAGAAAAACCCTTCAAAATTGTGGATTCGATCTCCATGCCGTCAAAGCCAGACTACGAACATCCTCCTTCCACAGGTAGCCCTGTAGAAGATGATTCAGGCAGGAGGGGAGCCGAAGAGGTTCCACCACAGAGAACCAGAAGCACCAGAAACCAAGCCTGTCGAGGCCAGTACGGAGCAAATCAGAATGACCGGGAAAAGCTCCAGTCGAAGCTTCCTGATCACCCTGAGCAACAGGGGAACGGGAGGAAAAACCCATGGAATCGACAAGGCATCCACTGAGAGAGACAGAGGGTCCGCCCAGCAAGAGCAGAACGTTGGAACCTGTTGTGTCTTATTGCCATCAGGTCATCGCATGGAAAACCCCCACCGCTGGACAATGAGGTCGAACACCTCTTGATACAGTTCCCACTCTACGTTGTCCACTGTGTTGACTGAGGAAATCTGCCAGAATGCTGTCCACGCCAGGAATATGAACTGCGGAAATGGCAGGGACATGCCCCTCTGCACAGGACAAAATAGCCTTGACCTCTAACCAAGCTGCGAGAGTTCTTGTGCCGCCTTGCTTGTTGATGTAGGCTACCGCTGTGGTGTTGTCCGACTGGGCAATCCTCCAGTTGGTGCGTCCAGTGGCGCAGGGCATGAAATAATCGCCCGAAGCTCCAAGACATTGATGGGAATGAGAGATTCTTCCTGGGACCACCGGCCCTGAGCATTCAAGTGCCCCAGGACTGCTCCCCAGCTAGGGAGGCTGGCATCCGTTGTCCAGAATGGCACCAGGAAGGGCCTGCCTTTCAACAGATTGTCCAGGTTGAGCCACCACAAGAGGCTCAGCTCCAAGTTAAGAGGGGGCGATAGAGACCTCTCCAGGAGACCTGTTGATCCCTGCTTGCCAGGATTAGAAGCCTCTGGAGTTCCCTGGTATGAGCCATGGCAAATGGGACCGCTTCTATGGTGGAAATGAGCTTCCCTACCAGGGATGACAACTTCTTGGCCGGATCCGGATTCAGAACAGCCTGGACCTTCAGTGCTATGCGATGAGCCACTTCTTCCGAGAGAAACACCATCCCTCTGTGAGCATCGAAGAGGATTCCCAGAAAAAACATCCTCTGGGAAGCAACAAGGTCTGACTTATCCAGATTGATTATTCACCAGTGACAGGACAGAATATGAATGCAGTCCTGCACCTGCTGATGGAGTTCTGGATAAGATGCCTTCAGAAGGAGGTAGTCCATGTACGGGGGTAACTGATGACATCCCGATGGAGGATGGAAATTAAGGAAACTATTGAAGACTTGAGGAGTCATGGTCAGGCCAAAGGGGAGGGCAGAAAACTGGAAATGACCTCAGCCGCAGGCAAAGCGGATATATTGCCAACTCTGGATGAATGGTAATGTGCAAATATGCATCCTGAAGATCCAGAGAAGCCAGAAATTCCCCAGGGGACATGGCAGCGATCACCGTGCATAGTGACTCCTGGTGATACTAGGACCTGATCACAAAGGAGTTGAGATCCTTCATATCCAAAATGGGACAGCCGCTGTCCTTTGAAACCATAAAGAGGTTGCAGCAGAACCCCAACCCCTGTTCCTGAGGAGAAACTGGTTCCAAGATCGCCTTGTCCAGAAGGGCCTGAATGGATCCCTCGAAAAGGTGGCACTTTTCTGCTCCCAGAGGAGAGCAAGAAGAGAAGGTCCGAGGAGGAGAAAGGGAGGATGAAGGCCTCCATTGTTGCTTAGGCTTGGATGAGGAGCGAGGAGCCTGAGGCACTGCCTGGTTCACCTGGAGCTATTCCGTCTGAAAGGGACGAACAAACAGATTCTGCTTGACAGGCACCTTCTTCCTAGGGACCACTGGTAGGCAAGTACTCTTCCCCCCCCCCCCCAGTGGCTTCACTGATCAGATCCTTGAGATCAGGCCCAAACAGTGAGGTGCCCTGAAAGGGCAAAGACAGGAGAGCCCTCTTTAAGGCAGTGTCAGCAGACCAAATCTTGAACCAAAGAGCGCGTCTGGCTACCACATGGTGGATGCCCTGGCTACCATACGCACAGCGTCAAACAGGGCAGCAGAAACAAAATGCTGAGCCTCAGAGATGCTGGCAAGAAGCCACAACATGTCAGCAGTAGGAGCTCCCTGCCAGACAGCTGAAGTGAGCTGTTCAGTCCAACAGCTACAGCCCTATTCATCCATGCCGCAGCAAATGCAGGACGCAGTGCAGAACCCACCGTCGCAAAAATGGCCTTGAGAGAAGTCTCAAGCTTTTTGTCAGTCCAGTCTTTCAGAGCAGATGCATCAGCCACAGTCAAGGCTGTGGACTTAGAAAGCCTGGAAACAGGGGCATCCACCTTAGGAGGATGAACCCAATGAGCAAGGGCCGCTTCAGAGAACGGCTAAAGATTAGCAAATTTCCTAGAGACAGTGTTTTCTGTCTGGAAACTTCCGCTCCTCAGACACCAAACGGTCAAGGGTGGGGTTAGGTGGAAAATAGGTATGGGGCCTAACAGGCTCCTGAAACATCAGATGGTCAGAGAACACCTCCTATACCAAGGGAAAGTTCAGGGTGTTCAGAGTCCACCAATAATTCCTCCTCAGAGGAATCAGACATCAGGTACACCCGGCGTTTTAGGCAGGGAAGATCTGATAGGGTTGGGGGCCTGCCACGAGTGCAAGACCCCCTGAAAGGTGGATGGAAAGAGTTATAAGGTAGACCAGAGGTCAGTAGTAGCCTTAAACGTTTGCATCCAAACTGGCTCTAGGTCCATGCAGGGCACTCAGGGAAGCAGCGCATGCTGGGAAAACATGACCCGAGTATTCTCTAGGTAACCCTGAGTGACATGAGGAGCAATGGGGGACACAGACGCCCCAGCATCCTTAGTCTTAGGCCTAGCCCCAAGGTCTCACGGAGTAGACATTCTTAGAGTCAAACGGTCAACGTATCAAACACACAAGACTGTATGTAATTAAAATCACCCCAGAAACACTAAAATAGACTTATCTGGTAGGTGAAGGGTTAAACTGCTGAGAAGAGAAGGAGAGTCCAAGTCCTGCGCAGGATACTCTTTCAGAGAAGGCACAAAATGGCTTCCGTGGCGGGAGTCAAACGAGCGTGCAAAGCAAGCATTCATGGGAATTGTAGTTTCACTGGAAAAATACCCCAACAGTGCCCGAAGCCCCCTGAGCCCCCCAAACCCAACATGCCCAGAACATTGACCAGATAACAGAGCAAGAGCAGACCAGCCAAATGAGCCATTTCTGACCTCACTACGTGGAGCGGTTGCAGAGATGTCCCAAACTGTAAAGTCTCATAGGAGTGAATGGAGCAATGGCATCTATGCGGTAAACATGTATCTATACAAAAATAACATTGAATACCAAAATGTAAAGCCACTCCAAGAGCCACTAGTACATGTCAGTAGAGCCAACAAACACTGAGCCCAGTAGGGAAAGTGCCCACAACCTCCCAAGAGATGCTAAACCAGCAGCCAAAGGATTAAGTTACCACATAAATGTGCACCAAACACCCCACAGAAAAGATAAACCCAATGAGTGCATGAGTATGTAATAGGAACTCCAAATGAGACCCCCCCCCCCCCCGTGCGGAGGGGAAGCATGGGACATGTGGACCTCAGTACTCAAAGGGTGCTCACCTTTTTAACAGGTCTTCTATCTTCAGATTACCATATTATCAAGAAGCCTCAGTGGGCAACTCCTGAGGAAAGAACTTGCGGCCAAGATTTTCCCCCCAGGGCTTAGGTTCACAAAAGCACCTGGTAAACTGCGCGATCCACATTAGGGTGATGGAAATGGTGAGTGATGGTAATCCGCCTAATGGTGGTATCCCATATCTAACAGAAAAATAATAAAGTTAAAGCAGAACTGTTCTCTTGCCTTGTGTCTTGACCAAGGAACAAATATTACTGGATGGGGATTGGCTAGCTGCAAGCTAAGGAGAGGAGGTAGGCTCCATCCAGCAGTCACTTCTCAGAATTGTTCTGGCCTATTAAAGGGGCTGATCGCCTACCCAAAGTTACCAGTAACCTGTATTGGACGACAGAGGAAAAATCCTTTTCTATTAGTATGGTTTTTTTTTTTTTTTTGGGGGGGGGGGGGGGGGAAGATGATGATGCAGGAACCTTTGATATATAGCTCCTCCCACCAGGATTCAGGGCACGTAATACAAGGTTCGCCTATCCCTAAGCTGTACACCCAGTCACCAAATGTCATTTTATACCTAGCAAAACAAATTAAAGTTACAGACACCAGAACAAATCCAAGAGTAGGCAAGGCATCTAGCCACCTTCCAATTTTCCCCAGAGTGGGATGTGCACATAATGGAGAAAAGTATTTGTCGGTAAGTTTGGATCAAAGGATGAGTCTTTGAGGGACGCAGGGACCTTGGAGACGTTCCAAAGTGGTTCCAATTATAAGGAGGGTGAAAACATTACAGATCAGCTGCCTTAAAAACACTGCAGCCAAAACTTGGATCCTGAGAAACGAAATTAACTTTGTAGAACTTGGTAAACATGCAGATTACCAAATTGCTGCTTTGGACATTTGGTCTGCAGAAGCCTGGTTCTTCAAAGCCCATGATGTACTTAGAAAATGTAGAATGTGCTATAACCTTGAAGGGCTCTGGAGAAGACTTGAAACTAAGCTTGTCTAGTACATTTCAGCAATGAAGCAACTTTTTAAAGCTGGTCTGCCCTTTCGGGAGCATTCTGGTATAGTAACCCATTTGTTTGTCAGAATAATTCTGCAGCTTTGATGTTGTGTGGGACATTAACTACAACGAATAATGTCGCTCCTCTGTGATTGATAGGACTGGGGTACAAAGAAGAGAACTTTAATATGGAATGTGGAGTTTTCAATTAAAAAGTTCTTAATTCTACCTTGTACTGGTGGAAGACTAGATGTGGTGAAGAACAAGACCCTGCTGTTTTCAGACACTTGCCTTGCTGAGATTAAGAGTATTTTTAGTCTTACCTGTTAAATCCTCTGTCCATATAGATTACAGGTACCAAGAAGTGCAGGCTGGAGCCTGCCCCTACTCCATACAGGCTACCTAGCCACTCCCCTCTCCACCAGATAAATTTGAGGCAAACCTACTGAGCTAGATAGCAAGAAGAGAAACTCCTGTGAGCATGGACCCAAACGTACTCCCACGTCACAAAGCATGGTCCCTTTACTGGGTGGGAGACCTGTAAACTATATGGACTAAGAAAAGGATTCAACAGGCAAGACTAAAGTCCTCTTTTCTCTGTCATCCAATATAGCTTTACAGGCACCATGGAGGTGTACCAACATTGAGCTCCCATGTGTGGGAAGACAAGGAAAGGACCCCCATGATACCAGAGTTCTCATGGACTATCCAGGACACAGAACAGCCCAAACTAGCAAAGTTTCAACAGACACAATAATAAACAGCACACAAGGACAAGAGCAAACTGGGCTCAAAACTTAAATAACTATGAGAGACATGAATGTAAAGCCCTAGACAGTCAAAACTGCCTCCAGGACTTTCCTGGTGAAGCCAGAACACCCACATATATTTGTGTTTGGCAAAGGTGTTTACAGAAGGCCAAGTGGCCGCCTTGCACAGCTGTTCAGCAGAGGCCTGATTCTTGTAGGGCCAGTAGGCAACAGACCTGGTGGAGTGTGCTGTAATGAGGAAGGGAACAGGCTTCCCTCTGAGCTCATAAGCCTTGCGGATGATAGACAATCCAGGAAACAGTCACCTTGGACACAGCCAAACCAGCCCTGGGGCCCTCAGGGATGACAAAGCATCAGTCTTGCGGATGGATTCAGTACGGTGCACATACTGGAGGTAACACACTACATCCCACAAGTGGAGATCCCGCTTCTTCTTGTCAGATTTAGAGTCAGGACAATAGGCAGGTGCAACAATCTCCTGATTGATGTGGAACTCAGACCACCTTAGGATGAAAATCCTGGGAGGTACAGAGAACAGCTTTATCCTTGTGGAACACCAGGAAAGGCGGTTTGCAGGACAGAGCCTGCAGCTCAGCAACTTTGCTTTTCTTTTGGCTGTGGTCTCTGAACGAAATCTTCCATGTCAAAAGACGTAAAGAGATGGTAGCCAAGGACTCAAAAGGAGACCACTGCAATACTCCCAAGACAAAATTAAGGTCCCACTGAGTGGGAGCCTTGAAGCAGGGAAAGCATGAAAGAAAGAAAACTGACATCTGGCATCATGGCAAGGAGTCTCTGATAAAAGACCAAAAGAGCCAAGGTCTGAACCTTCAAGGAACTAAGGTTAAGGACTTTGTTCACACCATCCTGCAAAAGAGAGTTTGACCTTTCATCCATCCTGTGAGGACCAATCCCTGTCCACACCAAAAATGAATGGACCAAACCCTGTGGTATCCCTTAGAGAACACAGGTTTCCTGGCCTGGATCATGGTGGCAACCACCTCAGGAGAAAAGCCTTTCTTCCTTAAGATAGGCGCTTCAACAGCAATCCCATCAAAACCAGACTGTCTACATCCACTCTCCAGAGGTAACTCTGGAGGAGATCCTGTCTGTGTGGCAGAGGAAACAGATCCTGAGTAGCAAATGCCAGCAATTCTGGAAACGCACCGTCCATCCAAATCTACCTCAGCACGCTGGTGGAGGAGGAAGTGGAGGAAAGATGTAGGCCAGATGAAAATTGCCATGGGATTGACAGAGCATCCACTGCGAACACCAGAGGATCCCTCCAGCAGGAGCAAAAGAACTGAACCTTCCAGTTGTCCCTGGTGGACATCAGGTCTATCCAAGGAAGACCCCACTTCTGCACCAACAGGTCGAAAACCCCAGGATGGAGTGCCCACTCCCCAGGGTCCACTATTTGGCAACTGAGAATCTGCCAAGATGTTTTCTACTCCTGGAATGTGCATGGTGGAGATGGCAGGAACATGCACCTCTGACCAGGCTAAAATAGCCTTTATCTCCAACCAAGCAGCTGTGCTTCTGGTTCCTCCTTGCTTGAGGTAGGCAATAGCTGTCTCGTTATCTAACTGGACGTGGACTGGGCAACCCCTCAGATGAGAGGTCCTACAAAGCCCTGGTAAGCCCACAGGGCAGCGGACTGGAAGTACACTAGGCTACAAGAGAACCAGAGGTACTTCTGACTGTCCAGATAAATTGGAATGTGCAGATACGCATCCTGCAGGTCCAAAGAAGCCAGCTATTACCCTGCACACATCGCTGCCAGGACAGAGTGAGAAGACTCCACATCTTGTAGAGAGTATGAATCACAAATGAATTGAAATCCAGGATATGACCGCAGCTGCCATCCTTCATGGGAACCACAAAGAGGCTGGAATAAAAACTGAAACCTCTCTGGCTGAGGAACCGGAGCAAAGACTCCCTTGTCCAAAAGAACCTGAACTGCCCCATTGAAAAGCCAGAGCTTTTCCTGCCCCTGAGGTGAGTGAGAAGGGTAGAACCTGAAGAGAGTTAGGGATGTGAAGGGAATCCGGTATCCTCCTGAAACCACCTGTAACACCCACTGATCCACAACAGAGCCTGTCCAAGTACTCAAAAAATAATGCAGATGACCACCCACAGATTTATGCGGACCAGGGTTCTGCAAGTCATGCCGAAGTAGGTCTGGACCGCCACTGCTGCCTGGACTCTGAGGTGGAGAGCAGGGTGCTAGCCTGAGGCAGCACCGGGTTCGGCCTTTGCGTTTCACTTTGGTGAGAAGAAAAGGAACGCAGTTTCCTCGCTTGAGGGTTGCGCTTAGGAACCTTAGGCAACAAGGTGCTCTTACCCCCAGTGATTTCACAGATAATGTTCTTCAGTTCAAGGCCAAAGAGGGATGTACCCTGAAAGGGAAGAGAAAACCAGTGTTTTTAGAAATCAGGTCAGCAGACCACATTTTAAGCCACAACATACGTCTGGCAACCACAGAGAAGGCAGAGGTCTTA
Source organism: Rhinophrynus dorsalis (assembly GCA_037306005.1). Taxonomy (NCBI): domain Eukaryota; kingdom Metazoa; phylum Chordata; class Amphibia; order Anura; family Rhinophrynidae; genus Rhinophrynus; species Rhinophrynus dorsalis. The sequence continues at coordinate 124,103,029 of CM074722.1, forward strand.
GTCTCAAGCCTAATGTCAAACAGGGCATCAGTAATATAGTACTGAGCCTCAGAAACGTTGGCCAAAATGGGCAAAAAGATCCACCTTAGGGGCACCTTTGCAGACAGCGTCAGTCCAAACCGCAATGGCTCTATTAACCCATGCAGAAGCCAAGGTAGGTCTCAAGGATGCACCTATGGTAATAAAAGATAGCATTAAGGATAGCCTCCAGCTTCCTATCTGTCAGATCTTTGAGTGCTTAAGCATCTGCAACAGGAAAAGCAGTAGATTTTGAGAGCCTTGCGATGGGGGGAATCCACCTGAGGTGGTGTTGCCCACTGGGCCAAAGCTGCGTCAGCAAAGGGGTACAGCTTAGACAATCTCAGAGTGAGATGCTTGTCAGGGGTCTTCCACTCATCCAGGTTAATTTGATCCAGAGTAGGGTTAGGAGGAAAAAACTGTACAGGACTTCTATGAAAAGTTATCAGAAGTAGACAGACAATCTATAGGGTTAACAGGAATGTTAAGGGTAGATGAATCCACCTTAAGGAGACCCTCAGCAGAGGGTTAAGGGTCAGCCTTAAAGGTGTTTCCATGAAACTGGGAAGAAGCCCCTTTCTGAGCACACACCATCCTCAGACTCCTCAAGCGATTCCTCCTCAGGCCTTAAACCTGAAGGAAGTGGGGGGTTTCCAGGATTGCAGGACACCCTGAAGAGAAAGAAGAAACTGTGTCATAGAGGACTTTAAATCCTTGACCCAATGTGGCTGGAGGGCCCTGGCGGAGAAACAGGGTCCACAGGACATGAGGGGCATAAGTGACCCGATTACTCTGGGAAGCCCCGCGTGGCATGAGGAACAATGTGCAAGGGGGGGGTTAATGACTCCCCATAATCCTTAGGTCTAGCCCCATGTCCCTTATGATCCAACATCCTTACAGGAGAAAATAGTGCTTGAAGTAAAGGATACCCCAAATACTGTCACCCAGATTAAAAAGTTCACCCCAGAAAGCCTAAAAAGCACTTATCCGGCAAGAGAAGAGTTAACCTGTGGAGAAAGTAAAGTAATCCATGTCTTGATTAGGATACTCGTGTGGCAAGAGAAGGAAAACACCAGCCGCATCAGAACCAACCAGAAAACAGCTTGATAAAAACGGGCATTTATGGAAATGTAGTTTTCCCCAAAATCAGATCTTGGACCCCCCCCAAAACACAGAGGATCGTAACCAGAGTGTAGGGCAAGGGCAGACAAGAAGAATGAGCAGTCTCTCCATTCTGTACATGGAGCGGTATGTCCCCAAGCAGCCTGTCCCATAGAGATTAAGGGAGCGTTGCAGTAAAGTGTGCCTTAAAGGAGTGGAATTCAAATAAAAGGTGAAAAATAAAAAGTGCCTGAAGTGTGTCAAAACACATGCAGAACATGTAATAAAACTAAACACATTAATCCAACAGAGACCACAGGAACAGAATAATGAAATACCAAATATGAGTGCAGGAGTTATGAGCAAATCCAGAAGGGCCCCTGTGCGGAGGAGATCAGTGGGACATGTGGACCATGGCACTCAAAGGGTTGCTCACCTTTTGCAGATCTTTTCTACAGATTACCATTGAAATGGAACAAGCCTCAGAGAGACTCCTCCTGGAGAGAAGCTTTTGCATGGTCCTCTCCCAGGGTCCACACAGCACCTGATAACAGAGCAATGCTCTAGTGGAAGTCAGTTATTGTAACCCACCTAAAGGGGGAATTTTGACATCCCATATCTAAGAGAAAGTTATAAAATAACTAAAAAACCCTAGCAGAACTGATCAGACTTACCAGGTGAAGGAACAAATCTTATCTGGGAGAAGGGGGAGGCTAGGTAGCCTGTATGGAGAAAGCTCCACCCTGCACTTCTTGAAGAATTGTTCCAGTCTACTGGGAGGAACTGTCGCCTCACCAAGGCATGGTACCTTTAAGCTATATTGGATGACAGAAATTGCAGTTTTTTTTTTTTTTTTGGGGGGGGGGGAGGGGCACAGAAGTAGTACATGTCATGTTCAATAGAAAAGTCTGATAGAGGTTCAGATGGAGGAGACTGAAGAAAGTCTAATACTAGATTGAAGTGCCATGGAGGAGAAGGTTCTTTATATGAAGGAACCACGTTCCATATTTATAAACTGGAGTTATTAGGAGTAAACTGCACCAATTAAAAAGTCCTAAATTCCCAAGAATAAAGCTTTTTAACCCCTTGAATGCCAGAGTGACAAAGGGATTAAAAGCCCAATTTAGTTTCAACTGAAATGTGTACATCTCTCCAATGTTGCAGTTTGTTTATTCCAGAATAACGCCAGTTTGCCTTTATAATTATGGTCACTTATTGATTTATTCCTTGAAGAAAACTTTGAATTTCTGGGACGTTGACAATTTCTCTGGAAAATAGATTATGGCGAAACTTGTGCTTTGGTTTGTTTAACCCTTTAAGTGCCAGAGGGGTATGGAATGCATTGCAAATCAATGCGTTCCATACCCCTCTGGCACTTAAAAGGGTTAAAAAAACAAAAAAACAAACAAAAAACAAAACAAAAAACCTAACAGGTAGAAGTCGAAGCTGAGAGGAATCAAAGCCTTTTGTTTACAATAAAGTATATCCAGGTTTATGGTATACTTTCACTAAGACAGGCTCATATTTTTATTTTTAACCCCTTAATGACTGGCTGCCAGTTAAGGACCATGGAGGTTTTTTTTTGGCGTTTTACGAATTCAGGGGTCTCCGGGCAGCATGCAGCCGCACAGGGACCCTTGAATTCCACGACGTGCCAGGACCAGCATTGGTCCTTAAAGTTATAGTAATGTTTCATAAAAATGCAGCTCCAATTAATCTTCATAGTATTTGGGTCATGGAGAGAACTATTTCAATACTCTCAGAATTGTAGTTCAAGAGTAATTGAAATGATAAAGTATCCCCCTCCCGCCCTTTATACCTAGTGAAAGCCGCCTCCCCTCAGATGTGGAATCTGGTCCTGGGACCAGACCGCTCACAGTAAGGGACAATCTTCTTACTGTGAATAGAAGGAAAGCCCTGCCCCCTTAAGTTTTTTCCCCCCCTTATGCTCACTGAAAATTGTCCCCCTCTGTGATTCATTCGGACAGTCTTGCTGCTCCAAGGTGGGCAGTGTTAATGCAGTAAAAGGGGCAGAAGGGGGATAATCTCATTCAATTACTCTTGAACTACAACACTGACAGTACTGAAATAACGCTCTCCACAGCCCAAAATAGCGGTTTTGTGAAACATTACTATCCCTTTAACATGAGTTTACCTATGACAATTCTGGCATGTCATGGGTCCTTAAGGGGTTAATACTTGTGGCATTGTTTTATGGAGTTGCTAAAACCTTTGTGCGTCATTATCGCTTAAAATTCCACTGTTAAGGCAATATTAATCAAACTGGAATGAAATACTGGAACCTGGGAGAGTAGCTCTTGAACTGGAGGAAGACCGGAGTCTGCTATTGACAAAATGGTGCTATGATAGGAGTCGGAGCTTTCAATTTTGGGGATCATAGGATTCCTGGCTGGTGGTGGAAATATACACACTATGTTGCATCACCACCGATTTTGTCAACCCATCCCCTCCCTTTGGGTCCCTTTACCCTCGTGTTTAGGCAAAAAGCCATCAGGCTGAAAAGGAGTTGAAAATGGCTCAGAGCCTTGCTGTTAGACCATCTGCCCTGCAGTGTTCCTCTGGAAGTGTATTGATCCAGTAGCCACCACTGGATTGACTGTGTGGTGTACTTGGATAGAATCACCTTTCGGTGAAGACATGCAGGATTCCTGTTCCAGTAACAGTATGTTCATTTGTAGTGGACGTAGATTACATTTTGCAAATTGTTCTGTAAGGTTGAGAACAAGGTTCCGACATGATGCATACAGTCTGATTGTGCCAGTATCACACACTCATTTAAACTTCTCTGGGGATAAGATACTTTGGAGATTTATAATGAAACTTAGTCCCAGAAACCCCATTCATTCTGATGGGACCAACTGAAATTTGTTTATATTGAGGATGTTAAAGAAACATAGTGCATTGTCAATGAGATTCTTCCTCTATTTTTCTTTGGAAGAGAAGATGCATTTAACAGGTCATCACCACCACATTCACTCCAAGAGAATGAAGAAAGACCGTCTGCAGGGCCATCACTTATGAAAACTCTTGGCACCATAACCAGACTAAATGGAAGAGCTACAAACTGGTAAATTATGCAATGCAAATTGGAGAAACTGGTAATGGGTTTCACCATATGAGAATATGCAAGTAAGCATCTTTGATATTTATTGAAGCCATGCATTGCTGATGTTCCATGGTTGCTATGAAGGACCTGAGAGATTCCACCTTCAAGATATTGTAGCTATGTTTAATATGTATACCATTAGTAGTTATCACCTCTCCCTGGTCCCAAGGAGGAGGAAGATCAGCATTACCTGTGTGTCACATCCTCAGCCCCAAGGGACTAAGTCTCAGAGAGACAGGACCCATTGGTCCTCTAAGAACGCTCCCAAAACAAGTTAGGGCCATTTGAAAAACTGGCATTTGTCACACAGTGACTGGAGTATAGTGCACAGAAGAGGGATACATTTGAGTCTGGTGTGCCCTGCATCATGGCGGGAAAAACTCTACACCAAAGATCCCCAAATCGCTCAATAACGCAAAAATAATGTGAATTTGTAGAATATGTCCTAATACTACAATATTTGATCAAATAATATTTCTGTGAGTAATTTGGAGAGTCTACCTTCCAAGTCTGAGATCATGGTTTCATGCTTGTTCTTGAGTTTAGCCAGGCTCTTTGATTTCTCCTCCTCTTCCGCAAGATTTGTGGTAAATTCTGCAATACGATCCTCAAGGAGTTTTTTCTCCTACAGAGACACATTTACAGCAATTTTAACAGTGCAACCTTAGTGCTCAACACAAGAAAATTATTTTATATCAAAATAAGTGCATGCGTTCCTGCAGCACAAAAAAAGTATTTTAAGACTTAGAATATTTTGTATTTAGAATATTTTTAGAAACTATAGATTGTAAGCCATCGAGCAGGGACCCCACTTTCAGTGTTTCGTTTTGCCAAGCACTTGTCATCCTGTATTGTCCAAACCCTTAAAGGGATAGTAATACTTGCAAATTACTAATCCCCATATTGTAGAAACTTAATGCCCCCAGCGTCATCTCTCAAACCCTTATGGTTTGAGAGATGATAGTGCTCCCTCCCCCTTCCCTGACTGAACGCCGTCTGCAGGGATATCCGGTATTACTTGCATCAGGCGGCTCTGCAGCATTGTCGAGATCGCATTTATAAAAAAAAAATCAATCTTTCACTAAAATGGTCTTCTACGTGTGCTTACAAACCAAGCACACGTAGAAGACAGTTTCAGCGAAAATTCTTTTTTTAAACGCAATCTCGGCTCAGCTGCAGAGCCGCCTGATGCACATAAGACTGTCGTACGACAGCTTCCCCTGCAGTCAGAGTTCAGTCAGGGAAGGGGAAGGGAGGGTTGAACTTTGAGCGCTATCATCTCTCAAACCACAAGGGTTTGAGCAATGACACTGGGCGCAATAAGTTTCTTTTTAACAAAACTACAATATGGGGATTAGTAATTTGTAAGAATTACTATCCCTTTAAATTGTAAAACAATAAGCTTGTGGTGCTGTATAAAACGAACATTCAAAATATTCTGAAAATTAAAAACAGTGAAAACTTCAACAGCGTATACCAGTTTCTCTGAATTTTAGAAGTTGAACTTTGGAGGACCTCTTGGATATGTGCTTCAAACATCTTCCTGGCCTCCCCAGCACACCATATTGTTGGAACACCTGTATCCCATATCCTATTTCCATGAGTGTTCTAGTACATGCAGCACAGGTGCTCAGCAAGCAGAGTGTGCTAGGTAATCTGACATGTCAGATTCCTAATCAGACAGAGGTCATCCAAAGTTAAAGTTTAAGAAAGCTTTTGAAAGTATTTACTTTTATGGCATCTGACTAAGGTTTCTCAACACAGGTCCACTTTAATGCATTTACTTTGGGTTGCCCAGCACTTGCCTTGCCAAGCTTGCCGTTTTGATCTTCCAGAATAATAACATCCTCTTCCATCTTCTTCAGCTTCGCCTCAGTTGTGACCTTTTCAAGTTGTAGCTTTTGTCTTGCTGCTTCCTCCTCTTCCAGCTGTTCTTCTAGTTCCTTTAGAAATGGTTACAAAATTCAGTTACTTTTAGTCAAGCAACCAGGCATTTAAAGTGTGGAACCAGAACCTCGAAAAACGTTGCTATAAAAATTCTCCATCCGTGATTATTATTAAAATGATATATATTTTTTTCTCTTTTTTAATGCATCTTCTATATAAAAGTAGAGGGCTGGAACCCCTGGATAGCAGTAAGGAGGAGCTATTTTAATCTCCTCCATACTGCTTCTCCAACACGTAGGTTAGCAAGCCAGGGGAATGATTTTCACAGGCCAATGCCGTTTAAGTCTCTGAATGGATTTTAAGGTGCCAGACTTTCACCTCTCCAAGAATACCTTATGGCACCAATTTCCCTCACTCACTTTCTAACCTATGTGTGCCCTCAATCCCTTTTGGCTACCACAGTACCTCCCCTTCACCCACTCAGTGTCTGCTACCCACTCCTTTTCACCCTTTACTGAATACCTGTGTTGTGGGGCTCTGACTGCTCTCACACACAGTGCTTTTGCCAATTTGATATATTTAGATTTGTCATTTTATGCATATTAACCTGTACGCCTTGGTAGGAAGTGCGAGATGGTGGAGAGAACCAGAATATACTGGACAGTACTAATATCAATCAACTGAAAAATATAGCCAAGCTCTCTCCAGTTAGAATATTAAGAATGTGCAAATAGGCAATTTTTAACCCCTTAAGGACTGGCCACGGACGCATGCGGCGGTCACTTAAGGACCACAGAGCATTTCTTTCCTCTTTGTTTCCAGTTCCGGACTCCCCGAACAGCGTGCAGCCGCGGGAGGGGGAGCCCAGAATTCCATGACGGTCATAGTACGTCATGGGTCATTAAGTCAGATCTACCTATGATGTGCTATGACTGTCAAGGGGTTAAATCTTTAAGTTACCCAAATTATAAGGTGTTCGTGCCACTTTTTTTTTTTTTTTTCAAAAGCATCTATTTGTTGGCCATTTTTTTATGGCTACTAAGTACTAACATCTGCACAAGCTGAAAAGGCTAAATACCTCAAACTATTGTTTGAAATACATGCATATATTTTAGGTGCATTTGAAAGATCTTTCAAGATCCCCTGATAAAAAGTGACAGTTCTACTGATCATGCATTGCATACCCCTCTATTCCTTTCTATTCTACTGATCATGCATTGCATACCCCTCTATTCCTTTCTATTCTACTGATCATGCATTGCATACCCCTCTATTCCTTTCTATTCTACTGATCATGCATTGCATACCCCTCTATTCCTTTCTATTCTACTGATCATGCATACCCCTCTATTCCTTTCTATTCTACTGATCATGCATACCCCTCTATTCCTTTCTATTCTACTGATCATGCATTGCATACCCCTCTATTCCTTAAGGGCTTAAGTATACAAACAAAACAGGAGCAGTTTTTGGCCAGCACTACACAGTATAGAAAAACTTCTCATTGATTTATTGAGCCTTTTAATACCTTGAATGTTAGGTCTCCAAAACACTGTAAAGCAATGCATTGAAGATCTAGCATTCAAGGGGTTAAAAGTCCCACTTAAATCAATGCAATTTTTGTCTCATAATACAGTTTGCTCCAGAATGGCTCCACTTCGTTTTTATAAATAAGACATTTAGGATCCATCATTCCACACCCAATTTCTTCAAAGCAAAAAAGCATAACCGTTCCAAAGTCTTGCTCTGACTTTGTAACAAGCAAGACGTACCCCAATGTTCTGCTGCATTTTCTTCTTCTCTTGCTGCAAGATCTGGCATCGTTCCTCTTCCTCCTCCACCCGGGATTCCAGGTCGTGCAGTATCTCCTCTAGTTCCTGCTTCTTGGCTGCCAGACGGGACCGCATTTCTTCTGCTTCAGCACACAGCTCAGTTTCTGCTTGCAACTGTTCCTGCAGCTGCATTTTCTCTTGTTGAAGCTGAAAGTCATAAAGGCACTCTGCTTAAAAAAAGTATTTATATATACAGGGCTTATAATTTTAAGTCCTTTGCTACTAGCCAGACCTGAAAAGTTACTCGCCACTGCAAGCCATAACATACCCACCAGGGCTGAATTTCTACTCGCCAGGGCTAAATTTTCACTCGCCATTGGCTAGTGGAAATTTTGAGCCCTGTATATATATATTATATATACACACACACACACAAGGATTGGTCATTTAGTTACATCTATATTCCTATAAACAAAGGCATTAACCAGCTTTGATACAAAAATCACTGAATTATGGAATGCCAAGAATCAAACCCATTAACTTCTTAATTACAAGAGGGGTCTCTGAACTGCAAAGTAACAGGTTTGAGGTCCCTAGCATCCAAGGTTTTAACAGCATCTTTCAAATTCATCTTTATTCTAGAGTGAACCAGTAGCTTTTTTTTTTTTTTTTTTTTTTTTTTTTTTAAACTTTAATCTCAAGTGTTCAGGCAACAGCAGGTAATTTCATCAAATTTCTCTTTGCCTTGGATGGTTTTTAGCTCTTATCTGAATGCACCATTAAAGGGATAATAATGTTTCATAATAAAAGCAGCTCTAATTAATCATCATAGTATTTGGACCTTGGAGAGTGTTATTTCAATTCTGTCAGAGTTGTAGTACAAGAGTAATTCAATGACAAAGTGTCTTCCTCCCTCACCTTTTACTGATGTAACACTGCTCAGCCAGAGCAGAAGGGAGGTGCCCAGGTAGACTGCAGAGAGGGACAATCTTCAATTAAGATAAGGGAAAAACCTGAAAAAGCTTGTCAAGGGGGGCAGGGCTTTCATTGTTTTCATAGGAATAAGAGTGTCCCCTTCTGTTATCTGTCTGGTCTATAGACTGCATTCCACATCTGAGAAGAAATTGCTTACACTAGGTAAAAGGAGCTGGAGGGGGAAACTTTGCTTGTGAATATCTCAAACCATAAAGGTTTGAGAGATAAGACTTATATCGTTCATGTTTTTTTAATGCCTACAAAATAAATAAAGTTAAAACGAAGTATTACTATCCCTTTAAACGGTTTGAACTGTGTCCTCCACATGCCTGCTGTTTCAGTTTCAGAAGCACTATACTATGATGCTTTAAAGATTACACGCTTGTTTCATTGTCTGCTGGTTGTAAAGGAATTGCACATATGCCACCCCCTTGTTCCACTGTCCAATAGACAAGCCACCACACATACGGTTTGCCACTCCACTGTTACACAACAAAATTCTGCCAAAACTGAAAATGCAAGGAGCATTGCAGATAAGGAACTGCCACATCAGGACATTGGCACATCCATGACCAGGGAACATTTTGGCTTTTGTCCTGTGTCACCAGCAGTGAAATTCACCAACAGATATTTACAGTGGGCTCCATGGTCATATCACATGAGCACCAAAGTAACCTGTGACATCACCTTTGAATAAAAATGTAACTTTGGAAGAGTACATTTGCCAAAGTAACAAGTTATCCTTTCACCTAAAAATTACTTTTCCTTACCCTGTAAAGTTCCTTTAAAACTAAGAACAGACATTTTAAAGGCAGGTTGCCTACTCCAAGTTCTCTATGACCGGAATAGCAACCTGAACTGAACCTGCCCACATAATTCTCAGACATCTGTCATGGCTCCCAATTCAGCAGCATATCAATTACAAAGTCCTACTTCTGACCTTTAACGCTCTCCGCACTGCTACCCCTCCTTACATCTCTTCCCTCATCTCCTATTATGTTCCTGGCCGCTTCCTTCGCTCAGCACACAACACACTTCTTGTTGCACCATCCACACCCTCTGCCCTCTCCCGTCTCAAACCTCTCTCGCTTTCTGCTCCATACCTATGGAACTCCATACCCCTCTTACGTCTAGAACAATCCCCCTCTGTCTTTAAGTCTACCCTGAAGTCTTATCTTCTGGAGCACTAGGACCATGCACTGCCTTTGGCCAAACTCAGCACTTAACACCCTCTTACCCCATTGCATGTCTCCTTTTACCCATTTAGACTGTAAGCTCCATGGGGCAGGGATCTCTCTCCCATTGTTTCTATGAATGTCGCACTTATTTCATCCCCTCTTATTTATTGTAACCTATGTCTATTGTAAGGCGCTGCATACACTGTGTGGCGCCATATAAAGATATACATACATACACATACTGTGGCTCTTCCCATTCTCTGCTTGGACAGTGGCTGGTTGTAATCTATCAGCTAAGAGACACCGGTTACCATGCAATGCCCATTTAGTTATTCAACAGCAGCTCAGCCACAACATGTAACACATATGGTGCAAATAGGTCTCCAATGCACTGAGAAACAATATTTAGGAGACCAGACAGGCATCCAACTGGTTAGGAACAACATTTCCAATTTAACCATTTAGCACACAACAGCACACTTAAGGATTAGATAAAGGGCAACAATGCACTAGGGGTTCGCACCTGGATCTGTGTACGTTCCATATCTGTCAGCTTCTGTTCGTGGAAAGTTTGAAGTTCTTTCACCTTCTGTAGTTCCACTTCTTTTGCATGTAGCTCTTCATCAAATCTGTTAGCTTGCAAAAGTGGCTTAACCTATATGGAAAAAAGATGACATTTCAGAACTTTAATTCATGATTGGTAGCAAGCCCTTAATTACCTGCCCCCAAGCATTTAAGATCACAGAACATTTATAACCACCTTCCATGGATTTCCTTTAGGCAAGTTGACGATTTTTACCCTGCCTCCTAATGGAAGGAATTTACACGAGCGTGTCTCAAGACACGGCATAAATTTAGAGAAGTGAAGTTATTCTGAGGCAAAACTGTACAGTAAGAGGAAAAATATTTTTCCTTGGATTTAAGTGGGGATTTTAACCTGTTGAAAGCTAGAGGTCTCCTCTAAGGCTTGGAGACCTAGTATTCATTAATAGGAGATTTAGTGACACATACGAATGTCGTTTGTCACCTATGGTCTGTCCCATAATTACTTCACTTTTCTTTTGTGCAGACCACTAGAAGAGAAGTCACACCAACGTTCATCTGTAGTCTCTTTAGGATGTGCCTTCTCACCTTAGTAAATAGCCTCCACCATTGCCAGTTTCTTAGTTTCAGGTAGGCCGCACAGTTCCGCTGTATGACTTTCATGGCTGTCAGCTGCTGTTGTCGCCTAGCAAAGGCCCTGCAAGAAAAATAAGGTATTACAAACCAAGAATGCAAAGTGTACATTACTTTTAAGTTAGATGATTCATTGAATACCAGAAAGTTAGCAAGTAAACTCAAAATCCAGCAGAGTTAACAGAAACAAGATTAAACATCCTATGCACAACACTTACTTTCTGGCAATGTAGCCTCTACACCAGGCCTGGAAGTTGATTATCACATCTGTAATCTTCAGATCCCTTTCTTCTTCCAAATGAGCAAGAACACCAGCACGGAAGAACACTTTGCTCTGCCCAATACGGTACAGGTTGGAATCCAACTCTAGAGCTTTAATCTAGAAAGGTTACAATGAATAAGGCATCAGGTTACGTGCAAAAATTAGGGGCTATCCACTTGATATAAAGTGCAAGCATGGCAACATAAAATCTGTAGAAGCATTGTATTAGCAATAGCTTTACTATACTAACCATGAGAACACATGCTTGTTTTCCATCCATGAAGGCTTTAGGGATAGCATTTGGAGTGAGAATTTCATACCTTGAAAGGAAAAGAAATAAAGGCTTGCTTAATACTCAAGACCAAGATTTAGTAGGAAAAGTTCAATTTCACCACAGACATAGAAGCAAACAAATTGCACCAGAGGGGTAAGAGTTTCCAATTATTTCAACAGGCTTTTAAACAAGTGAATACTAAAGAAGCTACAAAGGCATCTCAAAGCAATGTTCTACTGACCACCAGCGTAAGGAAAATAAAATGAATCCCCAGCCAAGTTAATCTGAATAAGGGAATGTGCCCCCCCAGGTTGTAGTTTAATTGTCCCAGAAACGCACATCTTTATAGATTTCTGAATATTAACACTAGGTCATTATGCAGAAGGCAAGAGAGACTAGGAATTCTGGTGCAAACATACTATACTGATTTAAAGGAGTTTTTAACCCCTTGAATGCTAGACGTTTCCAATATGAAGAAATACTGGTGAAGCCAAGCAGCCAAATGGTTAAAGTAATTTAAAACCGAGTGAAAATGGGGACTATTCCTTCTATGGTGCATTTGTTATGTTTTGCTCATCTTGCACTCTCTAAAAGGCTGCTGCACTGACACTTAAGAATGACTTGCATGTCTGTAGAGTATTAACATCTCCAGCAGAAAAAGTAGAGTAGATACAGTAAAGTTAATACAGTGATGGAATTTAAGTATACATGTGATAGGCATAAGGCTGTCCTGAACATAAGACAAGACCTAAGACCAAATAAGGTTTGAGGTTTTTACAGTAGGAAAAATGGGCAGACTAGATGAGCTGAATGGTTCTCATCTGCAATCAAATTCTACATTTCTATGTGCGTGCTCAAGAGCAGTTTTCCATCATCGCAAGAACGATGAGCGCATACCTTTGTCTGAACTCTTGGAAGACTACTCTGTTGGGGAAGCCCTGTCTGCAGATACGAATTCCCTCCAGTACACCATTGCAACGCAGCTGGTCAAGTACCAAGTGGGCATCCAGCTTTCCGGCCTTAATGGGCAAAAATAAATAAATGTAATGAAAAAGTCACATTATCTACCAAAATTATTTGTAAAGAAGTCTCATTACCTACCTTTTTCTCATGATTGGGAATAATACAGCGCACAAAGTTTGGATTGGTGTTTCTGAGAGTGGCCATCAGTTTGGAGAGTTGCTCTTTGTACAACTGACCAACAGTACGGAACATTCCTTTCCTCGTCTTGAAGGCTCCTGGTAGGGCAGTATCCGCCATGCCAGCAACCTGATCCAAGCCAACAATGCGATCCACTAGAGTGAGCAAGGTGAGATGTGAGAATGGAAGGAAATAAAGAACACTTTAAAGGACAGAGGTGTGCACAACACCACAAAACAATGTGTTGCACATTGCTCTGGTCCACAAAGGTTTGCATGTTTTGTGAAGATGGGCCTTCCACAGGTGGCCAGTATGGACTGCTTCTCCTGAAGAGCAGTTTTCTAAACAAGCTATTACATTGGTTTTAAAGCAGCTGTACACCTGGTAAGACTGATCCAATCTGCATAGTACAAATGAAAGGGGGGGGGGGGGAGAGGGAGGAAGAATCACACCTGTTTGCTCATCAGAACACATGCACACACTGTAGGACTGCTGGATGATAAGTAAGGTAATCAGGATTGTGACTGTATCAATACAAACTGATCCTACAGATGGTAAGCAAACGGTGCTATTCCCCAATAAAGTAGACAAACTGGATTGACATGCAGAGTGCACTTCAGTGAACATCTAGTGAAAACATTCTAGCCTGACTAGCTTGTCACAAAGTCTACCTTGAAGGGATGAGAAAACACAAACAAAAACCAAACACCCAGCAAGAATAACGGTAGCACTATAGGGGACACAAACGTTCCCAAAAGGCTTTGATTTAAACAAGGATTTCAACTGGTTAAATGCCATGGATTTCTTAAACACTATGCACTGGAGCCCAACCTTATTCAAGGGGTTAAAAGCTCCATTTAAAATCAGTGGGGATTGATCAACTTTTCCTTAGTGCAGACGATTTTAGAGTGCAGCTTATCCTTAACAAAGAAGCCAACTTTCCCACACTTTCCTCCCTTCCTGAAAACGGGCATGAAGTACTCTACTCTGGAAGCTAAAGACATGCCATTCTGGAACACACCAACTGCATCATTTGGGACAAATTTAAAAACCCCATGGGCTTAAGTGGGGATTTTAACTCAAATGAATGCTAGAGGTATTCAGTGCAGAGACTTCTAGAAATAAAGACATCAATGCCCATGTAAATCAAAAGGAATCTGGGGAATTACTTTTGTCACTGTTCCCCCTTGATGGAGCTGGCATACTCCAGAATCATAACTAGCTTCTTGAATATGGTCCCAATTATGTTTTGGACCTTAAAAAGGAATAATAAACCTACTGGGAAGTGTTTTGTTCCAAAGGTATAACAAAGCTGTTATGGCAACAGTGCCCCCTGGTGTCCAGAGAGTTCAACTGGTATCAAGAAAATTACACTGTTGCTTTCTCCAGGAGTGCTGATCCTCTGGCTGCAGACGTTCTCCATAGAATGATCTTAACCATTTCTCTCTTTTAAATGTTTACCACTGCCTTAATGTAAGAGTACATGCCATGTAAGGCAATAGATTTTGCTTGCATTAGAAGTAAACAAATGGAATGCCAGCCAGATATGAACATTCCACATTGTTCTCCTTCCCAATTACCTCGCCCCAAAAGCCAGCATCAGCTCATTTGCATAAACCAACAAAGATGAACCCCAAAACAGTTCTAAATAACAAAATGTTTAATATAGCAGTGGCTCACAATCCCATCTTCAAGCACCATCAATAGGCCAAGCCTAAGATTTGCATGCTTGAGCATAGGTGAGTTTACCAGAGGCCCTGACCTTTAACTCATGTATTCATAAGCAGTGAAATCAAAGACATGGCCCATAACTAGTCCCCAAAGTTGGGAAACACTGACAGATCTTTCAAACAATTCCCGTAATTTAATAACCACACACCTTGAGAACCACTGTTATAAAGGTGGTTGTGCAACTTCAAAAAGGAGTAGCAAACTTATGAAAACATGTGTTATTGGGCTTTTCCTGCAGAATAATGCAAGGGTACTCCTACTTAGTTTTATTTAAATGTTATAACCATTCAACACACATACATATACAAATAATTTGTGTGTACTCTTAAAAGGGATAGTAATGTTGCACAAAAACAGCAGCTCCAATTAATCTTCATACTATTTGGCCCAGGGAGAGTGTTCTTTCAATACTGTCAGAGTTGTAGTTCAAGAGTAACTGAATGATAAAATATCCCCCTCCTGGCCCTTTCACCTAGTGTAAGCCATCTCCCATCAGATGTGGAATCTGGTCCTGGGACCAGACAGATCACAGTAAGGGACAGTCTTCTTACTGTGAGCATAAGGAAAACCCTGCTCTCCTTGACAGGTTTTTCCCTTATTTATTTGAACATTGCCCCCTTCTGTGATTCATCCAGTCTTTCTGCGCTGAGGTGAGCAGTGTTACATCAATAAGAGGGGCGAGTGGGGGATGCTTTATCATTCAATTACTTGAACTACAACTCTGACAGTATTGAAACAACACTATGGCTCAAAAATTATGAAGATTAATTGGAACTGCTGTTTTTGTGTAACAAACATCCCCTTAAAGCAAATTTGTGTAAAATGGTATTGGTATAAAACTGAAGCAATTCTGAAGGAAAACCAACAGCCCCATAGTGAACAAAAATCCCTGTTTCTTGAAATGGAGCTTGCAACCAATTAAATCAGGGTGGGTTTGATTTAAATCAAGTAGATTTAATTCATGATTTAAATCACTAGTCAGTAAGACTATTTAAATCATGATTTTTAAATGCAAAAACTCATTCTTTCTGGTAGTTAAAACCATAAATATTTGCAACCAGGTGAAGAAGGCCTATTTAGAATATAACCTTTCAGATTAAACTAAAATCAGCTCTGATATTGCTGTTTTACTAGATTAATCACTCATATTTGGGACATATAAAATATAACAAAATATAATTGCATGACTACACAGCCTCAGGTACATTACTAAGCTCTATTTCATGCTGAATAACCTTTAAACTATAATGAATATTAAATCGAAAGCCATCTTTATATAGATTTTAACTCCAAAAGCATTTCATTAAAATAAATAAAAATCCAATTTTTTTTTATAATCCGTTTTTATCCACCCTGAATTAAATGCTAGGGGTCTCCAACACATTGCTTGGAAGCATGCAGAGACCACTCTAGCAATGGTGCAGTTGATTTGATTCAGAATTGTTTAATGTTTGCACTTGTATGCAACACTCCAATGTACAGAAGATAAAGTTCCTGTCTGTCAAACAAGCTCATGACTATCTAGCCAACCAAATCTACTTCTCTCAGTGCTGCCTCAGAAATGCATTCCATTCTGTAGACCATATTTTTTGCTCCCTTCACACGTCATGTTTCTGTAATTCAGCAATCCTGGACACATCTACAAATATGAGGGATTATGTGGAATGCTGAAGCTGTGTGAGCAGTGTCTCAAAACCAAACAGGCACGTGAGTGGCCACACCATGCACTACAGTACCTGAGTCTTTAAAACAGCTCTAGATGGGCAGTTGACTTCCCCGAAGATCTAACAGAGGAGAGGAATGGCATGAAGAGGGGGACTTTTTTTTTTTTATTATTATTGACAGGAAAAAAGTTGAGAACCTGTAGCATCTGAACACCTTGTAGCTCTCCAGAATTTCAATACATGGTTTAAAAAAAAAAAAAGGGGGGGGGGAGGGCAGAGAAGGGGGGGATAACATGTGACTTACCATCTTTCCAAAGCTCAGACACAAATTTGTCAGATGACTGATTCAGAAGTGTAGCAATGTTATCATTAAGGGGATCCATGTTCTTCATAAGCCATTCATCAGCTTTGTAATCCACCTAGGACAGTTTCAGAACATGTCTGTTAACATTCACAGTGTCTTCCAGAATGATGCAATCTGATCATATATACAGAAAAGCTTTTCTTACTCCACAGCTTGGACCATTTTGTACAGTTATAACCTGCAGTGCTGACTAAGGCGATAGTGTAAGTACTAGTGGGCTATATTGTCTGCTAAAGGACAAAATGTATTTGTAAAAATAGTGAGAAAACCCCTCAATATTACCATTACATTTAAATTGTAATTTTGGCAATGCGTTGAGTTCAAAGGGTTAAAAGATACATTTATAAACAGATCGTTCCAGTTTTTGTTTGGGAATATGGCCCATAGGGTTGTATGTACTATATGTTTTAGGTCACCTTAACCCCTATAGTGCTAAGTGGGTACAATGTACGAGTTTGGACAGCTGTGCCAAGCTCGTATGTTGTACAGGTAAAATGCGGTCATTGATGAGCCGGTATAACCTAGCACTTTTTTTTTTTTTTTTTCTAAGACCTCATGGGGGGGGGGGGGGGGGGGGAAGAAGATATCTGGAGGGGGCCCTGATGTCCCTCAATGAGGTCTATAATAAAAAAAAAAAAAAAAAAAAAAAAAAAAAATTATATATTATAATCTGTGTGCGCCACGGGGGGGGGGACCCCCTTTCCTGTGGCACACACTTTTTATCATTACTTTGTAATCAGAGCTTGTTTGGTGGGCATCTGAATACAAAGTAATGATAAAAAAAAATTTAAACCCTTTGTGTGCCAACGGGGGTCCAATGCATTGGGCACCCCTGTGGCATGCACACAAAATGCCTCCAATTCCCCCACCTGGTTCCACAGCCCACTGGCACTCCAATTCCCCAGCCTGTTTCCACTGCCTACTGGGAGACTTAAAGTACCAGTATGCACTAGATTCAGGCTGGGAATCAAACTTTGTATGAGGGGGACATACAGTGCACACTGGTAGTCACAGATCCCCCATATACACTATCAGACACTGCCCCACCATCACCACCATCCTTGGTCTGCTCCCAACTAGTAGACATAAGTGATAACTTGGCATCTATACCCTCCCTCTCAAAACATACTCTAAGAGTAAACTTTAGTAGTACAACACCCTCCAAGCAGTGTGATTTATAACCCCGACTGCCAGAAAAAGACATCAATGCACTGATCCCCTTTCTGTAGGAGCCCCTTCTCTTATGAGAGTAGTGATGAGTGTACCAATGTCAGGATGTTTTATCCAAATCCATGTATGTACACAAGCATCACTCTGAAGTGGCTCTAAGGACCGAAGGGGGGGTTCAACACAATTCAACAGTTTATGAACATTTGTAATAAAGGAGACTATTGAAGTGGACTTTCAACATGCGGCTATCAAATGCATATGGCTCTATATTTGGCATCTTTTCAAAAAGAAAAGAATGGCTTTTACACATACAGCTGTATAAAAAAAAAAAAAAAAAAAAAAATTGCAGTTGTAGCAGAAGGCAACTCCCCCCACTCACTACAAAGATACTGACATTTTTAACACTATGGAATTTCACATTATACACAGCAAGACTAGCCCACTGATTTAGATTGACACAGCTGGGGTGGCAGAACTTAGGCCTGTACTAGTTTATAAGAAACAGACAAGTCATACCATTTGGTAAGGAAGGCAACTAAGCTCATCTAATGAGTGTTCACTTGTCTTTCCAACATTAAGCTGGGGCACCAAATTATTCCAGAAGTTGGTGCTATGGTCCCCCCCCCCCATTTTTTTCTCTTCAAACAACCAGCCACATCAAATAAGGGGTAACTTGCACTTTTACCCCCTAGGCTAGTGTTCATAATCATTGGTGGCACTGTATAAAATTAGCCAAAATCTTAATGAAATTTAATTTTAACATTAACATTACTAGCCCTTTAAATAAAACTAAACTGGAGTTATTCTGGACTAAGCCAGCTGCAGTGGACCAAAAACTAAACACTAAATTCCCATGCATTTGACTAGAGCTTTAACCTCTTGAATGGCAGAGGCCTCCAATGCATTGGAGACCTCTATCATCCAAGGGGTTAAAAGCCCAATTTAAATCAAGAATGTTGCGTCCCCTGTGATCTAGTGGTTGTTTTTTTTAGCCCTTAGAACTGCTCATACCCAGTAAATCTAGCTCAAGTACCAACGCTGGATGATGAGACATTGTTACTCCTAGGAGTATCATTGTTTGAAAGAGGAATGTTCCCTACTGTAAATGTAGGTACAATGACTATTTGAAGCAATGTAAGGAGTAGTGTTGAGCGAGCACCCCGATGCTCGGGTGCTCGGGTGCTCTGACCTAGCACCCCCTGAGGCTCGAGTGCTCGGCCGAGCACCCGAGCCCCATTGCATATAATGGGGCGACACGAGCGTTACACCAGGCACCCCCTGCTCTGATGAGGGGAGGATGCCTGGTCAATGCCCCCCTTCATCTCCGCTTTGCCCCCTTCATCTCCGCTTTGCCCCCTTCATCTCCGCTTTGCCCCCTTCATCTCCGCTTTGCCCGTCTTCCACAATGTCCCCCTTCATCTCCGCTATGCCCCTCTTCCACAATGTCCCCCTTCATCTCCTCTATGGCATAGAGGAGATGAAGGGGGACATTGTGGAAGAGGGGCATAGCGGAGATGAAGGGGCACATTGTGGAAGAGGGGCATAGCGGAGATGAAGGGGCACATTGTGGAAGAGGGGCATAGCGGAGATGAAGGGGGACATTGTGGAAGACGGGCATAGCGGAGATGAAGGGGGACATTGTGGAAGAGGGGCATAGAGTCTATGCCCCTCTTCCACAATGTCCCCCTTCATCTCCGCAATGCCCCCTTCATCTCCGCAATGCCCCCGTACCTCCAGTCCCTGGTGGTCCAGCGGAGCGTCTTCGGATCTGTGCCTCTTCCGGCACAGATCCCCGCCACCCGAACATGGCGGGCGAGCACATGGCGGTACTCGACGAGTACCGCCATGTGCCGAGCAGAGCGATGCTCGAGCCGATCCGAGCATCGGCCGAGCACGCTCGCTCAACACTAGTAAGGAGCAATATTGTTTAATATATATTAAGGTAATTTTTATGTTCCTATCAATAAATCCTTTTCTTACTCCATGAGGAAAACAGGAACCATGGGGCAGATTACTTAAGGTCTTAGGTGCAGACTTCCCACACTCCACCACTTTACCCCTGCCTGGACATGTGCAGTTTTAGTGTACAACAAAGACAAAAGGAAAGAAACAGAAGTGGAAAAAAGGAAATCCCTGAACCAGAGAACCCAAGATAGCACCACTGCTTGGCACTCTATCCATTGTTTTATATCTGGGAGGGAAGTCCTGTGAACCAAATGGACTAAGAAAAAGCAATATCAGCAAGTAAACAAAAATTGCCTTCTTATGTTAGAAATAGAAACATCCCTCCAAGACAGATCCCTACACATGCACAACAGCCTGCAGGACCTTCCAGCAAAGGATGGCTTCACCCATAGTTAACAAAGTAGATTGACAAATGTATTCAGGGAAGACCATGTTGCCACCTTACAACTTCTCTGCCAAGGCCTGCTTCTTATAAGCACAAGACGTGCCCGCTGAACCGATGGAATGCACCATATCCCAAAAAAGCACATGCGTCTTGAGGACATAACCTGACAAATGGACACCTTAATCCAAGAAGCCACTATCACCATGGATGAAGCCTGGCCCATTCAAGGACACTCATGGATGACAAAGAATGCATATAGTACTTCAAGCACCTAACTGCATCCAAAAGATAAAACTCCTGTCTATTAGACGGAGCTGGACAGGGAGGGAAGAAACTTTTTTTTTGTGATATAACACTTAAACCTTAAAGGAGGAATCCTATGGAGTCCTCAGAACAACCCTATCAGACTGATAAAGCCATCCTCTACAGACCCAGGTCCTGAAAGCCTGTGCAATGGTCCAAAAGGAGAACAAGAATAGAAGCTAGCCTTATGGGGGATTATACAGCTGCATACTCTACAGCAGAAAATGAAAAAGCAAGACTAACAAGAAATAAGCTTTGTCCATGCACTTCCTGCAAGGTCACTTACAACTAAACATGTCCAGGTGGGGATGAGACAGGCTTGGAGTCACAGCCTTAGAGTCCTTTTGTGCTTAAGTGCCTTGGATGTCAAACTCTACCCCATGGTTCCTGTGTTTCACATAGCATGCAATAAATACTATAGCTGTTTGAATATAAGGAAAGTGTGACCACTCATGTTTCAAGTCTCCACTTTATTCAGGCTGCCCGACAAACAAAGAAAATCCCATCCAGTGGGCATTCCGGAAAGGCTCCCTCCCTCTACTGTTATCCTTCATTATTGCTCCCAGCAGTCTTTTCAGATAGTGGGGCCACGCCCACGCTGATTCGATTAGCACTGACAAGTGTCCGGTAAGGACTTTTATGGATCACGTATCATCATCGTGGAGGTGGCCACACTCCAAGACTACTGCCAGGTGTGTTACTACAGAGTAAAGCTAGGAGGTGGAAGACAATTTTATTTTTCACAACCAACATTTGAGTTGGGGGGGGGGGGGGGTGTCACCTTATAATAGAGGTCGCCCTGGATGCAGGCAAATACAGTATATATAACACCCCCCCCCAGGTCATCTAAATATAAAATGAGGGAAGTCTGCCTGGAAGCTGTAGACATCATGAACTGTACCCATCACACTTTGCTTCTCCTTATGACAAGTATTATCTACAGTTTATCAGTGAGACAAGAACACAAATGTAAGAATAAACAGGTGTTATTTAACTTATGTCTGGGTCCTAGCAGAGGAGTCAGTAGTGCTTTCTACTGACATTTTCCCTTTCCGATAATAGGTCTTGTGTGTTATGTACGTTAGTCTTCTTAGTATTCTTGCAAGAGCATGTTACCAGAGCAACACAAAAAATATCCTGACATCTCAAAAGACTTCTATATTGAACACAAACTAATGTCAAGCAAGACCAATGCATTTCACTAAAACGCATTTGGAATTGGCACCTGAAGCATTCATAGGTTAAGTCCATTATATGCAATCTTTATCACCTTAACCACTGACAAATTCACTATTGTGATAATCAAGTGCAGGAAAATTAAAACCACAAGTAAAACTTCAGTTTATTGTCGAGAATGGTGTCCTTCAGTCATGTTTTTTTTCACTCCCATGTGCCATTACAAAGAGGGAATTTCTAAATTCACTCTGGTCCTACCCAGACAGTCCAGCACTGAAACATCAGACAAATCTTCCCTGAACAAGAGAAACCCCACATGTAGGTTTTGTCTTTTAGTGGCCCTTGTTAGGGAGGTGCACGCAATAGTCTCTAGGCTAGGCACAATGAGAACAAGGGCCCATGCTTGGGATACATCCTTCACAGACTAAAAACTAAAGTTGTGCCTAGAACACACGTAGAATTAAAACCTGAAGTAGATCCTTGCAAAAACAGGTCTGATTTTCAATGTAAAAACCACATACAAGCTGCTTTTCCAGCAACAGCATGCATACCTTGCCAGCATAGTGTATGATGCAGAAGTCAGCTTTATCCTTCAATTGCTTGGGCTTCTGGAACTTCGAATGAGATCCCTGCTCTTGTACCACTTTCTCTACAAAGCTTTTATCTGTCGCTTTCGGAAACCAGCATTCTTCATCCAGTAGAGCAAGAATACCTGGGGGACCAGCCTGCACACAGCAAAGAGCATTTTGGTTAACTAGTTCCAGTTCAAAAGGAAGATATAAAAACAATCTACCGGAACTCTGAAATGTTAACAGACTGTTTGCAAGTTACTCACAGGCTTCTCTATCAAGTCAATGCAAGGTTGAAGATCTAGTCCAAAGTCAATGAAGTTCCACTCTATGCCCTCACGCTGGTATTCTTCTTGCTCCAAGATGAACATTGTGTGATTGAAGAGTTGCTGCAACTTCTCATTTGTGTAATTTATGCAGAGCTGCTCAAACGAGTTTAACTGTGAAAATAAGGAACAATTACATGGTGATCAAAACAGAATTTATAAAAATCACAAGAAGATTAATTCATATTTATTTACAAAAGAACCAAAATAACACTATTCACAAATTAAAGCAGATTTATGAGCCCATGGCTTGATTTATCAAGCTGAACAGGTATAAAGCTGATGCATACCAACTGCATTTGAGGGGGATTCTGCAAGCCCCCATTGATTTAAATGAAACATATCCCCTTGAATGCTGGAGAATTCGTTACCTCAAAGATCTCAAAGCCAGCAATATCAAGGATTCCAATGAAGGATGCTCCCTGTCGCTTAGTTTTGTCCAGGGCTTTGTTGATGCGCATTACCAGCCAACGGAACATTCGCTCATAAGTGGCTTTAGCCAGAGCCTCAATAGCAAAGTCCGCCTAAGGAGTAATTGGAAAACATGTTCAGAACAGGTACAGATATAGGCTCTGTTCATATGCAGTAGGACAAGGATAGCAGCTAGTTTTACTTGCATTAGATTGGCAATTTACCTGTTCCTTGGTCTGAGCCTTCTGCACATAGTCTCTTCCAACCTTTATTCTGGGTAGGAGGATTCCTCTAGTAAAGTCATTCACATTTATACCCATAAGGTGGCACACTTTCTGGGCAGCTATAACATCCAGAGACACAGAAAGACATTAGTTGCAGCATTCCAGGTTGTCACCAGTGGTGCAGCTCAATCAAAGTTGCTCAGCTCTGTAGAACTCAAAAGGTTTAAAACAGCCCCTGAACAAAGGTGCTCAAAAAAAAAAAAAACCCAAACTCAGTACCCCACCCAACAGTGCAGGTTTTCAGGTAGTGTCATGTGTTAATGAAGCAGTACAAGGTTAATAAAGTACCCTTTTAAACCACTGGCTGTGCACTCTGAGCATGAAGCCTGTTGCCATAGCACAAATCAGTGGATCTCTTTGCTGTGCAGACTACATAAGATCTGCACAGTTGATCACATCAGTACCTTACTGCTCACACTGTCTATGAAAAGGAAACTAGGGTGTGAACTTAAGTTATGAGCTATGGGAACTGTTCATAGATCTTTGATCAGCCAGAAATTTTAAGAGTGAATTTTTGTGTACATTTCTTAGTCCATGTGGAACACTGAAGAGTGGGTTAAACTATCCAACAGGAGGGCAGGGCACTTCATTTAAAAGGCTCTCTGAAGGTAGAGACTCCCTCCCTATATAGCTCAGTTTTAAAGGTATAGGAAGAACGACAAAATGGGCAAAATGAACGAAAGAGCAAGGCAAGAAAGGGTGTCAACCTGAACCAGACCCCCACCCAGAACCCAAACAACTTTTTCATCAGGGAAGGAAGTCCTGTGTGTGTGTTCCATATGGACAAAAGAATTGATTTGGAAGTAGGCAAAATTACCCCTTTTCCGCTTTTGTCCTATGTGTAACACAGAAACTATGGAGTTCTACCAAAGCATCAACATTCCAGAGAGGGAAATACTACAAAATAGACCAAAATAGACTAACAGTGGGGAACTGGAACATAGACAACCAAAGGTGTCAGTTGACAGCTGCACATCAAACCAAGTTACAAGAGAAAAACAAAAAGGATGATACACAGCCTGTAGGGCCTTCCATCCTAAACTAGCTGCTGCTGAAGTCAGACCACTGATCAAACATGTGAAGGGACAGACATTGTCACTGGACACAAGTGCTCCACAAAGGCCTGGCTTCTGTAGGCCCAGGAAGCACCCAATGCTCTGGTGGAATGAACTGTAACACAAAAGGGGATAGACCCGATTCCTGAAGGCATAGGTCTGAAGAATGTCTACCATCGCCCAATATACCACTGTCACCAGAGACACAAATTGGCCCACACAAAGGCCCTAAGGAATGACAAGTCAGAACTGCAGAAAGGCCTTGTGTTAGGAATGAAGCACCACAAGAGCACAAAACGTACAGACAAATGCAAAAAAGGAAAGCTGCTCCAAGAGTCAAACACCAAACAGGCTTTAAAAAAAGCAACTATGAAAACACCTAGTCCCAAAGAGGAATGGAGTGCCTAAAAGTTGGTTAGATTTGAGCCACCCCCAGCACAGGTGACGCACATCCAAAACAATATAATAGAGCTCTGAACAGACAGAGAAAGTAGAAATCTGAACCTTAATAGAGCCAAGGCCAAGCTCTTGCTGAAAACCATCCTGAAAAGCCAACACAAAAAAAACCAAGCCCAGAGGGTCCAGAATGCAGTGAGAACAAGAGTCACATGAGTCTGGTCTAAACTAACTTTCCTCAATACCATGGTAATCAGAGGGAATGCAAAAAACCTTCCAGAGAAAACTTCACCAAATGACCATCTCGTCCACAAGAAGAATGGGAGAACTCAGGATCCCAAGTAAACAGGGAAAATGTGATTAAACCTAGAGTTCAAGCCATGGCTGGAAGACCTCACAGACTGACCATGCGGTTGAATACCATCTGGTTGAGCTCCAGATTCCTAGGATCTCACCGCTGATTGTGAAGAAAGTGTCACATTGTTGATTACCTCTGGAACAAGAATGGTGAGACTAGGTGCATGAGCTTCACACAAACCAACCAACCTTCTGCCATGTAGCTACACTCCTGGTGCCCCTTCCTTGGTGGTTTAATTACACTACAGTCACCACGTGGTTGGAACCCTGGAGGGACTGTCATGCAGCAGAGACAAATTGCCCAGCATCAGTTTATTGGCAGGACTCAAGCCAAAGGCCCCAAGTGATTTGAAAGTGGCACACTGCCACTCGGGCTGGAATCTGTGTGAATATAACCCAATTCTGAATATCAATGGTTATTCTAATAGACATAGCAAATCCAAATCCACCAAAGAATGAATTCATCTGGATAGAGCATGGAAGGAGTCTACGCCTCCAGGGATCCTTTTAGGAAAAGTGCTCTGCCCTCCTGGCCGGAGGATTCTCTACCCTATGGTGCCTTTGTCCCACACTGGACGAAAAGTATTTTGACTATTCTGTCCCCTTTAAAGACACTTGTGTGACTGAGGAGAGCCTGCACATGTGTATGGGGACAGAGAATGAATATGTTTAAGCATCCTTCTTGCTACAAGTTGTAAGCAAATCTAAGAGGCAGAACAAATATTTCAGAACACACAGATGTTTGAGGTTTTACAGAAATGTAGAAAATACTTGCAGGAACTGCACTTACCCGTGTTATCCGGCATTGACGCTTGATCTGTGTTGCGCTCCTTCTTGAACATTATATTCCCCAATTGCAGGACTCCAGAAACAACCCGCAGCAACCCTAAAAGGAGAACATTTATCAAAACAAAGATGCAAGTTTAAGAAGCCCCCCATATGTCAGAATCCATAAAAACAAATAACCATCCCCACAAAAAAAACAAAACAAAACAAAAAAAAAAAAAACACAAAAGCAAAACACCTTATTTACACTTTACTGAAAAGCAGCTATAACACTTGGCCATTTGAGGGACAGAGGTGTGTGAAATGCATATGCCCCTGCCTTTCGAAAGGATTAAACCTGGACCTTTCACAATACATTGTACATGCTAGGGGTAAACTGTTCAGAACAAAAAACAAGTCAGTCCTCCTGCAGGGAATTAACTCCTTGAGGAACACACACACTAGCTTTTACATTTTTTTGCAAAAAACTGAGCACGGCTTGTATATTTCTCATAAGATAAAATCGGAATTTCTTTTTGTCACACTAGTGGTTTTACTATGTATTACTGTACACATTGATTACCATAGAGTCTTATGACTCGAGTGACACAAAACTTCATAACTGTCTAAGCCTCTTGAGTCTATGGTAAATTACCATAGAGTCTCTTGGCGTTGATATGATGACGAGTCATAAGACTATGGTACAATAAACACAGTAAAACCACTAGTGTGAGTGACAAAGAGACAAAGTCCCGATTTACTTCAGGGGCAGGCTTTTTGGCCAGAGAGAACACCGATATTAAGAGACGGAGCAAACGCGTTCTCACTGCTTGCAGCTTACCATGATTGGAGTGACGGAGTCCCACTGTCCGTCCATCCCACCCCCAGTCCCGTTTTTGTCTCAAGGAAATATGGTCAGCCTACCAATGCATTGCTCTGCAAGGCACTGGACTACACTCTAGCACTCAACGGGTTTAAAGCCTGCATTAACATACCAAGCTGCTCATCGTCAGGGATTCCCATAATCTTCATAGCTTCCATGGTCTCTTGGAACAGATCCTTGTCTTGCTGTCCCGGGATGGTGACATGCCCATTGGAGAGGAACCGGTATTTGTTATAGCTCTCCAACAATAGCTCGGCTGTAAGAGTAATTTCAACAGAATATTTAAAATGGAAAATAAATGTAATGTACACAGCATAAAGGCACAGAATACAATTTGTCAAATGAAGGTATTGTATATTTTTATTTATACAACACCAACCAGTGTACTTGGTACTTTACAGTTTACATCTGTAAAGGTGCCCAGAATTCACTCTGAAAAGCCTCTGTTCACTTAAACAGGTTTCAAACATTGAAGGCCCAAGGATTTCCCCTGCACCCTTAGTCGTCCCAAGAGTATTCTATTCATAGCATATTTCTGGGAAATTTTAAGCGATTAACCCAGAGGAACAGCAGCACCTCCGGGGGGGGGGGGGGGGGGTAGGAGGATTATTCAGCAGAACCAAGAGATTCTTAGAACAGAAGAAACTGAACAATCCTGATTTGATTTGCAATACAGGTTACATATTAAATGAAGTGCAGTAGGGTGGAATGCCAATTATCCACAATATGGTGCAAATCCCACTAGCATTCAAATGGTTAAACGGGTAGCAAGACCGTTTGGGCTTCAACACTTCTCTAAGCTTCCTTAGAAGAGTAACCAATGTGAAATAAAATTGTGTGAGTATTATGAGCTGGAGAGGCATCTGATAATTCCTATTGGCTGCTTTGACCTACAAAATCAATAGACGTGCCACAAATAGCCTCCGCTTTTTGCAGAAGGTTGTACGAGAAGCAATAAAACCTGTTCAATTGGCTCTGTCTATAATGTTGCTACTCTAAGGTTAGAGAAAGAAAATGTAATTTTCATGTTATTTGGTCTTTTAAAATGAACCAGGTCAATTATATGCGCTAAAATAGGAATGTGACCAGTTCAACCTTTTAATGCAGGATGCCAGTCATACATTACAGGTTAGGGCTGGATCCTGTCCAGTCCTGCCAAATGAAGATTTACAAGCTTCAAAATCATTAAAGTTGAGGTTATCTGGTTACATTAAATATGAACCAAGCAGCTTTTTTCCCTTTTTAAACCCAAAAAAATTTGCAGAACAAGAGAGACTTACTTTTTAGGTGCTCTCCAGCCCCCGACAACAGGTAGTAGAATATGTGGAATGTCCGCTCCTCTTTTGCTTGGCGAATGGCACGAGACTTCTCCAGCAGGTCTTTAGCGGAGTAAAGGAAAGATCTTAATGTACATAAGAACTTCAGCAAGGGCTCTAGACCTTAAAGCAGACCTCACAAAAGGGTTTTGCCTATTAAAATGTATTTTATGTTAGGTTTATTTTTTCTCCCCTCCCATGGCAGCTCTGGTGGAAATTGTTAGGTTCTACCAGTCTAAGGGGTGGAAAGAGGTGATTCAACATGATTAACTATACACACTTTTTATAACTGAGAAAGCAAGATTACATTCCCTCAAGTATTAAATATCATGAAGCAGACCTAGGCCAGAATGTCAGAGGGGTGTGCGTTATGAACCTCTGGCATTCAAAGGGTTAAACTGGTAAGATTAAAAAAAAAAAAAAAAAAAAAAAAAAAAAAAAGTGTGCAAAACAAGCAAATGTAGAAGACCATTTCAGTGAAGGATTTCTTCTTCCATAACGCGATCTCCGCTCTGCTGAAGAGCCTCCGCTTGCTCAGAGACTGGATTCCCCTGCTGTCAGCTTGAACACTGATGTCAGGGGAGAGGGAACTTTGAAAGCTGATCTCTCGAACTATAAAGGTTTGAGAGATGCCGATGGGGTCATTTAATTCAGTTTAAGGGCTACAAGATGGGGGATAGCAAAATTTAAGCATTACTATCCCTTTAAGTTTTGTCTCAAGTTTTCCAGACCAAAACACTGTTCAATATGGACTTCTACAGCCCGCGAGTTTTGTTACTAGACACACACACACACCGCTAAACACACAAATAGGATACATGTTTCAATGTTTGCTCCAACGATGTAGCCATTGACATCAAAGTTTATCCTGATGAATTTGCCCTGAAACAGAAGTAGGGGAAAATAAGGCACGTAAGTGGCTGGCTTTTTCACATGAGAATGCTTGTCAAACAAATCAAATAGTACTAAAAACTAAAATCAACTGGAAGGCAATGACAGTTGGCTTCAAAGCAAATAGGATGTTGATCCAGTAAAATATCTGCCTGCCATTTCAAATCAGGGAGGAATTTTATTTATTTATTTTTTAATTTATTTTTACCCACTTGGGGCTTAACTAGAAATAGTTTCAATGTTTTTTCCACCTTCTTGGGGGGGGGGGGGGGGGTGATTTGGCATGGGCTGAACTTGGAGACATGTCTTTCAGCCTCCTCAAATAAAACCACATTTGAGGAACCCTACAGTACTAAAAGCCAACTTGTTCCCCTAAAATTTGATAGTAAAAGTCAAGGTACAAATTAGTGGGCCCACAGTAAGTTTGATCTATATAAAGTTTTTTTTTTGTTTTTCTCTCTACTTACAAATCTGGAAGAGTTGTCGTTCTTGACAGTTTTAGCATTGCCAAAGGCCTCTAGAATTGGATTTGCCTGCAACAACTGACGTTCAAGTTCACCCTAAGAGAAACCATAAGATACAAGACAGTGAGCAAAATGTTAAAATATAAAAACTGATTAAGAACATTCTACATTTTGATCCATTTGAGAATTTTGCACATCTGAATTTGCTTAACCCTTTTGGTGACCATGAAAATGTTAAACGCTTTGCATCTTAGAAGTGAAAGATTGGTGTATAAACAAGGAGTTCAAGAGTTTAGATAAGTTGAGGAGTTCGCATGAGAAGGAATACAAAACCATACTTCAAGGGATAGTAATAGTTGCAAATTACTAATCCTCACATTGTAGCTTTGTTAAAAAGAAACTTATTGCCCCGAGTGTCATCTCTCAAACCCTTATGGTTTGAGAGATGATAGCACTCAAAGTTAACCCCTCCCTCCCCCTTCCCTGACTGAATGCTGACTGCAGGGGAAGCTGTTGTATGACAGTCTTATGTGCATCAGAGATCGCGATATTATTATAGATTATAAAAAAGCACACATAGAAGACCATTTTAGTGAAAGATTTTTTTATATAAACACAATCTCGGCAGTGCTGCAGAGCCGCCTGATGCAAGTAATACTGGATATCCCTGCAGTCAGCGTTCAGTCAGGGAAGGGGGGTAGGGAGGGGGAACTTTGAGCGCTATCATCTCTCAAACCATAAGGGTTTGAGAGATGACACTGGGGACAATAAGTTTCTTTTTAACAAAGCTACAATGTGGGGATTAGTAATTTGCAACTATTACTATCCCTTTCATGTCTGACAGATTACAGAAAGGAGGGGTACTATAAATAAGCAAGTAATGGCAGGCCGTTACAAGGCTAGAGTGGCCATTTGCAATATGGTTCTGTGATCATTAGTAATAGGTTTTCTGTTTGATTGCCCTTTCATTAAGCACTGTAGTCTTCTAGGAAATCTGATAAAATTATCCAAGTACTGTTTAACCCAAAAACTTTAGTCTAGGGCCTAGGGTTTTAAGCTATAGAAATATTGCACAAAGAAAAAAATGTAATTCATTACAATGGCCCATATCATGGGTTTTCTGAAACTTAGCACCATCAGACACAGTGTTAACCCCCTGGGTGCATGAGGTCTTACAATGGATAGCACAGCCATGATAACTACCATTAGATCCCAAGTGGTAAATAAGAAAAGATGCCACTCCAAAGTTAAATAATTGCTATTCTGATACAAGAGCTGGAGAACCACAAGTTGCCCATTCCTAGTATATATGCAAAACATCCACTGCCCAAAAGTAACTTGAACAAAAAAGCACAAATACCATCAAAAGTCAAAATGATGAAAAAGCAAACACTACTGGAGAACATTGGACAAGAAACCTCTTATTCGTAAACGGCATGCAATAGTAGTGTACATTATGTTAGATCATTGTGTAATCATATCGAGAGGGAAAGAAAGGGCCTCACACTGCCTCTGGGTAGGAATGGTGTGCTTAACATTTGGCTTCCATCAGGAAGCTGTTCCAGCTCTTGTTTATAACAACTAGTCATTGCTGGCAGGGTTAACACTTTGGTAAATACAAGTATGTTGGGTTATACATTTTGGATGTTCCCTCTGCATTCTTACAAAGAGGAGAGGGATATAGTTCCTTTAATACTTTCTGTGCCAGAGGTGAAAGACATATTGCTCTACAATGCAATGCTCTGGTCACGCAAAGTAACCAATCACCTTCCATTTTACCACGACCAGAAAATCCTAGTGGTCCCTGCGAATTCTACCCTTGTTTTTATTCAAAATTATCTTTAAAATCATTCCTTGGGAGGTGGACATGACCGTTAACAAGACAAAATTCAGCCTACTGCATACCATACTCTTAAACCTTTAAGGACCAAGGGGGCGTGCAAAGCACTGCTTTACAATAGGTTAGTGACCCCCTCTGGTCCTTAAAGTGTTAGAAGTAGGACCATGAATGCTGCCTGCCTTATTCAGAGATTGCAGGAAGCAACAGTGACCTTCATGGACATGGCATGCGGGACTGATTGAAGAGGCCATTAGGATTTTCTGGCCATACTAAGGTAAGTGGGAGGTTATTAGACACATCTCCTTTAAAGTGTTAGTAATGTCTATTTAAAAGTAGTTTGCAGAGTCTTCTGTATATTAAAATTAACATGTTGTGCTATGTGTAACCTTACTTTTGTGTCGTTCAAAAGATATGAAGAGATAAAAGATCCTCCACCCCAGCTGCAGGCTAGTGAGAACAGATGTGGTAAGGGACAAACTTCAGTTAGAAAAGGGAAATCCTGCTCTCCTTTGTCAGGTGTGTGTGTCAGGATTTCCCTTATACTTACTCACTGAAGTTTGTCCCTTGCTGTAGCAGTCTAGTTGCACAACACTATTAGCCATTCCGTGGGAGGCGGCCAAAAGGGGCAGGCAATCATTCTTCATTTCTTTTGAATGACACAAAAGGTGTTACACATAGCGCAATCTGTTAATTTTAATATACAGAAGACTCGGCGAACTACTTGGAAATAGACATTACTAACCCTTTAAGCCATCAACTTTGCAAGAATGAAGCATGAATACACGTTGATTCCACAAGTGGTTGGAGTCTATGCACATGCAGCTTAAGTGACAGTCAACCTTTTTAAAATAAAAGAGGGCACCAGATTGTTCAGAGGGATGCATGCTGAGAGAAACAGGATCAGGTCTGGTACCAGCATACTGTGGTCATCTATAGCAGTCAAGTGTTTCAGAGCCAGATTTTAATCTAATGAGTATTTTGGGAATTTCTATTTGCCCCCTATGGTGCATACATTTTACCCCACAATTGCTCTTTAGCAAAGGGCCACATGCAAACAAGCACAATATTAGAAAACCAAATTGCACTATAGGAGACAAAAAAAAAAAAAAATGTAATAAATATATATATATATATATATATATATATATATATATATATATATATATATATATATATATATATATATATATATATATATATATATAACCAAGTTTTTTAAATGGCACTTAATACACTGAATGAATATGGCCTATAGACATACAAGGGTTGACTCCATACCTTTGGAGGTCTCAAACAGGCAACTAAAGTGGATTTTATTCTTCACTAATGCCCAATGGCACTATCAAATTACTAGTCTGTCCATTTGATAATGCAAAACGGTCACAGAATAAATCAGCTGTTTGTAATACAGTTGAGTACCAACACTGACCTGGTCCTTCTTAGTCTTGTGTGAAGATGCAACATAAGCCAAGTACTGGATAACTTTTTTCGTGTTTTCTGTTTTGCCAGCACCAGACTCTCCACTGAAAGGGGAGAAAAAAAGGATTTTAGTCCTACCTATTAAATCCTTTTCTTAGTCCATATAGCTTACAGTACCTCTGGTAATGCGACCGTCCATCGTTACCTGTAAGCTATATTGGACGACAGAGAAAGTGGTTTGTGGAATGAAAATCTTGTGAATTTACAAAAAATGGTTGCATTGAAGTGCTCTTTATATCAGACAGTAGACTTTCAAAATCACTGTACAATACCAGCAGGAACAATATCTATCCTACCCTTTGTCAAGGCCTCAAGTTCTTGAGGGAAATGCAATAAGGACCCAGTGGTTTATTTTGCTTTGTAAACAGCACATTTTTCCCACATCAAAGCAACCTAGCAGATGAATGTTCTAGCAACACATAGGAGACCGGCATCCCAAGTTTTTTTTCTGTGCACACCAACAGGTCATGTTTTCAAGATAATACCAATTACATACATGTGGATCCTAATGACAGCCACAAAATTACTCACTTGTGAGGGGAATATCTTTACTGTTGTGCCCAAAGGACCGATGTTGAGAAACACTGGTCTAGCACCTTTAGAGATTAGAAATTTCCAAGGACCAATCCTACACAGAGGTGGTCCATTTCCAAATGACAGCTTATTCTCCTCTGCAAGAGATTACCAGCTATCCTTAAAGTGTTAAACATCCTGCATATGGGGGGGGGGGGGGGAGAATATCATTTAAGGTCCCGTATCAAAAAATATTAAGTTCTCATTAACTAGTACTACAAGAGAATACTTTCCTTCAGATGTGTGTCTTTATAATTTAATATTATAATATAAAAAAAAAATATATATATATATATATTATACACACACACACACACACACACACACACACTTTTAAAGATTATACCCTAAACCCAGGTGTGTGGGGTGTACATTTAAACTGCATAAAATACCAGGGCAAGAAGACTGCAGGGAGAGCCTACTGGTTCCATGTTCATTTCCTCCAATAGGGACCTGGCTACATTACCATTATATTAAGCAGAGGAGCAAAAATTACACCATAGGTGAGAATATCTTCCATTAATTTAAAGAATGTTTCCTATGCATTGCAGTATGCAAGTTCTGTTAAATAGATTAAAATCCCAATTTAAAAGTCAATGGGGATTTTTCTCCCTTATTGTGAAGCTTGCTTACTCCATTATTGCTAATTTTTATTACATAAGGTTCAGCATGTCTATATACATTTACACCAGTTTCAACATAGCTTTAAGGCAGAAGCAAAGGGCCACTTACGTGCAAAGGATGGACTGATCTTCTCTATCTGAAAAAGAAGAAAGATTAAAATAACTAAAGCTTCTAGGTGAAGTTTATTTCAGAAGATTAGTTACAGCATCTAGGTTAACAGATCAAGGTTAATGCTGACACTTTGAACTGTAAAAGTTCACATTTCCTATAAAAATAGCATAGCTGTACAATTTCTTTTAGGTGGTAATGTAATAAAGGATTTGTACTGTGGAAGTGGCAATGCATGCAATTTCGGTGTCTCCCCACACAGTATTTCATGATTGCCTCTGTACAGTTAAAAGGTTTGTTCCAATGGTAGACAGTCAGACACAAAAAAGGGATGTGTGTACTTACCAAGAAATCCTTCTCTTAGTCCATGTGGAACACATGAATCTAGGGGGTAAAAGTAACCTGATAGGGCAGGGCACCTTCCTTAAAAGGTTCTCATTTTGTAGTTAACCAGAAAAATGAGACCTACATTACATAAGTGATGTTTTTTTTTTTAGCGTTCAAGTACTACATTTTGTTTCCTATTTAGTTCCCCTTTAATCCTCAGAGCCATGGTCCTTCCTTGCAAAGGAAGGTGTTTGCCAAGCCAGGCACTGAAAGGGTTAAAAAGTCAAATTTATAAATCAATAGCCACCTTTATCCCTTACGGCGCTGTTGGTTAGCCCCACAATTGGTGTTCTTTGCCTTTATTCAGGAGGAGATGTATAAAAAAAAACCCTTTGTTTAAGAATTGTCAACATTCATAAATGGTTATATTTATAAAGCTTAACCCTCTGAGTGCCAGAGTTGTACGCAACGCATTGCAGAGCAATGTGTTGCATACCACTGGCATTCAGAGGGTTAAAGAATATTCAAACCTTTGCAACTGAGAATATTTCTCAAACATAGCTGGGGAGGTTTTAATACACAAAGGCACAAACTAATCTAAATACACCAAAGGGGCACTGCAAGGCAATCTATGGGAAGCTGCAAAATACATGTTATTAAGCCTTCTGACAAAGGGGTGTACATTGCATTGCAAAGCAATATATGGACCCTCTTTAGCATTCAGAGGGTTAACATCCCAAGTGCGTGTGTCACCAAGTAAAGACTTGTTTAAATGCAGTCTAGTAGCTTCATCAATAGTCGATTCTAGTTAACTGAAATAGCATCAGTTTAAAGGGATAGTAATACTTAAAATGTAAAAAAAAATATGTTGTAGGGTTTATTCCCCTGAGTAAAACAAGGGAACTCCCACTGCTGAAAGGTGTTTCATTCAAAAGTTATTAATTTTCAAAGTTGAATTTTTTAGGTGCAATATCACAGTGGCCTGAAATTGTACAGTGGCGCTGTTGCTACACGATCCTATGGACAGCTCTGGTCAATTGACCATAAATCTCCATAGGATGGTGTAGCAACAGCGCCACTGTACAATTTCAGGCCACTGTGATATTGCACCTAAAAAATAAAACTTTTAAAATTAATAACTTTTGAATGAAACACCTTTCAGCATTGGGAGTACTCTTGTTTTACTCAGGGGGATAAACCCTACAACATATTTTTTTTTACATTTTAAGTATTACTATCCCTTTAAACCCAAAATTCCAGAAACAGGCCATTACATTTCATATGAAATAGGGAACTTTGTTACAGTGACATCCATGAATATGCAGAAGCTTAAATGTTAACAATGAGCAACTGATTCAGAGGGTAGCAAGAATTAAAGGAAAATATTGATCCAGCTAGAAATGCCATAAGGGCTTATTGCCCCCTTTCTGAACTAATATGGAAGGAAAGTTTATCAGCTGCTGAGCAGCCGTTCCACCCCCCTTCACAGCGAAGCCATAAAAGGAAGAGAGTGGAGTTGCAGCAGCAGGATAGTGATGTCACCTGCAGACTGACTCATTCCCATTGCTCTTTGCTTCCGGTAATGCCTGTTTACTTTTCTCATATCAAGGTTTCTCCACTTACAAACACTAGCAGTTTAGAGTGCAGAAGAGTATAGTTCACAGTGAAGCAGGTATCAATAGAAATAGTGACGTAACTGAATGCAACACACCTTCATTAGCTAAAACCTCTGTCAGGCGATCGCTTAAATATCTCCTAATATTCATATTTAGATAATTACAATATATTTCTCAGTTCAAATACATTAAAGGACTATATAGTACAAACACAGATTTCTATTGTTCAGTTATGGTTGGGAGCTGCCATTATTGGCATTTAATCATCTCCCCCCCATAGGATAATGTTACCATGTACACCTATCGCTTTCCCAAAGAGGAAAAGAACAGAAGGAAGATGCACTAAGGTTTGATATTCTGGCAGATTTATTTTGATGCATTTGACTGCATAGAGCTATGGTAAGTTCCAGTTTCCCAGCTATTGGCGTTTAGTGCATGTGGTAAATAGCCAAATTGGCGCACTAAGGAATCTGAAACTGGCTCATTAAGTCATGTTTCAAAATACAAATAAGCCACTGAATCTGACAAGAGCATGGATGTGTATATTTGTGGTGTACTCAAAGGGAGTGTGGCAAAGATGGCTTTGTGCATACCATGAAATCATGAGCGTCCAACATGCAGCCAGTGGGCCATATGCGTCCCCATCTGCGATATTTGACTTTTTTTTACCCAGTGGCAGCGTACCCACAGAGGGCCTCTATGCCTTAGGACAACACTATTTGGTTCTCTCTTGGTGGGCGCCAGTCACATTCATTGTTTCTAGGTCTCACTGAATACCTGTTTTCAGTGACCTTTCCAGTCAGGCTCCCAGCAGCACAGACTGAGAATCACTGCTCTACAGCATACAGATGTTCTCTTTCAAGGCACCCTCAACAACCAGGGCATCCCTAAACATTTTATAGGCAATTTCCTATGTACTTAAGGGGAGGGAAAACACAACATTGTCATGCCAAGGCATGAGTTGGCCTGGTTTGTATAATTAGTTTATTTTGTATTTGTATGTTATTCGATGTTCACCAGTCCTAGGCCATAAAACTAAATGAGCAGATAGCAATCACCAGACCAGGAAGTAGGGCCATAAAGGTCTTGGGCCCTCTGCTTTGAGGGGTATCCAGGAAACGTGTATATCGTAAACTGTCAGGCCAAACCTCCCACCAGGTAACACCCAGGGGGGTTTGGCCTCTTAGAAGCAACTGTAGAATGTTTTTAATATGGGTTTTGGATTAACAGGGTATTTCTTTGTAACAACTGAAACTGAACATTTTACCATCTGAAGTTCCCACAGAGACTCTTAATATAACGGAAATTGTATTTAAGGATTTCTTGTTTTTCTCCCATTTTATGGACTGTTTTGCCAATGTGTAATCTTTATTTCTGTATGTCCTTTATATCTATTTTTGTACCCAGCACTGTGAAACCTTTTTTTCAGATTAAATGTTAAATTAATCAGCTCTTGTCTCTGTTCTCTAAAATGAACTCACTACTCTGAAGTAGCACATTTTACTAAAGGGTTAATTACATATGTCTGATTATTAAGGTTATTTTATACTGTAATTCTGTTTGGGGTAACCCAAGACGTCCAGATATAAAAAGTCTTGGTGGTGGCAGCAAATTGTAGTATTGGGGTGATAGTGCAGGAGGGATTTCAGGGGTTAATGTGGTGGTTGCTAGGAATAGTAACAGGTAACCAGGGGTCTGTTATTGTTAACCCTTTCACTCCCACAGTCTCCCCACTGTCTCAGCAGGGCCTATAGCTTTCAATTGTGACAAAACATTACGTCTCAGGGAGAACAAAGCATCAGTGTATAATTGCCATAAATATACATTAGAAACATGCGTTGGCATGGTCTTCATAGACAAAGTACAGCTCCCTAAACTGCTGCCCACAAACAAGCCACAGTGCAGAGGCACCCTGTTTGACAGCTACTCCTGTAGAGGCATGCTTTTACTACACTTCGGTCTTTCACAGAAAGAGGACTTTAGCAGAATGGTTCTTATCTGCAGTCAATCTAATCTGCCTATTTTTTCCTACTGTAAAAACCTCAAATCTTATTTGGCCCTTGGTCATGTCTTCTGTTCAGAGTAGCCTTGTGCTTTTCCCATGCTTGCTGTGGGTAATCCTACTTTAGTGTCTCAATGAAGTAAACACACATCTGGCTCTGAATTTCTTTACACAGGTTATGAATCTTTGCTGGTGACCCTAAAGTGTGAAAAATGTGCACAATGACCACACAAAATTAAGTGTTTTGTTCTAATGCATAGGGTGCTGCTCAAGTAGCATTTTTTTTGCTACCAAGTGCCATTACACATGAGATTCCATGTCAGTCTGGTCCCATCCACAGACAGTGCAGCTCAGAAGACAGGTAAACCATCTCCATACACAGTATACACACTTCTTTCACTGTCCCACAGGAAAGCTCTCTGGAATCAGACAGCTCCCTGTCAGGGACAGAAGTGAAAAATAAAATACAGATTTTAAGATAAAAAAAAAAAAAACAAACCACCAATCAGATTTTGCATACAGGCAATTCAACTTTAAATAATTTTAATCTGCATATTCTGTAAGTGCTTAATTAAGGTGGAATTGTCCCTTTAACTGGGCTACCATGCACCCATCATTACCAATCCTCTATTAATGTGTGCTTGCCACACTTACAAGCAGTAGGGTATGTTGAATTCTGGTTTGACAGGGCACAAAAGTATTCCAAAACAAGAAACTATTCCAGATTTGTGTAAGGAATACTGATCAGTAAGGCACAAGAAGCAGCACTACGTCAGTAAGTGGAAACAGATGGGAGTAAAAAAAGATGAAAGGGAACTGCTGACAAAGGGTCAGTACATATGGGTTACATTTGTAGCCTCTGTAGGGGGTGGGCAGAGGTTAAAATACTTTTCCCACTATGAAATTGCACATCCTAGCCTAAGAATCTTCATCGTGCATCCAACTTCTGGTACCAATTGTTATGCCAGTAAGGTCACTACACACAAAAAGCAGATTATACGGACATACATGAGGCATTTATACCTAGCCTCAACCAGCATAACAGCTTGAAAATTATCCTATGCTAATCCATAAGTAACCTGGATGGGAAAGCAGTACTTTATTCAGAATTAGCTAGCACTTTCTACTAGAATGGTCTGATACAATCATACCACAATGGTTGTTACATGAGAGGTGTTTCCTGGACTCCGTTATTGATAAATCTTAAGGGAGGTCGAGCAGTAGGACGAAGCGTTTGGAATGACAGCAATGCCAGGAAATATTTACCAAGGTTTAAAATAAATACCGCGCAACACAAATTTTGAAAGTCATTTCAAAGTCACTCAAGTTGTCAGACCGTTTGTGTCAATTCAAATTTTACAAGTTCAAGTACCGTTGCTTGGGACTTAAGCACTTAACTTTAAAAAAAAAACATGAGCTTATTACCTACCTTCCCTTGCACTAGTTCATATTAAGTTCTACTATATGCAATTGTGGTCACTCATGCCCAATGACCATAACGGGAAACATTCAGGATGTGCTGTGAGAAATCTTTTGTTAAGACTACAGTGCATAATATGGCTTTCAGATAAAATGAAATTATTTTCTATCTGCTGACAACAACTATGGCACTGCATAAATTTTTCTAAACTCTTTTTTGGAGCTGAAGTGGTCTGACATCCTGATGGCAACAATTAACCTTGAACATCAGATGTATGAACAATGTATGGGGGTGAATCTTACTGCAGCAGGTGGGGTGTGTTTTATGTATTTTTTTTTGGCAGGAGTGGCAACTCACGTCAAAAAATACTGCCCTGTGGAGATTTGCTGGTTGGAGGCGATCGAAGGACAGAAAAACATAACTGGTACATGGCTATGCTCAAACTTTAACCCACTCCGTGCCAGAGGTGTGTTCAATACACATCTGGCACTGTGTGTGTTTAACATACTGCTTCTACAATGTACCGGGCATCCTTTCTGCAATTAGGGGGTTTAAGTTGATAACTTTTTGTGTGTGTGTGTGTGGGGGTATAATTGATACGACAAGCAGCAACACAGTCAACTCAATGCAAGACATAACTTGACTAAAACATGATACAAATCAAAATACTGCAGAAGGCCTGCACATATTGGGGGTGGGGGGGTTTATAAAACTGGCAAAGAACGAATGTGCCGAGTGGTGTAGCAATGAGTGGAACAATGTGACTCTAAAGGGACACATTTTTTATTAAATTGTATTCAGGCAAACAATTCATGTGGCAGTGGTGCACAGTTTGGGTGCATCATTGCTGTAATTTATGGTGGTTTGCGTTTAACCCTTTGTGTGCCAGAGGTATGCAATGCATTGCATACCTCTCTGGCAAGCAAAGGGTTAATATACACAGCAAAAAACACCCTCAAACTTTTACCAACTTTGATAAAGCTGGAGCAAATTCAGTTACACTATGCACAGCTTGCATCTGTGCAGTCTTATACATGAACATTGTCCAACACCACTTATATTACACCCCCCCCCCCAAGAGTTAGAACCATCTTAATTTGAACAGATTACAGAGGCAAAATTAAGAATTTTGGCATGGGTGACAAGACCCTCTCCTAACAGAAGCTAGGAGTTGTTAGGCACAGAATACACGTCATGCATCTGTGATTGATATTGTAACCTTTGGCCAGATAATATAGATAAAATGCCAACATGCAAAGGAGTCATTTCCTGTATGGGCAAATGTCAGCACATACCTTGCATCATACTTCTGTAGGCAGTGTCTGTGATAGCATAGATGTGTGGGGGCATCTCATGCCTTTTCTTGCCTTTGTACATGTCCACAATCTCTTCTGAGTAAATTGGCAAGTTCTTGTAGGGATTTATCACCACACAGAACAGTCCCGAGTAAGTCTGCAAAAAGTAGCAATAAATTGAATGAAGCCATTTCTAAATTAGACAGTACGTTTAACTGTTGGAAATCACATGCACAAAGAAAGGAGCAATCCTGGGAAAATCTAGAACAAATGGCCATCGATTCAAACATACTTGAACCTATTGACTTCTAGGATGTCCAATGCATTGCTTTTGTAGCAGTTGAAAGGAAAGTGTTAGTGTTTCCCAATGTATTAAATGTGTGAAAGTGTTTCCCTATTATGCACTGCACTTGCCCT
This sequence comes from Rhinophrynus dorsalis, assembly GCA_037306005.1. Lineage (NCBI taxonomy): Eukaryota > Metazoa > Chordata > Amphibia > Anura > Rhinophrynidae > Rhinophrynus > Rhinophrynus dorsalis. The sequence continues at coordinate 124,144,115 of CM074722.1, forward strand.
AACATTGTGCCTGTGTTTTTGCACACGGTCTGTATTGTGCATTACACTAGAGTCACAGATGTAATTCAGCTCTTTATATGTAACCATTACAACTAACAGGGAAAAGGCTGCTGATGGTAAGAGTGTGCTAGTTTTATTTAGTCTCTAGAACAGGGGGTAGTCAAATGGCTGGACCTACCAACTCCCATGGTCCCCCCCAACCAGCTGATAACTGGTTGGGGAGACAGGGAGCTGACATCCCCAAGGCTAGAAAAAAGGTGTAAAGTTTCCACAGCTGCTTTTCAACATAAGGCAGTTACCTCAGCTGAACTACTTTAGCCAGCATGACAAGGGAAAAGATACATAGCTCTTGATCTTTAGTTAGAACATTGAGAATTAACAGTTCCTGTGATCCTATAGGAGACAAGCGGGTAAGAGGCTTAAACAAACAATTTCACACAGTCTCAAATGTAAGCTCAGTACCTGGCATGCTATTGCACGCACTCTTAAGTGGAAACATTTTATGACAATGTCAGTTAAAGTGAAACATTTTTAAAGCTGCCTATGTTAGGTGTGTGTAATTTATTTATATATTATATATATTTTTTTAAAACGGTGCCATTTGGTTGGAAGAAAAAAAAAAAAAAAAAAAAAAAAAAGGACAACTTCTCAAATACCTCTAGAGGTAGGTAAACCTCCTTTCCAATATTAAAGGGGTGGCCCCTAATCATCTGATCAGGTCTTTGAAAGAAAAGCTTACCACAGATCCTTGTATTGGACCTCTCATACTTTTAAATTGTGACGAGATGTAAACAAGTAAGCTTGTCTAGCTGTCCCTCATACATCAATCAAGACTATTCACCTGCCATTCCAGTGGTTTGCCCCAATCTGAAGGAGCCAACATGCACTTAGGCTATAATATATCTGTTTGCAATTATGTCTGAGCGCTTTTAACGCTAGAAATGCAAATGTACACACTGCACTGTATTACGTATATTTTATATTTTGTTAAAAATAGCTCTCCTGTATCACTATACTTCAGATAAGTATTTTGTATGGTGTTGGCGATTCATGGTGGTGGTGGTGCTCAGGAAGGAGTTCTAAAGCAAGCAGTATATGAAGTAATATTTGAACATGGCATCAGCAGTTTTCTGTAGTCAATATTTACTCAGGTCTGCATTTAGGTCACACAATAGGCAGCATCAAAATCCAATGGGGGGGGGGGGTACATGTGGTTTTGCAACAGGATCAAAATTGGGAGCCATTTTTACTCATGCTTTATCCAGATAACTAGGAGCAATCCTGGTTCAAGAAAGATTAACAAGGGGACAAGTGAAAGTTCTCATTAATTGCAGTGAATTTTTAACCCTTTGAGTGCCAGAGTGGTACGGAATGCATTGCATTTCGTACCACTCTGGAACTCAAAGGGTTAAACCACTTAAACATTAATAAGGAATGCATGTGAGACTTCTAGCATCCAAGGTGTTAAAATAAATAGGAACTTGTGTTTTTCAATGCAGTTTATCTGCTCTGAAACGGCTCCTCTGAATGAAGATCCACAATAATATAGCACAAGTGATTGCAAACTTTTCTTTACACAGTATATCCACTTGTGATCTCAGTGTACACAAGCTGAACCTGCCACACCTCATTGTAATTTGAGATCCTCCCCCCTCCTGTGTTCTTAGGAAAGACGACGTACAAAACCCTTTCGCCAGACAGGTGTGTGTTGAGTCAATACCTATGGCAGTCATTGGTCTATTAAAAGGACACCGGGGTTTCAAAGGCCATTTACGCTAATAATTTAAGGAAAGAAATGTGTTTCACACCCCTCTGGACCTTAAAAGTTTAAACAAAAGATTTGTTCTGTTTTCTTCATTGAAAAGGTAGTGATACGTACATTAAACCTTTGAGTGCCAGAGGGGACAGCAACGCATTGCTAAGGATTAAAATAAAATGCACAAAACTGAACTGCCTAGGTCTGTGAGCAGAAAGTTAAAAACTGCATACAAAATTGAGTTGCCTCTTGATTTTCTGCTAATGTAGGATGGGTATGAATTTTACAGGCAGATTTACCATTCAATAGGTTTACTTTGTGTCAGACATGTTTCTGGGTTTGTGTGTGGGGTCTCAGGAGATCAACATTGTTCATTTGGGATTTGCATTTCTCTAATAGGAAGCTCATTTTAGAACAAGGGAAGGGTAGTCAATTGCTGGACCTCCAGCTGTGAGAACTACAACTCCCATCATCCCTAGCCAGGAAATGGACACCACCCATCACCCTCCAACCAGCCATTTCTTGGCTGGGGATGATGGGAGTTGTCAAGCAGGCTGCGGTTCAGCAATTGATTACAACTGCCTAACTTGCTAGGGAGGGGGCATCCTTAAATGAGGGGAAAAGATTCACTATTGGGAGCTATTCAATAAGAACCACCCACTTAACTTACTATATCCAGAAAATCCTAACAGACCCTGTGAATTTTGCCCTTGTACCATTTGCTCAGGTGATAACATCTTCATATTATGGCTTCCATGCCCATGGTGGTGGTGGTCAATTTCTAACAAGAATTAAGACATCTAATAGTGCTCTTCACATACATCAACATTAACCCTTTAAAAAAGGACTAGAGTGGTAAGCAGTGCACTGTACATCGTTCTGATCCTTAACCCTTTGAGTGACAAAGGACTACCAAACTCATTGCTTTGCAAATGTTTTGTGCACCCCTCTGGCACTCAGATTCATGTACAACGTTTTCGGCTTGAAGGGGGAGGGGCAGCCATAATCTTTCATGCCCGTCGCCATTTACATAACCTTTTCAGCCTGTCCTGTATGCTTTTTCTTGAATAAAATGCAGAAAGGAAGAGTCATAGGGGTCATAATAAGGTGCAGTGGGGTTTGTTAGCAGGCATTCGTTCTTTCAAGTTGCTGGGTTAAAAGATGGATATTGCCAACTATAACCTATTACCATCCTTGGAGGCTACAGACTACTACAATTAACTTGCAAGTTATAAACTGTACTATCCAAGGAAGAGAGAGTGTGTGTTTATATTATATACTTTGTGGAATAGAAAGCTGCATGTAAAAGTATTTTGTTTACATACCAAAAAATGGTTTTACTGCATGTCTAATAGTTTCTTAAATGCCCTGATCAGGGTATGATTGGGAGGAAAAATAACTCACTTTTTGACAGTCTGCAAAGGTCCCATCATAGTGGGGGCCCATGGAAAATTTAGGGGGATCCAGATTACCCCTTTATCTATGTAAAGGTCCTCTCACAAACAGGCTGCCTTCAATCAGGAAACAATGTTCATTGTAGGAGCCATTTGAGGTTGCAAGGATAATAAAATAAAAGTCCCTGAGTAGCTGCCAGAAATGTCTGTCGAGGAGGAATAATTGTGTGAACTGAGGGGGAGAAAAACAATTTATATTTAACATGAAGAATGCTAGGACCAAAACAGAGAAGGGTAACTCTTGGGGAGTTCCATACGCAACGGTTTCAACTCTGCCAATAATAAAGACATTGCTTAGTAAATTAACTCTTCTGGATGTTCACAGGCATCCAATGTGGTTACACACAGCTTTGAAGTCTGAAAAAGGTCTTGTTTGTAACACAAGTATATTCCATTAGAGAGTACAGAGCAAACTTAATCTGCATTGACAGAAAAGCAACTTTGTACATATACACCAAAACACATGTTTAGTCTGTTCAAGTGTTTGTTTATAGTTTAAAAAAAAACAAAAAACAAAGCTTGTATTGGCCTTATGAGAGACTACCAACCCTATGGATAGGTCATGGCCTTCCTGCACCACTGCCCTGCACAGTTTAAGTGTTTCAGTTGAAATCCAAGAACTTGGGACCATATTCAGGAAGCTAGCACTCAAACAAGTGCACACACAGACCTTCAATGGTGTAACCCTTTAAGTGCCAGAGGGGTACGCAACATTTGTTTGCAATGTATTTCATACCCCTTGTGCTCAAAGGGTTAAAAAGACCATTTAAAAATAAGTTGTTTTATGTGCCTCTTGATTGCTGTAGAGCAACAACCTATACTGTATGCATTAGGAAGGGGAGTGATATTACATGGTGTGTATACTACTAGAGGGTAGTAGGAAGAGTACTGTGTGCAGAAACGAACTACATGAACAGGCATAATACTAAAGTCACATTATATAGAGGTTGTGTGCAGAAAGACCCACACACAAATACCAACACAAGCATAACCTGACATATACATTATAATATATATATATATTATATTATATTATAATATATATATATATTATATTATAATATATATATATATATATATTATATTATATTATAATATATATATATATTATATTATATTATAATATATATATATATTATATTATATTATAATATATATATATATTATATTATATTATAATATATATATATATTATATTATATTATAATATATATTATATTATAATATATATATATATATTATATTATAATATATATATATATTATATTATATTATAAAATATATATATTATATTATAAAATATATATATTATATTATATTATAAAATATATATATTATATTATATTATAATATATATATATTATATTATAATATATATATATTATATTATAATATAATATATATATATTATATATTATAATATAATATATATATATTATATATTATAATATAATATATATATATTATATATTATAATATAATATATATATATTATATATTATAATATATATATATTATAATATATATATATTATATTATAATATATACTAGTTGAACAGCCCGTTACACGGGCCACAGTGCCTCAGGCAGCCGGTCGCGGGGCAGTCACACAGTGGAGACTGCCCGCGCCTCGGCTGATACAGAGCCTCTGGCAGCCGGTCTCGGGGCAGTCACACGTGGTGGAGACTGCCCGCGCCTCGGCTGATACAGACCTGGACGCTCCTTCGGAGCGCCCAGCTCTGTATCAGCCGCGGCGCGAGCAGTCTCCACTGCGTGTGACTGCCGCACACGCAGCAGTATCTACTGCGCATGTCGGGCGTTACACACAACTTGGCGAATTATTATATAGGATATATTATATTATATTATAATATAATATATATATTACAATATATATAATACAATATACAACACAATATACAACACAATATACAACACAATATACAACACAATATACAACACAATATACAACACAATATACAACACAATATACAACACAATATACATATTTTTTTTTTTTTTTTAAATCCTGGTATTATTAGTGCTGGATTTCTCATTAGGAAAAATAGACAACATCCTAAGGCTCCAAACGCCGATGGTGACTACAGCAACGTAACAACCATGTTACGTTTTGGGTCAAAGGCAGCCCAGACAAACCTATGGGGTCATAACCGAAATGAACTCCTGAAATGCACCGGCAGGGGTCACTCATGCAAACGAGTTAAACAGATTATGTGGATGCTGTTGAACCACTAACTTACATTGTATCCTCAAGTGGGATGGTCTCGCCACAACAAAATGAACTGTATTAAGTGAACATGGAGGGAACAGATTTTCCATAGTTTGTGTGTATTTTTTTGTTTTTTAAACAATGTTGCATGTGAGATCAGACAATGGACATGAGGCCTGCAAGCTTCCAGCTATGAGGCAGAGAACGAATTGCTCAAGTCTGTCTCTGGAGTGGCACCCAGTTACAGGCAAGGAGGCGATTGACTGTAAGCCAAAGACGGAAGAAGCTACAAGCCAGTGGAACGTGGTGCAGGAAAGGGTCTGCCATAGTTGGAAGTAGCCAAAGAAGTTCATGTCAATGTGCTGGGGAATTACTTGGGTAGGATGATTTCTGCCTATGTGCCAATTGACCAGGTCTCAGCGCTGGAGTGGGGCTATGCCCCACAAAAAGGTTGTTAGTAGCCACTGGGAGGGGGATAAAGAGAATCTGTTCTCACCTGTGCTTGAGCCAGTGGCATACCCAATCAAGGAGTGCGTGTGTGTGTTTGTGGAGGGGTTGGCACGCCTATATACAGATATTAAATAGCACAAATGGAACATTGAAAACAAAAGGATCAGAGGGCCCTGCATGTGAGAGCTTATAATCTAGAGGAAGGTAGGTGGGACACAGGAGGAGTAAGTGCTATGGCGTGTAAAAGCCAGTTGCTGATCAGTGGGTGGGAGAAAAGTGCCTCTGAGTGCAGTAGTCCAAGTAGTGGTTCTGTTTGGGAGAAAGACTATACACAATGAGGCCATGATGGGGTTGTAGGTGGGAGAGCAATTGTAGAAGGGAATGAGAGAGTGAGCAGAAGCTGGACAGGCTGTAGGACTGGCCTTGCACATAATTGTTATGGAGGTAGTTTATAGGCTTCCCTGAAGGAGGCAAGTTTTCAGGGAGCTTCTGAAGCCTGGGGGAAAGACTGATGGGACAGGGGAGGGAATTCCAGATCTCCAATGCAACATGGGAGAAGTACTGTAGGTAGGAATGGGAGGATGTAATCAGAGCTGCAGAGAGGAGAATGTCCTGTGCAGAGTCAAGATGGTGAATGGGAGTGTATTTGGAAATGAGAAATGAAATATAGGAAGGTGCAGTGTTAGTAAGGGCCAACTTAGCACCAGAATTTTGAATTTAGCTCTATATTCTAATGGGAGCCAGTGTAGGGATTGGCAAAGAGGATTATCGTTAAAGGCACGATTTAGGAGGTAGATTAGCCTGGCAGCAGAGTTCATTATTGACTATAGCGGGATTAGCTGGATGAAAAGAAAGCCAATAAGAAGTGATCTACATTCGAGACATGAGGGTTTGGGTTAGAATTTTAGTAGTATCTTGCTTGAGAAAAGGCTGAATTCTAGAGAGGTAACGGAGGTGGAGGCAGCATGAGTAGCAGAGTGAATAAAGTGGGGAACAAAGGATAGGGTGCAGGCGAAGGGGACCCTCAGGCAGCGTGATGCAGAGGTTTGATGGTGGTGCTGTTAATGGGGAGGGCAATATATCCAGGTAAAGGCTGCTTGGAGAGGGAGGGAAAGTTATAAGTTCAGTTTTCATAAGACTAAGTTTGAGAGGCCATCTAGGAAGACACAGCAGAGAAACAACTAGATACCTGGGACAGGAGGAAAGGGGAAAGAGTCTGTGGAGGAAATATAGATTTGAGTCATCAGTAAAGAGGATTGGTGTAACCCAAAAGGTGTTTATTAGATACACAGATATACTAAGAGTAATTTGTGGATGTGAGGTAAGCTAGGTATCAGGTCCTTATTAACAGTTAATACCCTCCTATGTTGCAGGTTGGCCAATATGCCCTTCTGCGGACCGTTCCAAAGCAGAGAAAGGATTCTAAAAACAAAGGCATATAAATGTATTTTACTGCATATTTTGTCAAATATGATCACACCTCAGATAGTTGCCCTGTTATTTTGCATCCTTTTATAAAGAGTCCAAGTCAACAAAAACTGAAGTTGAGTTTATAAAAGTAGTAAGAACAGTTTACCAAAATTATTATACTAGACTAGTTTTGAATTTAAGTTAGATTTGCATTGTATATATAACCAGAGATTGAAGTTTTACTTACATAGATTAGTCCAGAGTAGTATCGTTCTTTCAGATTGTGCAGAACAGAGGCCTCATTCAGACAGGCTAGCTCCGACATGTCTTCCACTTTGGAGAATTTGGGAGGGTTCATCTTCTGGATATCATCCTTATTGACCTTTGCCTTCTTGCCATTCTCTGCAAGCTCAACAATAGCTTCATCGCCCACCTCCTCTTTCAGGCTGGCAGCTTCAAATCCATGCTTTTCTGAGGGTACCCATACCAATTTTTTAGCTGCCCAATCAGCCTGGGCCAGAGGGTTGTTGATGAAGTTGCGATCAACATAGAGGTACTTGTCCGCATCTTTTTGTGCCATGTTTTTTTCAGGTTAATGGGCCTGGAACAGGAAAAAAAAAAAAAAAAAAAAAAAAAAGTCTAAGTAAAAAAAGTTACTAGGGGACACAACAGTTTTAAAATAAGCATCTTAAAGCAGAACTACCACCGCTAAACAAGTTGATGTATAATAAATCCCCATCTGGCAACTAGCTGCTCAGTAGCACTAGCTGCCAGAATTATTATCTTATTCAATAGAATGCTCCATTCTTCCCAGGCTGACAGGCAGGATGGAGCGCAGACCTCTTTCAATAGTGACGCCTGCACTAGGTTGCTAGGAGCTGTCTGGCTCCAAAAGGGACTGACAGCGCAGGCGTGCAGATGTCACTATTGAAAGATGTCTGCGCTCCGTCCTGCCTGTCAGCCCTGGAAGAATTCTATTGAATAAAGTAATAATTCTGGCGACTAGTGCTACTGAGCAGCTAGTCGCCAGATGGGGATTTATTACACATCAATTTGTTTAGCGGTGGTAGTTCCACTTTAAAGTAGCACATGATTCAAAAAGTTATTAGTTAAACACCACCAACTAAAATGAAATGGGTTTACATGCGATTAAACGTACTCAAAACCAACATCTAAACAGCACACAATTGTTTAAAACAAGATATACAAAATTCTAACGCTAGTGTAGACTGAAAGTCATTGGTTATACATATGGAAATGTATACATCTGTAGGATTTAGATAAACTGAGTGAATGGGCAGAAAAGTGGCAGATAAAATGTAAGATTACGCATTTGGCCTGTAGAAACAAACATGCTACATATACTAAATGGCAAACAACTTGAGGAATCCTCAGAGAAATATTTAGGAGTAATGATAGATGATTGACACTGCGCACTGGAGTGGTCTCAGCTGCTGCAAGTGCAAATAGGGTACAAGCCTGCATAAAGAGGCATAGATGCACATGATGTCAATATTATTCTACCGCTATATAAATCCTTGGTTAGGCATCTAGAATATGGATTACAGTCTTGGGAACCAGCAGTCCAGGGAAGTTACCTTCCCTTAAAGGGATAGTAATACTTCGTTTTAACTTGATTTTATTTTGTAGTCATTAAAACAAACATGAAGAATGATATAAGTCTTATCTCTCAAACCTTTATGGTTTATGAGATATTCACAAGCAAAGTTTCCCCCTCCCGCCCCTTTTACCTACTGTAAACAATCTCTTCTCAGATGTGGAATGCAGTCCATAGACTGGACAGATAACAGAAGGGGACACTCTTATTCCTATGAAAACAATGAAATCCCTGCCCCCCTTGACAAGCTTTTCAGGTTTTTCCCTTATCTTAATTGAAGATTGTCCCTCTCTGCAGTCTACCTGGGCATCTCCCTTCTGCCCTGGCTGAAAAGTGTTACATCAGTAAAAGGGGCGGGAGGGGGACACTTTGCTTGTGAATATCTCTTAAACCATAAAGGTTTGAGAGATAAGATTTATATCATTCTTCATGTTTTTTTAATGCCTACAAAATAAAATAAAGATAAAATGAAGTATTACTATCCCTTTAAGGACCGCTTTGATCCTTGCCAACGCGCCAGTACACAAGACCTGTTGCGCGTACCGGCGCGCCAATTTGAGGCCTAAGCAATCAACAGGCCTAAGCAATCAAATTTAGGCCCCGCTTTTACTTACAGCGCTCCCGGTAGAGCGCTGTAAGTAAAAAAGTATATGACGAGCTATGACCGTCACTGGTCCTTAAGGGTATAAGGACCATGACGGTCATAGTATGTCACGTAGTCCTTAAGGGGTTAAACACATTACTGAACGAAAAATTGCACAGACATGAACAAGACTGATAAAAGGAATTGGAGGATCTGAGTTATAAAGAGATCAGCCAAACATGGCTGGTTTACGTTAGAGGAAAGACATCTAAGGGGTGATAAGATTACCATTTACAAATAAAGTCAAGGTCAATACAAAGGACTATCCAATGAATTATTTTGCAAAGAGAAGAGGTCATCCATTAAGACCAGAGGAAAAGCTATTTTGACTAAAACAACAGCAGGGATTTTATTACAGTAAGGATGATAAAGCCATGGAATTCTTTGTGCTTGCAGATACTGTAACTGCATAAAAAAAACAACACAAACCCAACCCACAATGGATATCTATCTATCGCAGAATACGGAGAACTGACAGTCTGCTTCAAAGCAGCTAGGATGTTGATCCACAGAACTGACATTTGGAGTCCATAAGGAATTTTTTTTTTTAACCCACTTGGGGCTTAGTTGTAAATTGCTTCAATGGGTTTTTCGCCTTCCTCTGGAAGAAACAGGGGGTATTTTGGCATGGGCTTCATGTCTTTTCAACCTTGTCAACTATGTTAGTTCTGTTATTGAGTGGCAAGAGTTATGGTAGTTGAAAATTGTACCTACCTCTATTCAAAAAGAATAACTGTACATCTGTAAAAACATCCTCAAAGCTGCTCTTACCCACTCTGTAATTGGGGGGGGGGGCAGAGAAATAAGTGTCTAGGCTATGTCAAAAAGATAGAAACTCTTAAGAAATGCATTGCGCAAAACTAGTGTAAATCTTCACAATACTGCAGACTCATTACAAGGATTACAGCTGTTGTGCAATGAAACAGCTGCCGCTGGTGTTAGTCTGCACATTGCACTGCACAGTGATCTGGCTAGATACAGATTTGGACTGCAAGATCCTAACAGTATTTTATAAGGAACTATTAAGCTAAACGGTGTGCAGTCTTGCTTGCCTTCAGTATGTAGAAACTAGGTCAGCTAATGGCATCTATCTGGTGAAAATGCCATTATACAACACGTACAAATGTTATAACATGATATCCATCATATCTACAACAATTTCTGAACTGGGGTCCTCAAGTACCCCTAAACAGGACAGGTTTTCTGGATATCCCTACCTGTGCCCAAGTGAGCTAATCAGCACAACACACCTGTGCTCTGGAAATGTGAGAGCATGCAATGAACCCTTTGAATGCGAGATAGGTACTTAACTCATTGCACTGCATTGTGTACCCACTGGCAAAGTGTTAAGTTACTTGAGGACAGCAGCTGAGAAACAGATATATAAAAACCTAGGAAAGAGGTTATTTTGTATAACAAGATGAGGAATGCTAGTAAAAACAGGCAGTGAACGCTAGTTAACCTCCATAACCCTTTGAGTGCCAGAGGGGTACACAATGGTTTAAACGCTGCATTATAATGTACCAGGTTACCCTAATCTCAGCAGATTGAACAGGACAATCTGACATATAGAAATATAGACCTGTAACTGCGCCCTACAATAAATTCCAATTTATGTCTCCAACACACACAAATCCCTCAATTGTAAGGGAAAACATTTTCAGTAATATTAATACTTATACAATGTGAAGAGCCATGCCATTTATATACAATTCTATTTGTCCAATGTTAATGATCACCCAGATTTGTGAAATTTCATGTGTCTGGGTGATTATTAACATTGGAATAATAGAATTTTATATAATGGCATGGCACTGCACACTTTATAAGTATTAGTACAATCTGGCATGCCATGAAGCCCAAAAAGCAGCTTGCTGAAACTATACTACGTTAGCTTAGAGCTGCCATGCAGTTAGTGACTAGATGAATGTATTCCACACCACAATGATCAGTTAATGTGGCTGACACCCAGCAGGCTGGTCATCATTTCCACCTGCTTAATGCCCCAACAGTGTGCATCACTGGGTGACACAGAGGCAACACAGGTAAGGCAGCCTCAACTGAGATACAACACAGCACATTTAAATTGCCAATGTGAGCAAAACGTCAGTATCTTAAAGGGATAGTTATGTTTCAAAATAAAAGCAGTTCCAATTAATCTTCATAGTATTTGTGCCATGGAGAGTTATGTCAATATTGCCCGTGTTGTAGTTCAAGAGTAACTGAATGATAAAGTATCCCCCTTTCACCACTTTTACCTCAGAGCAGCAAGACTGTCCAGATGGATCGCAGAAAAGATGAAATTTCTTACCGTTATTTCCTTTTCCTCCGTGTCTCCCCACGGCGCTTTAAACAAATGGGTCGCGTCCCCGCTAGCTGGCGTTTGGATGTTTGACCCGGAAATTATTTAGGTCACTTCCCCCTCCTCTCTTCAGTCTGCCTTTGCCATAGCTGTAATATATAGAATCTTCAGAGGTTAAATTGGGGGGGTGCGCCGTGGGGAGACACGGAGGAAAAGGAAATAACGGTAAGAAATTTCATCTTTTCCTCCGTGTCTCCTTCCCCGGCGCTTTAAACAAATGGGTACTCCCATAGCTGTATCTACGGGTGGGTACCATTAAACAGAATATACTAATCATATCATATAATTAAATAGTATAACTTATATACTCTGATTACTTATACATTAATATAGTATATACGTTCATACACATAATAAAAATTATTACACTTTTCTATGTGACATTGAACCGGATTCCAATACCATAAGGATACATACATAGTAAAGTAGACTTGGTCTTACCAGTCAGGAGTTTACTGCTGCCTGCAATACCTTTGTGCCAAATCTTGTGTCTTCAGTTGCTTGAATGTCCAACTTATAATGACGCATGAATGTAGAAATTGACGACCATGTAGCCGCCTTGCATATTTCTTCAGGTGATGCTAGCGCTCTCAAAGCCCATGATGTTGCCATAGCCCTGGTAGAATGGGCTTTGACCAATCTTGGGGGTTCAACCCCTGCTTCAAGATATGCTGTTTTGATACATTCTACAATCCATCTAGAAATGGATGGTTTCGATGCTGCTGTGCCCTTAAATTTCCCTTGGTGGTGGACAAACAAGGAATCTGATTTTCTTATTAACTTCGTTCTTTGCAAGTATAAATTAATGACTCTTACCATGTCCAGTTTGTGCAACTCCACTTCTTCTGGTCCTTTTGGATCAGGGAAGAAGGATGGTAACACTATTTCCTGATTCATATGAAAATCCGAAACCACTTTGGTTTTGAAGCCTGATTTGGTTCTTAGTACTACCTTATCTGGGTGAATAGCCAGGTAGGGTGGCTTTGTAGATAGAGCTTGAAGTTCCCCCACCCTTCTGGCAGAGGTAATTGCCGTCAAAAATACCACCTTCAAAGTGATATATTTTATAGATGCTTCTTCCATAGGTTCGAATTTTGGTGATTTTATCAATTGATTAAGGACTAGATTCAAATCCCAAGTAGGCATGGTCTCCCTTATTCTTGGTCTTGTTTTCTCTATAGCTCTTATGTACCTTTTTATCAGATGATCTTCCGCATACTGTTCTGCCATAATTGCAGAAATTGCTGAGACCTGAACCTTGATAGATGCTGGTCTTAATCCTCTTTCATAACCTTTTTGAAGAAATTCCAACAGAACTGCTGTAGAAATGTCTTTCCTTGATATATTATTTTTGCTGCACCATTCAGTAAAAACTGACCAAACCCTACAGTACACTGTAGATGTAGATTTCTTTCTACCCAGGAAGATTGTATTGATTACTGAATTGGATAGGCCTTTCATCCTTAAGGACGCCCTTTCAGCCTCCACGCCGTTAGTTTGAAGAATTGAGGATTCTGATGTAGTACTGGTCCCTGGTTCAGAATGTTGTTGTAACATGGAAGTTCCCAAGGAGTGTCTATGGATAACCTCACCAGTTCCGAGTACCAGGTTCTCCTCGGCCAGTTTGGAGCTATTAATATTGCATTGGTCCTGTCCTTCCTTATTTTCTTTAATACCTGAGTGATCATGGGTATTGGAGGATAAATGTAAACCAGCTTGTAGTTCCACTTGTATCTCATGGCATCCGTACCCAGAGCTTTTGGGTGGTACCATCGAGAAAAGAATCTTGGGCATTTCTTGTTTGAATATGATGCCATCAGATCTATTGATATTTTTCCCCATTTCTTCACTATTTGATGAAACAGGGCCCTGTCCAAGGACCATTCCCCTGGATCTATTAGATTCCTGCTCAAGTAATCGGCCCTGACATTGTTCTTTCCTGGTAGATGTACCGCTGAGATTCCTGCTATGTTCTTTTCTGCCCATCTCAGAATTTTTTCTGCTTCTCTGCTCAATATCGGACTGTGGGTTCCCCCTTGTTTTTTTATGTACATGACCACTGCGTAATTGTCCGACTGGATCTTTACATATTTTCCTTTTAGTGGTTTCTTGAACCTTTGAAGGCAGTATTTTAATGCTCTCATTTCTAGTCGGTTTATATGCATGCATTTTTCCTTTGCTGACCACAGGCCTTGGACATATTTGTTCTTGTAATGGCCTCCCCATCCTGTCAGGCTGGCATCTGTAGTAATCACCTGCCATGCCGGATCCTGAAGCTGTAATCCCTTCCTGAGATTCTTTGGCTTCATCCACCATTTTAATTCTGTCTTCAGGCGACTTGGTACTCTGATTCTTTGAGACATGTCCTTTGAATTCCCGTTCCATTCTGCTAGAAACCATCTCTGAATTGGTCTCATGTGATTCCTTGCCCATGGGACTATTTGAATGGCTGATGTGAGGGTTCCCAATAAACTCATGAATTCTTTTGACGACATGTATGTCTTTTTTGTGATCCTCTTTACTCTTTGAATGATGCTGTTTTTTTCTCTGTGTTGAGAGGTACGCTCTGCTTCTTAGGGTATCTATCTTGATTCCTAGAAACTTTAGCTGTTGTTTGGGAAACAGTTGACTCTTTTGACGATTTATCTTCCACCCCAATCTTTCCAGGTGCTCTATTGATTCTTTCAGCTGTTTCTTTGCCTGGGATCTTGAGTCTGCTATCAACAGCAGATCGTCCAAATATGGGATTATTGTGATGCCCCTTCTTCTTAGCTTCTGCAGAGCCACTGCTAGTATCTTTGTAAATACCCTTGGGGCTGACATTAAGCCGAAAGGAAGGGCCCTGAACTGCCAGTGTTGATTTTTGTAATGGAATCTCAGAAACTTCCGATGTGTCTTGAGTATGGGTATGTGGAAGTATGCATCCTGTAGATCTATGGATGCCAGAAAAGTCCCTGGTCTCACCATGCTGAGTATTGATGTTACCGATTCCATCTTGAATGGTCTGTATTTCAAATATTTGTTTAAGAATTTTAAATCCAGTATAGTCCTGAATCCTCCTGTGTTCTTTGGTGCCAGAAATATGATGGAATAAATGCCTTTTCTTCTTTGTTGATTCGGAACCTTTTCTATAATTCTTTTTAATAGATCCTTTATTGCATTGTCCAGAATGACTTCTTTTGATGCCCTCTGGGGAATCTTTGAACTTTTGAACTTTCTTATGTTTGGGATCTTTAAGAATTCCAGCGGGTACCCCCTCTTTAAAATCTGGCTTGTCCAATTGTCCGATATTAATTCTTTCTTCCAACTGGATAGGAAATATGCCAGACGACCCCCCACTGGTATCTGAGAGAGGGCCCGCTGATCCTCATAATGAATCTTTTTTTCCTTGATTCCTTCTTGGGACTTCTTTCCTGAATCCTGCCCTGTATCCTTGAGCAGAGTTCTGCCTTCTGTTGTCAAATGACCTGTTCTGTTGAAATTTCCTTGAGTCACGAAAAGGTAGTTTTTTTGTTCTGTAAGTTGTCTTGGTAGGAGATGCCCTGTTTCTGCGATCTTGCGGTAACATGGCACTCTTTCCTCCTGATAGCTTCTTAGTTATTTCTTCCAGTGTTTCACCGAATAACCTGGATCCTTCAAATGGTAATGAAATCAATCTATTTTTTGAAGATGCATCTGCATTCCATGTTCTTAACCATAGCGCTCTGCGAGCTGTTACCGACAATGCTGATGCTCTAGCAGATAACTTGATAGAGTCCATTGATGCGTCACATGAGTAACCTATTGCCTCTTTAATCATGGCAACGTCTTTGGAGAGTTTTGCTCTTGAAACTGATGTTTCTATTTTCTCTTCCAACTCCGTCAGCCATATTCTTATAGTTCTGGATACGCAAGTAAGAGCTGTTGCTACCTTAATATTTTGTCCCAGGAATGAAAACTGTTTTTTCAACGAACTTTCCATTCTTCTATCCATTGGGTCACGGAGAGATGAACCATCTTCCATTGGAATGAGAGTTCTCCTAGAAATATGGGATATAGCGGTATCTATCTTAGGGGGGCCTACCCATGCGGCAGAGTCTTCTTCTTTAAAAGGGTACATCCTCTGAAATCTTCTGGGAACCGCTACCCTTTTGTCTCCTTTGTTCCATTCAGTCTTGACAGTATCAGATATTGAATGATGTACTGGAAATACTGGACTATCTTTTCTTTTTCCCAAAAAGGCTGTATCTAACACATCTTGTTCCTTTTGTTCTTCCGTCAGTCCCAGCGTCTTGCGGAGATGCTTCAGGAACGGCTCTATTTTATCTAAGTTAAAAGAGCCTTCGTTCTCTATGATCTCTCCCTCTTCTTCTGAGGAATAAATTGATAGCAAATCCTGCATGCTATCTAATTCCTCCTCCGTCCTGCGAGATGTACCTTCTTCTGGATCTTCTATTCTCGCTCTCTTGCAAGCTGGAGATTTCTGCATGGAATTAAAGGTTTCTTGCATGGATGTTTTCATCCATGCAAGGAACTGTTGGAATTGAGCTGGAACTTCTTGTTCTGTAGTTTTCTTTGAACATTCCTGACATAGTTTGCCAGACTGAGGCTGGAAATTTAGTATCACAGGTAGAGCAATTTTTAAGCTTCTGGGGAGTTTTATCTTCTTTGGTGTCCGCCTTCTCCTTAGTATTGGAGGAGGAGGGCTTAGGAGTAGCCATAATAGATTAAATTAAAATGTAGTATTTATTGAAATTGTCTAAAATCACTAGCAACATCTGAAAAGGCTACTTCTAGACTACCATTATGGCGTCAGGGCCTGTATATATATATATACATGCTGAAATTGGCTTGCGTTTCAGTAGTGGAACGCAGAGGCCTGCCCCTTCCACAATAGGCGAAAGCATAAATAGGAGGACTTACCTGCTCCTGCTTCCTCCGTATCCGCTTGCCGCCTTGCCCGTGCCCGCCATGACAGGGGGGAAGCCTGGGCTGCTAATTCAGCTGCTCCTGCACCTCCGCTCCGTGTCTCGCTCCCGGAGCGTTGCAGTTGGACCGGCATTCACTTCGGTCCTCCATCCGGTACGTTTCCCCAAATCTTTAATTATATTTTGTATGCGGGACGCTGTGTCCCGCTCTCCATTCCGCCAGCTGGCGTAAAAAAAGACTGAAGAGAGGAGGGGGAAGTGACCTAAATAATTTCCGGGTCAAACATCCAAACGCCAGCTAGCGGGGAAGCGACCCATTTGTTTAAAGCGCCGGGGAAGGAGACACGGAGGAAAGGGACAATTTTCAGTAAGCAGAAGGAAAAACCTGTCAAGGTGGGCAGGGTTTCCCTTATGCTCACAGTAAGAAGATTGTCCCTTGTTGTGACCTGTCCAGTCAGGAGACCAGGGTCTGGATCCTATTGCAGGTGCCAGTTTTAATCACTGCTTTTATCTCCAGTTTTCCCCATAGATTTCAATAGAAAAATGTTTGATAAAACGGATGTCAACGTTTTATCACCTGTAATAGAATCTGGCCCAAGATTACACATCTGAGGGGAGGCGGCTTGCACTAGGAAAAAGGAGTGGGAGGGGGACACTATCATTCAATTACTCTTGAACTACAGCTCTGACAGTATTGAACTAACACTCTCCATGGCCCAAATACTATAACGATTATTTGGAGCTGCTGTTTCTGTGAAACATTACTATCCCTTTAAAGGGTTAGTCATTTATATTTAAGTCGTTCTCAGTCTTCTTTATATTAAGATTAACACATTGCGCTATATACAAGTCCTTACTTTTGTGCAGTTTAAAAGTTACGAAGAGAAAGATCCCCCTACCATGCCTTCTGTCCACGTCACCAGAATCCACAGTCTGGTCCAGACGGATGCAGCGAGGAGGAAACTTCAGTAAGTAAAGAGATCCTGCCCTCCTTAGTCAAGGGGGACCGCATTTCCCTTATACTTACTGAAGTCTGTCCCTCACCACAGCGTCGCACAACCAGATTTGAGATTCAGAGGAAGAAAGCCAGAAGGGGAGGCCAGGGGATCTTTAGCTCTTCAGAACTTTTGAACTCTACAACAGTAAGGACGTCCATATAGCACATTTTAATATATAGAGCATTTTAATTTTAATATAAAGAAGACTCGGCAAGAGACTTTTAAATAGACATTACTAACCCTTTAAAGGTTTTTTCACCCTCTCCCTAAAAAGTAGTTGCATTGGGATGGAAGTTATTGGACAGTGCAGCACTTTTCAAGCCTGTCCTCAGGGACTACTAAAAACTCTTTCATTAGGATTTGCCTGCGTAAAAACAGGCCAGTCAGGCAACTAACCTGTGCTCACAGGGTAATCCTAAACAGATTAAAGACCTACAAAAGTTATGAAGGACAAGAGTATATATGTTTAGAGGTGATCCGTGGGAGTTGTAGCTCAGGGAAGCCAGCTGTTGACAAATTGAATCAAATCAAGAGGGACTGAAAATTAAAGTGGATCTATCGCTTCTACAAAAGTTATGCTTATTATGTAGAGGATATATACATAAAGGGTGAAAACGTTATTAAACACAAACAAAAGCTATTTGTGTTAAAACGCTAGTTTATAGAGTGCCCTGCACCCCACTTCCTCATAAACTTCCATTGCCGCACTGCCCCTTCTCCCTTCCCACTACCCAGCCTCCTCCGATGATGGAGGCTGCCAATCTGTAAGCTGGAGCGATCTCATTTGCTAGATATTGATATCTGCCAATGAGATCGCTCCAGTTTACAGAGAGGGAGAAGGGGCAGTGCAGCAATGGAAGTTTATGAGTAAGTACGGTGCAGGGCACTCTATAAAACTAGCATTAACACAAATATTGAACACACAAAAAACCTCAAACTAAAGTTTTCACTCTTATGTATATATCCTCTACATAATAAGCATAGCTTTTATAGAGTAGATAGATCCACTTTAAAGGAGGAACAATGTTGAAGCCTTCTAGTGTGGTGTATTAAAGCTTACAAACATTAAAAGGGATAGTGATGCTTAATTATGGAGGAAAAAAAAAAAAAAAATTCTATATTGGAGGGCTTATTCTGCCAATTAACATTACTACTCACAGAGAAGAGATTATTTAAAAGATACCGCAGCTCAAAACATGCTTTTTGGGACAAAGTACTTCCATAGCCTGAAGGATTATGGAGACACTTTCGACTGCAGTTTAAGGACAACTAGGATCAGTTGACCATAATCCTCCATAGGATACTGCAACGGCATCACGATAAAGTTTCAGGCCATGGAAATATTGCACACACTAACATCTAGGATAAACACATCTACTGCACTCTTTTGTACGCATGTGAAGCAGAGACTCATACCAGCCAAATGTGCACATGGATGCACCAGCATACTTCTCATTGGAGTCACACCAATTTTATAGCCTAAAACAAACTAAAAGACAAATTTTAGCTTTTCATCCAGAATTTATCAACACTACATCTTCATTAACTTCAAAATGCAAAGCATGCCTGCTTTTAAAACCTGGTTAACCTGATTTTACTATGTAGTTGTGTTACATTGCTAAATCAGGTTTTATACCATGGAGACATTGTTACTTTGTCTTGAGGAAGCAGCCAGACAAACATCAAAGAGGAGAGTTAAAAGGGGGGGCTATTAGAAGCAAATATTATACAAAAAAAAAAGCCCAGAAGGCAAACTGTCAACTTGGATGAGAGGCGCAACTGAACCTTACTGCCTGCCACCAACACAGTCAGCTATTGCAGAGAGTGAGGCTAGAATCTTGGTACAGAATCATCTGGGTTTTACTTTTCTAGTTCTGTAGCTCCCAGAGGTAAAGTCAGAAATAAATTAACTAGTAAGTCTTTAAAGAGGTAAGTGGGGGAAAATCTGGGTTAACACTGTACAACTGATTGTTAACCCCCAAGTCTCCAATCCATGTAGAACTCTTCTGCACTTTAAGGCCCGGAAGTCCTATATATTCTGAATAATTTTGGTAGGGATGGAACCAGAAATAGTGGCAGAGACCCCCAGCCTTTTTGCAGTGCTATGCACAGTAAATACCAGATTATACTTTGAGGTCTGTGCAGCTTTGTTTTACTGCTAGATACAGTAGCAGCCAGTAGAGTATAAGAGGACATCATCTGGGAGTGAAATGATTAATGGGCCTATAGTACGAGTAGTTCATTGCCATTCGAACACTGCATGTTTGGGTCGGCATGAGTGGTTTTTGCCCTCAAGCTCTGTGAGAACACCATTTCCCTGGAGATTCCAAACAACTGACCCAGAACATGAATTACACCTTCCATCCAAGAAGACACCAGAAGGGAGTGCTCAACGGATCTGCAATAACTTCAGTGCCAGTCAAATGTAAAAATCAAAAACTTTATTAAAGCTGCATCTTAAAAAGGTATATAACTCCAGCAATATACAAATACAGCATTAAGGGAAAAGCACAAATGACACGCTCCAACGCGTTAATCATAGGCTGGAATGGGAGGAAAAGACAGCCAACTGAAGACGGGTAGTAGCATTAGAGGGTCGAGATATATACAATTCATTACATTTAAATGTGTTAAGATACCTGGCACTCAAAGGGTCATACAAGGGATTGTAAGCTCCTTGGGGCAGGGTCCCTTTCCCAGTCTGATTCCCTTGCTGCACTCTCTCCCCCCCCCCCCAGTAATGAAATGATCGCACTTAAGCTTAATGCTCTTAACTAAGTTCTGTATTTTTGTATTGCATTATTTCAACTTCTGTTAAGCGCTGTGTACATGTATGGTGCTATATAAATACATACATAAAAGGGAGGAGGGAAGAGAAGACATGCAGAAGGAAGGAAGGACTCTTCGGCAAATGTAAGGGAGAACGTAGGAGTTGACAGAGTAAATGACACAACAAGGGAAGGTGGTGACCTACAGCACTGCATAGTTTTAAACAATGATCCCCACCCAGGACACCAACACATTGCAATGCTCTATATAAAAGTGAAGATGTGCAGTAGTTATAATGTTATGTAGGAGTGTGATCCACTAATTTATTTCAGAGCTGCAGTTCTTATAATGGTGTGAATGCAGACAGGAGGTTTTGTAGTGTAGGGTGACCACATGTCCCGGAATGCCTGGGACAGTCGCTTAATTGAGGTCTGGGTCCCACGTCCCGACTCATCCCCAACCGGGACAATAAAGGAGTCCTGGAAGGAACATCACCCCACAGCACTGTGTAAATGTGTGTGCAACTGTTGGGTAAATTAAGCTTAGGTAATGACAATTTATACTCTGCTGCTGCGCTGCTCCGGTGGCTCATTTGACAAAGTGACAGTGACTGTGCCTTACCTAAAGCAACATGCACCACAACCAGCCAATGAAAGAGGAGAGTATTTGTACAATGCTCCTCATTGGCTGGCTGGCATGTGGTAGACAGTGGGGATGGCAGAACACCTGCACTGAGACACATAGGTAAGATATGTCAGTCCAGTGAGGGTTACAGGAGGCAGCCTGGGTTCAGTGACAGAACAAGAACAACTCTCCCAGCTCCCATTCTGAGACTCAGAGTAAGTCTTCACATTCACAGGAAAAAAAAAAAAAAAAAAAAAAAAAAAAAAAAAAAAAAAAAGAAGAAAAATGTTACTACATACACAGATATAATAAGCATGCCACTTTTGGGCAAGATTAGGATAAATATCTGAACCTCAAATCCAGTGTAGATGTAACCCTTTGAGTGCCAGAGGGCTATGCAATGCATTGCTTCACAATCTGTTGCATACCCCTCTGACACTCGAAGGGTTAAATAATTTCTGAATAAAATTAACCCTTTGCAGACCAGGGGAACCAGAATGTGCAACACATTGATAAGCAAAAGCCTGATTTTGCAGCAACTTGTTTGTGAAATTTGTGTCCCTGAATGGCAGAAAGCAAATGTGCTCACTCCATTGTAGTGGAATGAGTGCTGATGTCTAAGAGTTGTAGGATGTCAATGCAGGCCAAAGAGGTGTTTGAAATGGCTGTGAATGGTGTAGGAGTGTTAGATTTTGATGAAGTGATTACTGCAGAGATTTACGCAGGGGAGCTTGCCCACTCCTGTGAAAAGCACACCCCCAAATGTAGTATAGTTTGTGGAAGTCATTCCAGAGATTCTGGACAGGAGCGGCAAGGAAGACTTGATTGACTTGGAGATAAATAACTGGGGGGCATCAGAAGGTGACTTCAGCCACATCTGGCGCATGGGCTTGGCTGTGCAGGTACACAGGGTCAACCAATGAACCACATGTTGCTGGCTCTCTAGGGGTTAAATACAGTTTTTAACTTCTTGAAAGCAGGGTCTCCCTCTTTGCAAAGTAATGTCGAGCTTTCTTCTATTCAAGGTATTAACAGCCCATTTAAAGTCACTGGGAATTTACCGTCTATGGAGTAGGGGTTTGTTCTAGAATTGCACCTCTTTATTTTCCCGAATAGGTCTCAAATAGTTGTATAGATTTGACTTGAACAAAGCAAGGCAGAGGGGAGAGAAGCAGAGTCCCTATGACTGTGCTAATGCACAAGCACATCCAAAGCTAGACAAGTGTGTTAAACATGAAGTGGGTAGTAAAAGGAAGTATTAGCAAAGTCTTCAAAGATTTCATTTCTTGGCAAACAGTCACATATGAACATTGTTACAGCATTTCCTGCATCTGCTATTGCCTTTTTTGGTGATACCAAGAACAAGTCATACCCACCAAATATTACACATGCCTTTTAATCAAGCTAAGAATGAAGGAAATACTATTTTCTACTTTAAGAGTTGAATTTTAAACAGAGTACCAGAGGGGTGAGCAAAGCATTTCTCTGAAATACTGCACACCCCATAGAACTCAAAGGTTAAACTCCTCAAGGACTGGACTATTTGTGTTTTCACATTTGACAATGTAAAAATGGCAAGTTTGCGCCTGTTAAAACGCCTTTTTATTATGAAGGGGGGGGGGGGGGGGGGGGGGGGGGAAGAGGGAAAAAAAAAAAATTATAGTTTCATACTGCCTGCTGGATGGGAAGAAAGTCTCATCCAGTGGACAGCCTGGTGGATTACCCTCCTGCTACCTTTAAGTTGCACTAATAGGTTTAAATGGTAGGCTTCCAGGAGACCTGTCTGGTAGCATGCCTGAACATTCAAATGAGGCAGCATAGATGTTGTCACTGCAGACTCATACGCCTGGCAGTGGAGTGGCACAAGCATGGCAATGTTGGCACAGTCACAGGAATATGACTGCAAAGACTTCATATGTCAGAATTTAATTAAGCAAATAAAGCATAATATCTTCAAATTGGGCCCTAATTGAAACACCTTAGGGCATCCCCCCAGGTCAAAGTGCACATTGAAAGCGCAACTGAAGTCAGCTCCTGGTAGACAGAAGGGCCCTCTTCCAAGTTACATGTACAGGAGCATATCACAATGGACAGCTCTCCTGTGCAGCAGCCCATACAATACTCTGGTTCACAAGGTGGTGGTGGGAGATCTGGACTATCTGAGCCAGCCCTATTTGGCCTCCTGCATCAAGATTGGGGACTCAGAGAATTAGTGGCATTTATAAACATCACTATGGCATAAAGCCTAACATAAGGGATGCCTGGTGTTAAAAGGGTAGCTAATCGTTTGACACTATATAATGCAGTTGGTCATCTTTAGCTTCTCAAGAGATTCCGGGACAAATATCACCATAAGACCAACTCCTATTGACTCATCAATTGAATGCTAGAGAGGTCAGCTTGACCCCACTTACTACTTATGGTCAAAATTGCTAATCTTCCCAATTATGTCCCTACATATATATTCTGGCATATGTTCCTTTAACCCTTAGAGTGCCAGAGGGGTACGCAACACATTGCAAAACAATGTGTTGTGTACCCCTCTGGCACTCAAAGGGTTAACTAATTAAATGAGGAATTGTGTTCTTACCTGTTAAATAATTTTATTTTTAGTCCTTAAAGAACACCGGTACCATGGGTTTGAGGGGCAGGCATGACACTTCAGAATAACTCTCTCTCTCTGAAGGAGAGGATTCTCAGTACCCCTTCAGTTTTACAAAGGCACAGAAAACTCTCCAGGTGGAATTCCAGTGACCCTCAAGGGCTAAGAGGAGGACTCAATAAGTACAGAAAAATCCCTCTCATCCATGGTGGAACATAGAAACCATGGGGAAACACCAATGCAGTCCCAACTAGGATTCCAGAGAGGGAGAAACAAGCCACACACACACCAACCAAGCCAGACTCCAAGTAAAACAACAAGATGAAGTCATGAACTTCAGGCACCAGAGGACACTTGCACATAGAACAATACAACCCCAAGAAAGTTATCCCAAAACTGGCCTCTGAGAGGTGTGTGTGTTTCACATACTGCAAAGATAACCATATCTCCACAACTGCTCCGAAGATACCTGGTTCTAGGAGGCCCTGACACATCCACTGTTCTGGTGGAATGTGATGTCACCCAAAAAGGCACTGGCCTGGCAAGTGTCCTTTATTCAGGCAGCCATCACTACAGAAGCTGCATGACTCACCTGGCCACTTGACAGGACTGTTAAAAGGTGGGAGTAAGACACAAAGAAACCCTTGGGGGAGTGTCCAACGAGAATGAAAAAAAAACCTTCATGTTAAAAAAGTTTGAAATGCGCACCCCTTCCCTAACGTGCACACATTTTGAGAGCCCACAATGGGTCTCAAAAACCCTGGTGAATCAACAAGGAGGGTACTTGAAATTAATGTGGTAGGTAACCTCGGATACCACCTGAAGAACCTAAAGGTCCATAACAAAAATATATTTCTTCCCCCCCCCCCCCCCCAAGTACTCACCAATTACCAATACTTTTTTTGCGGTCATTTGCCAGTTTTCCCAAGTACCTAAAGCATATAGGTACTTAGAAAACTGGCAAATGACTGCAAAAAAAATAAAAAAATAAATAAATAAATCGGTATCTGTGCATCTCAAACTTTTGCTTGCAGTTCAGGAGACACAGGGGCCTCCGTCCTCCAGCTTGGTAGGACCAAACAAACTGAATCCTCCCAGAAGGCTCTTTTAAGAAGTTTGTCATTGGTCCTACTAGCTAGAAGGCGGAGCTAAAACCCCACTTGTCTTTGCCATGGTAAGGACACAGAGGAAATATATATATTTAATGCAGTTAGGGATAACAGAGCAGACTGTTTATATAGTAGCTGTATACTTCAGCCTGGGAATGTCCTGTGGTAGACCAAGTCAGTATCCCTTCCCAAGAATGGGCTTCATTGTCCTATGGGTCAATGTTGGTTGCTACCACCATATAATGCACACAAGATTCCCATCAAGGACAGCATTATCCAACCTAGAAGTGGAGGGGGCGTAAAAGAAAATAAAGCAATAATAAAAAGCAAATACATCTCCCCTATTAAGCGTCACTATCCCTTTAAGCTCATGATTTGTTAATCACCTTTTGATCTATGATTAAGTCCAAACTGCTGCATACTTCATATTCCTTTGTGCAATGCTAAATGAAGCAAAAAAAGACTAAACCTGAAGCTTTCAGCAGATGTGTTTCACTAAAAGTTACCACATCTGGACCATTAGTTGTGCTTACTGTACTGAAGATAAACAGCATCACTATGAAAAAAAATCTACCACCAGATGCAAACATTAAAGAGGAACAACTAGATAGAATAACCAAAGCCATATGGACACTGACCAGATAGATATCTGAAGTATAGATTAAGCTGTAGAATAAACCATCTCTTTCCACAGTGAGGCATACTCAAATCCATTTTTTCATTGTTAACTTTATCAGATATTTCTCTTTGATTCACAAGGGCCCCGTCTCATTTTTAACCCTCAAAACAGATTTTTGTATACACCTTGCTGTGGAGCTATTGGATAGCTTAAAACACTTTAAAAACACACTCCACACTTTAGAATTCTGGAGCAAAAGCATCTGCAGCATTGGCACAAGCCTCAACCCAGTGATTACCAGAGGTCTTCACCTCATGAGAGAGCGCATAAGACCTATCTAGCATTCAAGTCAATGGTAGATTATCAACCCCAAAATTGATCCACTTTTCTTTTGAAAGAAGAAACTTACATCCAAATGAACGTAGCACAAAGTTTCCTTTTATCACCACGTAATCCTTTTAAAAAAACTAGGCGTGTTCAATGCATTGGGCTAAAATGGAATCTGACCTACTAAATGTAAATGTTTCAGTAGAGAAACCATTTGAGACAAAAGTGACAAGTTCCAACAATCATAATCAGTGCAGTACAACCATGTGACATCATGCAGGGCTCAGACTACTTCTGTGTTACCCAGTTTGTACTCTGGTACAGTGGGAAGAGGGGGGGGAGGGAGGGAGGAGAGAGAAAAAAAAAAAAATAAAAAATTCCCCTCAACCTTATCACACCATTTTCCCCGGAACAAAAGCACACCTTTTGCACTTCCATTACTCCATTTTAAACCACTGAGTGCTAGAGGTATCCACCACATTGCAAACAATGGAGGCCACCAACACCCAATGGGTCAATCTACTTTTTCCATCCCTATAATAGAGTCCTCTGGTGGACTTGAGGAGCCTTGCTGCTTGTCATCACTAGTCAAATTGCTTTTTAAATTAAACACTAGCTCAGCAGATTTTTCTGATCAAGACTTCCATTTCACATTCTCCGGCAGATATCTGACATACAGTGCGACTCATCACTTCTTTACACCCTGAAGCACCCAATAGTGTCTCTTTCAGACAGTTATTGGTCAAGTGAAGACATGAGAAAACTCTTGCTTCAAATTCCTGTGAGGATAAACCCCTCAAGAACAAGTTCTAAATAAGCAGCTTTAATAATAAAGTTTGAAATACTGAGAATTTAAGGACAATGACCAATGCAAGACTTCCACTATTGTATTGTGAATGAGTTGAGCACAGCAAGTGTTTGAATGAGACTATTGTACACCAACTAGTTGAATCCTTTGAGTGCCAGAGACATATCCAACGCAAGCAGCAAATAAACTTTGTGTAGTGTCAAAGTTGAATTATGGGGCAAACAGGCACAAATTCATTTCTCAAAATTACCGTTTATTTTAGCAAAGCTTTTTGCACTTTGTTTTGTTTTGAGTGTGCTCAAGACCTCTCTAGCACTTCTGGGCTTAAGCCACATTTAGATCAATGTGAATGTCTCTATTAGTGCAGATTTTTTTTTTTTTTTTTTTTTTTATGATGAGAGAGAGAGAGACACACACACACACGAGTTAAAACTTGAAGTCCTTTGCTACTAGCCAGTCCTGAAAAGTTACTCGCCACTGCAAGACATAACGTACCCACCAGGGCTGAATTTTCACTCGCCATTGGCTAGTGGAAATTTTGAGCCCTGTATATTTTTTTATAATAGATTATATTATATTAATATATATATATCTCCGATGAATGTGTATCAAAGAAAAACAAACAAAATCAAGAGCCAAAATGCATTGGATACCTCTGGCACCTAACAAGTTAACCCTCTGGACACCACTGGCACTCAATGTGTTAAAGTATAATACAATTATTGCTTTCATCTTGGGATGCTATTTTGGCTTTATAAATGATCAGACTTCAGAAATCAGGGCTTAGAGGTCATCACTGGAAGGGGATAAAGCAGTGTGCTGAATTCTACATAGTGCTTAGTCAGTCTTTATGGACTTAAGAACAATGCATCCATCAATATACAGTCCAATTCAGCTGAACTAGCATGGTTGCATTCACTAAATAAGAGTTTGTCCTTCAAACAAACAAAAATAAGCTTACTGTTTATGGTTTGCATAAATAAAAACCAATTAATGTTTAAACAGCACCCTGCAGTCAACAACAGCGAGTTAAAAACACCTCACACTTCTGGATTTATTAACTTTTTGCTATATTCACATGAACCGCGTGCACAAAACTGCTATTTAGAATTTGTGCAGGGCCAATTCAGACCTGCAGCTATGAGTACCACATTGGCTGAAGCTTGTCTGTTACTGGAGGTTGCAGTGAGCAACACAAGACCCTAGCTTTAACAGGAAAACATTTAGTAAAATATGTTACCTGCCCCCTAAAAAGGGGGGTCTACAATTAGAATTACAGGAGGAAAGATTCCCATATTCCCGTTTATAACGATTTACAATATACGAAAACAAAAACATTTAGTATACAAAACCATTTGACATTAAGATTAGAGCCTTTAAATATCCAGCCCAAAAATTACTAGTCTGTTTTGTCAATGCACAGCTGCTAAATGTGTCATTTACCATAAATTTGTCTTTGTACGTTCACGTGAATCTTGTGTCAGATGACCCTCAGTATTTGTACAAGCCTGTTCCATGTGATAACTATATCAAAGCTCTTACTGGAGGGAAGCACATCAACAGGCATGTCACTACACGTGTGTCAACTTTGTATTAACCCCCCCCATACGGGGCGGGGGGAGAAACACACATATACATACATAATATATATTATATACTAGCCAGACCTGAAAATTTACTCTCCACTACAAGCCATAGCATATCTACCAGGACTGAATTTCTACTCGCCAGTGCTAAATTTTCACTCGCCATTGGCGAGTGGACATTTTGAGAGAGATATAGATATACATACAGGTCATGTATGCAAACCTTGGTTCAGCACACAAATGTACACATTTAGATCAACTTTGCTTTAATTGAATATTTACATAAAAGTGATCAGTAAAAATGCCTGCTTACTTCCTTATTCTATAAAAGTTCAGTGAATAAGAAGAGCAGTTTCCCTCCTGTAGCAAAGATGCATACCGAGTGCTCTGGAAGAGTGTACAAAGATACCCACACATCAAGGTACAACTACGGTGGGATTCACTAGAGGATAAATTGTCACTTTTCTTTTATCCCATCTCCAAACATTTCTCTGCACCACTTACTAACATTCAGCTATTTTTGTCCCACTGTTCTATGGAGCCCCAATGAGATCAATGCAAGTTACACAGCAAAGGAACTACACCAGAGGGGTGACAAATTTGAGCACCAGGCCCAGATTTACATCTTTGATGCCCCTAGGCTAAAACTCTGGTGCATTTGGCATGCGACTCAGAATAAAGAAAACCCTTTCCCAATGAACCCTTTTATTATAAAAAAAAACAACACAACCCCACACAATTCCCCCCCCCCCCCCCCACAAATTCTATTAACCCCATTGGATGCTATAGACTTCAATACACTGTCAAACAATGCACTGTATAGGTTTGTTTGGTTTTTTTTTTTTTTTTTTTTTTAGTAACCAAGGGATTAGGCACCACTCCTCCAAAATTCATAAAGTGAAAACAAAAATCCTACAGTTATAATGAATTCTCTGCTTCCAATACTAGCCCAAGTTCATCTGTCTCGCTCTAGATGTGCTCATCTCCCAAATGGAGTGTCAAATGCTTTGCACGTCCTCTGGCACTAAACCAGTGTTAAATAGTACTTGCATTAACTGGTGCACATTTTTGGCACTGTATGCTCAGCTCTCTTGCATTAAGGTGGGATATTGTTGTGAGGCAGCTGCACTCAGCCATAGATCAGGTGGAAGAAGCCACACAGCATCTGATGCAGTCAACAAGAGAACAGGACCTCAGGCCAAACAAAACCCTGCACTAAAAGGTCATCTTTACCATACAATTTCACACGAGAGGAAAAAAAAAAGTGTGAACATGCAGGCCTGTAGGCTATAAAATAAGAATTTAGTGGAGATAAGATTGAAAGGCAGAGGAGAGAAAGGGCTTGCCTGTATTCCTTTATCAATTAAATATCAAGTTTGAGTCAATTACTTTTTAAAACTCAAATATATTACAAAGCAAACACCCCAAAAAAGCACCAGATGTAAGAGGGGGAACTTGTTTTTTTAAAGTCTTTTAGAATGGAAAAGCAAAAACTGTCAGAATATACTTTCATTTTGCATTTAAGTCTGCTGTTGAAATGCATTCTTGTTCAGCCATTACAGCATAGGCTACAGACCATATGCCTTAGATCAGAGATAACCAGCTATTGGTGACTACACGATCCATCATACTAACACAGGCTGGCTGGGGGATGAAGACAGTTGCAGTCCCCAACAATTAAACTTTCCTGTGCATTAAAAGCTTTCAGTTCCCTTAAAAATAAATAATCATGGCTTTATTGAATTATTTCAAAATACAAACAGAAGCTCAGCCTTTCCCTGGCCAGATAGAGTTAGATTAAACAACAAATTCAGTCATCCATCAATATGAGACAAACCCTATGCCAAACAGGGGTGGGAAATGTGAGGCCCTCCCCCCATAGTTGCGGGACTACAATTCCCATCACATGTGGCAGCCAGCTGCCAAAGGATGATGGGAATTGTAGCCAAGCAATTGGAGGGATTCTCATTACAGAGCCCCTGTGGTAGAGTGACCCAGATACCTCACTGTACTAAGTGTCTGTTTACACTGTACCTTGTATGTAGGCATGCACATTGTGCTACTCCACACAGTCAGATGAGAACACCCACTTCTCTATTAGAAGCCATCGGAAGGCAAGACAGAACACATCCCTGTCTCCTAAACAGAATCAACTTGAGCTTTAACCCACTGGATCCCAGAACAGTTGTTGAACATTCTACTTAGGGGCCCTAACAGGCCACGTTTTTAGGATTTTGACACTTGTGCACAGGGCAGTTAAATGAATAAGCCTACAGTTATTGCACCAGCACTGAAGTAGGAAAATTCTGAAGGCATGGCCTGTTAGGGGTTCTGGAAGAGAAGGCTGGAATCCACTATGCTAGACATCTGTGGGGAGTTTGAGGCCTCTAGAATCCAAGAGTTTAAATGCATCCTTCTCAATTCAGATTATAGTTTCCTACAACAGAAAGTGTTTGTATATATATTTAAATGTAAAATAAAATCACTGCAGGCTTTGAGAGCATGAACATCTATTGGGTGTGGTATTCTTTAACTCTTTTCAAGCTGGACAGGAAAAAAAAAAGAAAATCTAAAAATTCTGCATTTAAATAAGAGCTCATGTTGCATGTAGCAATGTGAACTGGTGCCACTTACCAACTGGGTGTGACTGCTCATAGGAAGTAATGAAGCACAGATAAGAAAGCCACATGTGTAACTTCTTCATAGTTTCACATGTGCAAGAAACACAATATGAAAGTATGCAGTGAACACAGGTCAGTTTTAAGAACATGAAGCCAACCTTATGAAGTCTAAGCATATATGAAAACATCTAGGGTCCTGTTATGCTTAGTGGTAGTCTCTCTCTCCTTTCCTATTTGGTGGAAAATGTAGCCTCATTTGTGTGTTGGGGACCCAGAACACCCTCACTGCTCCCTGACCAAAGCGACAGAATAAAATGTGTTCCTTCCTGTAAAGCTGGCACTGTGAGGTAAGCCCATGCATTAATTCAACCCTTTGAATACCAGAGGGGTACACAACTCATTGCTTTGCAATGTGTTGTGTTCCCCTCTGGCACTTAAAGGGTTAAAGTGCTGACTGAATGGAATACCTAACTCAAGAAAAGGAGTAGACAACTTAGGTCTCAAGCATCTCCTAAATGTCCTCATCCAGCAAATAACCAAGGATATTGGGAGTTGAAGTCAAAACAAAAGTTTGCAGATCAACAGGTCACCAGCCCTGAACTAAAGCTACAAGCCTCCATTAAATAAGATAAAACAACCACATTAATTAGCTATTTGGCATATATACACACACATTTATTTAGAAAGCAGGATTAATGTTGGAATGCAGATAGTTTTTCCTGGTTAAATCCTAGCTTCGATCAAACCTTCAGACACTTAACGCGAAACAGAACATGCATCCCTTTAAAATTAGTTGTGTTTTCAACTATAGACATATGCAACATAGGAAATGTTGATTTGGCCAGTCCAAGTTTGCATTTCCAGTGTTAAGGGATCAGTTCTCCCATTTAGACTGGAGGGATATAAAAAAAAACCACACACTGCAAACAGTCTTACTGAGGAAATAGAAAGGAGGGCGGAAACCAAGCCCTGTGGCACAGCCTCAGTGCAAAGGCAGTGTCACTACATCCACGATTACTCCCCAGACTGGGGAATGTTCACTTCTTCTCAGTACAGGAGTTCTCATTTCCACAGGAGTCAGCACCATATTGCAGGATGTCCAGGGATTGCATATACCACACCCCGTAGCTGTCTGTAACAAACTGCTGCACATAACCCTTTCCTGCCAGCACAACAATCATGTCCAGAACAGTGTACGGCAGGATGTTATGACAATCTAGTAAATAGCGATATCCTCTGTTCATCAGTAATATATTAAAACATCATACACGGAAAAAAGGGAACAATTCTGTAGCAGGCCAAATGAGCCACAAGGATAGAGAATTGCCTAAATCCCCAATAATGCATGACACATCTAGCATTCAATGGATTAAAATCTTACTTTAACCCTGTAAGGACCAGAGGCATAGGAAATGCACTGCAGTGTTGCATACCCCTTTGGTCCTTAATGGATTAAATTAATGCGAATTATCTTTGATCTGGCATGCTCCAGAATTCCTCCTAATTTCCCAAATTCTGCCAATAATCTTAGTTACTGTAGCCAGTTAACCCCTTAAGGACCAGAAGGGTGCACAATGCATTGTCCCTCTGGTCATTAAGGGATTAACTGTTGCTGGACTACAACTCCCATCATCCACAGAATAAGAAGTGGTCCAGCAAGAGTTTGCGAATCACACATTGGACATCCACCCTTTACAAACCACACACCATTTCCAACCTCAATAGAAGACATAACACAAAGGAAGTGGTTTAGCAATAATTTCAGTGAACATGCGTCACAGGATGAAGTTTACACTGAGTAGACATCTTGATCACAGATGACCTTAAGATAAAAGCAAAAAGGTGGAAGGCTGGTATGATCAAAAATAACTGGGTGCTGTGTACTTGCTATTAAGCACGAACACAAACAGAACCAAACCAAAAAAAAACAAGCAGAATTCCAGCAATGCACACACTTCGATCCATCCATACGAATTATCTACTCTATGTAATTACACTTCTAGTCCAGGCTGCAAATTAACTGGGATCAACACGCTCCTAGTTTGTAGAACTTTAGGGTACACCCTATAATAAGCAGGGACTAGTGAGTTGTTGAACCTTCAACTGTTGGTAACTGCTCGACAGTCAGCCACCAACTAGTTGGAAAAAATGAAGCTGTTAGGCCTTCCAGCTGTTGGACTACAACTGGCTATTGTAAGATAATTCCTTCAGCCAGGTTTATAGCCAACTGCATAGCAGAGAGGAGTGCAATTACTCAGTCCAACATTCAATATTAAAATCACTAGAATGGCACTACATTGCACACATACAATTTAGCAAATACATGAAAGTAGAACATGTTGACACTTCAAAAATAAAAGTACTTAAAGGTATACAGGCCCAGTGTTATAAACACAAACTAGGGTTATTCTGCACCAAAGGGGACACAACGCAAATATTTAAAAAAAAGTTTCACCTTGAATGTTGAGGTCTCCAACACATTGCAAAGCACTGCATTTAAGCATTTAAAGAGATAAATTCCTATATTTCCATTCAATTGAATATGAGTCATGTTTGCTTTTATAAATATGTGCTATAGTTCTGAACACATGTACATTATCTTTTACAGCACTAAATATTTTTCCAATCGTTTACTGCATAACGACAAAGTTATAGAGGCCCTGGCTAATACACTCCATCGGCAATCTTTGAAATAAAGTTTGAAGTCAGTTTTAAGGAAATATATCAGAACCACAGACAATGTGGCATACCTCCAATACGGAAGCGTATTAATTGAAGTCGGGTAGATCAATGCAGGATATTGATTGGGGGGGGGGGTAGGCACAATTTGGGAATATATAAAATATAAGTAATATCCACGTTACCAGACGGGTGCCCAACACTCAACTTCTGAAGCATTGGAGGGATAATGGTCCACACTTTAGAACACTCACCACACTCCATGTAAATATCTCCAACAGAATTACTTGCGCAAGAGATCATTTACACAACTCATATGGGCGCCTATGGCATACCAACTTCTAGAACTTACACCCTATAAAATTAGGATGCATCTAATACATTAGGTGGGCAGCTTACGGTTCTCCAGCTATTGATCATTCGCAACTACGCCTAACAGTAGTTACTTAAAGGAAATGATACATCCACAGCACGTAATGCAGATCACCTTGTGCAACTCCACAGAACATGTTGGCGCTCAATAAAAGACAAGGTTTCAATCAGGATGCCACAAGTAATGTCAGCGAAAAAAGGCAAATGGCAAGAGAAAGCTTTGTAAAATGGATTAACCCCTTTACGTTCAAAGGGTTAATACGCAACCCACACGCAAAGAGTTAACAGACTAAGCTACAAGGACATAGTCACCGACCACAGCATGTAGCAGTAAAGAACACGGGAAGATTTATTAGAATATGAGAAGACTGGAGGCTTCATCCAAGAAATGAGTCGACAGAAATTACATGCTGCACAAAGAGGCAGGCGGAGAACGAAGTGGAGAACTAGTGATCAAGAAAGGAAAACCAACCATAAAAACACATTACCTGAATACAGGACGGCACTTAGTAGATTCACCGATTACAGCCGCTGGGAGCGTAATTACCTAGGAGAGATAAAATAGCGATGCAAAACTGCGGCCACCTTACAGGGAGCCGGCGACCCAACTGACACCGGCCGGCGGCGAAGGTTTGAACCAGGGAGGTGCCCGTGAGGCCACACCCTCAACGTGGGCGGGTCGATGAAGAGGCGGGAAAGGGCCACACCCTTCCTCCAATCAGGGGTGCGGAAGGAAACTTCAGTGACGGAAGTAATATCGTGCCTGTGTGAGCTGACCAATAAGATGGCAGAGTGAGTGACAGTGTGCTAATGGCAGGCAAAAGCAACATGTGCCTCTGCAGCTGATGTTGGACTACAAGTCCTTTAAACTTTAGTAGCGATACTGCCGTCTGAGGCTGTTAGAATTTGTAGCCAAACAGCAACTGGAGGTTGCTTATTCCTGGTGTAAGAACGAAGGCTGCCTTTTAGGGCTTGGCAACACGTGGCTCTCCAGTTGTTGACGTAGTTCAATTCGCATGTTCCTCTGTGTGAAAACTATGGAAATGTTAGGAAGCCAATTGCTGTAGAGCCACTGATTGTAAACTTTGGATCGTACGCTTTGCTCGGTAACTGTGAATACAGTGC
The DNA here is from genome assembly GCA_037306005.1 of Rhinophrynus dorsalis. Classification (NCBI taxonomy): domain Eukaryota; kingdom Metazoa; phylum Chordata; class Amphibia; order Anura; family Rhinophrynidae; genus Rhinophrynus; species Rhinophrynus dorsalis. Next base: position 124,179,184 of record CM074722.1, read on the forward strand.
TTTAACCGCAGAGGGAGGATGCAACGTATTAGGTCTTTGTGCACACGCTGGTCTGTGAAGGGTTAATAGATTAGTATAAGAGGACGGTAAGACATTCCATAACCAGGACAGCCTGCAACGCAAGCGGGAGATGCACGAAGGTGTGATAATGAGGTGATGAAGTGGAGATGACTTTGACGTTATATCAAGCCTACGCACTGACATATTTCTAGCTTTAGCTATTTTAGTTCATCGACTCCATAGAATAATATTGGACTTTGACAATTTGTAACGCTGGAGGCGTTATCTTCTCTTTAGTGTATCCCAACATGCTCTTTTCTAATATGACCAATCTGTTTTTTTTGCTGTTTTTATTTTTGTGGGGGTGTTTCTATATAGCACGTTATGGCTATGTCTCTGGCAGAGCAAGAACAAAGGATACACCATTGCAAATTGTTACATTAACGTATTTGAAACTGAGTGTTGCAAAATTGGCACAATGTAACCTTTTCATGTGATTATGTATAAAAAGAAAGTGAAGAATTCATGAGGCAAATCAGCTGCACAGTGAAGGAAAACTAAGCAGCCCCAATAGTCCTACTCAATCACTTGAATGCAAGAGATGTCTCTAACGCATTTCTTTGCATTGCGTTAGAGACATCTAGCATTCAAGATGTTAAAAGCCCAGTTTAAACCAATGGAAATCTCAGTTTATTTCTCCTACTGTGCAATTGTTGTACCCCGAATTGCTCCACCTTGTTTTCATACATAAGGCCATCAGTACCTTGTGACTGGCCAATACATGTAAATACTCTCCCACCTGCTGATAAAAAGCAAAGGTTTAATAAAATCCATAAAAATCTCTATTTTCTAGGCTTAAATTCTTGTCTTACATATGATTTCTGGGGGGGCTCTAATTTCTGCTTATTCCATGGTTACCATCACACTAGAATTCTTGAAAGATATCACTAGTGATATTGTTGTATTGCCTGTCAATGGGCCTACTAATCTCAATACCTTATGAGCATTAGCTGAGTATAAACAACCAAACTGTGTGATATAAAGCAAGCCACACACACATAAATCCATTAAAAGTGCCAGAGCAGTATCCAACAATGAATTGATAACTCGCTGGCACTCAAAGAGTTAAAATGTTTAGAATTAGATTTTAGGCATCTAAAAAATATATTCTAGAGACGTTAGCTGGAAGTACATGTTATTGTTCCTATAACCCTTCAAAAGAAAATTATAGTAATTTAGGAGCAAACCAGCTGTACCATAGGGTCAATTAAATATTCCCCAAATTTCCACGGATATAAATCAGGTGTTAAACCTTTTGTATCCTAGAGAGGCAAATGAATTGTGAGGCATTCTATTGGATTCAGGGGGTTAAAACCCCAATTTTGTGGGAATGTTTATTTGTCCCCAAGGTGCAGTTGGTTTGCCCTGGAATTACTCCACTTTTTTCTTTTGAGTGCTTGTATTTATATACATACATACACGTTACAACATGACTGTTTATTTAAAGGGATAGTAATGTTTCATAATAAAAACAGCTCTAATTAATCATCATAGTATTTGGACCTAGGAGAGTGTTATTTGAATTCTGTCAGAGTTGTAGTACAAGAGTAATTCAATGACAAAGTTTCCCCCTCCTGCCGCTTTTACTGATGTAACACTGCTCAGCCAGAGCAGAAGGGAGGTGCCTAGGTAGATTGCAGAGAGGGACAATCTTCAATTAAGATAATGGAAAAACCTGAAAAGCTTGTCAAGGGGGGCAGGGATTTCATTTTTTTCATAGGAATAAGAGTGTCCCCTTCTGTTATCTGTCTGGTCTATAGACTGCATTCCACATCTGAGAAGAGATTGCTTACACTATGTAAAAGGAGCTGGAGGGGAAACTTTGCTTGTGAATATCTCATAAACCATAAAGGTTTGAGAGATAAGATTTCTATTGTTCTTCATGTTTTTTTAATGCCTACAAAATAAAATAAAGATACAACGAAGTATTATTATCGCTTTAAAGGAACTTTAACACCTAATGTTAACCCTTTGAGTGCCAGAGGGGCTTAACCCTCTGACACTTAAAGGGTTAAACCCCACTTACCTTAACCCTCTTGATGACCAGATGGGTGTACAATGCATTGCAAACATCTCTGGTCCTCAAAGAGTTAATCTGGGTGGAAAGGAAAATCAGTTAGTCAATTTTTAATTGATTGGTTCCCCAAAATTAATTTGTAAATTCTACTGTGTAACCTATTACACAGGGCAGAAGTGGGTATGATTATTTTATCAGTGCTCAAGGATCTCACACTCCTGCCACTGGTAGCGATACCAGATCATCCATTTCAGACTGCACAAATATGAAAAATGCCTGCTGGATAGATACATGGCAACCATTTCAGCCCAGTAACATCATCATCAGCCCTTCCATCTGTGTCAAGTTTTAAAGGGATGATGATCTGTCAACCTGACCCACTGAAGTGGGAAGGGAGGAAGGAAAACTTCACTGCGAACCGTGTAACCCTTTGAGTGCTAGGGAGGTAGCTAATGCATTTCAACACAATGCATTGGATACCTTTCTGGCACTCAATGTGTTAAGGTCTTAGATTTCATCAATACAGAATCATGCCATCCTTCACTAAAATAATATCTAGTACTATTTAAAATAAATTGATGGAATAAATCCATGGAAACTTGGTGACCATTAGAGTTTTGAGCATTTAGACTGTTACAAATCCGATTTTAATTAAATGGGAATTTTTATTTGATCTCTATGGGACAGTTAGTTTGCCCCAGAATTGATCCAGTTCTTCGTCATACATCACTCCTAAGATGAATCTGCCTGCTAAATCGGTGGGTGTTAGAGCACCAGGTTGTTGTGTATTAATGTGCAAAGCATTGCTCTTGCATTTATTATGTTTATTAACCCCTTACGGACTGCGCAATCTGTGCCCAGCTCTAGTGGACCATGGGAGTTTTTTGTTTTTCGCCGATGTGTTCAGTGCAGCAGCGATGCAATCACAAACTTTCATGACATGTCAGTACCATCACCGGGCCTTAACTTCCAGATAGGCGTGATGGTCCTGGCCCAGTATGCGTCAATAATGGGTTAGTAATGTCTTTTATTAACATAAAGTAATATTGTAGATTTTCAAAAAATAAATCCATTGATGTCAGTCCGATCTCTCAAACCTTTTTGGTTATAAAGTTTCCCCCTCCCCTTTTACTGACATCAGCCTCTAGCTGACAGAAGAAGATCCTGGGCCCAGAACCAGCAGATGGCTCTTCAGCAGAGCCGAAATACCACAATCTAAAAATAAATACTTCATTGAAACGGTCTACAAAGTGTGCTTGCAAACCAGGCACACTTTGTAGACCATTCCAGTGAAGTATTTCTTTTTAGTTTGCAGTATTTCGGCTCTGCTGAAGAGCCGACTCAAATCTCCTTCTGTCAGCTTTACAGCTGATATCAGTGAAAGGGGAGGGAGGGAAGAACTTTATCACAGTATATCTCTTAAACCATAAAGGTTTGAGAGATTGGAATGACATCAATGGATTTATTTTTTTGAATATCTACAATATTACTTTTTATTAATAGAAGACATTACTAACCCTTTAACACCTTAAGGACCCATGACGGTCCTGGACAGTCATGGAATTCTGGGCTCCCCGTGTGGCTGTACGCCATTCGGGGAGTCCAGATTCGGATTCTGAAAAAAAAAAAAAAGGTCCCTGGTCCTTAAGTGTTGGCCACGTGCATGCGCGGCCGGTCCTTAAGGGGCTAAAAAACCAAAACAGTGGCATTACTAGTGTTTTGTGGGCCCTAACACAAACATATTTTCACAGGTGCATAACTAGAACCTGTTGGACTCTGTGTTAGATGCAGCCTCCTTGGATGCTGGGTCCCAGCAAACCGCACCCCTGTAGTTAGGCCCCTGAACAAAAATAATTTAGATATAAATACATTGAAGCACATTCAGCTTTTCATTTTTGCCATACTGCATTTATTTTCCATAATTGCAGGAGATAGAATTTTGTAGTGAGGTGCTAGAGGCAGGGTATACTGTAATTCTAAGTTGCTCTAGGCAAGGAATCCTACTCCAACCCATGGCCACACCCCATCACCTACTATGACCCTTTCTCCTGTCTCTTTACACTGGTGCCTGGCATTGAAAATATACCTTTTTATAACACAAACATTGGGTGCAGTACTTTCATGGCCAGAATTGTTAAATGGACAGTAATGTTTCACAGTAAAAGCAGCTCCATTTAATCTTCATAGTATTTGGACCATGGAGAATGTTATTACAATACTGTCAGAGTTGTATTTCAAGAGTAATTGAATGATAAAGTATCCCCCTCCCTCCCCTTTTACTGGCGTAACACAGCTCGCCTCAGAGCAGCAAGACTGTCCGGATGGATCGCAGAGAGGGACAATCTTCAGTGAGCGTAAGGAAAAACCTGTCAAGGGGGGCAGGGTTTTCCTTATAATCAAAGTAAGAAGATTGTCCCTTGCTATGATATGTCTGTCCTTGGACCAGATTCCACATCTGAGGGGAGGTGGCTTATAGTAGGTAAAAGGTGCAGGAGGGATATACTTTATCATTTAATTACCCTTGAACTACAACTCTGAGAGTATCGAAATAACACTCTCCATGTCCCAAATATTATGAAGATTAATTGGAGCTGACTTTATTGTGAAACACTACCATCCCACTGCCTGTGGACATCTAGAGTTAGTGGCAATAACTCTCCAAATACTTCTGTAGCTAAGCTTTATTAACCTTTGACTAAACCATAAATGCTGTAAGCTATATTTTTTCTATATTAATTAAATCTCTTTACATTAACTGCAATCCAAGAGCCTTGGGATACTAAAGAACTCTATCCAACGCAACACGTTTCAAGAACGTATCCAGGGACATGTTTTCCATGGGCAGTCATTACAAAGCATCACTAGTGGTCCTTTACTACTGTGTATTTCAAAACCAACAGAAAACCTCATACGACAGACAGAGCTGAAAGTCTGCACCAGAACAGACATTATATACACCTATATACTACATGAAATCATATAAATATGCAATATTACCGTGTTGGGAAGCTCATAACCTATTACTAGTACTATGCAGTGACAAAGAGCCAAAACCCAAGGACTGTACCTGGAAATGAGGGACATTTATAGCAGTTATGCATTAGGATTTTCTTGCCATTGTAATATAACTTTTAGGTTATTATTAAGAAGTGTTTATTTTCCTTTAACCCATGCGCCATGAAAGGGGAATGAACCAGTATGGGGGAGGGGTGGAACTCTTTGATTACCAGTCTGCTCACCTGTGAAACGTTTAAGGCATCAGTTGCAGCCCCACTTACTCCTCCTCTGTTCTCACTGTTGAAGGTTTCTGTCATTGACATCTGTAGTGTCCAATAAGGAGAGAAGCACACCTTCAGGCTGGGCCGGATTACAGACTGTGGTTTTAGTTTACACAGAGCCTTTGCTTCCTCATTCAAACACACCCCAGTCCTTGAAATCACTTTCTCCTGGTGTAAGCTGGCAGGGTGTAGACTCGTTCTGGTAATACCTGGAGAGAGGCCAGGAATCCAATGCTGCTATTCCACTGTTCAGGCCAAGAAGAAAGTTTCCAAACACACCAACAATTAGTATGGGGCAGACTTAATTGAAGGCCAGCAATAGCTGTAATGTGATTCTCACAAGCTATGGTATGTCGTGTCTTAAATTTTTGGTCCTTTTCAAAAGACAAAAGTGAAGCAGTTCTGGACAAATCAGACGCACCATGGCAGCAGAGGTGTATTCATCAATCTGTAATTGATTTAAACTCCTTGATTGTTAAGTAGATTTCCAATGCAAAGCATTCAAGGATTTAAAAGCAACTTTAAAGCAAAGCAAATTGTATCTGTCTCTGTGGAGCCATTGGGTTTCCCTGTAAATGCTCCACTATTATTTTGTGCATATGGCCTTTACTGAGGCTGTGTCAAGATCAGTAATAATTCCAGCTCTAAAGCAATCTATTTTGTTTCTTTGTTACTTTTCTTGCCTTGTTTATAACCACATCTCTGGAACAGACTACCTGAGCGATATGCTCATTCCGGATCTCCATATTTCTTATAACCTCAGCTCCACTGCTAACAACTCACTGCCTGTTCCACACCACAAGAAAGAAAAAAAGTCAATATTCCTTCTCCTATAGATCTCTTAAAACCTGGAATAATCTACTACGGAAAAAAGTCAGATCTTCTCTCAATTTAAAAGTCCTACTTAAAAAAAAGTAACTCTATGTAAGTTTTATGTTTATTTTTAGATTTATTTCTAATTTATTAACCCCTTAAGGACCCATGGGTTGTTATACCCTTAAGGACCCATGTGATCGTCATGGAATTCTGGGCTCCCCGCGCGGCTGCATGCCGTTCAGGGAGTCCGGAATCCGATTCTGCAACAAAAAAAAAAATTGTCCCTGGTCCTTAAGTGACCGCACTGTGTGCGCGCGGCTGGTCCTTAAGGGGTTAAAAAAAAAAACAATATACTTGAAAAAAAGAGAAATCTCAAGCATTTTTCCTGCTAAAACACTTTCTAAACATGTAAGATCAGCTTTGTCTTCATGTTGCTACAAGACTCATCTACAGGTAGTCTTGAGTCCTCACAAGCACTACCATTCAGAGCATTTCTACCACCAAGGATCATATATATATATAGGGATAACAGAGTGAATAAGATGATCGTGTTCGTGCAGCCCACCTACTTATCAGCTAGGCAAGCTGTTAATAGAGAGGCACGTGTGTGCTGCAGTGAGCACAGATTACAGCTCATGGCAATAGGAACTGGAATGATCATGGTCTCTAATGTTAGGCAAGGACACTAGAATAGGAGCAGGCAACATGTGTTCCCCTAGCTACTGGGAACTACAACTGCTATGATCCCTAAAATTCCCAATCATCCAAATTGGGAAGAGAAGAGGGACCACTCACAGGTGTGCTCCACTGCACTGAGAAATTAAGTGAAAGGACATCTAACGGGATGCAGGCAGTTCTCCGCTTTTATGTCTCCATTATGTAGCTCTCAGTTTGATGCTTCTATGCTTGCACTAGGCTGGAGTCTGTCATATTTATCTGACTGCAAACTAACCAGCAGCCAAAAGAGAGAGAGTAATGATGCAGGTCAGTTTAGAGTCAGATACGTTTGGACAGACTTCCAGCCTGGCTCAAGCATTGAAGCACCAAGGCAAGAGCTGCATAGTGAGGAGAGAACCATGAATGCATTCTCTGAAGGTATACGGAAGTGAAATAATTCCTGTGCCCCAGAGATCACTGTTTTTGACAGCCCCTTTCTGTCACTAATAGGACAGTCAGGGCTTATGGTTACTCACAATAGTGTATAAAGTATAGCATCTTAAATGAGTTTCCCCTTCCAGGAGCTATCGGGCATCCTCAAGCCTGCTTAGAATATGCTGAAGATCAGCTGATGGATGTCAGTTTCTAAGCACTTCCTGTGTTCCAGAGTAACCCTTGGATTATTTTGTGCTCATGAGCATTGGAACACAGGAGCACCTAGAAGCCAACAATCATTTTGTCTGTGGTGTCTTCAAAATAGGCTTCCTGAAGTCTGAGATTTCCTGGAAGGAGGAATTAATCTAATATGCTATACTTATATGAGTAGCCATTTGGCTGCTTTTTTATTCTAGTCCATAATAAAGTAAGTAATGCACTAGTGGTTGTACCTCTACTCTCTCTCTTTTTGAGAGCCAGAGATGTATCCAGTGCATTATTGCTATGCAATGTGTTGGACACTCCTCCAACACTCATAGAGGGTTAAAGCACCAGGACACAATATGCTAGTTAGATGTGTATTTAGAGGCTTCATAGAAAGCTATGGAATTATCCCAAATTGCGAGCTTCGGGAGGGGAATATATTTCTGAGAATGACCACAATATCATAGCTATCAGGGATTAGTGCATGTAGTGAAAAGCAACATTACTATATAAACTTGCCCTCAGGAATATGACATTAGCTTATTATTAAGAGAGTTTACACTACACAAACGAGCCATGAAGATGGGAGAGTATTTGAGGCATAATTCCAGGGATATGGTGTCAAAGGCAGGTTAGTGCATACTACAAGATGTATTCCAATCCCGTTTGCTACAGTATCACTAAACTATCCCCCAGTTCTCCCATACCAGACCACGAGTGTTGTTGTTCAGCCATCAAGCCACAAACAGGCCAGGCTTTAAAGTATCCATCTCAAGCAAAGTTGAATCAGGCACAAAGTCACTAATTAACTCACCAGTGCTGAACCCTTTAGCCTTTTAGGTGCCAGAGTGGTATACAGCACATTATGAAGCAATGCACTGGACACCCCTCTGGCATTGAAAGGGTTAAGGACAAAAGGGGTATTCACATATTGCTTTTGATGCATACAGAAAAAATTCATGCTGCACAACTGCAGTGATTATTATTGGTCTGCAATGTTAAACTGGCAACTCTATAGACTAGAACCACTGCAGTTGAAGTATTAACCCCTTAAGGACTGGTGACGTGCCAGGACCATTACCAGTTATCATCCCTTAAGACCCATTATGGTCCTAGCACGTCATGGGTTTTGTGATCACAGCGTTTCTTCGAGAAGGCTGCGATCACTAGAGGAGTCTGAACCTGATTGCTCCAAGACCGGATTGGTCAGTTTCAGCCTCTCTTTCGGCGAGCTAGTACATGTGATCACTCATGTATACCAGCTCTCCAAATTATGTCTATGCAGTCCTTAAGGGTAGTCCTACCCCAGGACCACCAGACGTTAAGGGGTTAAGGAAAAGTGGGGTAATTCTAGCGCAAACCAACTGCACTATAGAGGGCAAATAAAAATATCACTGATTTAAATGGGGATTTTAAATCCTTAAATTCTAGAGAGATATCCAACATAATACTTTTTCACTACATTGGAGATCTCACTTGCATTCAGATGGTTAATAGCCCTATTTAAATTAATGGCAATTGTGTTTGTTCCTCATGACATAGTTTTTTCCTAGAATTGTTACATAATAATACATATAAATAACAGGAGTCATTTTCTATTGTGGCTAGAATTTACTAAGGGAAGAAGTGACCCTTTACAAATGGCTTTGTAACATAGTAGATGAGGCTGAAAATAGACATTCGTCCGTCAAGTCTAGCCCATGCCAAATCCTCCCTGTTGATTCAGAGGAAGGCAAAAAACTTTGAAGCCATTTCTAACTAAGCCCCGAGTGGGTAAAAAATTCCTTCCTTACTCCAAATGTCAGTCAGTTCCCTGGGTCAGTAACCTACCTGCTTTGAAGCCAATTGTCATAATTCCTAATACTGTTCTGAGCTACACAGGTATCCATTACTTTTTTGAAAGCAGTTACAGTATCTGTAAGCACAACATCCTGAGGCAAAGTATTCAATAGCTTTACCTCCCTTACTATAAAAAATCCCTACCTTTGTTTTAGTCGAAAACAACTTTCCACTAGTCTTAATGGATGACCTCTTGTTCTTGGCTCAGCTTTGAGTAAATAATTCATTGGAGAGTTCTTTGTATTGAACTAGAATATATTTATAAATGGTAATCATATCACCCTTAGACATCTCTTCTGTAATGTAAACAATCCCAGTTTGGCTATTCTCTTTATAATGCAGATCCTACAATCCCTTTATCAGTGTTGTTACAAGTCTCTGCACTTTTTTCCATTTCAATAATTTATTTTTTATGAACTGGTACCTAAAACTCTACTCCATATTCTAGATGAGGCTTTACCAAGGATTTATATAGAGCTAGATTTATATTAGCATCCCTTGCATATATACGTCAGGATAGTACCCTATTTGCTCTTGAAGCAGCTAAATGACTCTGCACACTGCTAAATCTTTCTCTAATGAGTATACCCCAAGTTGTTTGTCATTTAGCATATACATAGCTTCTACAGCCCAAATGCATAACCTTACAGTTTATGCATAAGTTTATGCATAACCTTACTACATTAAATGCCATTTGCCTCTTTCTGCCCATTCACTCAGTGTATCTAAATCCTTCTGCAGAGAAAAAATGTCCAGCTCTGTATGTATTTCCTTACACAACTTAATGTCATCAACAAAAATTGAGTCTCTACTTTCAATTTCCACTTCTAAATAATTAACAAACAAATTAAAAATCATTGGGCCCAGGACTGAACCCTGTGGCACCCCTCTTAAAACTTTAAAAAAGGTTCCATTTTACAACAATTCTCTGCCATATAACATTTAACCAGTTCTCTATGCATGTACAGATATCACCTCCCAAACCAAAGCCTTTTATTTTATGCAGTCAGGGCTGGTGCTAACATAAAGCTGCTTAGGCAGCCGCCTTAGGGCGCTGCAACAGAGGAGTGCCGAAATGGGGGGAGCTGCTACTACAAAACTGTCAATTGAAAAGCCAGTATTTGCGTCATGTTTGCTTCCAGGATGCTCTGTCTCCTCCTGACCTGCAGGGGAGCTGCACTAAGAAGTGGTTAGGAGATAGGGAAAAGCAACTGCGGCAAGAAGAGACCTCTGTCCCTTTGTAGGCAGCTGTCCACCTCCTGTTGATCCTCCTCGTGGGTCCAGCCTCCAGGTGAAAACAGGAGCAGCTGCAGGGGTAGGAGATCTCCAGGGCACGGCATTATCACGGTGCCTGTGATTCTGCCTGAGCGACATTCTTACTTCCGGGTTTACCTTGGCTGCTTCTTATTGGCTCTGGGTTTTCAGCCCCTCCCAGGGCTTGCCTTTATATATGCCCTCCTGTCACTATACTGGTGCCCTTTCGAGGTGTTCCTGACCAGACGTTTGTTGCTGTGTTCCTGTTCCGAGTATGATCCGGTTTCATCTGACCTTGCTCCTGTCTTCACTGCCCGATTTGTTTATGACCCGGCTTGCCTGACTATGATCCCGTGACTGATTCCGTTACTACTGCTAGCTGTGTACCGATCCAGGCTTTGGCTGACTACCGCTTTCTGTGTACTGATCCAGGCTTTGGCTGACTACCGCTCTCTGTGTACCGATCCAGGCTTTGGCTGACTACCATGCTTTGTGTACCGATCCAGGCTGCGGCTGACTCTGCTCTCCGTGTACTATACAGGCCTTGGCTTACCTCCGCTCTCTGGGTACTGTCTCTGTATTGGCTACTCGCCTAGCATTAGCTTGACCGCTAGTGTGTCTGTTGCTCCGGTCTCATGTCATAGTGCCATTACTTTACGGTTGCCGGTTTACTATACAGCCTGTACCTTACTAACCATTGTTTTCAATCCCCTAATTGCTTTCCCCACATACCGTAAGAATCTTTGTGTAAACTCTGTTCACTGATACTTTATAGCACTGGTTCTCAACTCCTGTCCTCAGGACCCACTAACAGGCCAGGATTTGAGGATTTCCTTGTTAGAGCACAGGTGAGTTAATAAGTGTGAATGAGCCTCTGATCAACTCACCTGTGTTCTAGCAGAGAAATCCCTAAGTCATGGCATATTAATGGGTCCGGAGTTGAGAACCACTGCTTTATAGGATGATGTCCCCTGCTTGATAGTGATATCCAAAAAGTTTACAAACTCATGACTACAGTCCACTGTTAATTTGTAGAATTATATATATATATATATATATATATATATATATATATAAATATTTTATTCCCTCTTATAGGATGAACAGATCCAAATCATTGAACTGTTCTTTTTACACGCACACAGTTATAACACACAAAGCTGTGCTTCTGCCTTTATAAATAAATACATACAATCAGAAGCCTGTGTGCATGTAACAAGAACAGTTACAGCTTCACAAGCCGTGTCTCTCATGTAGTGGAGTGAAAGTAGTAATGGCAACGGGAGAAAGCACTGTTTTCCGATGTCATGAAGTAATCCAGCATCCAGTGGAGTTCAGTACTGCCCGATCGCGCTCTTTATAGAAGCTGCAGGACAATCTTGTGCTGATATGCAATGCGAGATTGTCATGCCGCCCTTTTGAACATTGCGATCTACTGCATGCGGCAAACAGAGGTGTGATATAAAAAATGCGCCATTTAAAAAGGAGACCAGAATATTCTAACCATGGTAAGATAAGTGGAGGGTCATTATTAGAAAGTGTTAGTTCGCGATGTCTCCAATGCTTTGGAATGCATTGAGACCTTTTTAGCATTAAAGGAGTTAAAGGTCCCAATCTGGGGAAAGTACAAGTGTATGGGGCACGGTCATCACGGGGCTCACCTCCCAGATCAGATATGGAGGCCCATTCACATACCTGGGAACATTTCAATATAGGCTGCCCTGAAAGGGGAGTTCTATGCTGCCGCTGTGTAAAGTAAATGACCCAATTCGTGTCAAAAGGGGGAGGGCTTAATTGTGAGTGGGGGCGGGACTTAAAAACAACATGAAACTATTGGCATACCTGGGAACTCTCCGGATTTGCCACGGAGACTCCGGATTTGACAGAGCTTTACCAGGTCTCCAGGGCAGAAGCTGATTCCTCCGGATATGGGAAGTTTCTATTGAAACTCTGCCCACATCTGCTGTTTCTCCTGGTGTTCCTCTTTCCCCAGCCTTCTGTGTGACACCTTTAAGCCCTACTCCCTAAAGTCGCGTCAAGCCCCGCCCCTTTTTGACACAATTTGCGTCATTATTGTCACCCCCTCCTGCACCAGAGGACTCCCCTCTGGGTGGACCTCAATTGGAAGTTCCCAGGTATGACTATTGGAGTTATAGGCTGGGGAAGGAAGTGAAAAGGGCGGAGAGTGGACAGAACAAGCCGTAGAATCAGCCACTGCCCCGGAGCCCCAGTAATTAACAGCTAAATCCAGAGGGGCAAAACTGGAAAGTTCACAGCTATGCCCACTCAGTGTGTTAAGGGGGTGGGGGCGAGCATGTTCAAAGGCGGCTCCCAGATGAGCCCTCTGCTGGGCCCCCTTTTTAGGCAGAGTAGTAGAGAACTGGAAAGCACCTCTGCCCTCGCTTTCAGATCATGCCACATAGTGGTGCAGTCCTGTGGGCTCGATCTTTATATATACTTCCTGGTGGCATGGGGTGGAAGGGCCCCTGGCTTTATGTTTATACTGGGTTGGGGGGGCATGGCTTTATGTTTATACTTGGGTGGGGGCCCAGCTTTATATAAATGATTTCTGATGCCATGTATGGCCCCATGTAACTAAAAGGGAATTCTGTGAATTTTTATTTGCCCCCTATGGTACAGTTGGTTTAATTCAGAATTATTGTGTTTTGATCTGTCATCCAAGGGGTTAATCTGAATACACACGTGTAACTTTCTAGTGCCCCTGAAGATGGTTAAATAGAATTCCTCTAAGTGATTTATTATACAATTTAGGTAAGTGCTGTGATCACACCTAGCTTTTTGCATTACTGGCACACGTAACCAATAAAATGCTGAACAATAATTTTGCAGGGCAAAAACATGACAAAATGAAAGACTACAAGTTAATCAAATCTTTCTTAATTTTTGGTGATATAAAATAGGGCAATACGAATACTAAATAGTCAAATACAAAACAAGAAAAAGAGAAGCAGCCCTGCTGGGAAAGCTGGAAATTCTGAATCAGCTGATGAGAATTGTCTCAAGGAAACTACCTGAAACATTCTCACTGCAGACAGGGGCTAAGTAAACAAGGCAGGAATGTGAGGGCAGGATGTAGCTTGCTGCTGTTATACGGCATCTCATACAATTACACATTGGCAGGGGGAGGGGAAGCCTGATAACACTTAAGAAAAAAAAAATCAGAGTTCTGCTCTGGGAGTTTATGCTTCTAAATAACAGGACAGCTCACAGGGCTTCCTAAGTACAATCTAGACCAGAGGTTCTCAACCCATGCCCTCAGTGGCCACTAACAGGCCATAGGAATTTCCCTGCTAGAACACAAGTGTGTTGATCAGAGGCTCAGTCATAGTGATTAACTCACCTGTGAATTCTCAAATCCTGGCCTGTTAGTAGCCACTGAGGGCATGGGTTGAGAACATACCTGGGAACTCTCCGGATTTGCCCCGGAGACTCCGGTTCTGACAGAGCTTTACCGGGTCTCCGGGGCAGAGGCTGATTTCTCCGGATGTGGAGAGTTTCTATTGACACTCTGCCACATCTGCTTTTTCTCCCATTGTGCCTCCGTCCCCAGCCTTCTGTGTGACACATTTAACCCTCTGAGTACCAGAGTGGTAGGGAATGCATTGCTTTGCAATGCATTCCTTACCACTCTGGCACTCAAAGGGTTAACCCCCCCCAACACTCGAGTTAAGCCCCACCCCTTTTTGACGCGATTAGCGTCATTTTTGCTACCCCCTGCTGAACAGAGGACTACCCTCCGGGTAGCCCTCAACTGAAAGTTCCCAGGTATGGTTGAGAACCATGATGAAGACTAACTGAGGCTGATTAAAGCTTAGTCCATACTAGTGACTAAATTGCAACAATTCCAATGCCTGAAATTGGTATAAATGTGTTATATGGGATCATTCACACTGTTGAATAATGGAGAGCATATCGCAAGGCAATGCATTTTGCTTAGGCTGACCAGACCTCACCATTAACCAGACGTACAGGAAAAATGCATACTGCAGGACTGCTTTGATTTCAGTGAAGTACTGAAAAATGGCTATTTCTTATGTGTCCCCGGTTAAAGGTGAGATCTGGTCAGCCTAATTTTGCTGCAAATTTTGGTCAGCTCCTTGTGATCTGTGTTGACTTTAGTGGTATTACACCAAAAATCACGTTAATGAGATTACCATGTATAGTAATGTAGTTAATGAGGGAGCAAACCCCCCAAAAAACATGAACATCAAGTTCAGCCCTTGCCATATCACCCTTCTTAAAGGGATAGTAATGTTTGTTATAAAGTATTTTGCAGAGTCTTCTTTAGAGTAAATGTAACACATTGCACTATATTTATCTACTTACTTTTGTGTAGTTCAAAAGATATTAGTTGGAGAAAGTTATCCTGCCCACCCGCCCCTTCTGGCCACCTCCCATTGAATCTGAAATCTGGTCCTGGGACCGGACGGATGCAGCGAGGGACAAACTTCAGTAAGTATAAGGAAAACCTGCCACCTTGATGAAGGAAGGCAGGATTCCGCTTTGCTTACTGAAGTTTGTCCCTTGCTGCATCCATTCGGACCAGACTACAGATTTAGTGGGAGGCTAATATCTTTTAAACTACACAAATGTAAGTAGATAAACATAGCTCAATCTGTTACATTTACTCTAAAGGAGAAGCAGTGAACTGCTTTATAACAAACACAAGTTTAAGAGCCTGTGTACACGGGCCACAGTGCTAGCCAGCAGCCTCGGCTGGTGCTGGGAGCCTCTCTGCTCACTGCCCGCGCTGCAGTCATGCACAGCACAGAGTGCCTGAAAGTGCCATGGCTGATACGGAGCGGGGACTGCAGAGCTCTCAGTCTCTACTGCTCATGACGGCTCCTGACAAACATTCTAGCAAATTATTATATAGGATTACTATCCCTTTAACCCTTTGCGTGCCAGAGGGTAACCAACGCATTGCAAAGCAATGCGTTGGATACCCCCTGGCACACAAAGGGTTAATGTTGAAGTTGTAGAAAAGCATTATGGGTGAAACCATGCAGAATCATGTGATTCAACACCCCCTGAAAAATGCATGATAATCCTATATAATAATTTGCTAAGGATGTTTGTCAGAAGCCATCATGCGCAGTAGAGATGCCTGTGCGTGCTGCAGTCATGCACAGTACAGACAGCTCGCGCCGCGGCTGATACGGAGGGAGGACTACGGTCTGAATTTGGAGCGCCCCACTCTGTATCAGCCGCGATGCGGGCAGTAAGTACTGCGCATGACTGCAGCGCAGCCAGTGTTGGCCCTTGTACACAGGCTTTAAAACGGGTCACATTTAAATCACATACTTATTTTTATGCGCTTTCATATGTGATTTCAACGCATGAAACAAATCTTCAGCGTGAACTTAGCTGTACCGAGAAGAACTGAAGTAAATCATGTTCAAACGAACTGCACCACAGGGGACAAGATTACCCAAATTCCCTTTCATTTAAATGGGACTTTTAATCACATTCAATTCAAGATGTTGGAAACTTCTAACATTAAAGTGGAAGTAACACTTTGTAACAAGTAAGTGATTTTGAAAGTGCTTTCGAATGTAAACAATATTTACGTTGATTGTTGTTTGTTTGTTTTTTTTAATTATGTACAATTGTTTATTTAGTTTTATTTATTTGTCAGTTAGGGCAAGTCTTCCAGTTGTGTTTGGAGGACTCAGACATTCCACATAGCTCTGAATTACCAACTGCCATTTCCTACCAGGAAGTACTAGCTCAGCAACATAAACTGACAAATAAAGCTAAATATGTCAGAAATTATTGTTTCTAATTAAAAATGCATAACATAAATACAGGTGATTTTGAACCCTTTTTTTCCCCTCCCCAAAATCACCTATTTGTTACAAAGTGGCTGTTCCACTTTAGAGAGATTAACATCCCCACTTGAATCAGTGGGAATTTATATCTGTCCCTTATGATGGAGTTGGTTTACATCAAAATTACTCCAGTGCTTTTAACCCTTTGAGTGTCAGAGAGGTAGCCAATGCATTGCAATGCCTTTCTGGCACTCAAAAAGTTAAATCAGCCTCAAAACTTAGTTTTGGAATGTCACAACCAGACCCTCCTTTAAGTGCCTTGTGAAAGATTCACATTGCCTGGATGCTTTGATATCAGTGCATTCATGTACTATGCTTATTCATGTGTATTCCCATTTAAAGTGTGTTTATGTGGTCTGGTCAGCTTAGGTCTGGACCCTCCTGGCCATGTTCTGTCCTGAGTTAGCTAAGGACTGTAGAAGCACTGAAATCTGTTGCTGGAATGTTTATTTTGGGGTAATATGTCTTGGTCAGTCAGTTTAGGGTATACAGCTGGGATGGGCAATCTGATGCCATCCAGTTGTGGAATACAACTCTGGCTGTGATATTGGGAGTTGTAGTCCACAACAGCTAGAGGATATCAGGTTGCCCACCTCTGGTGTGCAGCTTTTGTCTTTAGAGCAGGGATGGGCAAATGGATGCCCTTCTGCTGTTGAACTACACCTGCAGATCAATATGTTGCCCACTCATACAGTGCACAAAGGAATTCAGGCCACTAGCTAGGACTCACACCAAACAGCATCCACACATAATTATCCTGCAGACAGTAGTACTTATGGTGAAGGAGATTGTGTGGACCATTAGAACACAGCAGAAAAGGGCAAGTATTTCTACCCTGTGTCCCTCAGTGAGGGCTAGATTCCGTTGCAGGTGACTGTTATTTTCTGACTTTTATCTCACTGATTCCTGTTGAAGTTATCACCTGTAATGGAATACAGCCATATACACTGGCACACTCTTTCTAGGAACTTGCTTATCTATATATGATAATGGGGAAGGGAAATAACAAGAGCATAGTGCTTTACATTTTTGGGCAAATCTGTAGTAAGAAGTTAAAGCAACCTTAATTAAGTATATGTATACCTGCTAATGATGTTTCCCTTCTTTAATTAATGCTATGAGGAATTCCTACTGAGTGCAAGGGCAGTATATTTAACCTGAGTAGACTTGCCTGGCATGAAGCTATTGTTTTGTTTGACAAGTTTTGCTTATTAAGAATACGTTCACATTGGCAGCTTGGCTGCATACCTCACATTGCCCATCACAGGTCTCGATTCATTCATGGCACAGAGAGGCTAATGTAAGAATAACTGAGTCATTCTGGATTAAACCAACAGCACTTGAGGAGCATATAAAAATGTCATCTGGAGAACTCTCTAGATTTCAAAAAGTTAAAAGGCCTATTTAAATTAATTGAGATCTGGGGACAATGTATTTGTCGTAATGGACAGGTGCACCAAAACGTATAATGAATCCAGGCCATGCAGCGAATAAAAACAATCATATGTTTATTAATTAATTAATAAACATATGATTGTTTTTATTCGCTGCATGGCCTGGATTCATTATACGTTTTGGTGCGCCTGTCCATTACAATAAATTGTGTTCAGTTGAAGGGTGTATGGAGAAACCCTAAGGTTGCACATACGTGGGATATATACATTAAGGTCATTGCAGTTCGTGAAAAAAAGGGGTCTTTGAAGACCTGAAGTACAAACATTGATGATATATGCTTGAAATATCCTGTATATAGGGTTGGAGCCGCTTGTTTGTTTGTTTGCAGATAATGTTTTTGTCCCCAGTGGTGCAGATGGTTTTCCCCAGAATTACTGCATTTCATCAATAGCCTCGGTTTGTATTAATATTGTCCCAGCACAGAAACAAATTAACATAAAGTGCCATGTTATGTCACCACAAATAAAGCTTAATTTTTGAAAAATGGTTTGTATTCAAAACAAACGGCTAGCACAATATATAGATGGCTTCCAATTCACTTCGGAATTTTCATTCGGCCCCTAGGGCAGTTCGTTTGACCCAGAATTGCCTCAGTTTGAGGTACTGAATACATCCTAAAGGGCCATATAAGATAAAGTGGAATTATCAGTTTGTAAGAACTAGGTGATTTTGAAAGAGCTTTTAAAAACAAGCTATATTTGTTAAGCTTTTTTAATTTAAAAACAATCCTATATAATAATTCGCTAGGATGTTTGTCACAATGCAGTCACGCTCAGTGGAGACTGCCCGCATTCGGACAGTCTCTACTGCGCATGATTGCATCGCATGAGTGAGGCGACACAAGACTGCATCGCGTGGAGCATTGAGGTAGCGGCCTCTTAACATTACCCGGACCTTGGCCCATGTACACGGGCTTTTAAACTAGTAGTTTATATTTAGCTTTATTTATGTCGGTTAGTGCAAGCCCTCCAGACATGCCTTCAGAATTCAAACATTCCACATAGCTCTGTATTACCAACTGTCGTTTCCTACCAGGAAGTTCTAGCTTGGCTGCATAAAGTGATAAATAAATAAACATCTCAGAAACTATTGTTTGAAATTAAACATGACTAAAATAAATGTGGTGATTTTGGACACTCTTTTCAATATCAGCTATTTGTTACAAAGTGACCCTTACACCTTAGAGGGTTAAAAGTAAAAGAGAATTGATAATCATCCCCTGTTAAGCAGTCAGCTTGTAATTTTGGTGCAAACCAGATGCACATAGGGAACAAATAAAAAAATTCCAGAAATTTTCATTCATTTAATGGGACTTGTTAGACCTGTCTAGTGTTCAAGGGGTTAATGCCCCATTTAACCCTTTTAATGCCAGAGAGGTATCTAGCTCATTGCAACCCAATGAGGTATACAGCTCATTGGGTTAACTCAATAGGGATGTCTACTTCCGAGGCCGAATTTTCAAATAGACAGAGTAGGCAACTGCCTAGAGTACCAAATTTTGAAAGGTGCCTCAGCTGTGCTGCCCACACCTGCATTCTGAATTGTGGGGGTGGCCAGTGTAGTGTCAGTGTCCCTACATCAGTTTTTTATGCCTGTACAGGATACAATTTATCTATTTGGTGTTCTAGAGCTCTCCAACGCAATGCTAAGCAATGCTTTGGAGATCTCTATAGCAACCAATGCTTTTTTTTTGTCCTTGCTTGTTATCATCCAATGGTATTTTTGGTGCCAGTAAATAGTGGATAGGAAAGGGGACGGGGTCATTTGAGGACTGCTGTGTATGGTCACCTAGGGTGGAATGTAAATCCAGCCATGTTTATTTTTCTCCAGTGGTGCAGTTGGTATGCTACAGAATTGCACCTCTTCAGCTTCATGAACAAATAGGTGGAATATCTACACTAGACCTTATGCAGCCAGAAAAATATTTTGTTGTGTCCTGTGGTGCAGTTGGTCTGCCCTAGAATTGCTCCAGATCTCTTTAATGCATTGTAACCTTCTAGCATTCAGTGTGTTAAAAAACAAAATTAAAACAAATGAGAATTTGGGGAATTGTAATTTCTTTTGTATGGCGCAGCTGGTTTGCTCCATAATTGCACCTCTTCAGCTTGTTAAATAAAGTCCTAAATATCTTTATATAGTCTCTATGTTGTCTCTCTATTCCTTGCAGAATATCTGATGTATGCCACTAACTGGCACTCGTTCACTTTCTGCAAGTTTTTTTTTATCTGTCTCATGAGTCATTAATTTTACATTTGTCACTATTTAGTTTAACAGCTGGGCACAAATAATTCATAATTGTCTTTGTAACATTTATTTTAATTTATGACACATTGATACATATGCACTTGTGTTCTGTCTTCTTCTCTCCACCTTCCTTTATAATTCAATTGGTGCTGCTCAGTCAGTTACGCTGCACAGGGAAGTGGTTTCAAACAAACTGAATAGGGGCTTTGTCTATGTTCTGGGAAGTATAGCAATAAAGCAGGATATAAATGAAATTGTTTACTTACTAAAGAGTACAAAGCGAAGGGCAAGTAATAATCATCTTTATTGTACACTTCAGGTATGGATTGAACTAGCTATAATTGTATATTGCTGTATAGGTTAGAATCCAAATTAACTAGTTGTGTGCATAAATGTGTGTTGTTGATAAGCATTATATACCTACATAGCCTATTATAAATGCCTTTGGCAGAGGTGGCTGATTTTTGGACCTCCAGCTATTGGGAACTACAACTCCCATCATACCCAAGCAGCCATAGGCTGGTTGAGGATAATGGGAATTGAACTCTCTACCAGCTGGAGGACCAAAGATTGACCACCACTGTCTACTTTATGTGCATATAGATAATGTAACCAGATCACCATTTCAATGCAGATACTTATCAGAGGAGATCTGGCAAGTTTTGGCGTGGGGGCCATTCCTTCTATCACTCCAGCTCACTGTCACAGTCCCCCCTACTTTTGTTAAAGTGGAACTACTATCTGAACACAACTTTAGCTTAAATAACTCCCCATCTGGTGACTAGCTGCTTAGTTGCTCTAGTTGCCAGAATTATTACCTTGACAAATAGATTTAGCCTTTCTTCCCGGGCAGACAGCATCACGGAACGCAGACATCTTGCCATAATGACGTCTGTGCGTCTGCTGTGTCAGTCCCAGCTGGGTCTAGGAGGCATTGCTAGGAGCTGTTCGGCTCCAAAATGGACTGACAGCGTAGGCGAGCGGACATCATTATGGCAAGATGTTCGCTTTCCATGATGCTGTCAGCCCAGGAAGAAAGGCTAAATCTATTTGTCAAGGTAATAATTCTGGCGACTAGCGCTACTAAGCAGCTAGTCACCAGATGGGGAGTTATTTAAGCTAAAGTTGTGTTCAGGTAGTAGTAGTAGTGTAATATTAGAGTCCAATGGATGGACATGCTTCTGTCATTGAACGGGTTAAAGATCAAGTTCAGAGAGGCTGAGGTTCCCTTCTCTAACTCCTCCATTAAAGTGACAGTGGGTTGTGCAATGTGTTATTCTGCAATGCATTGCGCACCTCCCTGGTAGTCAAATGGCTAAACATATATTGTTTTAGCAGTGGCACTCAGACTTATTTACCAATGTAGGCAGAGAGCCAGATTTCACTCACCAAGTTTGTTCTGGATGTACTCTGTGGCAATAAGCCACCTCTTACACTCGGCTTAGGTTCCGCTGTAAGTGTTAGACTGAATCAGCCTGCCATTGAAGAAACTCACCAAGACACACCATAAGGTAACCTGGCCTCCCCTGCAACCCAGACCAGACCAGCCTTGATGCTTATTAAATTTTCATTTTGCAGGACGTCAGAGGAACCAGTGCAATCCTGACATGTTTTTCATTTATATCCCACATTCAAATGGTGGTCTAATCACATTACATAGACCACTGCACATATCTTTAAGGGCCAAAAAGTAGGAGGCTTTGGTATGTCCTGAGGACTGGAACTGAGAATAACTGACATAGTCAGAGACAAATGTACTCATCCATGCAACACACTTGCCATTGGCAAACTGTGGCTCCAGAGCTGTTGTTGACCTAGAACTATCATCCCCCTCTGTGGATCACTGTCATAAAATATATCACCGTCATACAACAAAGAAACACTATGTAATATTCCATCCCGGACATGTACATTTATATAAAACCACACAGCGCATACTTAACACCTTGGATTCTACTAGTTTGTTAGATGGTAACTGTTACTGAATATATCACGAAAATCAAATCTACGGCCTTGGGGCCTTCAGACTTGCCTAAACTGGCCCTACATACAAATCCTATTAAATAATAAAAATATGACTGGCTGCAAAATAGAAACATCCTAACATGATCTTGTCAATGAGGCAAAAAATTAATATTAAGTATGCAAGTTTATATAGCAAAATTTAAAATGGCTTATTTTCCTACCTATGGATCACATTTAACCCTTTGAGTGCCAGAGGGGTACGCAAAGCAACGCTTTGTGTACCCCTCTGGCACTCAAAGGGTTAGGATGTGCAGAGAGCACAGGGGTTTTGGGGCCCAGCATCCAATGGGGGTTGTCAGCTCTGCACTATAATGTGTCCCATACAAGCAGACCAGCTTCCTATCTTTGTTGGCAGTCACAAGCCACCTTCATTACCACACACAGTCACTGCCAGCCAGTAAGACAAGATTAGTGTCCGTGGGCTCATTCCCTTTTCTTCATTAAACCTTGGAGGATTTATAAGAAGAACTGGATTAATTCTGGAACAAGCCCTCTAAACCATAGGGGACAAAAATAATTACAAAAAATGATAACTGATTTAATGGGACCTTTGAATGCTAGAGTGCATTGCAATGTCCATCATTCAAGAGGTTAAAATTCCCATTTGAATTAAAGGTAGTGGTAGTGGGGATAACCTACTTAATATAGCACACTTTCCTGGATGTTGATGGTCAGTATGGTATTCTGCAGGGAAAATTTAGGTTTACTTCTCTAACAATAGTTATCATGTAACTACCCAGTGGCGTAACAATAGGGGTCGCAGGGGTCGCACCTGCGACTGGGCCCGTCACTCTCAGGGGCCCGGCCGGCCACTGCGACCTCCTTGCAACGCGCCCGCAAAACAGCTGATCTCCCAGCGGCCAGCTCTTTAATAATGCAGAGCGCTGGGAGATGACATAATTTCCCAGCGCTCTGCATTACTAACAACCGCGCGAGAGTTTGGTTCCAGAGATCTGTGCCTCATTCGCCACATCACTAGATCACCAGGGACTTGAGGTAGGAGTAGGGGCAATGTGGAGATGGGGGCAATGTGGAGAATGAGGGGAATTGTGATGGGGGCATTTTTGAAGGGGCAATGTGGAAGGGGCATTGTGGAGAATGAGGGGCATTGTGATGGGGGCATTGTGGAGATGAAGGGGCAATGTGGAGAATGAGGGGCATTGTGGAATGGGCATTGTGGAGATTGAGGGGCAATGTAGAGGTGGCCAATTTGGTTGAGGGGGCCAATGAGGTCAGAGGGGGGCCCATAGCAATTCTTGCACCAGGGCCCCGTGGCTTCTAGTTACGCCTCTGTAACTACCTGAAGAGAATAAGGTAGTATGACTAATTGCTGTAACCGGATTGCAATGGGAAGAGGGGGTACAATGTGGTACTAACTTCTAATCTAGAGAGGTCCTCACTTCTGACCATTAAATGGTGCAAGATACATACAGACAATGTGATAAATGTTTGGTGATCCACCCATCCAAAGGAGAAAGCCTATACCTTTTATCCACATCCTCACAGTGTGTGTGTATAATATATATATGTAGTGATTTATTTCATAATGTCTCAAGCCTCTTGTAGATTATGTTATTCACTCTGAGTACAGCTTTTCTCTATTTGTGGACTATATCCCCCTATCCCTTACAAACCTTCCTAATTTGCTATCTGAATCTAGCACTGTTTCAGGGTATGCAATTAACCACCCATCTGGCATTCAAAGGGTTAAATGAGAGGCACTCCTTATTAAATTATCATCTATATTGATCTCTCAGTTATGTAAATCATTCCATTTATAAATGGAAATAAATATCCTTCCCCGAGTTAAGTAGGTATTCATTTTAACCCTTTCAGTGCCAGAATGTGTTGCGTACCCTCCTGGCACTGAAAGGGTTAACTAGTAGATATTCCCTTGTATATGAAGCTAAGTATAGTGGTTCAATTACTAAAAAAGATATTAACAGCTGAAACGACTATCATATTTCTTGGCTAGGAAGTATTGCTCCCCTGAAGATGGATGGTTTACTAATGTCACTATATGTTTTTCACATTTTCTTGTATTTGTTCCAACTAAGGTGTTAAGATATACTTCTATGACCAATGACCTGTGGTAGGACGTTGAATTATTATCCATGTATCCTATATACTCAAATAATCTGATCTAGATGGGAGAAGATGGAGGAATGGCACCCTACTCTCCACACTAATAAGTTTACCTTACAGATCTGGAGGAAATGTTATCAACTTTTTAAATTACAGTCTTCTCCCACTAATATGATTACAACTACTGGCAATCCTGATTTCCCTATAGGTCTCACTAAACTTTATTGATATAAATTGAAGGCATATTCTTTGTTACACTAGACGGTCATTATTATCAGTCATAAAAAATCAATTTTGCTAATTTTCCCCAAACAGGATTTGATCTGTTTTTGTAAAGATCCTAAACCTCAGAAAGGTCTTATTATTGGAATCAATATTATATTGGATTTCTCTCGGAGGAGCACTAAATATTTCCCCATTAAATAAGACAGAGGGAAATCTAGCATTGGATACAGATACTGACCACCATACCTGGTTTCTGATCTGGTGGATTGCTGCCAATCTTCCATCTGCACATATGTTAAAGAAAATGCAAATAAAATCATTTTAATGTAATATAGGATTCCGGCTAGACTTCACAACATTCCAAATTCCAGATGTTTGCTGGAGGGGTTCTTATCAAACAGGTTAATTGGTTCACAGACACAATTTTTTTCAGAGACAGGTAATTGATTTAGTTAACCCTTTGAGTGCCAGAGGGGTATGCAGCGCATTGCTCTGCAATGCGTTGCGTACCCCTCTGGCACTCAAAGGGTTAAGACCGATATCAATTATAAGCTTGCTTTTTGCCTAGTTATTCTGTTACTAGGTAACTTGCATCTCATTCTAATAAATATTTAAAAAGGTTAAAGGGAAGGTAATACTTAATATGTAAAAAATATATATATATTGTAGGGTTTATCCCCCTGAGTAAAACAAGGATACTCCCACTGCTGAAAGGTGTTTTATTCAAAGGTTATTACAGGCTAAACTTGATTTTTTAGGTGCTCTGCTTATAATAATTGGTATAAACTATAATGTTGCACATGGTTGTCTTGAAATCTATTTAATAGTACATGATCAGATCACCATTTAATGTAGAACACTTACGAAAATATCATTCTGACTACAAAGAAACCCTTCAATGTGTGTTTGTTATAATGCTCCAGCATCACAATTGTGATCTGGTCCCATTAACCCTTGATTGACTATAGGGGTGTGCAATGCATATCTATTTATAGATAAGGGGATTTTTGTGTACTTACCAATGTTCCCTTTTCTCTTATTCCACGTGGAACACAAGCACCATGGGGTAAATTATCCTTCTGCCACGAGGGAAGGGCACTTGCCTTAAAAGACTTTCTGGAAGCAGAGACTCCCTTCCTACTTCACTTTACCCACACCAAGCATGCTTAGTTTTAAGAAAGAGCCAAGATCAAGGATCTGGTGAGGCAGATAAAGAGGGTCACCTAAAGCAGAGAACTCAAAAGACCCCCCCCAACCATGAATTTAAAACAGATGATTTTTTCTCTGTGATGAATGTCCTGTGATTCACATTGACAATGAGAAAAGGATTTATCAGTAAGTACAGAAAATCCCCTTTACTCTTACATTCAATGTGGAACACAGGAACTACGGGGATATACCGAAGCTTTCCACCAAGATACCACGGAGGGAGGGCAAAAAACCCTCACAACGCAAACTAGTTTAATAGATATGAACTGGGACAGTATGAACCACGTGTGACAACAGTTGCCAACACAGCAAACCAAGGAACAGGAAGCAAACATGTCACTGGCAAAAGAACAGAAGGATATACATACACAAACATACGTACAACAGCCTTCTGACCAAAACTGAATTCAGCTGAGCCCATAAACATGGTAGTGTTTACCAAATGCAAAAAGGGACAACCACTTCAACATCTTACACAACTGCTTCTCAGATACCTGGATCACATAAGTCCAGGAAGAACCCACCAAACAAAAAGGGGGTGTGACGGAATGGTTGTCACCCAGAGAATAAAATATGTCTGTTTTCAGTGATCGCCATTGTCTTAACATGTGTTCCCATTCTTGAAACATTAATGTCCCCTGTGTGTGTATGCATTAGAGAGTGTTGGCCATTTACCAACATTGAATGGGTTGGTTAGTGTGTATGATGTACAGTGGGATGGTGCCACCCAGTCTAGCTGACCACAGAGATTGTGTTATGAAATAGCCAGTGCTGATCAGATAGAGGGGGGTAGGGCAAATCTGTGTGTGGAATGTGTGTATCTTCCCCCTCACATCAGGCTAAGCAGAAAGAAACCTGGTAGATGGTACCTGTGACATCAGATCCTGTAGGGGGTGGGCAGAAAAAAGCCAGAGAGAGAGACAGAGAGAGTTGAAAAATGTAGGAAGAGGAGAGAAGGCCTCTCTATAATGGTGGGAGGCCTAGGGTTCATGTGCTTCCTAAAGGAGTACTGGAGAAACTGGGACTGGTGAGTGCCCTCACTGGAAGAGTTAGAGTGAGTGGCCACTGTAGTGGCCAGGTGCCCTTTTCAGTTGTGGGCTGTAAGTCAAGGCGGCTTCAGCCACAGAAGTACCCTGATATTCCCACCACAAGAATTGTGGCCAGGAAGCTAAATGGTGGCTATGGCCCAAGACTAAAGAAAGTGGCTGGGGATCATCTCTCAGGATGCCTTTCCCAGCTCCTCTGTCAGGTCTAAAAGATACAAAGAAACTTCATTTAATCCAGCAGCATGTGTAGTGGGCGGGGTGCCCACTCTTGCCTCTAGTGGGACTATGTGTAAGCTCCAGCCTAAAGCTAAAATGGACTGTGAGTATTATATGTAACCCCTGGCAATCTGTGCAGCTTTGCTGGCACACCAAGAAGAGAACATCAGAAGTGTGTAGTTTTTATGTTTTACCCCTGTTTGTTTGCCTGTAATTGTTGTCCTATGTTTGTGGGCCGTGACCTCTCTAATAAATGCAATTTATTATCTTTTTGTCTGGCTCAATAAATTGATTAACCCTCGGCCTACCAAGCAGTAACCCCTGTACCCCCATCACAGGGGGATAGTCTTTATTTCTGAGGGTGCAGACCTGGCAATCAGTCACCTAAAATCAGGAAACTACTTTTACGTTAAAGTCAACATGGTCTGCATGAGGGCCTCAGAAAGAACAAGCAAGTCTGACAAGTGCCCATGTGATGAACATAGCAATCAAAGCACCTAAGAGCTACCCCAACAAAGAATACCCTGCTTCCACCCAAAAGATAGACAGAATGAAGCAAAGGAAAAAATATCATCCCAGATAATGAGCATTCAGAAATACCCAGAGTAATTAAAGAAATCATTCCCTCAGAGTAAAAAAATAAGAAAAGAAGGTTGCACGTTCTGAACAGGGGCTTCTGGGCAGACCATTCACTTACTCAGGCCTGCTTCAGTGTCTGGGAAGGGTGTGCCAAGGTTGAAGTAAATGCCCATGGCAAAAAACCTACACAGGTAGAGGAAATGGGAACCACATGCTGTCCTAACATGCCTATGGGAAAATGGATACAAATTAGCACTTCTGCCCCTAGCAGAAAAGCAAGGAACCTTCCCCAAGGCTGGATCAAACAGACGTGAACCACAAATGGAAGAGAAACCAGAAACTGCTTGGTTTATGCTGCCAACTTTCGAAGCCAAAGATCCGGCACATGGCACACAAGAGAGCTACGGCCTTCCGAGTGAGCCTAGCCGCATGACCCGTAAGTGGAGAAAGATGAAGTAAAAGGGAGTCTGCCCTCAGAGGGATAGCCTAACACTGCAGGGCAACATGATAGAAAGCATACAGGGAGGAGAAAGGTCTGAGAATAAGTAATTTGTTATTAGCCACTTTCTATTCTGCCTGGATCATCCGGTCTAAAGAATGAAGAGGGGAAAGACACCGTATCTGTGCCTGAGAAAGAGGCCTCCGAAATGGGGAGGGTCTCCAAAATCTTTCTGAGCATGTCCTCATCTGAGGACCCAGGGTCTTCCCCAGAGAAATACTCTAGGGAATGTGTAGTAAAGACCCCCTCTACAGAACGAGCTTACCCTCCCAATGGACAAGCCCCTCCCCAACACAGAAGAGCCAGGTCCTGTAATAGTCTGCATCAACAATGGAGATCAGAGCTAGGAACCCACTTATAAGGGGAAAAACTAAAAAGAAGGCTAAGAGAGAATCTTTGCCCATGCACCTATTTTTTTTTTCAGTGAAAGTATTTTACCAGGAAGGATACATTGAGATTGTCTCTTGTTTTCAAGTATGTTATGGTTGCTGATTTTATCTACCTCAGAAGGATGAAAAAGCTGAGATGACATTGTCAGGATGAGAAACTGCAACCCTGATGTTTTGAACATATTCTACAGCTGGTACATTAACCAACTGAGCTATCTCATTTACAGCTGATCAGTCCTGATGTGAGTAAAGTGAAGTAGAGAAGGAGTCCCTGTCTCCAGAGAGCCCTTTAAGGCAAATCTCTTGTCCTCTGGCTGGAGGATATTTTACCCCATGTTTCCTGTGTTCCTCTTTGGATGAAAGAGAAATCTATTTCACTACCATAAGAACTGCTCTGCCACAGGAGCTAGCTAGAAGTGATAGTGGGAGAAGAAAAACAGAGAAAAAGAGAAGAAAAAGAGAGGTCAAGAAAAGTGGGAGATGAGTAAATTCCCCAGATCTCCATTTTAATGCAGGATTGTTATGAATATTTCATGCTGCAGATCCTGCATTAGAATTGAGACCTGGCCACATTACAGATGAAATAGAGTGTGAGGAAATGGAGAAGTGGGAGGGATAACAAAGGGGAATGGAGGGAAGATGGAATAGATTTGTAAGTGGGATACTTGCATACCTCACAGACACTGCACCAGGGGTAGCCAACTCTAATTCTCTAGAACTACCAGCAGTGCAGTTTTTTTGGAATATCCCATATTCAACACAAGTGGCTCACTCAGTGGCTCATTATTACATTATTTGATCCAACTATGTCCTGAAACTGTGGACCATTACTAATTCTGGACACTGTAGTTGTCTACTTCTGCACTATACACAACCAACAGTTACCTCACTGATTCTCCACTCTGTTCCTCAGGGCCCACAAACAGGTCTGATTTAAAGGATATTCCTAAGTAATCACAGCTAGATCATTCACAGTGATGGATTCATTGATCATCCACCAGTAATCCAGAAGGGACCTGTTGGTTTGGAGTTAAATGCCCCATTTAAATCAATGGGGATTTTGGGACATATTATGAGACCCCTATGGTGCATTTGGTTCATTCCATTTCTCCTTAGTACAGCAGCCTGAGTCTGTTCCTGCACTTGGAATGCTTGCCAGGAATTGGCTAAGCCACGTGGCCACCCCTATGCATCACTAAAAGCTGTCTCATTTTTGTCAAATGTTCCCTCATTACTTTATTACCCTAGATAAACAGGTTATATGAGATTTAATGTGACAGTGATTCCAATGTTACTGGACCAATACACTCAAAAGGAAAAAAAGAGCAAACCAGCTGCACCATAGGGGATAAATAAAAACTGCCCATTGGTTTTATTAGGGGCTTTTAACCATTTGAATATCAGAGCGGTCTCAACTTATAACTTTGCAATGTATCAGATACCTTTTTTAGGATTCAAGGGGCTAAAAACCAATTTTAATTCTGTAGGATTCTGAGAAATTCTTATTTTTCATATATGGTGCAGTTGGTTTACACCAGAGTTGTGCCACTTTTAATTTGTGGATAAAGCCTACTTTTGATACTCTAGGTATAATGACTAGGAATTATATTTGCCTATAATGTGGAATAAAATGGGCATAATGGAGGCTTTGTGCATACCAACTTCCATCCATCTCAGGGGCGGCTCTAGGTCTTTGGGTGCCCTCGGCAAAATAAATTAACAAGAGCCCCCTCCCCCTTTACTCCTGCATTGTTATTTCTAATAAGATATTGCCATCTGGCAACTACAGTCCAGTAAGTCTTATGTCAGTAGTGGGAAAATTAATGGAAACCATGTTAAAGGAAAGGAAATATCACAAACAGCATGGATTTACAGTAGGGAGATTTTGTCAAACTAACCTCATATATTTTTTTGACTGGGTAACTAAAATAATAGAGAAGGGAGAAGCAGTAGATGTAGCTCTAGAGTTCAGTAAGGCATTTGACACTGTTCCACGTAGAAGACTCATTAATAATTTGCAGTGTTTGGGTCTGATGTAAAAATACTTGAGTGGATAAGGCAATTGCTGAGTGACAAGAGACAGAGGGCTGTAGTCAGTGGAGAATATTAAAACTGTCATGACTCTATCCTTCTAGAAGAAAAAGGTTGAAACAGATAGGAACCCAAGAGCGAGGCTAGGGATCCAGAGGTCAGCAAGAATGATAAACAGAGTCAGACCAATCAAAAACGTAGATAATCAACAGATTGTATTAATATGCCCCAGGAAACCCAGAGTCCGAGTGGCACAGCAACAGGGTCAAGCAAGGAGCAGTGGTCAATAACAAGCCATGGGTCAAGCAGGAATAGGCCAAGGGTCCAGGTAGATGGCACTAGGTCAAGTAGACTGGTAGGGAACATCCACAACAGTAAGAGGCTGAAGATAACTGAGCACTGATGACTGGGTGCTCAGGGTTGGTTCACTTTTGACTCTTTCAGCAGGTCGCCTGGCTAAAAAGCGCAACTTGACAGTCTCGCAGTGTGTGACAGCACGAGATTATCACGTTGCATAGTCAATGGGCGCGTTAAGCTCAAGGAGGCAGCTAGAGCACCTCTGTGTGCTGCAGTTAATACTCCGTCCTCTTCCCACCAAATTTCTAGCCTACTGTCAAGCTTACGTAATACAAAAGAGCTAGCCTAGCCCCCTGTCAGCTACTAATGATAACTTTCCTAGATCCCTCAACTTGCCGTTATACCTAATTACTAACCTAGACCCATGTATGTTAGCACAACACGTAATCACTTAGCCAGCTGCAGATGGCCCAATATCTAATAAGTAGCCTAAAATATTGTCTGCTCTCCCCAATACATACTCTAGAACCCTAGCTTGCCCTTACATATAATAACTAGTGTAGACCAGCTATTAGCTACCATACTACCCAATTGCTAGTAAGCCCACTATATCATTAGCCTATCCATCTTTGGTCAGCTCTGATAATTAACAGCTACTCCTGGCTCCCCAGCTGTCAGACATTAACTATCCTCCTCAGTCGCAAAGTTCATTAACAGCTGGAGATCCACAGGTAGCCAACGCCTGCTACAGCTTTATGTCCCTGCTGTTTTGATCACTTTGTCTCACCTACCAACTGAGTCAATAACATGTGCCAGGTACAGCTATGCCTAAAAGGCCTGGGGAACTCACGTGGGTAGAGAAGTGACCAGCCTGGGCACTGTATTTATGCCCACCCTAAATAATGCTAACTTTTTCACTGACAGGGCAGGATTGGCTTAATATTACAGTGCTAAATGACAAATACTACTACCTGTACTATGAACAATAGAAATGTCCCAGCACATGTGGGACAAAGTGCGGCTGGAAAGGACAGTAACCAGGAATGTATTTGTCTTGTAGACAGGACACTGGTAACGTCAGAAAAGAGAATGTGTGTTTGAGACCAGTTTCATGACTTAGGGTGACAACCACCCACAGGCTAGCAGGCAGCAGGAAGAGGACAGAGTATTATCTGCAGCACACAGAGTTGCTCCAGCTGCCTCTGTGTGCTTAACGTGCCCATTGACTATGCAACGTGACAATCTTGCGCTATCATGCACTGCGAGATTGTCACGTTGCACTTTTTAGCCAGGCGACCTGCTGAAAGAGTTGAATGGTCACACGCTCTTCTGCATGCAACCATTCAAAAGGATACCCTCAGGGTTTAGATAGGCCGAGTGGTGATGTGTTACCACAAGTTATTTAAGGCATGCACATGTGCACACAAGTTCCCGCATTGCACCGGTGTGGAGGACTCAGAAGCTGCTGGGGAACACCAAGTTGGAGGCGGGACAATGGAAGCCGATCGAGAACGTCAATTTGGCTGAGTGACAATAGCCCCCCCCCCAAGGCACAACCTCAGGGTGCGCATTGGGCCAGGACGATCTGGATGAGCCTTATGAAAGGTCCGTAGAGGAGCAGGAGCATGGATGTGGGGCAACGGGACCCAAGAATGTTCCTCAGGGCCATAGCCCTTCCAATGTACCAGATATTAGAGACGTCCTCAATGTATGCGAGAGTTCAGGATACTCTGTACTTCATATTCTTCAGATCCTTTAACTAAAAGCGGTGAAGGTTGTGGTAATGGAGCAGAACTAGGGTGCCAGGGTTTTAACTGAGATACATGAAATGTAGGGTGTATGTTCCGAGACAAAGGTAGTTGAAGTCTGTAGGCAACTGGATTGATGATGCAACATATGGGAAAAGGCCCTATGAATCAGGGACCTAATTTTTTAGTGGGGCAGTTCAATCTGAATATTTTTGTAGATAGACACACTTTATCTCCTATTTGATATGATGGAGGTGCAGGTGCATCCCGATGTTTGTCAGCTCTTGCTTTATAAATAGTTTGTGTTTGTTCAAGAATTTGTTGTAAAGCCTTATGGCTGGACTGCAAATATTGGATCCCGTGAGAGACGTCTGGAATGGCAGACTCTGGAACAGGGCCAAGAATTATTTGCGGATGATAACCGTAGGTGGGCAGGAAATGTGATATCTTGATGGATTGAGTATAATTGTTGTAAGCAAACTCTTCAATGGGTAGAAGAGATGCCCAATTAGATTGTAAATGATTGGTATAACAACGCAAATAGTGTTCAAGTGTTTGGTTTGTGTGCTCTATTTGGCCATTCATTTGAGGATGGTATCCAGATGACATTCTCCTGTCAATTCTTAGTAAAGGGCAGAAAGATTTCCAGAAATGGTAAGTAAATCAAGGACCTCTGTCAGATACGACAGACTTGTGTAGGCCACATAAACAAAATATCTCATTAATTAATAGGGTAGCTGTTTGTGCTGCAGTCGGGACCTCTTTGGCAGGGATAAAGTGTGCCATTTTAGTTAAACAATCTACTACCACCAGGATAGTAGTAAATCGATTTGAAGGTGGCAGATCCATTATAAAGTCAATGGTAATGTCTGCCCATGGTGTGGAGGGAGTGGACAGAGGATGAAGAAGACCCACTGATTTGGTTTGCCTGGACTTAGACCTTTCACAAGAAGTACAAAAGGTTACATAAATGTCCACATCGTGCTTTACTTGAGGCCACCAAAACCATCTGAAAATGATATCTGTAGTAATCCGTTGTCCTCCATGACTGGAAAACGGTAAGTCATGTGCCAAATGTAATACTTGTTGGTGGAGAGCATCAGGGATGAACATCTGCTTATTCCGGTATAGTATCCCATCACATTCTGTTAAGACTCATAAATGTGGGGTCAATTTGGTATGTTGTTTAATGAGTTTTAGGAAGGGGTTGATCTGTTACCTGTGCATGAGACAGAAGTGAACAGAGGAAAGGACAATATCTGGAGGAGAATTGAAACTTCCAGGGGTCTGATAACGTTGGGACAGTGCATCCGCTTTGCCATTTTTTGAACCAGGTCTGCATGTAATGTGGAGACAGAACCTGGAGAAGAAGAGTGCACAACGTCTTTAACCCCTTAAGGACCAGCGGTCCCAGTGTGTGTGTGGTCCTTTAGGGACCAGATAGGGAAGTTCGACGTGCCGCCCCAGGTGACTGATCAGTGTGCCAGCACGCCGAACTAGGGACTGAAAGAGATTGCTCCAGTCTTGGCACAATCAACTTCAGTCCCCTGTATTACTCACTGCGCTCCTGCAGGAGCGCAGTGAGGAAAAGTACGTGATGTGCTAGGACCGTCACTGGTCCTTAAGTGCCGGACCAGCGTGATGGTCCGGGCACGTCATCGGAAGCGAAGGGGTTAAATACTCGAGGTTCCTAAGGTCAGTGAAAACAGTTACAGGATGAGGTTACCCTTCCAGCAGATGCCTCCATTCCTCAAGTGCAGTTTTTATGTCCAGAAGTTCTTTGTCTCCAACAGTATAGTTATTTTCAGCAGCAGTTAAACATCTAGAAAAGAAGGCAATAGGATGCATTCTTTCAGGTATTCCTGAATGTTGGGGTAACACAGCTCCTAAGGCAAAGTCAGAAGCATCCACTTCCAGGAAAAATGTTTTTTGTGGGTCTGGTTGTGCGCCACTGTAAATATTTTTTTGAGTCTTTTGAAAGCAGCTTGTGCGTTTAAGGTCCAATAGAAAAACTGTTCTTTTTTAGTGAGACCGGTGAGGGGTGCAGTGGTTTTACAGAAATCTTGTATGAATTGCTTATAGAATGTAGTGAATCCAATGAACCTTTGTACTTCTTTAAAGGTAGTAAGTTCTGGACAATTCAGGATTGCAGACGCTTTGCAAGGATCCATAGTAACTGAACCAGGCTCAATAATGAACCCCAGAAATTCAATTTTAGTAGTATCAAAGGTGCATTACTTGAGTTTTGCATATAAGGAGTGTTCTCTGAGCCAATGCAGGACTCTGCGGACATGCTTGTGGTGTTCAGAGAGGTTAGGTGAGTAGATCAATATATCATCTAGGTATATTATGACAAATTGATCCAAAAGGTCTCTGAGAACATAATTTATGAAATGCTGGAATATAGCGGATGTGTTGTACAACCCAAAGGGCATGACTTGGTACACGAAGTGTCCATTGCGAGTATGGAAAGTGGTTTTCCATTGTTTGCCTTCTCTGACCCTGACTAAATTATAAGTCCATCTAAGGTCAATTTTAGAGAAAATTGAGGCAGTCGACAATCATTCTAGAAGCTCGAAGATGATGGGAAATGGATACTTGTTTTTTACTGTTATTTTATTGAGTTCTTTATAGTCCACACAGGGCTGGAGTCCTCCATCTTTTCTCTCCACAAAAAGATACTGGCCCCTGTGGGTGAGGTGGAAGGGCGGATAAAGCCTTTTTGTAGATTTTCGGTAAAATATTCTTGGAGGTGTAGTAACTCTGGTCCTGACAGAGGATAGATGTGCCCATAAGGAATAGATGCTCCAGGGAGTAAGGCAACTGGGCAATCAGAATGTCTATGAGGGGGAAAGTTTGTAGGCATTTTTTTTATCAAACACATCTAGAAATTCCAAATTACAGGCAGCGAGTAACAAAGAGATGTGGTAGAGATGGTTAATTGTCGTAGAGGCTGAAGATAATGTTCTTTGCAGAAGGATGATAGGAAGGAAATAGTACAGGTAGACCAGTCAATCTGAGGGTTATGGGACCGCAACCATGGAAGACCCAAGATTAAAGGAGACAGTGGTGAAGGAATAACATCAAGGTGGAGCGTTTCTGTGTGGCTTGGACAAATACTGAGTTGGAGAGGTAGAGTTTTCTGGATGGATAGGACCAAAATGATGATTACAACCATCAGCCATCTGTATGTGGAGAGGATGGGTCTTGGAGGTAGTGGGGATAACACGGTGGTCCACCAAATCTTGCTCAATGAAGCAAACACTGGCACCAGAATCCACGATAGCAGTGAGGGAGTGTTGTTGGTTATTCTACTGCAAGGAAACCAAGATACATAAGTGAGGAAATAAATACAGACATGAAGGCTGTAAGAGTTCATCAACAGTCATACAGACCATCTTACCTACTGTAGGACATGGTCTCTTTGGGCAGTTCCAGAAAAGGTGGGAATTCTCACCACAGTAGAGGCATACATTCAATTGTCTCCTCCTGCGCCTCTCAGAGTCAGAAAGAGGACCTCTGACTAACCCCAACTGCATAGGTTCCTCCTGAGTAGGCTGACCATACCTCACCTTTAAAAAAGGGACACATAGGAAATACGCATATTTCAGGAGTGCACCAAAATCAAAGCAACCCTGTAATATGCATTTTTCCTGTGTGTCCCTTTTTAAAGGTGTGGTATGGTCAGCCTATTCCTGAGAGGTAGCAGAAGTAGCCCCACGAGTACCAGACAGATGTGGAACAGTGGATTGTGGAAATGAGCGGTACTCTTTTCATCGTTCTCGTAGTCTCAGGTCTAACTGGATGGACAGGGAGATTAAATCTTCCAAGGTATTAGGTACCCCCACTCATGCTAGTTCATCTTTAATGTTGTCTGTTAATCCTAGGAGAAATTGATCCAACAAAGCAGCTTCATTCCACCCTTTCTCTAGGGAGATGCTTCGAAATTCAGAGATCTGCGACCCTGAATCATTTGTCTGATAGTAGTTTGTGCAGAGGATCGCCTGAGAGGATCATCGTAAAGAGAGTTTAAAGCCTGATGGAAAGAAGCCCAGGAGGTTAGTACTGAACTACCAGAGCAAAGGAGATGGTGGGCCCAGGTTTGTGGTTTCCCAGATAATAGAGTAATCGTGGTGCGGAGGAATAGGTATGAGGATTGATGGAGAAAAGCAACTCACAGGATGTTATAAAGTCCTTATATTTGGTTCTGCCCCCAAAAAAACGCCCAGGGAGGAGAACATGTGGTTCAGGGCCCACTGGGGCGATGGGTAATGCCCCAGGAGCCAAAGGTGGGACCAACTGAAGATCCTGCTGGCGATGTTGAGAAAGCAGCCTGACTAGCTTGTAATTCCTGCACAGTAGAGGCTAAGGAGGATATCTGAGAGTTTAATGCAGAAAGAGCTTCAACAAGCCCCGTGGGTTGCATGATATGCTCAGTTATTCTGTCACTACTCTATCTTTATAGAAGAAGAAGGTTGGAACAGGTAGGAACCCAAGAGCGAGACTATGGATCCAGACGTCAGCAAGAATGATAAAGGAATAGCTATAGCTCTAGATTTCAGTAAGGCATTTGGCACTGTCCCACATAGAAGACTCATTAATAATTTGCTGTGTTTGGGTCTGATGTAAAAATAGTTGAGTGAATAAGGCAATTGCTGAGTGACAGGAGACAGAGGGTTGTAGTCAGTGGAGAATATTAAGACTGTCATGACTCTGTCCTTCTAGAAGAAAAAGGTTGGAACAGATAGGAACCCAAGAGCGAGGCTAGGGATCCAGAGGTCAGCAAGAATGAAAAACAGAGTCAGACCAATCAATAATGTAAATAAGCAACGGATTTCATTAATATGCCCCAGGAAACCCAGAGTCCAAGTGGCACAGCAACAGGATGAAGGGACTTCTCGGAGGTCAGGCAAGCCAAGGGTCAGGGCAGAAAGCAAGGGTTCTATAGTCCAGTAGGATAGCAATAGGTCAGTGCATGCAGCAAGGGTTCGATAGTCCAGTGGAATAGCCAACAGATCAGTGCAGGCAGCAGTGGTCAATATAACACACCAAGGGTCAAGCAAGGAGCAGTGGTCAATAACAAGCCAAGGCTCAAGCATGAACAGGCCAAGGGTCCAGGTAGATGGCACTAGGTCAAATAGACTTGTAGGGCACATCCACAACAGTATCAACAAAATCACCTGTAACTTAGGCCATAGTTGTTGGGGTTTACTTTTAAAAGGTCTCACACAAAAGAGCGTGCGACCACATAACACATTCACCATGTCACCATGATCAAAATGGCAACATGAGAATCTCACACTGCGTGACAGCACAAGATTGTCATGTCTTCTACTGAATGGTCGTATACATTTAACCTATTCATGGTCACATACATTTAAGCTTTATATCATTAAAGCAACTTCTCTTGCCTTTATCTCACTGCAGAACCTCACACAACATTCTTCCAGCCAGGGTTTCTTTCGCCTCTCCTAACATCACTTATTAAATCAAAGCAGTAACACAAAATCACTCTGAAAAAGCAAGCTAGTCTGGTTTCCGCTCCTCCCTGTCATTCTGAATGCAGAAAAGGGGAGTGAGAGACCATAATGGCTTACTTCAGTTGTAGATATACTATATGATATAAGCTAGGATATGAGGGCTTCTCAGAAATATTAAAGCGGAACTACCACCCAATAAGTGTATTAGCCCACATAATTGCACATCTGGCGTCTAGCTGCTCAGTAGCGCTAGTCGTCAGAATTCTTACCAGATTAAAGAGACATTGCTATTCTTCATGGACTGACAGCAGGACGGAGCACGGACATCTTGCCATAGTGACGTCCACGCGCCAGTAGCATTGTAAATTGAGTTTGCTGTAACTCTACGTCACAGAAATCCAGCTTCAAAGGGCAGCATGAACACGGTCCCTGGGGCAGCTGGAAAGTCCTGAGACGGGACAGGGTACCGTAGAACGCGGAAGCGCCCGATTTTGCAGGGCAAATATCTCCACTACAAGGCGACTTGAAGAACACACACACACACACACACACTACACTAATGTTGGGTTAAACATTAAAATGCATAGTAAAACTTTGGTTTTAGGTGATAGTTCTGCTTTAAAGCAACTACCTGTAATATTTCTGTGAAGCCCTCATATCCTAGCTTATATCATATTGTATATCTGCAACTTAAATAAGCCTCTCCAGCCTCTGTCTCCCCTTCTCTGCGTTCAGAATGACAGGGCGGAGCTGAGACCAGAGCAGCCTGATTTTTCAGAGTGATTTTGTGTTACTGCTTTGATTTAATAAGTGATGTTAGGAGAGGTGAAGGAAACCCTGGCTGGAAGAATGTTGTGTTATGCGCTGCAGTGAGATAAAGGCAAGAGAAGTTGCTTTAATGAAATAAAGATTAAATGTATGCGACTGTGAACGGGTTAAATATATACGACCATTCAGTAGGAGACATGACAATCTTAAACTGTCATGCAGTGCGAGATTCTCATGTCGCCATTTTGATCAAGGCAACATGGTGAAAGTGTTATGTGGTCGCACCCTTTTATGCATGCAACCTTTTAAAAGAGTACCAGTTGTTGGAGACTCTAATTTAAGCAGAGCTTTGTTCTCTGACATGGTAATATAAAGCCTGCATAATTGGTTACTCACATGTCCAGAAAACCATGTCCCTTCACTTCCTTAGGCTGGTAGAACTGATCATTTTCCTCTAGGAGGGGTGGAATAAGTTAATAGGGAGTAACAGTTATGGAAATCTTTACAAGGGGGAAGCTCCCACTGAGTGGTTTGGAAAAGGTGAGAAATACTCTTTAAGGGAACATCTTTTTCAGGAATGCAATATTTCTCTAAATTATATTTTGTTAATATTTTGGGATGAACTGAATGGGACGCCAAGGAATTCTCCCTAATGACAATTGCATGTTATTTGTGAATTTGATGTATTTTTAAAAAATATTATTTAATGTTTTATGGACCAGAGGGGTCTGCAATGTGTCCTTAAAGGGTTAAGGAATTATGGTCCCTATAGAGCTTTTTGTAGATGGAAAACACAGTCTGAATGATTAGACGTAGAGTAACTCCTTATAGCAGGTGTGGGCAACCTGTGGCCCTCCAGCTTTTCAGGACTACAATTTCCACCATCCCCAGGCAGCTGCTGGCTGCTGATGATGGGAATTTCAGTCCTGAGCAGCTGGAGGGCCACAGCTTGCCCATCCCTGCCCTAGAGTCACACATACCAGTCATGTGTCTGAGAGTATGTATGTGACACTCCCAAAACTATATAAACAACGCTTCATATTATTGTTTAGTAATTTTAATTTATACTTCAGAGGGTTTAGACTTGTGGTATTGGTTTAATTACTTCTTTAATAAAAATGTGTAGACTTTCTTTTGTCTGTAACTCATTTGATGACTTGTTGTGTTTCCCTTACTTGCTCTTTATAGTTTATATACCTTTGTGTACTGTAAGCTAATCACAATCACTGCAATGATTTAGGAGTGTGTGCATCTCTCTCTGTTTTATTTCAACGATGTTGAAACTTTCTAAAGATCATGTACTAAGTAAAAGTGGTATCATTCTGGAGCAAATCAACTGCACCATGGGGAGAAACATGAACGTCCAAAACAGGGCTTTTAACCCCTTGAATACTAGAGAGGTGTCCAACACATTGATTTGCAATCAGCTTGAGACCTCTAGCATTTAAAAGCCCAACTTAAATATCTGGGAATATTTGTGGCTGATTTTCTCCTAAATTACTCCACTTTTCTTAGCACGGCAGTCTGTTTCCTCATTGCACCAATGCTGCCTATCCCTCTCAAGGTAGATTCAAAGAAAAGATCCAATTGAATTGTATTTTGGATACCAAATTAGATGTCTATCTAATTGTATAGTCTACTCACCATGATTCCAGTTATTGGCACTATATTTCCAATAGATAGACATGGGATATATTTTAAGTAGGGTGACCTCCTGTCCCTGATTACCCAGGACAGTCCCTGATTTTGAATATGTGTCCCTTGTCCCTGATGACGACTTCCTGGGACAATAAAACATCCTGGAAAGAAGACTCCAGTGCAAAGAGGTCTAAACACTAGAATGAGAACATCCCATTGCCTACTGTGGACTACAAGAAAATGGCCTCCAGACAGATCGCTAAACACTAGAGAGAATGGAACCTTCATCCTGATATCAAACAGGAGCTGCAGTACAATTTTGTAGTAGTATAAGGCTAGTCTAAGGGCGTGAAGTACCTGTTCTTGTAGTCCACCACAGTCATCACTTTCTGTCACAGCAGTCAAAGGGCAGTTCCCCCTCTAGTGTTTAGAACTCTGTGGTGCACCAGATAAAGAGCAGGCAGTGTACTTATGTCTAGTGATGTACAATGACCTCTTCTGCATGACTGCGCTAAAGCCGAGGACAAGTACTCTGCTACTCTCGTCTCTGCAGTGTCCCTTAATGGCAGACTGGATATGTGGTCACCCTAATTTTAAGTTTATCACAGCTTTAACTTTTTATAGCATTTTTTCTGTTTTGTCTTGATCCCTGCCAGTGACTCCTGTTGTTTGGGGGTGAGGCAGATGCTCTGCTCACTTAGCTAGCATTGTCAGTGTAAAATCATTTTGATCAGTCTTTGTTTATCCTGCACTCTGGCAACTTCCATGACCTTCTGGCTCCACCACTTACCTTCCTTTTTATGCCAGTCTTTGCAATTCCTGTTTGCCAGATTATTGTGCTTTTCTCCAGAGTTGTAGGATTCCATGGATGGTGCTCCTCATTGTCTTATATGTACCAAACACCTCTTGAACCTGGCTATAAAAATTGCTCCTGTGGTATCATAGTTCCACTTTAAAAGCAGTGGCACAATCACCCAAATTAAAGTTATCCCTAAATAATTATGCACATAACGATAAGCATATCCATACTAGTTTTATCCTGAATATTTTCAGCTTTTTTGAGAAATCCAACTTGTCAGGAAAGCAGCTTGCTGTAGAGGCATCTGCTCGCCAGCGCCGCCCGTCCCTTCCTGTACCTTAAGGTACAATGTAACTCCTCCTAGAGGAGACTGGGATGGACTGCGCTGATGCAGAACGAGTTGGATTTCTCAATAACGCTGGACATATTCCGGATAATACTAGTATGGATATTCTTATCGTTATGTGTATAATTATTTGGGGATAACTTTAATTTGGTTGATAGTTCAGCTTTAATTGCGTTATGTATTTGTGGAGATCTTGGTTCCTACTGCCTCCTTGGTTTGCAGCTCCCTGCAGATATAAATTATTCTTTTATCCTCCTAGGGTCTTGCTCACATCAGAGGTAAGATAGTATCATTACTTTTTAAAGGCAGAATGCTAAATGTTCACTTTGAAGCAAATAAGGTCTTGACTGGTCTAAGGTGCCTTTATATGGCAGGCAAGCTACACATGCTTAGGCCACAAACCTGTTTCTAAACCCCACTGTTTATTACCCTTACAAAGTCACATGTTATTTGTTGTTAAAAGTTAAGACTTTTTATTCTGTTTACTCTTTGAACATGATTATAACTTCTTTCGTCTCTCTGATAATAAAACCTCTGCTCTATTTGACTATAACTGGTTTTCAGTTCTGCTTTCAACCCCTGCTCCACCTGACTGTCTAATCTCTGTTTCCTGGTAATAAGACCTCTGCACTGTGTGACTACATCTGCATACCTCCCAACATTTCAAATTGCCAAAGAGGGACACGTGTGTTTTAGGGGGTGTTGCTGGGGGCGTATCTGGTGGGCATGGCATTACCAAGAATTTTTAGGCTATTTCATGACCTATTGACACCTACTTGTGAAACCTATTAAATGATTTAGAACAAGACCAAAGTATTTTATTTACACAGACTAATTTATAAACACATATACTGACACTTATACAAACGGTAATGTGAGTTTTATTGCTGTGGAGCAATGTGATACACTTATATACACACCAGACAGTCTGATCTCCTAAACACAGGGACACCAGGGTGATATACTTATATACACACCACACAGTCTGATCTCCTAAACACAGGGACACCAGGGTGATACACTTATATACACACCACACAGTCTGATCTCCTAAACACAGGGACACCAGGGTGATACACTTATATACACACCACACAGTCTGATCTCCTAAACACAGGGACACTAGGGTGATACACTTATATAAACACCACACAGTCTGATCTCCTAAACACAGGTACACCAGGGTGATATACTTATATACACACCACACAGTCTGATCTCCTAAACACAGGGACACCAGGGTGATACACTTATATACACACCACACAGTCTGATCTCCTAAACACAGGGACACCAGGGTGATGCACTTATATACACACCACACAGTCTGATCTCTTGAACACAGGGACACCAGGGTGATATACTTATATACACACCACACAGTCTGATCTCCTAAACACAGGGACACCAGGGTGATGCACTTATATACACACCACACAGTCTGATCTCTTGAACACAGGGACACCAGGGTGATGCACTTATATACACACCACACAGTCTGAT
Source organism: Rhinophrynus dorsalis (assembly GCA_037306005.1). Taxonomy (NCBI): domain Eukaryota; kingdom Metazoa; phylum Chordata; class Amphibia; order Anura; family Rhinophrynidae; genus Rhinophrynus; species Rhinophrynus dorsalis. Next base: position 124,222,178 of record CM074722.1, read on the forward strand.
CTCCTAAACACAGGGACACCAGGGTGATATACTTATATACACACCACACAGTCTGATCTCCTAAACACAGGGACACCATGGTGATACACTTATATACACACCACAAAGTCTGATCTCCTAAACACAGGGACACCAGGGTGATGCACTTATATACACACCACACAGTCTGATCTCCTAAAAAGAGGGACACCAGGGTGGGAAAGAGGGACAGAGGGATTTGGGTCCTAAAGAGGGACACTTGGGAGGTATGCATCTGCTCTTCACTTCTGGTTGCAACTCCTTCTTCACCTGAATACTCTAACCTCTGCTCTCTCTATATAAGAAACACACACACAAACACACACATATGCTCGAAGGGTTAAATCAATGATCATTTTTATCTATCTCCTGTAGTGCAGTTGTTTTTGCCAAAGAATTAGAAAACGTTTTTGTGAATAGAACCCTAAGATTTGGTAATGCTAATATCTTTAAATTCGTATAAAAGTTGGTGTCTTTTGATAGCACAGAGGTTATTTCATGTTTGTGTGTGTGGGGGGAAGGTCCAGGATGGCTGGCAGGAAACTTGATTTTCTTCTCCATGTTCATGTTAAAGATGAAAAATAGAAGATTACAAACTTTCTCTCATGCGTGCTGTCTCGCACAGTCTGGTGTAATAGGAATAATGCTGGTGCAAACCAACTGCACCAGAGGGGACAAATAAAGAAGTTCCATTGGTTTAAGTAGGGTTTTAACCCTTTAAATGATAGGAGTTGCCAATGCATTGCCACAGTCCTTCTTAGAACATCAGTCTCTCTCTCTCTTATATATATGTGTGTGAATGATATTGAAAGTGAAAATGTATTTCACACCACAACAATTAGTGAAGGAAGAGAAGCTCTGAGTCTAACGAGAGATATAAAACAGGTTGGACAGGTAATGAAGGAAACCTGAGCAGGGCAGACAGTAGAGAACATACAGGTGTCTGTCTCTATATTTGTTTGGAAACCTGTAACTACATCCATACCTCCCAAGTGTCCTTCTTTGACACCCAAATCCCTCTGTTCCTCTTTTCTACCCTTTTTTAGGTGATAAGTGTGTATCACATTGCTCCACAGCAATAAAACTCACATGATGTTTAGTTAATCTTCAGTATATGTGTTTATAAATTAATATGTGTTTGGTTTTGCTCTAAATAATTTATTTATTTACACAAAGTGGTGTCAATAGGTCATGAAATAACATAAAAATTCTTTGTAATGTCCCCCCCCCCCCAGAAACACCCCCTAAAACAAGTGTCCCTCTGTGGCCATTTTAAATGTTGGGAGGTATATACATCTCCATATAGAAGATTTTGGATTGTATGGACTCCCTTTATCCCAGGGTAGGTGACTCTTGGCCCTAGTTGATGGAGATTTCAACTCCCATCTTTTCCCTCTTATGATGATAGGAGAGGAGTTCTAGTGTCCTGCAGCTAACGAGTCAAACGGTGCCTACTCAGTTTTACCTATACAGAAAATAGGTTCTGAATCTGCTGATATCAATACCATAGCTGTCACATCATCCTTTTAACCCCTTGGATCTTTGAAGTTGCATGTTTTCCAAGCATAGAGACTGACTTAGAGGGCTTGCAGCCTGTACATCATCATGTTTATACAGAGCAGCATGCTTACTACGGGGTGTATTGTACAGTGCTATAGAATCTGCTTGTACTTTATAAATAAATTATGATGGTGATAAATTCCCAAATCTAGTTAGTTTACAAAACTAAATTGCTCATGTTAGCAAGCTCTCTCTATCCCTCTCTATATATAGCTAATACATATTAAAAATACATTACATTAGATCAGCAGAGTATTGTGTCCAGTAAATTGCAACCTAATGCAATAGTAGTGCACAGTGCAGTCCAATTGCACCATTACTAGTAGGGAGAGTAGCCCCAAGCTTGCAACAAGACCTGGCTTGGTGCTTTATTCCACTCAGCCAGTTACTAGCAACACTCCTGATAGCATGATACTGTCATGTCAATACACTACAGAATGTTCGAGAGCCAAGGGTGTGTGCAAAGCTTTGCCCTTCTGGCACTCAAAGGGTTAAATGAGATTAGCAAAACATTCAACCATTAAAAGATAATGGAAAGCATGAGGCGAGGAAGGCATGGGGGTATTTACTCTGACAACTTCTTATTTGTTTGCTGTAACTAGAAATTTTCTCCTGACTTGCATATAAAAACAATAAAACACAGACTTGCAAACACACAAATTGTTGTGCAACATGTACACCAACTTAAATGCAAACAGATACACATAGACAATGATATACAATTATGACATATCCTCCATCATTTGGGAGAGTTATCCTGTTCAGCGGGGATCTCTATAGAGGTAACATTTTTCCATGCATGCCAATGTAGTTATTAAATCACTTCTCGATGATCACCAGTGGTAGTGGAGCATGAGTTCACTCCTGCATGATGCTTACTGTGGAATAGAGAAGCAGGAACATGGGTAGCAGATACAGAGAAAAATTGTATGTGCCAGGAAAATAGCCATTTATTTCTATATGTTCAGCACTCTGAGTATGTTGGCTTCATATACTAATTTATGCTAATGGAAATATTCTGTTAGGTTTCATGTACAAATGAAGCTCTGTGCTGCACTGTGGGAGTTTTACTTTTTCAGAAACCAAAAGTATGAATATCTCCAAATTTAGGCAGTGTTAACCCTTTGAGTGACAGAGGGGTATCTGAAGCATTGCTCCGCAATGCGTGTGATACATACCTGGGAGTGGAGTCCTGTGGTGCCTTTGGGGGAGAAAAATGCTGTGATTTGTGTCAGAAAGGGGTGGGGCTTAACTGTGAGTGGGGCAGGGCTTAACAGGCATGAAGAAAGTTGTAAAAATAGGCTGGGTAAGGAGGAGAATTGGGCGAGGAGTATGAGGAACACACTGGGAAAGCAGAAGTGGGCCAGAGTTTCAGTAGAATCTCCCCACATCCGGAGACTCAGTCTCTGCCCTGGAGACCCGGTAATTCAGTATCAAAATCAGAGTCTCTGGGGCAAATCCAGAGAGTTCCCAGCTATGGTCGGATACCCCTCTGGCGCTCGAAGGGTTAAATGTAGTTTTCAAATATGCAAACTTACATTTCAAGGGGAAGGTTTCAAAATAGTCTTAGATGCTCAAAAAGCTATTGTAATGCCATATTTCTTTAAGAAATACATATCTTAAACATGTCAGAAATGGATGATGGTGTTAAAAATTCCTTAAAGGGATAGTAACGTTTCAGAATAAAAGCCGCTCGAATTAATCTTCATAGTATTTGGGCCCTGGAGAGTGTTATTTCAATACTGTCAGAGTTGTAGTTCAATAGTAATTGAATGATAAATTATCCTGCTCCCATGCCATTTACTGATGTAACACTGCTCACCTCAGAGCAGCAAGACTGTCCGGATGGATTACAGTCTTCAGTGAGTATAAGGAGAAACATGAAAAACCTGTCGGGGGGAGGGCTTTCCTTATGCTCACAGTAAGAAGATAGTCCCTTGCTGTGATCTGTTTGGTCCCGGGACCAGAGCTGTCCATAGGATGGTGTAGCAACAGCAACACTGTACAATTTCAGGCCACTGTGATATTGCACCTAAAAAAATCAACTTTGAGCTTTAATAGCTTTTGAATAAAACACCTTTCAGCAGTGGGAGTACCCTTGTTTTACTTAGGGGGATAAACCCTACAGCATATTTTTGTTTACATTTTAAGTATCACTATCCCTTTAAGTTAATGGAAACACTTATTTGTCCTTTATAGAGCAGCTGATTTGCCCTCCTAGAGTTACTCCTCTTTACATTTGAATGTATGGTTCAGTGAGTGTCTGCATTAGGTGTGTCAGTGTACACTAGTGCATTTGTTGTGCTGGGCAACATAGGTCTTTATATTTGTGTTGTTCTGGTCCATTGGATGGGTTTACTACTCCGTGTCTGCTGGCTAGTCAGTGTTTAGTTAGGTTGTGTAGGTGAGTGCCTGACTGAGTTGTTCACAGAGTGTCTGTGTGTGTGTTTTACTGATCAGTGTAGACTTCTGTTTTCTTTACTGGTCTCTTGCTGGTTGTTTGCTCTGTGCTTGCCAGTAACTGGTTTCGTTGTGTGTGTGTTCTTTTCAATCAATGTTTGCAGGTCAGTGGGGGTAAATAAAGTATTGTTTGCACAGGAATTTTCACGCACTAACAGACCAAGTTGCTGTTCAGGGATCTATTGAAAACACCTAATATATTTATGGGTAATTCATCTGGGACATTATAAAAGTGCTCACCATGTCTCTGAATCAGGGGTGGCCAATTACTTTAGCATGAGGACCACATCTCTGTTCAGAATTAGTATGGAAGGCCACATGTGTATTGCATAACCGCTTTCCTAACTGAGATTTAACCATTTGAGAACATTACACACCTCTCTGGCATTCAAAGGATTAAGCTAAACTGGCAGGAGGTTAAAGGAATAGTAACCCTTTAAAGGGATAGTAATACTTAAATATTACTAATCCCCATACTGTAGCTATGGTAAAAAGAATTTAATTGTCCCCAGTGTCATCTCTCAAACCTTTATGGTTTGAGAGATAACCCCACGCAAAGTTCATTGTTCTCACAGTAAGAAGATTGTCCCTTGCTGTGATCTGTCTGGTCTGTGGACCAGATTCCACATCTGAGGGGAGGTGGCTTATACTACAACTCTGACAGTATTGAAATAACACTCTCTATGGCTCAAATACTATGAAGATTAATTGGAGCTGCTGTTTTTGTGAAATATTACTATCCCTTTAAGAATGGCTTTAGATTTTACTTCTGATCACACAGCTGCACAGAAAATGTATCAGTTCTGACTCTCATTGCATGTTAGAATGATACATTATATACAATATGGGTTTCATAGTAAAATGTATCATTATAGCTTCTTCAAAGAAAGCCAGAAGTAATATTTTCTCACTATTACAGAACTGCTCTTTGTGTAGAGCCAGCCAGACCCAAAGGCCACATTATATCAGTACCTGGGCTGTGTTTTGCCTATCCTGGCACAGCACTAAATGATGTGCAGGACATGTTTGCTGTGAGGTGTGACAAAGAAGCAGTACGCAACCGAGACCATTATATACACAGTAAACTGCACTTACAATGTAAAGATACACCTGACTGCTGCATGAAGGTACCTAGGTAAGTCAATGTGCTAAACAAATTAAGAGCCGTTTATTCCTAGTATAGTTCACCTTTAAATGGGGCTTTTAACCTTTTTAATGGTAAAAAGGTCTCCAACACATTGCTTCACAATGCACTGTAGACTGTAGACCTTTTTAGAATTCAAGTGACCCTCGGGGGGAGGGTCTTTTACTTAGTGTAAGCCGCCTCCCCTCAGATGTGGAATCTTGCTCACAGCAAAGGACAATTTTCTTACTGTGACCATAAGGAAAACCCTGCCCCCCTTGATTTAGAGCAAGACCATAGCATTTTATTTATCTAGACTAATTTATAAATACAAATACTGAAGTTTAAACAAACGTTAATGTGATTTTTTTTTTGCTGTTGTGCGATGTAATATACCTATATACACACCACACAGTCTGATCTCCTAAAACGAGGGACACCAGGGTGGAAAAGATGAACAGTGGTATTTGCATCACAAGAGGAACTGTCCCTCCTAAAGAGGGACACTTGGGAGGTATGCCTCTGTGGCTGACCTTCCAATTGGCCTAGCTATTTACTCTACTGTATAACACTACTACATGACTTCACTTGAAGTACCTTGCATACCTCTCTGGCACTCAAAGGGTTAAGGAAATTAGTTCAGTAATAGCAAGACCATTATACTTAATATTTATTGATTCACTTCCATCAGGCATAGTGCCCTGTGATTGGAGGAAAGCCGATGTAGTTCCATTAAAAAGGGAGCAAGATCCAAACCAGGTAATTATAGACCTGTGAGCTTGACTTCCATAGTGGGTAAGATACTAGAAGGCTTACTAACTGACACTGTTCAGAACTATGTGAAGACTAACAATATTATTAGTAGAAATCAGCATGGTTTCATGAAAAATAGATCATGTCAGACTAATTTACTTGCATTTTATGAAAGAGTAAGTAGTAATTTGGACAGGGGAATTGCTGTAGATGTAGTATACTTGGATTTTTCAAAAGCCTTTGATAGAGTACCTTCACAACAGGCTATTGCATAAATTAAAAGGCTTCAGTTTGTGTTATCTGTACAAGATCTAGTTAAATGATAGATGGCAGAGAGTTGTTGTAAATGGAACCTTTTCAAATTGGTCTAAAGTTATAAGTGGGGTGCCACAGGGTTCAGTCCTGTGCCCAGTGCTTTTTAATTTGTTTATTAATGATTTAGAAGTGGGAAAAGTAACATCTCAGTCTTTGCTGATGACACTAAGCTATGTAAGGAAATACGTACAGAGCTGGATGTTTTTTCTCTGCAGAAGGATTTAGATAAATTGAGTGAATGGGTAGTAGAGTGGCAGATGACATTTAATGTAGATAAATGTAAGTTTATGCATTTGGGCTGTAGAAACAAACTTTCTACATATACTCTAAATGGTAAACAACTTGGGGAATCCTCATTAGAGAAAGATTTAGGAGTTCTGATAGACAATAGACTTCACAGCAGTGTCACTCAGCTGCTGCAAGTACAAACAGGGTACTAGCCTGCATAAAAAGAGGTGTAGATGCAAGGGATGCTAATATTATCCTTCCTCTGTATAAATCCTTGGTTAGGCCTCATTTAGAATATGGAGTACAATTTTGGGCACCAATTCTTAAAAAAGCATTGTTGAACTGGAAATGGTGCAGAGACATGCAACAAAACTGATAAAGGGATTGGAGGTCTGAGTTATAAAGAGAGACTAGCAAAACTGGGTTTGTTTACATTAGAGAAGAGACATCTAAGGGTGATATTACCATTTACACATACATTCAAGGTCAATACAAAGAACTAGCCAATGAATTATTTACGCAAAGAATTGAGCTAAGAACAAGAGGTCATCCATTAATACTAGAGGAAAGGCGCTTTTGACTAAAACAAAGGAAGGGATTCTTTACAGTAAGGGAGGTTAAGCTATGGAATTCTTTGCCTCGGCATGTTGTGCTTGCAGTTAATGCAACTGCTTTCAAAAAAGCAATGGATGCCTATCTAGCATAGGACAATATTGAAAATGATTACATATGGCTTCAGAGTAGATAGGATGTTGATCCAGGGACATATCTAACTGCCATTTGGAGTCAGGAAGGATTTTTTTTTTTACCCACTTGGGGCTAAATTAGAAATTGCTCCTGAGGGGTTTTTTTTTGCCTTCCTCTGGATCAACAGGGGTGTTTTTGGCATTGGCTGGACTTGATGGACACATGTTTTTTTTCAGCCTTATCAACTATGAGTCTCTGGGGCAGATCTGTAGATTGACCTGGTACATTAAAGCCTTGAGGACCAGCGGTTTGTGCAACGCATCATGAAGCACTGCATTGCACACTCTGCCGGTCCTGCAGAGGGTAAACGTTTCATAGAAGGCCTTTGGAATAGCATAATACAAGTCCTTATAGTTGAGAATTTGGGTTCTGAATTAGATTCTGAAAAAAGAAGTTTGTACGAGTATAGGGATTTGTCAAATTTTGTAGGGGATTAACCAGTTGAAAGGTTTCAGACACATAACTTTGCTTACAAGGGGGATAAAGGGGATAAAGAAAACATACAATAATAAAAAACTTAAAATCCTGTTTATTTTAAAAGCAGCCTTAACCCTTTCAGTTCCAGAAAGGTATCTGCATTGGCTACCTCTCTGGCACTCAGAGGGTTAAATTGAACTTAAAGAACTAGCTGTACATTGCTACGTTATTCACCCTTTATACTCCTGTGCAGTTTAGTACTCATGTAGTACTGGGCTGGGAATGGAGGATCATGTAAGAACTTAAAGCAGAACTATGCCGTGGGAGATAAGTGGTTCATATAATATATAGTTTTGCGCTGGAATTCTGTTGCATTATATACCTTGACAATACTTTTGAAATACTTACATGATTCAGCATAAAATCGCATTCAAACTACTGAAGCTTGTTGTCTCGTGAGAGAACTGAATATAGACCTGAAGACAAGCAAGAACAGATACTATTCATTATTTTATAAATATATATATATCTGTCTGTCTGTCTGTCTATCTATCTATCTATCTATCTATCTATCTATCTATCTATCTATATATATATATATAGAGAGAGAGAGAGACACACACAGAGTATGATTCGCTCAGCACTCACATTTAATGTCAGCTCGAGGCCTGGGTGCATCCACTGCAATACTTAGAGCTTGAATAAAGAGCCACTTATGGTACATAAATAGCCTTAGTGACTTTTATTGGCAGGCTCAAATCAACAAGGTTGTGGTTGTTAGTATACCTTTTATCCATTCTAATAGCTGAAATGCATAGGCAATTGAAGAAGTTATTTAACCCTCTGAATGCCAGAAAAGCAATGCATTAGATACCTCTCCTAGACTCAAAGGGTTAAAGATTTTATTCACCATACTATCGAATGAAGCCATACTATTGAATGAAGCCTCATCCTGGTGAAGCACTAAACCCATTGAGGGTATTACTGCCATCTATATTTTGTGATGGTATCAGAGCACACCTCCCAACATTTCAAATGGCCAAAGAGGGACACTTTTGTTTTAGGTGGTGTGATTGGGCGTGTGGCTGGTGGGCGGGGCATTACTGAGGAACAAAACCAAAGTACTTTATTTGCACACAATAAGTTATTATAAGCACATAAACTGAAATGTAAACAAACATTAATGTGAGTTTTATTCCTTTGGAGCAATTTGATACATTTCCATACACACCACACAGTCTGAGCTACTAAAAAGTGAGACATCAGGGTGGGAAAGAAAGACAGAGGGATTTGGGTCTCAAAGAGGGACACTTGGGAGTTATGTCAGAGGCATTATATTAGCAATCTTGATTCATGTCTGGAAGGTGATAGTGTTGTCTGCAAATGGGCTGAGATAAGGCAACATAGTTTCTAAATAAAATAGGAGTGGGCAACAATCTCAATAAATTAACTCCATTGCCTGTTATCTCTCATTGCAAACAGAACAAACAAAATAAACCAAATGGTGTCTTTATCGGACAGTCTACAAAGCCATTAAAAATGAACTTTTAGGATTAGACTTTATGAATCATATATAAAAGAATACATTTTTACAGGTGCTAACTGGGAGTACATGATATCTAAAATTATTTACACAATATACAATGAAATCTAGGCAATCTCTTACTACTGTCCAGTGTTTAATAGTGAGTCCGGTATAGTCAGGATCAGAGGATATGTTTGGACGATAATCCCATCTTATACATGAATCTATCCACTTGTTTTGTAATTCATCTCGTTGATATATAAATACAAGGAAGAAAAGGTCCAATCAGAATATAAATGGTAGGACACTTACTGGTTATGTAGTGGATATCTAGCTGGATTTGGTCCTCACTCCGTTTCGGTCAGTTACTTCACAAGAGCAAGTCCAGCATTATCTACTAATTCTTATGAGATGTTAAATCACGTTCCCAAGGGTTAAATCTAATTTGATTCTCCAGATATTTCCTCCCGTAGACTCAGAATTAGATTAATGGTTGAGTTGTTGACCGCATACATATAGAAAGATATAGAGATGGGCAATGAAGTTTCCAAATGATACAATTATATCCAAATAAAATATCTACTCACTCATTGAATTGAGTAAGTCCAGCGAAGATCCACACTAGGTCTCATTCATTAGAAACGTCTGTGTTCTAGAGATCCCGTTGTTTCTCCTCCGTCAAGCTGTTAATTAACTCCATAATGGTATCAGGTTCTTTGTCTCTTTAGTGACTGCGTATAGATATTGTAGACAACTGCTATGTTTCAATCGGGAATGTCTGTTCATTATAAACAGATAATTAAAATACACATTAAAACTACTATACAATAAAATAATAAACTAATAGCAGATCCCCTATACTAATGTGTGCTATTCAGTCGGTGTAACTAATCAAATATATCCCAACAATAGCGATACCCAAATCTTATCTGGTCAAGACAGGAAAATAGGTACAAAAGATGTTAAAGTATGTGGGAAACATGACAAAATATACTACTTTCAAGCAACGCGTTTCATGTAGACACACTTCCCAATTTCATTTTAGTTTTTCAGTGCTCCTTTAGATATGTGAATATGTTCATAAGCTTTGTGAAGGGCAAATACACACCCTTTATTATAAGTACATACTTCATGTAAATCTGCATTACCTTTAAATAAACTGAGGACAATATTAAACTTTCCCTTGATGTTGAACTTGAGCCTATTTTGCAAACCAGAAAGCGTGTGTGTGTGTTTAAGTCCGGCAGATGATTAAAACAGGAAGAAAGTGAATAAGCAGATGCATATGTTAATTCATAGCTGGATCATCCACTATGGGGCCTATGGTAGTATGAGGGGCCCTGAATGCAAGTGATGAGACCCAGACAAGGCACTGCTGGTGCTGCCACCAAGATCTTGTGTTAGAACTTTTTTTTTTTAAGAGACTCAGTTGCTCCCACTTAAATTAGAACCACTATGCCAGTACCTGCTCCAAGGGCCCTATGGAGCCTTAATCTATCTCTGTGTTAAATTACCTCATAAATACACACACAAAACAACATGCAGCACACAAACATTCGTGTGTGACACACACATTCACCCATTCCACCTCTATCTACTCTTACAACTTTCTTTCTATAACTTTCTCCAAACCAGCAGTAGCATTCCTCCAGCAGCACAGCATGGACTTTATTTCTCTGAGTCTACGGCTGGCTTCACAAGGCTATGATAGCTTAGCATTTCGATCACTCACTAAAGTCCCAAAAATTTGGATAGGAGCAGATTTCTGCATCTTTACTGCACTTCCAGCTGACACAGTGAAGATGCAGCAAAGTTGATCTCTAATTTAACCCATAGGGTCGCTGCCCAGAATTCTAACACGGGTCATTCATTTGTTGTGGTTCTCACTGCAATGATCCAATCAACAGAGACCCATGTAGGCATCATGATCTGTCACAATGGCATCCATCTCAATCATCATTTGCAAGATGGAGTCCAGTGCCCACTTGTCTGTCTCTAATCTTTCTGTGTATCATGTTCCTGCAAGTTCAACACAATGTCTAACACTGTATGCAATTGCAATGTTGTGATAATTACTGCTTAATCGCTTGTACAGCTCTGCAATGCTTTGTGTTACCACTCTGGCACTCAAGGTGTTAAACTACGCACATATGTCCAAGTTGTGGCACAAATTTAATGGTTTTTTTTTTTACAGGAAAATTAGTGAAACAAGGAAGAGAAGAAGACAGGAGATGGAGAGAGAATGACAGAAGAAGCCGGACAATGGATGACAGGTAAGTGTTACACAGATCTAGGTGTTAGGCTAGTGTTAGGGGTAATATTGGTGTACTTTACTGTTAGGGGTAGTGTAGTGTTAGTGTTTGGGAAGGTGACTGTGTGTTTAGCGATTGTTAGCCCTTTTCCTTTGATGTTGCCATTACTCACGCTATTTATCGTGCGTTTTGGGAACTAAAAAACATGATGGACATTTGGCCATAAGAAGTCCATTTCTTTGGCCCACCATTGTGGTTTAAGTTGGTAGGGCAATTGAATACCAACGTAGACATTTTTTTGTCGGTTGGTAGCCAATTTTGCCCTACAGCATTTTTTACCGGACACAACTGAATTGAGCCCATAACTGGGAGTGTGCACTTGCACACAGACAACACTCCATTTGGCTACAAATGTCTCCTATAAAAACCCCAGACACAGTCCAACATTGCTTAGTTGTCTTCTTGGATTTTTCTTGCTACTTGGGTTATTCTGTAGTTCCCGACTACCTGATCTTGACTGCTGCCTCCCCAAAATATTTACCTGTTTACGGATTCTAAACCTGGTCTGCCTACCCCTGACATTGGACCATCTAACCAGGACTCTGCCCTTCTATACTGTGCCTTGGACTCGCCTCTCTGGCCACTGGTAGATGCACATCGTCTGAAGCCGAACCCTAGGGCATGAGCAGTTGCATCTGCATGGACCATAAACAATTGCCATTGTGTTCTAATCCACCGAAATGCTACAGCATCAGCCAATCATGTTTGGCTGATGCTCACATGTCCCACCTATCAGATTCACCTCAGGAATTGCCCCCATAACTGGATTGCTTGGGGGAAGCAGAACCATCAAAGGTGAATTTGCACCAGCAACTTGCTCAGCTCTACAATGCAGCACTACCAAGTCACTGTGTGACCCCAGCTTAAAGGGATAGTAATGTTTCATAATAAAAACAGCTCTAATTAATCATCATAGTATTTGGACTTTGGGGAGTGTTATTTCAGTTCTGTCAGAGCTGTAGTTCAAGAGTAATTCAATGACAAAGTGTCCCCCTCCCGCCCCTTTTACTGATGTAACACTGCTCAAACAAAGCAGAAGGGAAGTGGCCAGGTAGATTGCACAGAGGGACAATCTTCAATTAAGATAAGGGAAAAACCTGAAAAGCTTGTTAAGGGGGCAGGGCTTTCATTGTTTTCATACAAAGAAGATTATCCCCTTCTGTTATCTGTTGGTCTTACAACCAGATTCACATCTGAGAAGAGATTACTTACACTAGGTAAAAGGGACGGGAGGGGAAACTTTGCTTGTGAATATCTCTTAAACCATAAAGGTTTGAGAGATAAGACTTATATCGTTCTTCATGTTTTTTAATGCCTACGAGATAAAATAAAGTTAAAATTAAGTATTACCATCCCTTTAACTTGATAGAGATCAGTAAAACTTAAAGGAACAGTAACACCTAAAAAAAATCACTGGGTTATAGGCACTTCAATTGCATGTACTTCATGCTCTATTTGTTTTTTGAAGCCTAAAGTATTCCTGCTTTTTTCCAGGACTCCAGAGATTCCATTGCTTGTCTCTGATTATCTGTTAGTGGACTACAATAAGAATACAAGCACAGCTGGCACTAAACACAATGAAATAACTGATGTCAGCTCTTACCCCTCAATAATTGAGCACATATCCCAAAGAACATTAAAAAAATGCTCTACAATTATACTACAATTTTCATGAGTTAAAAAGCAAGTTTAAGATAATATCTTAGGATAGAACATATAAATAATGACTTTCTATTCATGCTAGCTGTTAGTATGTTAGATTTAAATTTATATCAACCTATTTAATTTTTTTATGTTATTGTTCCTTTAAACTGAAGAGTTGTATTGCCCCTCCCCATAAGATTTGCTCTCTGTGATGATGCTTCAGTCTACTCCTGTCTAGAAGTGAACTGTTATGTTGCAGATGGCGTCACCCCTGTGTGGGTCCAGTTGTGCTTACATGAACCTGGAAGATTTATAAACGCCTTGAATGATAGAGATCAGAACTGGATAATCTCAACCAGCCCCAGTTAAGCAGTGTGTCTTTGTGTTTGAGTTGGTATTCTCTGGGAAGATTAAGCCTCCCCAAATCTTCATTATGATCAACATATGCTGAAACATCAATTCTTTGTGCCTGCCAGTAACAATTACTAAGGCTATTTATGTCTCATGAGTGCTTCATTACTCTAGTTCTATATAGCTCTATAAAACAAAGTGTCCATCAAGTCCAACCTTTCCTGTATCACCTTGTTTTTGTTGATACAGAGGAAGGCAAAAACAAACAAGCAAACAAAAAAACAATTATGCCTGAAAACAATTAAAATCAAAGTATAAATAAATAAATATACAGGATTGCAGTACAAATGGTTCCTATATAGGTAAGCCGTACTGTCATGTTGTACTAAACATGAATTAAACACTAAAAAACACAAAGGGCCATAGGAGAAGAAAAAAGTAGCCAGCACGATCTTTCCAGCCTCTGGAAGCAGATACTTTTATTTATGATTGACAGCTTAAAATCATTGCTACAGATACTCCTCTCCTTTGCCTTTTTGTTTTGTGAGTATATCTGCTGCAATGAGGTGCCAATCATAAATACATTTTTCTGCTTTTAAAGTGGATGTATCACCTCAAAACACTTTTTGACCATAGGTTTTGTTATTAAAGTATTATTAGGGAAGCTGTTTGTTTTTTTGTAATGTAACTATTTTTGAAGATATTTAATGTTTTGTGCTGTGCACTTCTGCATAATGTGCACAGCACCTCCCTCCTAGCTGCCCCAGGGAGCGCATTCATGCACCCCTTCAGTGTGCTGTGAATGGCTTCTATTATTATATCAAGCTCCGGTTCGCCTTATATTAAAGCTTACCGGAGCTTGCTATAATGATAGAAGACATCCACAGCACACTGAAGGGAAGCATGAACGCACTTCCTGGGGAAGCTGGAAGAGAGGTGGGAGGAGAATTAGGCAGTCAGATAGAGCTGTACCGGTCAGCATAATGCAGTATGCTGATTCTTTGGCACAGCTCTATCTGGCTTAAAGGGATAGTAATACTTCGTTTTAACTTTATTTTATTTTGTAGGCATTAAAAAAAACATGAAGAATGATATAAGTCTTATCTCTCAAACCTTTGTGGTTTATAAGATATTCACAAGCAAAGTTTCCCCCTCCCGCCCCTTTTACCTACTGTAAACAATCTCTTCTCAGATGTGGAATGCAGTCTATAGACCAGACAGATAACAGAAGGGGACACTCTTATTCCTATGAAAAAAATGAAATCCCTGCCCCCTTGACAAGCTTTTCAGGTTTTTCCCTTATCTTAATTGAAGATTGTCCCTCTCTGCAATCTACCTGGGCACCTCCCTTCTGCTCAAGCTGAACAGTGTGACATCAGTAAAAGGGGAGGGAGGGGGACACTTTGTCATTGAATTACTCTGGAACTACAACTCTGACAGAATTGAAATAACACTCTCCAAAGTCCAAATACTATGATGATTAATTAGAGCTGTTTTTATTATGAAACATTACTATCCCTTTAAAAATAGAATACCTTCAAAAGTAGTTACAGTACAAAAATAACAAACAGCTTTCCTGATAATACTGTAGTAACAAAACCTATGGTCATACATCCCCTTTAAATTTGTAGTGGCTGGAGAGTTTGTGTAGACTACATTTTTCTTTTGCAGCAGTTACCTGAAGGTCTGGCCTACATTTTGTGGTTCACCTCAACACAGCTTTAACTCAGCTGAGTGCATGATATTGCTCATATATAAATGCTGCAGATAAATGCACAATATTACTTGTAATAATAGCTGTAGCTAGTACACAATATTGCTCACATATAATTGCTGCAGCTGAGTGCACAATGTTGCCCATATATAACTGTGGCAGATGAGTCCACAATATTGCTCACATATAATTGCTGCAGTTGAGTGCACAATATTGCTCACATATAGTTTCTGCAGATGAGTGCACAATATTTCTTGTGTATAACTGTGGCAGATTATTGCATATATTGCTCACATATAAGTGTTGCAGATGAGTGCACAATGTTGCCCATGTATAACTGTGGCAGATGAATCCACAATATTGCTCACATGCTGCAGTGGAGTGCACGTTATTGCTCACGTATAGTCGCTGCAAATGAGTGCACAATATCTCTCATGTATACCTGTGACAGATTATTGCAAGATATTGCTAACAGATAAGTGCTACAGAGGAGTGGACAAGGTTGCCCGTGTATAACTGTGGCAGATGAGTCCACAATTTTGCTCACATATAATTGCAGAATAGTGCACAATATTGTTCACATATAATTGTTGCGGTTGAGTGCACAATATTGCTCACGTATAGTTTCTGCAGTCGAGGGCGTGATATTGCTCAGGTATAATTGCTACAGTCGAGTGATATATGTGATATTGCTCACATATAATTACTGCGAACACTTTATAGTATCTGACCCACTTGTTCTCTTTACATAAAAGGCTGTATTTCGGAAGCTAAAATGGTGCAGTTTGGGAGCAAAGCAGCTGCACCACTGGGGGAAGAAATTTCTAAATTCCCATTGATTTAAAAGGGGTCCTTAACTCCTTGAATGCTAGCATGAATATCTAATAGCCATATTTAAAACAAGGGGAGTTTTTCTCTTCTACAGTGCAGTTGGTGTGCCTCAGAATAGTACTGCTTTTCTTCCTGAATATTGCCCTTTGTGTCCAATTCATGATGATCACCACAGAACATCATACGTGGAACTCTAACACTCAACTACTTTAACTCCTTGAATGCTTGAGAGGTCCCAGACACATGGCTTCATAATGCTTTGCAAATGTTTCTAGCATCCGAGAGGTTAACATTGTATCAATATCAAATTTATGAGAAAGCAAGTTGATACCAAGAATTCCAAATTGTAAAGCTAAGGCCCCTTTCACATGGGCTACATCAATTGCTGCTTTGGTGATGTGGTCCTTGTGAAAGGTACTAGGCTGAGTTAAGGTACCTTCTACACATGTGACTATTGACTTACCAAAGTCTACCTTACTGCATCTAAACTATGTTCCCTTAGAATTGCAGTAAAGATCATTAAGGAATTTCTGAACAACATGTATGTATGTGTGTGTATGTGTGTGTCAACCAGTAATACTGCATTCAGATCAGCAATGGAATGCTGCAGAAGGTGAGTGGTAGAACACAAGCAACAATCCCGGAACTGCAGATACACTGTTTGTTACTCCAACCTTGTCCTTTGTGTGCCATTACTGACAACTGTTCCATGGAACCCCTTGTACATCTTCATAAAACCCAGTTTGAGAACCAAGTCAGAGGGTGAAAATAATATTTCCTACATAAGAAAAAATACTGTTTTGAAGGTGTTTTTCAATTGTGCCTTTTGAATGCTTTGCAATGTGTTGGGGACATCACTAGCATCCTAGGGGTTAACTAACACCATAATAAACAGGATTTTGCTACAGATGTCTCATGGAACAGTTTCATGTGTTTCTGGGTTGTTGCTCAGAAGAGGAGCTCAATGTGTACAAGAGAAAGGAATGTGCTGGCAAGCCCAGGTCTGATTAATATTAGTATACGGTTACCATAAAGCTGCTGGTCTGTATGGAAACAGTTTGTACATTCATTTGGCCAAGCCAAGAAAATAATATCAGCAGTTACAGGGATTATGATGAATGTAATATGTGAGACACAGAGAGAGATGTCCGCAACAAGGAGGCAGCTCTTAACCTGCCCATATATTTCCACATTAACTAGCACCTATCTGTATACTGATGCTATAGTGAAGTGCATAGCTTCTTGTGCACACTATCTAGTTCAGGAGTGGACAATGTTTGTCACCCTCCAGATGAAGCCAGAGTATAACTCCCACCATCCATGAGTGGGAGGAGGTTATGAGGGTGTATGAAGAATGCAAGGGGGGCTAGGGGAACACTTAGATATGGATGTAGAAATGTATGGGGGAGCTGCTTTGAGGGCTTGCTCTGTAGATCGTTGTCAGGACTTTGAATTTGATTCTAGGCTGAATGGCAAGACAGTGTAGTAATTTGCAAAGATGGACAACTATTGAGGATCGACAAACTAGGTAGATGACTGACAGGAGTGTTTAGGACAGAATGAAATTCTCCATTGACAATATTAATTGATTTTATCCACAAGGTTACCTATCTGTAGAAGGAGTTCTTTTAGTGGATAGGTGAAAGCACATTTATCCACTCAGTGGGAAGTATGTATATCCACATATTATAGCTAAAGGGGGTGTCTACAATTTAATGACAATCAGTTTATCAATTCATTATAAGGTAATTAGTTGAAACCTTTTGGGTTCTCCACATACCCACAGGAGATGCAGCATGGCAGGATTATATATTCTGCATTGAACGCATACTTTTGAAGGCCAGGAACACATTTGATCAGTATATGGTGGCATATTATAGTGTATGTATAATTGTAGATGAAGTTTCTACACCCTGCAGGTATTTTTATGGAATATGAGGATATGAGGAAGCAATGACAAATAAAGTGACAGTAACATGACTGCAAGACATGTCTTTCCTCAGATATTGCCATTCTTATTTTTGGAGAATTTAAAGGGGCACTAACACCGCTTAATAATAACCACCCACTTACCTTGCTATCGCCAGATCTTAATTGTCTCTAAGAATATCGTCTTTGCTCCTTGGGTCAAGATATAACATAATATCTTGAATTAGTCTTGAATGTTGTATCCATGAAGGTGAATATGACAGTTGCTAGCATGGTATTCTTTTGTGTACCCGTGCAACCTAATTTCAGTGCATTTGAGACCCAAATCCCGCTGTCCCTCTTTCCCACCCTGGTGTCCCTCTTTTTAGGAGATCAGACTGTGTGGTGTGTGTATATAAATGTGTCACAATGCTCCAGAGCAATGCAACTCACATTAATGTTTGTATAAACTTCAGTATATATGTTTAAAAATTAGTGTTTGAAAATAAAATACTTTGGTCCTGTTCTAAATAATTTATTAAGTTACAGAAAGAGGCGTCACTAGGTCATGAAATAACATAAAAGTTCTTGATAGTGTCCCTTACAAACAAAACAGATACACAGAGAGGGCGCCCAATAGTGCCTATTATCTTCCAGGACACAATCAATATAAGTCTTCAAAATATACTCACAAATGTGATGGTTGTGAAAAGACTTATGCCCAAACACAAGATAAGCCTACAGAGAGTTTAACCTGTCTCTGTTCAGGTGATCTCAAAAGGAGAAAAGGGATCCACATGTTGCTGCTTTTCTTCAAAATTCTTTTGTTTTTTTATTTTAAAATTATTAAAGTAACAAAATATAAAATATAAAATTGTAATAAAACAAATGGCTGAGCTATATAACGTTTCGTAGTTACCTAACTACTTCTGAAGAATATAATATAACTTGCTAGGGTGCATTGCTCCCTGTGTGTGTAACACGCACATGTGCAGTAGAGACTGCAGGAACGATACAGTCATGAGCAGTAGTCATGCGCAGTAGAGACTGCCCAAATGCGCCAACCCCTAGTCCTAGGCATGGCCGATCCGGAGTGGGGCCCCCAAATGGCCCACTGCCCGTCCCCGCCCAAGGGCAGCAGCCGAGGCCACTGGGAGGCACCCTGGCCCATGCACATGGGCCTTCAATACTAGTGTGTACATAATATACACACATGCAACTCCTGACTAATACCCTGCCATCTGATACTTAAAGGGTTATATTTCCCATTTGAATGTTTCTTTTTTTATTTTTTTTTGCTTTGTAACATTATTTCAGCATTATATTGCACCACAACCCCTTGATGACCGGGGGGGGGGGCAATACATTACATACATCTCTGGACCTCAAGGGGAAAGAGTCCAAGAAAGTGATTTTTCTTTTTTATAAGCTATTTACAATTTCTTGCATGACTGGCAGTTGATGAACTGCCAAACTGAAATCTCACAGATCCAAATGAGGATTGTGTTCTTATCTTCTGGACAGCTGGCACCCATCCTGCCCTCTTAATAACTTTTCCTGCTCTTAATTTGGGAAATGACCTCAGTATACACATGCAGTTAGCTCTGGACCCTGCTTTGGTGAAGGCACGTGGATACTGAGGTGGTTTCACATTCTACTTGTTCAAATGAAAATTGTATGCATTTTAGAGCAAACCAGTTTCACTATGGGGAGAAATGAAAATTCATATTGATTTTCTAGCATTCAAGGAGTTATAATTCCCATTTAAATCAATAGGAAAGTTTGGTTCTCCAGAACTCCTCCAGCACACTTACCAGATGATTCTCTCTTGCCTGTCCCTTCACTCAAAGAATTAATAAAGGGACCATGTCTTTGGACTTGCATCTTTGCTTTTGGCAGATGGGCGATCAGAGCATTCCAGTTAGTAACCCTTAGTTCTTGTCTAGTTCCTTGTGTATTGATCCCGTTTCTCCTCAGACTTCTCTCCCCCTCTATGACTTGGTAGAGTGTTCTCAGATATCCTGTTACCAATTTTGGCTCCTTTGTTCGACTACTTTTCTGCTTGCCACCTTTTACTGCTATGCCCAATTAATTTCAGACCTTGACATAGTTGTTTGACCATTGTTTTGTCTGCTGCTTGGTTTCTGCGTTGCCTGCTCATTCCTGACCTGGCATCTCTTATTTCCTGTCTTCTTCAACCTTGGTGGGCTTCTTTTCCCTGTGCCCTTTGTAGAACATCAACCACCATTTGAGCAGTGACCATCAATCGAACATTGACACTAGTCGGATCTCTACCATCAGTTGGAATTCAACTTTTCCTTTAATCACCACAGCTGAGCTCTAGGTTGATCTGTTCTTCATACAACAACTGTCAACGGGTACTGCAGGTAGACTGTCTGTCCTGTTATATACTTCGACCCCAGCTGGTAGCTGTAGTTCTCTGGGTTGTCATCTGGGGTGTGGGCTGGCTCCTCCGGCCAGCACTAATCTATCTTTGTGGCCACCATCTCTAACCCGGCCTAGGCTGCAGCATGGCAGCTTAGGAAGCAGTTGCTGCCTGCCAGCCTCGAACCCTGGTTATTGCTCTCAAGCATCTAGCCCACTGGGGCCTAACTTGCAGTATACCCCTGTGTTCTTTGTTATTGCGCTCTTTGGCTTACTATATATCAGATGGCAGTCTGTCACCGTTGTGTGAAGAATCTACTACACAGAGTCTAACATGCAACTTACATTGGGTGCACTAGTAGTGTGTTGTATCATTACATTGTCTGCTTCTGATCATTCATTAACGGCTGTAAAACTGCATGGAAAATGTATCAATCCTGACTCTTTCTGAGCTGTTAGAATAATACACTTTACAACAAAGTACACGTTTAAAACAAGGTATCAGTCTTACTGCAGTAAAAGCCAGATATAATATTTTCTCATTATAGGAGCTTTGCAATATATGAATATCCAGCCAGGCCCAAGGGCCAGATAAAACTGACTCCTGGGCTGCATCCAGCCTGCAAACTATAATTTATCCATCTCTGATTTAGACCAGTGTCAACTTTCTACTCTTTTACAGACTCTTCCACTATTCATCTCTACCTTTTTCTGCCTTGATCAGACAGCATTAACATACATGCCTTAAATTTAGTCTTTGAGTAGATAGCCTCTGCAACACTACACCACACTTAAAGGGATAGTAATGTTTCACAAAACCATCAGCTCCAATTAATTTTCATAGTATTTGAGCCATGGAGAGTGTTATTTCAATACTGTCAGAGTTGTAGTTCAAGAGTAATTGAATGATAAAATATCCCGCTCCCACCCCTTTTACCTAGTGTAAGCCACCTCCCCTCAAATGTGCAATCTGGTCCTGGGACCAGACAGCTCACAGCAAGGGACAATCTTATTACTATGAGCATAAGGAAAACCCTTCCCCCTTGACAGGTTTTTCAGGTTTTTCCCTCATGCTAATTGAAGATTGTCCCTCTCTGTGATCCACCTGGACACCACATTGCTGCTCTGAGGTGAGCAGAGTTACATCAATAAAGGGGGTGGAAGGGGAATACTTTATCATTCAATTACTCATGAACTACAACTCTGACAGTATTGAAATAACACTATACATTGCCCAAATACTATGAAGATTAATTGGAGCTGCTTTTATTGTGAAACATTACTATCCCTTTAATACACAAATTTTCAACCTTTACATGTACAAAAATCCTGAAACTCCTGAGCAGTGACTGGGAGTAGAACAAGCAAATTATGCTTTTTGTTCAGACTTGGTGAACACTTTTTTAACTTTGATTTAAAAAAAAAAAAAAAAAAAAAAAAAAATAGGGTCTTCCTAAATTTAAAGGGTAATCCATATATGAACCCCTTGCTCTCTGTGCTGTTACAGCTTACCTTGACTTCAGCATCATCTGCAGGCGCGATGGCTTCAAGCATGCTGCTGGCCTCTGTTTTATCTGTTTGCTTACTGTAGTCTCCTCCTACCAACTTCCTACTTCCTCCCTCTGAGCTGCTCCTCCTACTTCCTGTGGAGGGGTTTAAAGGGAAGACTGAGGCCTGACTCAGTTGCCCTTGTGTTGTTGTTCATAGCATTTCTGTTTCTTGGGCTCTGTGTATGACCTGGCTAGTCTTCCATCCATTCTAGTGCTGACCTGTGGCTCTGTCTGACTATTCTTTTGCCTAAACCCTAATAGTGGACATCCAGTCTGGTGCAGACTTGTGGTTCTGACTGACTACCTGGACTGTGTATGACCCGGCGTGTCTGACTACCCCCTCTGTGCTGACTTGTGGCTCTGTCTGGCTATACTTTTGTCTTTTCCCCGGGTAATCAGACACCCAATATAGTGTGGGCCTGGGGCTCTGGTAGACTTGCATAGCTGACTGCAGGCATGAGTCAGTTTTCACCCTTACTGGCTCCAGGTGTCAGTCAGTGATATTTTCTTCTGACTGCAGGCTGAGTCAGACCTCATTCCTCATCGGATCATGATCCTGGGTTCCTGTTCCTGGTTCCAGCTGAGACTTCCAGTGGCTAAGGCCTAGTCTCCAGCACAGTGGTTTATCATTGCAACCTATTATTTCTGATAGCAGGCTTGCTGGCTATTACCCTGTGCTTATTCCTATTGTATATATTGTATATATTCTCTTTATGTCATTTTTTAATAAACTATATTAATAAAAATATACCTCCAAAAGTTCAAACAACTGTGGAGAGTAATTATCAATAGAAACACAACATCTATATCCCAGTATACTTGGAATGAAAAAAAGAGACATAAATGAGAATGACATACAAGCTGCCAGTTCAGTACTGTGTCTTGGAAGTAATTGTTAGTGTCATAAGATCTAAACTTTATAAGTATTATTAAAATTACAAGAAGAAATGGTTTTGTGTATAATTAGAGCAACTATTTCAAATCTCAATCACTTGTCTCAACTACAGCCCCATGCTAGTTTTGTTGCATGTTATCCTGCATTTCTTTGATGATCCCAACACAGGAAGAGGCATGTCTGAGGGAAGGCCCATGTGGCCACCAACCAACTATTATTGGCTGCCACCCACATGAGTAGTCTATAGATTGGAGGCTGAGATAAGCGTATCAACACCCAGCATTGTTTGAGTGGAAGATCTGCAGGAGGCACCATAGGCTGGCATGCAGACCTTCCATGCTGCATCTCTACTGCATTCCTGTATGAATGCAGTACGGATACAGTATGCTGGACTTTGGTGCGTTCATGCAAATACTTAACAGAAACTTTGACTTTTAGCATTAAAATAAAACATTTCTTGTTGCCAAAGAATCCTTTATTTGCTAATTTGACAGCTGTCATATTACAATGTTACTCATCTTTATTTAATCTGTTACTGGTTATAAATCAGTTGTACAATTGGAGAGGGGAGTTGTGCAGCACGAGAACATTCTGCCCTGGCTGATCTTACCAAAGATATGAACTGGGTGTCAGGTTGCTTGGAAATTCAGACAAGTTAAGAAATCCAGAGTAAGTCAACAACATTTTGCATGTCTTTATTGGTTAAAATATTTTCTTTGATATGTGGATTTTTTTAAACATAAGCAATACATCTCTCCATCTTAATTATAGGTGTATCTTTTGGATTGCTAAAAATTCCCATGGAAGAGAATAACTGATTATTTTTTTTTCTGATCTTATTGAGGCACTCCCTCTCTTCAGAGGTAGAGCCAAAGAGAGTAAGACCAGCAGTATGAGGTGTTGAACTGCAAGCTGATATACAGAAAATGACGTGTTTGTGCTCTTATTTTGTACCTGGATAATTAAAATAAACACCAGATCCAGTCAGAAAGATCAAGAGTAAATAGCTGTGTGTTTACAGAGGTTGCCTGTTGTGTTTTTATGATGCAATTGTTAAAATGTAAACATGGGTGGAAGAGAAGAGTGTTTGTGGTTGATGCTTTTGTTTTCATTAAAAATAGGTTGCCAGAAAGCACTGCTCCTTTCAGTTCAACTTCTCTTCTTGAACCTTATGCACAAGACAAAAGAGGAGCAATGCTGCTAAAGTCAAATAGGAACATCTTTCCTATCACTAATGGGACTTGCCGTGGGTATCCCCTAGCCACCCTTCTCTTTTCCTTGATGTTTGAAGTCCTGGTGGCTGCCACTAGGCTAAACCTTGACATTACTGACATGATTATAAAAGGTACACAGTAGCATGTGGTAGATATTATGCTCACAGTCTCCAAGCCATCTAAAAAGAAGTACAGTGTTATTTAGTAACATAGTAACATAGTAAATTAGGTTGAATAAAGACACAAGTCCATCAAGTTCAACCTTCTCCTCATACCCCAGTAACTGAGAATTTTATAGTTTTCCTGCTACCAAATAAGTTAGTCTTTATCAGACCTTCCTGATCTGCCTACTGATAAACAGTATAACTCTGTATGTTCCCTTTTGAAAGAAATGTATCTAATCTTCTCTTAAATGTATCTATTGTATCTGCCATAACCACCTCCTTGGGCAATGAATTCCACAATTTAACAGACCTTACTGTAAAAAAAACCCTTCCTCTGCTGAAGTCTAAACCTCCTTTCCTCTAATCTCAAGGGATGTCCCCTGGTCACCTGATCAGGCCTTGGAATAAATAGCTCACCCAGAGATCCTTGTATTGACCTCTCATATACTTGTACAATGTGATAAGGTCTCCTCTTAGTCATCTTTTCTCTACAGTAAATAAACCAAGTTTGTCTAGTCGTTCCTCATACGTCAAGTCATCCATTCCCTTAATTAATTTTGTTGCTCTCCGCTGTACCCTCTCTAGTTCTAGTATATCCTTTTTCAGAACCGGTGCCCAAAATTGCACTGCATACTCAAGGTGAGGTCTTACCAATGATTTGTATAATGGCAAAATAATGTGATCCACTCTTGCTTCAATACCTCTTTTTATGCATTTAGTGGAGTAGATGGGAATCAAAGTAGAGCAGTAAAGAGAATAGCGAATGCAAGCTATCAGGTCCCTCTTTCAGGCATGGGTTAATAAATAAAGTAGGAACAACTTGGCATTTATATACAAAGCGTATGATACAAACATACAAAACAAAACAAAACACTACCTAACTAAATATAAATTAATACAAAACATGTGTGTGTGTGTGGGGAGGGTGGGTTAACTTTGTGACCATAAGGTCTGCATAGGTGTAAGATATAAATAGGGTTAGATCAAAGCACTTGGGACAAGAAATATCAAGAGCCTGTTAGTCTGGGAGTTGATGAGACTCGGGTCTCTTTACAATTAAATATGTAAAGTACAGTAACCCAGAATGTTATATCATAATGGGACATAAAACTTATTCCCATACCTATTTTAATATATCAAATATAACCATTAGTTTAAATTCCTGTCACGGATTCAGTACACTTGGATTAAGTAAAAAGTAATTTATTAATAGCGAAATAGAAAGACCCTAACACAGGTCTAAGCAGGTCATAACAACAGGCAATGTAGACCGATAATACCAATACAGACAGGACACTGGAGAAATTATAGATACAACTGGCAACAGACTGTAGCGCAGGGACTGGACAGTGGAGCAGTACTGCCACAGAAACTGCGGGACAACGTATCCAGATGACAGGGGAACCGAGAGCCTACCGGCCTTGCCTGATAACGCCTTAACACAGAGACAGCTGGAGCAATGATCGAAGGTTCTGCCAAAAGGCAACCGACAGCCACAGGTAGTGCAACCTGAGACAACAGTGGCAAGGCTTATAGTGACCCGGAGGCAACAATGGCTAGGCTGATAGCGTAGACGGAGGCAACCGTGGACCGACTTAAGTGTAACCTGAGGCAACAGTGGTAGGCTATAGTGTAACTGGAGACAACAGAGGTTAGGCTTATAGGTAACCTGAGGCAACAGATGTTAGGCTTATAGTGTAACCGGAGGCAACAGTGGTTAGGCTTATAGTGTACCCGGAGGCAACAGTGGTCAGGCTTTTAGTGTAACCGGAGGCAACAGTGGTTAGGCTTATGCTGAAACCGGAGGCAACAGTGGCAGTGAGCAGCACTACCCAGCTCAGATTCACAGAGAGTGAATTCAGCCAAAACCTGGATCGGTACACAGAGAGCGGGAGACAGCCAAAGCCTGGATCGGTACATAGAGAGCGGGAGACAGCCAAAGCCTGGATCGGTACAAAGAGTGGTAGTAAGCCAAAACCTGAATCGGTACACCAAGAACGGTCGTCAGCCAAAGCCTGGGTCGGTACACAGAGAGCGGTCGTCAGCCAAAGCCTGGGTCGGTACACAGAGAGCGGTCGTCAGCCAAAGCCTGGGTCGGTACACAGAGAGAGGTCATCAGCCAAAGCCAGGGTCGGTACACAGCGATCAGGAACAGGCAGGATACTGAAGCGTGGTCAAGCAAGCCGAGTCAGTACACAGTGATCAGGAACAGGCAGGATACTGGAGCGTAGTCAGGCAAGCCGAGTCGGTACACAGCGATCAGGAACAGGCAGGATACTGGAGCGTAGTCACAGACGTCTGGTCGGAAACACCACGAAAGGGCCAAGACCTAATGACAGGAGGAAGTATATAAAGGTCAGCCCTGGGTGGGGCTGAAGCACTGAGCCAATAAGAGTAGCGGAGTACAACCCGGAAGTCACAATGTCGCTCAGACCGAATCACAGTACCGTGATAATTCCCCAATTTCCCTTCCCCTCTGTGTTCTGAATTTCCCATTCAGAATGGTTCCTTTCTATCTTTTAATCCTTCGAGTACCAGAGGGGTATGTGACACATTGACACATTGAAGAGCAATGCATTCACCCATCTAGCACTCAAAGGGTTCAACTATAATTTGTAATACATATGTGCTGACTCACTTATTGACTCACTCATATGTCAAGTTTTTTTTTTATTCACTGAGAATCTTGAAATCTAGTGAGCTTTCTTTCTAGAAGTATAATAATATGATAAAACGGCCCAATGTAAACTGCACTAAGTACAATCTTTGTGACTGTGACTAGAGCATTTACTACCCATGAACATACTTGGCACAATATTTCCTTCATCAGTTTTAGACTATGGTAAAATAAATAGTTTTCCCAGCACTTTATCATTTTAGTGAATTCTGCCAATTCTTAAAAATGAGTTTGATGCAAAGAGCCTTGTGAATGAGTTCTTAGTGACCTTGAGCAGTTCATTTTATCTCCCAGGGCCCAGCACTAGATATGATTCTAAGCTCTATGGAGCAGAGACTCTCTGGGTCATGTGTAAATAGGCAAATATGGAGCAACGCAAGTAAGCAACTGCACCATAGCATACAAATAAAAATGTCTAAAGGGAGGTTTTAGCCACATTAATATTAGCGAGAGCTCAAACATATTGCTTTATAATGTGTTGGAGACTGCTCAAGTTTTCAAAGGGCTATATGTCTTGTTTAAATTAATGGATATTTATCTCATCCCTGTGGTGCAGTTGGTATGTCCCCGTATCGTGCCTCTTGTCTTCATACATGAAAAATTAAATATTTACATCCTCTGCCCCCCCCACAAAAGTTTTTAAAATAAAAATTAAATTAATTTCAGCAAGGTGTGGCTCTCCAGCTTATGTTGGAATATGATACCCTTTATCCTCAGCCATCCATTGGCTGGCTGAAGATGATAGGAGATGTGGTTCTACAACAGCTGCATAGCCACATATGATTGGCAAAATTTCACTGAGTGTTATCTATCACATTTCACTCTTCAGGTACATGTTATATTTCCGTGGGCCACATTTTAGGGTTGAGATCCCTTAAGCATAAGAAGGCAATCAGACTACAGAATACAGTGGCAATAAATTGAGATCTGATTGGCTGGAGCTCTTTGACATACAGAATGTGAGAGACTTCTGGGAATGAACAACAGCACAATGGCCTGTTCTATGGCTAGTCACCGCCCAGAAGCATCAAGTTTTAGCTCTCTAGTGCCATTACAGAGGAGAAATTTCCACATATATATTAGACTAATCCCGCCCAAAAGGGCGGTCCAGTTCCAAAATGACGGGCAAGTCCCCCCTGCACAGGAACACCAGCTAACCCCTGATGTACATTTTGGCCTAGTTAGGCCTCGTCAGGAGACCCCCCTAAGCGTATTCAAAATAGACATACAGAATGTGAGAGGCTTCTGGGAATGAACAACAGCACAATGTCCTGTTCTACGGCTAGTCACCACCCAGAAGCATCACGTTTTAGCTCTCTAGTGTCATTACAGAGGAGAAATTTCCACATGCATATTAGACTAATCCTGCCCAAAAGTGTGGTCCAGGTCCAAAATGACTGACAGTATGGGAGAGGCTTCTGGGAATGAACAACAGCACAATGGCCTGTCCTACGGCTAGTCATCGCCCAGAAGCATCTTGTTTTCTCGCATTTTGTATATTTAATTTTAAATACTCTTGGAGTGAAGGGTAATTCAGACGTGGACCCCTTGCTCTCGCTGCCTAGGGAATCCAGCTGCACACTCCTGATGATGCCCAACTAGGCCGAAACGTACGTCGGGGGTTAGCTGGTGTTCCCGTGAAGAGGAGACTTGCCTGTCATTTTGGAACTGGACTGCCCTTTTGGGCGAGATTAGTCTAATATGTATGTGGAAATTTCTCCTTTGTAATGACACTAGAGAGCTAAAACGTGATGCTTCTGGGCGGTGACTAGCCGCAGAACAGGCCATCGTGCTGTTGTTTATTCCCAGAAGCCTCTCGTATTTTGTATATTTATTTGGCTGGATCTCCTGGCCAATCAAAGGATAAGCTGCAGCAGGTACCCAGTCAGTGCAAGAACTAGTCTTTCAATAACAAAATAATTATTTTAAAGCAAGACATGAGTGTTTAACCTTTTGAGTGCCAGAGGGGTATGCAATGCATTGCTTTGAAATGCGTTGTGTACCCCTCTGGCATACCAAAGGCAAGAGTGAGGTCATAGCACTGTAAGCCAGTGAAGGTGAAATTTCACTGTAATAGCACATTAGAAAATGGTGCTGTACCACCAGTACTGTATAAGGGAGTTTTCTTTCCGCAAATGGTCCATTATGCCTGAAATATTTGGTGCGCAGTATAGTGCACATTGGAAGTGTGCATATATTGACCACTTCCCAGTCCTATGATACAGAGCATGTTGGTGATACACATAGATTCTGATAATAATTTTAAGGGACAGATTCATAGGTAGCAGAAAGGGATGGGGTGCACAAGGGCCATGACCCACAAAATTTATGAGCCTCCCAGTCCTTTGACCTCTAGTTAGATCATCATTATTGTTATTGGCTTTTATTTAAAGAGTTCTGACATATTCCACAGCACTGCATAAAAGTAAAAGTACAAATATTGTAGCATGCTGATCCAGACTGTTACTCATGGTGAGAGGGCCCTGCTTATGACAGTTTACAATCTGGAGAATGAAGAGGAAAAGGGGAAACATGAGGTGTGGGTAAGTGGCAGTGCTTGTAAACAAGACCAATTAGGAAGTGCCTCTGGGGTTGACTCACCTGCAGGGTTTGCCCCAGATTGATTGTGAGTGCTTAGAAAGAAAGCAGTTGGTTCAGTTAAAAATGTTAGACAGGGTAAGTCAGTGGAGTTTTGGGGGCTGCTAACAGGTATGTGAATAGGCTTCTCTAAAGAAATGGGTCTTGAGGAAACACTTGAAAGTTGGGAAGCTTGGTGGCAGTTTAACTGGGGCAGAGAGTTCTAAAGTTAAGAAGCAGCTCTGAAGGTCTTATAGGTGAGACTGGGAGGAAGTTGTGATGTAGGTTGACAGAAGTAGATGAATGAACATAGAAGACAAATACAAGGGCACTTGGATATGAGGTTAGAGATGTTGAGGAGCAGAATTGTGAAGGGCTGTAAAATTTCCTGTACTCTGGGAGCCCTTATCCACATCCATGGCCACTTTCACTGCTTCCTACCACAAAAATACCTTAAGCCTATGAAATACAAGGACAACAAAGCACTTAAACATTTGGTCGCAATGCACTGGAGACCTCTCTAGCAACTAAGGGGTTAAATAAAAAAAGTTGGCCAGTAAAGTGTTATATCAGGGCTCTTTATTGGAAAGAAAAAGGTGCCAGTTCTAGATATTTTTATTTTGGGAGAAAAGTACTATATATGATAATATACTTTTTATTTTTAGGAAAACCAAGTGATGGTACTGAGTATCCCAAGTCCCAATGTCTGCTGCAGGGGGCATTTAGCTTCAGAGGCCACACCCACAACTCAGTGGGCATATCAACAGTTAGGCACACTAAGAGGCTGACTAATCTTCCAAATGAGAAATCCAGCCCTGAAGTGAGTGATACTATTTTACATTTGATTATGGATACCGTACCTCCCAAGTTTTCCTCTTTAGACCCAAATCCTGTACCTCATTCCCAATTCTAATGTCCCATACCTCCCAACATTTCATATGACCAGAGGGATTCTTGTGTTTTAGGTGGTGCTGCTGGAGGAGGGGCATTACAGAGACATGTTTATGTTAATTCATGAATTATTGACGCCTCTGCATAAATGAATAAATGATTTAGGACAAAAGTATTTTATTTACACAGACCAAATTATAAACAATACTGAAGTTTAAAGAAACATTGATGTGAATTGTATTGCTGTATAGCAATGTGATACACTTATGTACACACCACACAGTCTTATCTCCTAAAAAGAGGAACACCAGGGTAGGAAAGAGGGAAAGAGGGATTAGGGTCTCAAAGAGGGACTGTCCCTCCTAAAGAGGGACACTTGGGAAGAATGGTGACCTTCTTTTCAGGAGCTTAGACTGTGGTGTGTATATAAGTGTATCTCATTGCTCCACAGCAATAACACTCACACTGATTTTTGTTTTAAACTTCAGTATATGTGTCTATAAATTAGTCTGTGTAAATAAAATACTATGGTCTTGCTCTAAATAATTTATTCAGTTATACAAAAAGGTGTCAATAGGTCATGAAATAACTTAAAAATTATTGGTAATGCCCTGCCCACCAGCTACTACACCAGCAACACCCCCACCTAAAACAAATGTGTCTCACTTTGGCCATTTGAAATGTAGGGAGGTATGGAGAGCCAGTATAAGGACTAGCAGAGTGAGGTAGCAGAAGCAGAGCTGCTAGACAGGTAACAAAATCTGTATGCAGCATTTACGATAGAACTGAGTTGAGGTAGTCTTTGGAGGGGAATGGGATCCATCCAGATAAAGGTTATAGGAGTCTGTTCTTCTAGAAAAGCAATTTATACAGATAACAGTGGAAAGGAATCCCTCTGAGGAGCTAGTGATGTGTGAATTTTTGTGATAAGTCTAAGGAATGATCTGAAGGACAGAAAAAAAATCAGGAATGTTAAGACAGGAAAGGACTTGTCACATACCTCTGAGCCTCCAACCATGCAGGACCCTCATGCAGAAGAACATAGAGACACACTGGAGGGGAATGGGTGATATGGCAGTCAGTTGGTTACTGCTTATCTCAATTCTATTATCCCACAGAAGCACAGAATCAGGTCACTGATGGCAATAACTTGTTTATATCCTTTTCAGCTATCTTCTTACTTCTTCATGAATGAAGAAAGTGGATAATGGAAACTTTGCATTTTATGTACCACAACAGAATGAGCAGTAGTTCAATATAATTCCCAGCACTGAAAATGAGAGATTTAAATGCACAAAATCCACTCACAGTCTATGTATGAGAGTATTAACCCCTTACATGTTAGAGATGTCTCCAATGCACTGCTCACATCTCTAGTGTCCAAGAGGTTCATAAACTTCCCTCTGCTTCTACTTCAAGAAAATGATACCCCATTGTTGTGGACTGGGCTGTTCACACACTAGCAGTTTCACCTCGCATCATAAGAAGCTTGATGAAGCTTTGACACATTGCAGGAAAGTTTTAGCAGAGCTTATCTGCAGGGTGGGCTATGGAGCTGTCAAACAGATAGTTCACACAGACAAGTAGATCACTGCAGTGCTCTTCTCAATGTTCTAATCAGTAGCTGTGGGTATCCAACAACAGCATTTGGCTGACACACCCATGAGCCATCCATCAGCTACACCCAAGACCCCAGTGCAATTTTTTTTTTTGCCCCAACATAAAAATATTCTCCCATGGGCATAACTAGAACATATTAGGTCATGGTCCCGATAGGCCACCATGGGTGCAGTTCCCCATCACAGCTGCACCCCATAATTGCAACCCTGGCTACAACTTGGAAATGCCCCCAGTGAGGGCTTTATTGGTTGAATACAGGGACAGAAGGTGTAAGTTTTACATTCATTACTTAACCCTTTCAGTGCCGGAGGGGTACGCCAAGCATTGCTTTGCAATGATTTGTGTACCCCTTCGGCACAGAAAGGGTTAATCAGCACTGCTTAAATCGATGTGTTAATCTAACCTCAGCTCTCAAGAGCAGGGCTCTTATTTCTATGATTATTATTATTATTTATTATTATTAATCTTTATTTGTATAGCGCCAACTCATTCCGCAGCGCTGTACAATTGGGAGTAGACATACAGAGGTATTAAATAGTACAATCAGATGTGGAGAACAGGAGGATCAGAGGGCCCTGCTCGTGAGAGCTTACAGTCTAGAGGAAGGTAGGTATGACACAGAAGGAGTAAGTGCTATTGCGTTTAAGTGCCTCCTGCCACATGAACTGCCAGTCAGTGGGTGGGAGTGAGAAGTGCCGTTGAGTGCAGTAGTCCGTGCAAGGGGTGAATCTTGGTGATGATGTTTATGTAGGCAGTTGATAGGCTTCCCTGAATAGGAGAGTCTTCAGGGAGCGTCTGAAGATTTGAAGGCTGCGGGAGAGTCTGATGGGGCGGGGGAGGGAATTCCAGAGTTGGGCTGCAGCACAGGAGAAGTCCTGTAGGCGGGAGTGGGAGGATGTGATAAGCTGTGGACAGCAGAAGGTCGTGTGCAGAGCGAAGATGGTGAGTGGGAGTATATTTGGAAATGAGAGATGAAATATAGGGAGGTGCAGTGTTAGTGAGGGCTCTATAAGTTAGCACCAGAATTTTGAATTTTACTCTGTATGCTAATGGGAGCCAGTGTAGGGACTGACAGAGGGGTGTGGTGTTAGAGAAGTGATGAGTGAGGTAGATTCATCACCACATACTCTGCAGCCCTGTGCAAAGAGAGGCGTTGTGATCGGACAGGGTTGATTCCACAAAGGAATAATTATGGAGCAAACCACAGAGGACAAATGAAAATGAGGGTTTTAATCCCCTGAATGCTTGAGTGGTCTCCAGTGCATTGTGAAGAAATGCACGGGAGACTAGTTTAGTATGCAAGTGGTTAAACTATCCATTTAAATGAAAAAGAATTTATCATTCTGTATTTGTCCTCTGTGGTGGAGATGGTGGAGATGGTTTGCTCAAGGTTTTCTCATTTTTTTATTTCTGTGTATAGCCCACAGTGATGGACAGAAAGAGCCTTGTACCACATGCATTGGTCTTATCAGTATGTTACTGTTTGTACAACACTGTATGGTGAAGTTCAATAATAAGTCCTGGGGCAAGGTTTGGTTATCCATTCACATTAAAGCATCATCCTCAAACAGCCATCAGCTGGAATACAGAGAATGGGATACAGAAGGCACACATCCAATCACCCAAAGGCTTCAAAGGCTAAGGGAACATGCAAGGTAACACATGAAATAAGCAGAACACAGAGAGCAGGATTAGCGAACTGAAGCAGTGGTTTTATTACCAGGGAGACGAGATTAAATGTAGTCAGCCTGGGCAGAAGTCATGTCCAAAAGTGAAGAAAAGGCATAGTCAAGTGTAGCAGAGGTCCTATATCCAGGGAGCAGAGATTAGATATAGTCAGGCTGAACTGGAGTCATGACCAAAAGTGAAGATCAGATTAGGTCTTATTACCAGTGAGTGAAGATAAATAGATCAGGCTTAAGCTGGATTCAGTACACAGAAGACAATTAGTAACATAAGGCAAGAAACACTAAATCGCTGGAATAAACACCAATAGTATGGCAGATAGAAAGAACAGAACAGGACTGGCTTATAAAGTAAGTTTAGATGTAACTATAAGGTTCTGGAAGATGCTAGACTATGGCATATCTCATAACAGATCGGGGTAACATAACACTGTCAACAGCAGATATCCAGCATCCATAATAGAACAGTGAGGGTTTCCTTTCATGCCAGCAGACCAAGGTTCAGACCCCTTTTCACCCTATAACGTTTCTATAACCCACTGAACCCTGTGCATTGCAAGAAACAATATATCTACATGTGCTCCTTAGTCTGACCTTTTCCTGTGGTTCTTTCTCTCCACTGTTTCCTCTTGATTATTTATTGTTGTAAAACTCAAAATAAACACTTAAAAAACCTCTGTATATTGTATTTATATGTGCTCTTAATTATTTACTAATATTATTATTAATTTATATACTATTGTTTTCTTTAGTCACTTAAGTGTATTCTGCAATGTCTTCCAGTAATCCATGTGAGAATACTGACATTATTTCCACAAGATGCAAATATAGTTTTTGATACCTTTTATTGGCTAACTAAGCAGATTTAAATGTGGCATTTAAATCTGCTTAGTTAGCCAATAAAAGGTATCAAAAACTATATTTGCGTCCTGTATTTCTACGGCTAACACGGTACCAACTCTCATTTATTTCCACAAGATGCACTGATTGTAAAGTGGCTCTGACAACCAGCATTACAGACTAATATACACACATATCCAGACTCTAATACAGAGGTATACCTCCCAAATGTCCCTCCCTGGTGTCCTTCTTTTTAGGACAGCAGAATGTGTGGTATGTATATATGTGTATCACATTATTCCACAGCCAAAATTACATTAATGTTTGTTTAAACAACAGTATATATGTTTATAAATTAGGCTGTGTGAAAATAGAATACTTTCTCTAAATAATTTACGCAGTTACACAAAGAGGTGTCAAAATAGGTCATGAAATACCTTACAAATGCTCAGTAATGCCCCTCCCACCAGTCATGCACCCAGTTACACCACCTAAAACACTAGGGTCCCTCTTTGGCCATTTGAAATGTTGGGAGGTATGATGAGGCAAAATGTTCATCTGGAAATGAAGTCTTCTTTATACACCTGGGTGGTAGGGGGGGTCCAACAGTACAAATCTATGACCCTCTATAATAATAAAATCAGATCTGTTTTAGGTAAACACAGCAGGCCATACACACAAAGAAAAGAAGAGCAGTCCTGGAGTAAATCAAATGCACTATAAGGGACAAATAAAAATTCACAAATTACCTAATAGCCCTACTGATTTAACCATTTGAGTGTCAGGTTGGATACCTCTCTGGTACTCAAAGAGTTGAATGGGGATTTTAACCCTGTCAATGCTAGAGAGGTCTCCAATGCATTACTGAGCCTCACTGGGGCCAGTAAAGCTAAAATAACATCTGGAACTGGAACTGTAAATAAGGATAACTGCACAGAGGCCATATTCAATAAGATAAAGTGGTGCCATTCTGAAGCAATCCAACTGCATCATAGGAGAGAAAGGAACATGTCTATTGACTTAATGTGGCTTTAAACCCCTTGAATATTAGAGAGGTCTCTTCAATAGGTTAAAAGCCCATTTTAAATCAGTGGGAATTTGGGCTTTTTATTTGTTACCAATGATGCATTTGGTTTGACCCAGAATTTCTCAGTTTTTCCTTTTGTTCATATGGTCTGGTAAGTCTAGGGGGATTTTGGGTGATATTATTACTATTTTTTTATTTATAAAGCACCAGAATATTCCTTGGCACTGTAAAAAAGGGGGTAATATACAAACAAAACAATGTAATATTGCCTGTGAGTGCTTACAATATAGAGGAAGTGGGGGTAAGGGAAATATGAGGTGAAGCATCACACAGTTGTGTAACTATATTAGCTAAATGGAAGCTTGGCTGCAGAGTAGATATTAATGTATAGAACAGAAATGTATTGGGGTAGAGTTGAGAGAGATAGCAAGATTGTAAGGAAGAAGTTATGCAGTATGGGGTAATCTTCTCTATAGAGATACGTCTTGAAGTTTGAAAAGCTGGGTGAGAGTCTGAAAGTGCAGAAAGTTAAGGTTTAGGTTTTCATTTTGCCCCATCTCTGTCTGATTTGTTGTTTGCCTTGTAGCTTTTAATCTTCCTCTTCATGGTTCTTTGGTGTGCATTTATAGCTAAGTTCTTTGTTTCAGTGTGTATGCTGTTTGTAGCTGATGTCCATTCAGCAACTGTACCTGGGAGGTGCCCAGGTAGACTGCAGAGAGGGACAATCTTCAGTTAAGATAAGGGAAAAAACTTGTCAAGGGGGCAGGGCTTTCATTGTTCTCATAGGAAGAAGATTGTCCCCTGCTGTTATCTGTCTGGTCTATGGACTGCATTCCACATCTGAGAAGAGATGGCTTACACTAGGTAAAAGGGGTGGGAGGGGAAACTTTTCTTGTGAATATCTCTCAAACCATAAAGGTTTGAGAGATGAGACTTATATCGTTCTTCATGTTTTTTTTATGCCTACAAAATAAAATAAAGATAAAACGAAGTTTTACTATCCCTTTAATGTCTTCAGTCAAGCAACTCAGCTTACTTTTGAGATCTCATTGTGAACCAGCCATTGTACCAGTTTATTCCTTCAGTCAAGTATTCAGCGTCTTCCTATAGATCATTCTGTGTATCCAACAATTGTTCTGGTTAATGTGCCTAGTTAAGAAATCCAGTACCTTTCTAGAAGACTTGTTGCTGAACTTGAATTTGTCCTGATCTAGACTCAAGATAAGTGGTTGTATTTTTTCTTTGTTGTGTTTCTTATCTGCGACTGTTTCAGTTGCCTTCAGCTGTTTTATTTTGTGTGTTTAACTGGTATATCTGCACTGCATTGTCAGTCCACCTGTATGTCCTTTTCCTCTGTGGTGCAACTATTGTTAGGCAGCGTTCCAATACTGCAGACATGTTTTGCTGGGTCCTGTGTTTCTTCACTCTGCTAATACTTGTCTTCTCTTTAACACTGTAGTTCTTAAGCACCTATAACTTTGTAGTTCTATAGCTAGGTGCCTTCTCAGAGTTTTCTTGTTCTCCATGTTCATCTGCTGGGACTTTTCATTCTGTTCTACAATATGCTTCAGGGTCAGAGAGGAGGTTATGAGGGAGTAGGTAGAAGGAGATCATTGGCAGAGAATAAAGGGCAATTCAGCAAACACTTGGAAATGAGGATGGATATCTGGGGGGGCATATTTTTGAATGGCTTTATAAGTCAGAGTTGGTATTTTACATTTACTTCTGGAAGCGATTGTTGGGCTTGGGAGATATCCAATTTGCAACATAATCTATTAAATTTAAAATTTTCAGACTTCAATTTTAACATCTTGGATGTTAGAGACTTTTCCAATATGTTTCTTTCATACATAGACCTGTATGTTCCAAAGAACCTGAAGGAATTCTGGGGCAAACCATCTGCACCATTAGGGAGAAATAAAAATTCCCATTGATTTCAATGGGGATTTTCAACCCCTTGAATTTGAGAGTGGTCTCCAACGCATAGTAAGGGACCTCACGGTCTTATTTTTGTGTATCACAATTGTTACAAGTGTTTTACTATTATTTGTCACCCATTTGTACAGTGCTGCAGAATATGCCACCTCTCAATAAATACATAATAATGATATTATAATGGGACTTAAGGGTTTACAATTACCCTGAAACCTTTCCTTACACTCTTCTGACCCTGTGAGAAGTAATGGATCTAGGAAATGAGGGCCCTGGTGCACAGACATTTCTGGGTCCCCAAATCCCAGCAGCAGGCACGTGCACACATAGACGCCAAGGGGGGCTTGAGCACCTGCCCTTTTTGTCCAAAGTGCCCTCGTGCCCTTTTTTTTTAATATATATTTTGAATAAATAATTATGAGAAGTGCCCTTTTTTTCATTTGAGCCCCTGCCCCCCATAATGTCTGTGCACGTCCCTGCCCAGCAGACTAAAAACATACTATATATTCTCTATTTTAAGCATTCAGTGAACCGCTGAGCCTGGCTGAGTCCTAGCGCTTTGAACCTGCTGCACCAATGATAGTTCAGCCCCTGCCTGTGAAATAGGAGAAGTATACATCTTTAGTATGTCAATAATAAGAAATTAATCCTGCTTTTCTGTGTATGCTACATTCATTATTTATAGTTATTCTTCAGCTTTTGATAGACTGCAATTATCATTATCAGCTGTCCAACAGCAGTATTTGAGTTGCATATTGTGGATGAGAAATACACAGATTTGTCAAGATATTGTTATTGTATATTAATTTTATTTTTAGAAGCCCCTCCCTGAACAATCCAGGTTTTCTCTTTGGTCTTGAGTAAAGCATTAACAGACCTATCAGAGGGCCCTTACACAGCATACTGAGTCTTCTCCTCGGTCCATAAAGGTTTGTTCACACAGACAAAAGTAGTGCAATATTTGTAACATTATTCTAACTACACACAGATAGAACATATCACCCTTTATGTGGCTGTTCATACTGCCAGTTATCACCTCTCATGGCAACATGTTGCAGTTGTTGCATTTATAGCAAGATGCAGGGATGTTGTGCAGTGAAGATCTGCGTGATAACATATGGGCTAAATATACACATGATGCACTGAATTGTTGCAGTGTTTGAATTAACTTGTTTAGTGCAACAATCCAATGAATGGTGGATTATCAGGAATGGCTGATGTCAATGGCAATCCTACTAGACTCTGTCCCCCTCCCAAAAGGGTATACCTGGGGAAAGTAGTAGTAGTAGTAGTAGATGAGTAAAATGGGAGTCTGAACATTTAAGTGGTTTGTGTGAATACAGCAGAATTATAATATTTTAATTAACTGAATATTCAGATAAATAAATGTTCTTACCATTTCATTATAAGGATCCTGATGGTTTACACAGGCTAAACTTCAGAGAGTTAGACATATTAACTTTATTTGAATTTGACCAGTCTCATTTTATCATCATTTGCTGACAAACTGCATCTTTGAAGTTATTTACCCTATTGGTCATTGCTTTACTGCATATGTATCCTCCTCCCTTTGTGTTTGTCTATAGTTGGTCTTGGACACAGACTTGCTTCACAGGCTTGTCTCAGGATAGCTCCCAACTGTCTGACTGTTACAGCTGTAAAGTGAGGCTGCACTAACACAACAGGAAATTGGGATTACACAGGGAACCAGTAGCCATGCAATGGCAGTTGAGAACTGAAAGCTTGATTTATACATTTTAATATGATATTATTAATTTTGAATGGGGGGTTTTATGGCAAAGTCCCAAACTCTAAGTAGATTCTATGTTTAAAAGAAAACTAGTGTATTTTTTTTATCCAAACCAGTTGTACCTCAGCGGACAAAAACAATTTCACAAATTCCATGTTAATGTAAGAGGGG
Source organism: Rhinophrynus dorsalis (assembly GCA_037306005.1). NCBI lineage: Eukaryota > Metazoa > Chordata > Amphibia > Anura > Rhinophrynidae > Rhinophrynus > Rhinophrynus dorsalis. The sequence continues at coordinate 124,261,462 of CM074722.1, forward strand.
CTTTTAACCCCTTGAATACTAGAGAAATGAAACCTGGTATTCAGTAGGTTAAAGGTTATATTTTTAATTTTTGTTTATTTTTCCCCTCTGGTAGGATAGATTTTAGCCACACTTACTCCAGTAAATTTCACTGATACAGATTAACTATAGAAAACAAAATATAATACAATAAGCTAGTCTGGATTAACATAAAATACTGTGTATCTCATGCAACCATTCTGTTTATTCAGCAGGACTGTAATTTTTCTGTGTTTTATTTGGAAAGTTTGTAAAATAAGCCTAAGGCAACTAGATGTGTGACTACTGTAACATTATCTTAAGTGAGAAATCACGCAGACTGAGCTTTGTCATTGGACAAGTGGAGTATTGCATATGCAGCTCCAGAGGCATAACTACATGGTTGTAGAGGGTATAGTTGTGACGTGGCCCAGCATCCAATGCAGCACTTCGGTTCTGCACTATACTGTGAACATTTATAATCAGACCAGCTTCTTACCTTGCCTGGTGACAAAAGACATCCCCACACATACCTGCTGCCTGCCTTTAAGGATGGGTGAAGTGCCAGGACCAGTGACAGTCATGGCACTTCATAGAATTATGGGATGGCAGCACAGATGTACATAATTCTGCAATCCCAGTATGAATTGAGCAAAAAAAAAAAAAAAAAAAGGGTATCCTTTTAAAATATCACGTTGTAAACATTGCATGGCTACAAGCTGCATTAAGCACGTCACCTTGATGAAAATGGCGACATGAGAATCTCACCCTGCATATAAGTATGAGATTCTCATGTCACCTCTTTAAATGACACGTCAACTCAACCCTGCAGCATCCAGGTTATTGGCCGCATTAAAGTAGATCTATCACATATAGAGAAGTAATGCTCATTAGTTAGAGCATTTAGGGCAAAAGTTTAACATGTTACTCATTTAAAAAAAAAAAAAATATCTGTGCAAAAATGAATGTTCAAAACGTGCCCAGCAGCCTACTTCCTGCTTGCAGCACTGCCCCTGCTCCTGTCCCACTACCCAGCATCCTCTGATGATGGAAGTTTTCTTTCTCTAATTTGCAGCAATCTCATTGGCAGAGATCGATATCTAGCCAATAAGATTGCTCCAGTTTAGAGACAGACAACCTCCATCATCAGAGGATGCTGGGTAGTGGGACAGGAGCAGCCTCTGTGCGGCAATCTGCGGCAAGCGGAAGTAGGCTGCTGGGCACTTTTTAAACGTTAATTTTTGCACAGATAAAGGGGTTTTTTAAAAAATTAGTAACATGTTAAACTTTTTCGCTAAATGCTCTAACTAATGAGCATTACTTCTCTATATGTGATAGATCCACTTTAACCATTTGTGTACCTCCGATTGCAAGGCATAAGCAATGATATACAAATTCATCAATACAGCATTGCACATGCACCTGCTTGGTAGGCAGAACTAAAAAGAGAAGGGGGTAGAGACTGAGATCCTTCCACTTCATTGCATCTGCTTCAAGTAAGGCAAGGACTGGAGTAAAATTAAGCCGGGCGATATCTTTTGACCTGCTGTATTCTTCTGTGTCAATAGGGGCCCCGAATCTGTGAGCTTATTCGGTTGCAATACCCAAACCCTTTATCCAGGCACTTTCTTGAACTGTATTGCTTGAACTTCTTGTTTCAACATGCTCCTATGATTCTAACCATCCTCCTTTTCTCTGTTACGAATCCCCACTGAGTGGACAGACCTCCAAGGGACCCCTCATCAAGCCCTAATCCCCATAGGGCCTTGGTAGCAGCTGCCCACACTCACTATTCAGCTACAGACACATCTTCACCTTTCTAATGTGAGATGTGGATGTCGCCGTCATGCTAACCAAAGAGAGTGGTGGGGAAGGAGAGAAAGATATAGGCGTAGAGTGAAAAGGAAAAAGAAAGTTGGCAGAGGTATAATGAATACAATACTTAGAAGGGGCATCATGACACACATACTGGGCCTTCATGGCTTCTGACTGACTAAGTAGATAGCGGGAAGAGACGGAGACCACATAGTTATGCAATGCCATGGCGATGTCAGACAACAGACACCTCTACACAGAAAATGTTTTATAGTTAGAACATAATCCACGATTGCTATATTGATGAATTTGTATAGCATTGCTTATGCATTACAATTGAAGGTACACAAAGGGTTAATGCGGCCAATAACCTGGATGCTGCGGGGTTGAGTTGAAGCGCTTTTGAAAGAGGCGACATGAGAATCTCGCGCTTATATGAAGGGTGAGATTCTCATGTTGCCCTTTTCATCAAGGTGACATGCTTAATGCAGCTTCTAGCCGTGCACTATTTTAAAAGTGAACCCCCAAAAAAGTGAGGACTAGACCATGTGGGAAGAGAAGTCCAGACTCAGGTTTTGCCTGAGGGCCCAGTAGGTTCTGATAGCTCTCCACCACTCCTCACATGTAATAATTTCTTAAAACACTTTATTTAACACACATGATAGTCAAAAAAAACAAAAATGGTTCATATCCTTTGAAATATTATGTACTCATGGATAGCAGTTTTAAGCAGTCATAAGATTGCTTGGTAAAAACAGGATAAAACCATAAACAGATTATTATTTCACAGAAACTCTTATCTTGTTTTGACACACATTACCCTTATGACTTATTAGGAGCTTATTAGGAGCTTGTATAAACAAATAGAGGGTAGAAAGTCAGGTGTATAACATTTGGGAGAAGGGGTATTTTACTGCATGGGAGTACCTGGAGTTGCCAAGGGCCTCCAGTCTCAGGGGGCCTTATCTTGGATTCCCAACAATCCCAGTTTTAAAGGAAGCAACCGATTTAAATCTGTGTTTAGATGGCCAGAGAGGAGTGATGATATATTGGGTGCACAACATATAGACAGAGGCGTGCACAGAAATTTTTCGGGGGGGGGGCAAAGCCATAATATGACCCGCAGGCCAGCCCACCCCAGCCCCAATATTTACATAGGGGTGTGTTCCCCCTTGCCCATTTCACCTCTGGATGCCCATGATGGCTGCTTTCCCTACAAATAAGAAGGAAAGAAAAGGAAGGTTATCATAAAATTAATGGGCACCTCCATTCACAGTTCTACCCGGGGTCTCAGAGGTTTTTAAGACTGAAATTTAAGAGATACGTTTAAGAAATAATTTTTTACAAACGCTGGTTGGAGTAGATGATATTTAAAAGTGTATGAACTTTATTTATTGTTAACTAAGATTATAACTAGGAGGATATCAGCAGTCCTCAATGACCAAATGCCCAAATAGGAATTAGTTTGGATATTAGGGACTACTTCTAAATATGCAACATGCCATCTGATCTTTACTGATCCTGGGTTCAAATCCCACCAAGGACAACATCTGCAATGAGTTTGTATGTTCTCACTGTGTTTGCGTGGGTTTCCTCCGGGTACTCCGGTTTCCTCCCACACTCCAAAAACATACTGATAGGTGAATTTAGATTGTGAGCCCCAATGGGGACAGGAACCAATATGAGTGTAAAGCGCTGCGGAATCTGTGTGCGCTATATAAATAAAGGATTATTATTATTATTATTATTATCTTTCTGTTCAAAACTGCCATCACCCACTATGAAGCAGGCACCCCACTCCCACTTCTACCCTCCACTGCTCCTTCAGCTGTATGCATTGGACTGTGCTTATTTCTAATACTGGTCTGTGGATGCAAAAAATAATACAATTGATTAGAAAAAAGTGAGGTAAAAACCCACCTTTCAATATTTTTTAAAGATCATATTAATTTTTTGGTTAGCATTTGAGGAAAATGCAGGGAAATAGGCATTGCTATAATCAGTTTCCTTGTGCATGGTACCTGGGAGGTATATATATTCAGGGCTTGCTGGCATTTTCGTTTTAGCGCCAGCTGAGTGTGGATGCTAGAATGCACTAAAGCAATCATACGCTCTACAGCAATAATGAGAATAGCAAAACATGTTACCAGGAATTATACATTTAGATTGTCTCTCATTTTCAAGTATGTCCTGGGGTATAGATGTTATTATTAACCAATTTAATGGTACTCATTTTCTCTACCTTAGAAGAATGAGACTGAGTTGACCCTGCTTGGACTAGAACCTGCAATCCTGAGGTTGAACAGAGTCTATAGCTGGTGTATTAATCAACTGAGCTATCTCACCTTGATGTGTATGTGCTTGAGAAAGGAGCCAATATTCCACAACAGAAGTTAGCTATTCTAGTGGATTTATTCAATTTCTACAATTATTCCACCAGAAGCATAACTAGAACCCCTTGCGCCTTGGTTCTAAATATGAGTCTGGGTGCCCCACCCCTACACATGGTCTGGAAAAAGTATGAATAATGATACAGCACAGAACTTATTTAAAGTACTAAAGTAACTTTGAATAACCTCTCTGGTGCTTGAGGTCTTACGAACAAAAGGGAAGGGGCTCACTGATGCTATTCTTATCTAAGTGGCTGGCAGCGGCTGCATGTGATGATGTCACTGGCTGCCAGGCAAGATAGGAAACTAGCCATTTGCCTTTGATATATGCTTTGAGTCTTTAGAGAACCAAATGTTTGTATGCACATGCAAGCAGATTTTATTTTATGTGACAACTAGTGTAAAAGACCGTGTACACGGCCCAGCATTCCGTGCGTTAGGGCAGTCTCTACTGTGCATGACTGCATCGGACAAACATATATCTGGCCTTTTATATTATAGGATGAGGAATTAGATGGGGATTTTAACCCCCTGAATGCTAGAGAGGTCTCCATTTCACTGCTTTGCAATGCTTTTGAGACCTCTCTAGAATTCATTGGGTAAAAAGACTAATTTAAAGCATGTTTGGCAATGTTTATTTTGTCCCCTACAATGCAGATGGCTTGCTCTAATTCTTCTTAATACGTCCACTTACTTAATGCCAGCTAAATAATTTAGTAGCAAAGAATATTAACCGCTTGGATGCTAGAGACAATGCGCTGGAAACATCTTTAGCTTCCAACATGTTAAGCAAACTCAGCCAAGCTGGAGACTCCATTTTAAGTACAAATAAATAAAAAAAAAACAAAGAAAAAAGAAAAAAATCCCTCACAAATGTATTTTCTCACAGCATGGATCAAGAGCAAAAGTAATGCTGGAGGTGCAGCCCGCCAGAAGGACAGTTATTTAAGTGCAGTGTTCAAAGTGAGAATATTAAAGGAGACACTTAGAGAGACAGACAGATCAGAAGAGAGTGATAAATAGGGGGAGATGGAGCAAGAGTGTTAGCAGGACACAGAGGGGGAAGGCAGATGAAGAGGAAGTGAAAGAATGCGGCACACAAAAATGTCCACATCTGTGAACATGTCCTAGATAATAGTAACAGAACACAGAGATTTATGGAATGTTTACAAACTTAAAAATCTGCAGAGGCCATGAAGTGAAGGGAGTGGGGTGCATGGAAACTAACTGGTTTGCAGCACAGATAGGCAACAAGTGGCTCTCCAGCTGTTGTTGGACATGATCTCTAGGACGGACGGAAGATATTATCTCCTGAACAATGGCACAAGGACAACATTTGTAGGGGTGATTAGGATTTTCTGGCCATAGTAGGATAAATAGGAGGTTATTATTATGAGTTGGTCCTACTCCTTTAAGAGAGTTTTCTCACACAAAACTGATAAGGAAGTATTTTGCTGTATGTGTATTCCAACCTTTCATCCACTTTCGGCTGTGCAGACTTGTTCCTGTTTTGCCTGAGAATTAAAGGTGTAGATACAGAAATGACATACAGGCAACTGCAGATGCCAGAGGGGTACACAACGCCTTGCAAAGCAATGTGTTGCATACCCCTGTGATTCTCAAATGGTTAAGAGCCATTTATTCCTTTCAGATCTCCTTATCTTACACACCTGGAATATAGCAGTTATGAGAAGCTTGGAGTGCACAATGGTCATTAATTATTTAATTTTCTATAATGACAATCTATTCTTGGAAAAAGCTATGGGCAGTACCTAACATATTCGATAGGAAAGATACAAAAGCCTCATAGCTTACCTTAACTTGTACTGTGTGTTAACCATTTGAATGTGAGAAATATCTCCAATGCACTAATAAGTTGTCACACCATCATTACTTTATTTATAAGTAAGTTGACCAAATATTCTTATAAATGCAGGATTTTTGTGAACAACTCTGCATGTTTACTCTAATTCCTCTCCAGTCATGCAGAATAAAATGATTATAATTCTCCTCATCTCCTGCATTTAAGTGGATATCTGGGGGAAGATGAACTATGGCGTGATAAAAAGATGATAACGCGGAGATGACTTCTCCAGTGATATTACATCTCCAATTTCAATGTTATTCTATGCAGTGGTATATTTAGGTTTTGTACTGCTCTAGGCCTGACTAAACTCACGCACCCCCTACATTTTCCCCATCCCTTCCTGTCCAAACCACACCTCCCCCTGTTTAGAAGCCACTCCTTCCTCTTTAGGCTCCACCTTTTTAGAGAGAAACCTAGATGAGGAGAGCCAGAGATGGGTGAGAATGAGAGAAATTGCATAAGAGAACTAGCTTGGGTAGAGTTTAAGACCTGTAATAGGAAGAGGAAGGGCCTAGTTGTAGGTGTGTGTGTGTGTGTTAAGTCCCTCTGCTATACAAAGTAATTAATATATATATATTAACCCCATATGACACTGATTTACTGATAACCACATGGAGCACCCCATAAGGGGTAAGAAACAAACTGGGTGATTTCCTTGTAATCCTTTGTATCTTTGCACTTTTTCATTTAGTATAAATCTTAATAGGCACATATTAGGATGTCTCTTATAATACCAAAGAGTAGAAAACATTGCAAAGAATCGTCTGTTTAGTAAATTAAACATAATGGCAATAGTAAAAATATAAAAATCATTTAATGTATTCTGCTTTACATAGATAAAATAAGATGATACTTGGTATAGACTAGACCATGTGGGATGCACAACAGAATGAACTTTGTTTTTTTAGAAAACTACTTGGTTCTTGGAGTTAAAGGGAGAATTCTGGAAAGCAGAATGGAAAACTTGGAGCAGGTCCTCTTGGCTGATAAGACTGGCAACCTCACCCTGGTCTGGACCCTGGGGTTCTGTTCTGCCGGTTCCTCCTGCAGTTGATCATCTATGAACTTGTTCTCGTCTTGACAGGAGCTCCTGTTAGCCCACAATAATTTAAGAGGGACAATTAGCTTGGGTGACCCTAAAACTACGTGTGTCGGGTGCTTAAATTAAACAGTGTTCCATGAATTGGGAGTGACAGAGGGGCAGGTGATGGAATCCTGTGCTGGTGACAAAAAGAAGGTGAGAGGATGTCCAGTGGACACTAGAGTAACCTAGTGCAGACAGCCCAAAGGGGCGCTAGGGGGGTGTAGGGCTGATAAGGAGGGAGGAGGTGGCTCAGCACGGCTTTGATCACTGTCACAGGCTCGCCGTTCCTTATGCTTCTGGTGACTCTGGCAGGCTGATTGCACACTTTTTTTTACCTTGATGATCGGGTCATTGGGATGTGCTGTGTGTGAGCTCTTCTTACTTACAGTTAGTGATCTCCTCTCTCAGCAGTGTGACATAACCCCTCCCTCCCACACATGCGAATGTGTCAAGACAACAGGAAGAGTCCTGGCACATGCTCCATAAGCGATTTGAATGGTTTGTGTTCGGGGTATGCCTCCGGTAATGGTTGTCCAGCTTTTTTTTTTTTTCGTGAAAGTGTTTTACCAGGAAGGATTCATTGAGATTATCTCTCATTTTCAAGCATGTGCTGGACTAATTTTTACCTACCTCAGAGAGGTGAAAGACTGAGCTGACCTTGCCAGGACTAGAACCTGCAACCTCACGGTCTGAACAGATACTACAGCTGGTGCATTGACCAAACGAGCCATCTCTCCGGCTAACCAACTGAGCCATGGCAGCCGGGCAGGCATCCGAGCGGGCTGGTGGAGGCGGCTTTTCATGCCGCCCCCTGTAAAGTGCTGCCCTAGGCCTAGGCCAAGATACAGCGCTGATTCTATGAAGCCAATGCACTAACAGTGTTGTCAACTCCTCTCCTCAGGACCCACTAACAGGCCAGGATTTGATGATTTCCTTGTTAGAGCACAGGTGACTTAATCAATGTGAATGAGCCTCTGATCACCACACCTGTGCTCTAGCAGAGAAATCCTGGTCTGTTAGTCCTGAGAAGCAGAGAAGTCCTGGTCTGTTAGTGGGTACTGAGGACAGGAGTTGAAAAATGTTGCTTGACTAACAGTTCTCCAACTTTGGACATCTTAGAGTATAGTCTCCATAGAATAACATAGGAGGCAAATATAGTTAAGTTGATACCTTTATTGGCTAACTAGGCAGATTTAGGATCAAGACCTCTTAGATCTCTCCCTCAGGCATGTTATACAGATAAATATGAAAACATCTTTCTTAAATACAAGTATACACTGCATTGTTTAGAATACAAATCAGATAAGATCAGCTATGTTAAAATAACATAGGAACTGGAGACATATTATTGGAGAAGTTATCTCCACTTTATCACCTCTTTATCACACCTTAGTGTATAACCCCCCAGGTCACCTAATTTATATGCATGGGAACTCTCGGGGTTTTGACCCAAATTTCGGGGGTCTCAGAGTGAAGATCCAAATTCCCAGGGTGAGAGAGCCCAGCGTTAACTATTATCTCATCGGTGCTAATTAACAGCTTATTTAGTACCTAAATTGGCGCCATTTCTATCAGAAAGACAGAGGGAGATACCCTGAGTCACTTATTTATGTTCAAGCAGTAAAAACTCTTAAGTTATACCATGGTAAAGGTCCCTTGAGGACCGATAAGAACACCGCCTGGTTAGAGCAAGCAGGGATATATCACCTGAAATCTACATTCTGGGAAGTTTAAGGCTTAAAATTTCAATGATATCAGTGTTGGCTCATTTTGAAAATTCCTAGGTATGCTTATTTATAAGCTCTTACTTGTTATCAAGCTACTGTCATTTAGTGTATTGTAAATGATAATAGCATCACAATTGTGAAATGTACAAATTATATAAGGCTTCTTCCCTTGCTGATCTGTACCACTGGAACTTCCTACCACCAAGCATTTACCAAGCCTCAACAACTTTACATCCAAGTTAAAACAGCACATTTTAAATGTATCACTACCATTATAAGTAACCCTTATCAGATTTGTCATAAATTGAACTTCCTCCTCTACCTGATTGTAGCTGTATGTCACCCATCATATACTTAGATTGTAAGCTTTATGGGGCAGGAACCTCCTGTCCTAACCTATGCTCACCAATTGTTCTCCTTATGATAATTGTCTGTATAACCACTTAACTGCTGCACTTATTATATCCACTCTATACAACATGTATAATGTAAAGTGCAAAGTACACCTGTTGGTGCCATATAAATAAATATATACACACATACATACATATCAGGGGTGGGTGAAGAATAATGGGAGTCTTAAGCGGAACTACTAACTTAGTTAAGATGGCCCTGCAATTATTAGGCAGATGGCGACTAGCTTAATAATAGTTATCTTACCTCTAATAACTACACAATGCTACAGAAACCCTTAATCTTCTGAGACAAGAAGCCAGGCATCAGCGCAGACATCTTGTTTGTGCGAAGTCAGTCCCAGGCTCCCTTCAGAAGCATTGCACTGGCCCGAACGGCACCAGAAGGGACTGACAGCACAGACGTGCAGACTGCACTAACCTGGCCTTCAGTCTCGGAAGATTAAGGAGAGTTTTTAGAGTAAGATAACTATTATTAAGCTAGTCACCATTACAGGTCGTTTTTAACTAAGTTGGTAGTTCCGCTTTTATTTGGCAGCAGTTATTAGGCCTCATGTTTCCCACCCTGGCTTACATCATTCTTCTGCTCTGCTTGCATATTATTTGAGTTCACTGAGCATTGTATAGCTTGCCTTCTCCAGAATAAGCTATCTACATCAACATATGACTGAAGGTCACATCACAGTTTTTATATAACAAGCTTTTGTTTTATTTGTTTTCAGTCCACTGCCTATTGTCAGATCAACAGCCATTCCTACCTCCAGCAGCTTAGCTAGAGGTAAAGCGGTCTGTATATGGAGGTGGGGGCTTGGTGCTGTCTCAGGCAACAGGAAACTTTGGAAGGCAGGGAAGCTGCCGAATTGGTAGTTTGCTGTATGTGAGGATGAAACAGTAGAGATGCTGTTCTGTTGGGCAGGCAGGCATATTCAAATTGTAAGACCTTAACTGGTTATAACCAGAAAATGGCACTTCACATCTTTGGGATGTTTTAACAGAGAACTCTCACTTACTAAAAATAATGTCCACTTACCTTATTATGGCCAAAAAAATCCTAATAGCCTCTATGAATTTTGCCTTTGTGCCTTCAATCAGTCCTGGATGTCATATCCATGGAATTGAACCTGGAAGTTGATAGCAGGACCACTGCTCACTGCAAATGTAGGGTTGCCACCTTTTCTTCAAAAAAATACCGGCCATGGCATTCCCTCCATAGACTTAACATTGGAAAGAAGAAAAATTTTTTACCGGCCTACCGATAAAATACCGGCTGGATGGCAACCCTGCGCAAATGATAATCTTAAACATTTAAAGGAATAGTAATACTTTATTATTACTATCCCCCATATTGTAGATATTTGACAAATAATTTAATACCGCCCAGGTTCATCTCTCAAACCTTTATGGTTTGAGAGATGAGCCTAGGGGCTATTAAATTATTTTACAAATATCTACAATATGGGGGATGGTAATAATAAAGTATTACTATCCCTTTAAGGACCAAAGGCATTTCCCTCCCCTCTGGTCCTTAAAGAATAAAGCAGGCTTGGGCACCCGGCCTCCTTCAGCTTCAAAATCTGCCAGCAACTGTCAAGTCTGCCTCCATGGACATGGCAGGCACAATTCATAGTGAACCATTAGGATTTCCTATAGCAAGGCAAGTAGGTGGGGGTTATTATTACGAGTTGTTAGTTCTTGATATAATCAGCACTTACTGAGCCAGTGCAAATCTGTGAGATGACTTTCCAGGAAACACAAATCATATGTGGTTCTCTGGAAAAAAAATGAGACAGCTACATAGAACTACAATGTACACTATGTTGTATGTTGTGCACACCAAATAGCTACATTACATAAATAAGAGACTCCTGAGTTTATTGTCTACTCTTCTTCATCACTACTAACTCCAAATACATGTGTACTGATAATATGAATGCTTTGAATGCCAGAGGGGTATGCAATGCTTTCCAAACCACAGAGCAGTCTAGCACCAAAAGAGTTGATTAGCTCCCTTTGTCTTCTATTTAAGGAGAGACATTTCCCCTTTCTCTGTCATTTACCCCATATGGACTCCTTCATTCTTACTGCCAGTTCTGTGATATACTGATGGAGTTATCACCTAACTATCACAAATAAACATTCTGTTCCTCTATCATCTCTCTTGGCTATATGGTGTATGCTAGCCTCACAAAGCATTCCGTTTGTGGTAGGATAAAATCCTTTTTTTCTAGGGTTGATCTTGGGTGATGGCCCAAACACCTAAAATGGATAAGGAATTGCAGAATCAATAGAGTAGATGATACCCAATATACAGTTTGCAATTTTGAGAATCATTTAAAATATATTAATGAGCAACCTGCAATTTCATCGTATAAAACAGCATGTAGGGGACTGTGCATATGATGTGTTTTATCTTGCAGGGACTTGAAATGAGCTGTAGGTCCCTCTGGCAACTATTTTTATTAAAGCTTTGAACAATGGTTAGCTTTTATCTGGAGTGCAATACACAGGTGTGGATTTAACACTTGGTAAAAGGAACATTCTGGCTTGCAATTAACCTTTTGAGTGCCAGAGAGGTAGCCAATATGTTGGCTCTTCTGGCACTCAATAAATGGCACTGAAAGTCCAATCTAGCAAACTCAGAGACATCAGGCACCTTGGAAAGCTTATGTGCATGAGTACTAAATAACAATAGTGACAGCTATACTACTATCCATTCTTTCTTTATATCAAACTATTCAATTAGGGTGACAAACGTCTATATATGTGGTAAGAAAGGCACTCTACGTCTTTTAATAAAATACCAGCAACCCTACTTAAAGCGCCTACTATCCTAAAAGATAAGGTGTGTACTAATCTAGGAAATGTTGAAAACAAAAAAGGTAGAAAATAAGGAGAGCGCTGGAATATATAACCAATATATAATATGCTAATGAGTATGTATACTGTGCACATGCACCGAAACAATGTCCAATGCCCCTATCCACTCAAACACACTAATATCCCATGAGACAATAAGGTACAAGATAACACAAAATATGTCAAGATATAATTTTACTCTCATAAAAACATATACATATGAAATGAAAGTACAATAAAAACCCAATGTTGGCTAAATCTGCTGTAATATAGCTAGGAAAAGGTGATGCTACGAACTGTAAAGAGTCCTCCTATATTAGTCTCTTAAAAGTTCCATATTAGTAGATAAAGATAACCTCTTCCGTCAATGTGAGAGTAAGAACTGGGTTACCTCTCTCGTCTGTTGTCCTCAATCATCTCCTATGGGATGACAATAGAAGGTAGCTTTGTAGCTTGTAGCTTCGAAAGGCAATCTGTAGAACTGAGCAAAACCTTCCAATGCACAGCCTGATAGTAAGTACCTGTCACTATGATGTTACAGACAGCGGGCAGAGATATAGATGTAAATTCTCTCTTTGGACAGTGTAGTCCTAAGCGGGCAGAGGTGTTCTTAAACAGTAATACTGCGCTGATTTCAGTGATCTTCAAGAGGATACAATTTATAGCCCTAGTACTACTCCAAATATATGTCCTTATTACAAGGACTAAATGGCAGCTATTGCTGGATGGTTAATTATAGGGATATACAACCAATATAAATATACCTAAATTTTCTCTCCAATGCGTTTCGTATTGAAACAATACGTCATCAGGGAGTGTTTACAATGATACCTTCAATTCAATGGCTATTTAAACTCCCTATACTAATGGGATGGACCAATGGCTTGCCGATTGTATAGGTTCTCAGATGTCAACTGCTTGCCATGAGACATTAACCCTTAGTATACCTGATAATATTTGTAAACTTTAAGTATACATAGAAATATAATCATGTATTTCAATGATGAACATTTGATGATTCAAACTCGAAATATTAATGTAAAATACTATTTTATTTTACCACTTTCCCACCATAAAGCCAGTATGGTGAACAGCAGGCCTAACATGTGCCCATCCTGCTATCCATACTAGCAGATGTCCACTGGTATAGGCCGAAAATAGATGCTAAGGAGAGAAAAAATTGGCAACTCCCAGAAGATGAGAAGGTTGTTTAATGACAGAAAAAAGGACAGCCAGGATTCAAAGTTGATAAGAAAATTTGAAGTTGTACATGTGGCGTTCCTGTAATGATACAGCAGCAAAGAGATGGACTGTATGTGACTCAAAAGAGGAAAATTAGAGTGAGCTATGGGCAGTAAGATGTTTGTAACAGTAGTGTTTAAAGGGATAGTAATACTTCGTTCTATCTTTATTTTATTTTGTAGGCATTAAAAAAACATGAAGAATACTATAAGTCTTATCTCTCAAACCTTTATGGTTTGAGATATATTCACAAGCAATGTTCCCCCTCCCGCCCCTTTTACCTAGTGTAAGCCATCTCTTCTCAGGTGTGGAATCTGGTTGTAAGACCAGACAGATAACAGCAGGGGACAATCTTCTTCCTGTGTTAACAATGAAAGCCCTGCCCCCCTTGACAAGTTTTCCAGGTTTTTCCCTTATCTTAATTGAAGATTGTCCCTCTCTGCAGTCTACCTGTGCACCTCCCTTCTGATCTGGCTGAACAGTGTTACATTAGTAAAAGGGGCAGGAGGGGGATACTTTGTCATTGAATTACTCTTGAACTACAACTCTGACAGAAATGAAATAACACTCTCCAAAGTCCAAATACTATGATGATTAATTAGAGCTACTTTTATTATGAAACATTACTATCCCTTTAACACTTACATAGTTAAACCTCTCCCATATAAAAATCATGAATCGAATCTCACTGCAGACATTATCAAATCCTTGTGTTTCTACAGTATATCTTATGAGTGCTTGATTCTCTTTCTGATAAGAGTTTAGCACCATTTGCAATGCATCAGCTATTCATCTATCTGCTGTTTATAGCTTTCTCGCATAGCTGTCAGGCCACATGGATACTGAGGTGCTACACTTGGAGAAACCTTAGAGTAGAACCTAGAGTGAGTGTGTGTGTGTGTGTGTGTGGTGTTAGCTACAGGATTTCTAGTACTCCTGTGTTTGAAGTTATCTGAAATATTTCCTATCCATTTATGTATGACTCTGTGTGTAGTGTTTCCCATAGGACAGTAGGCAACATGTTTGTTATAGTTTTTACCTTGCACAGTGACCTCAGAGAAGATTTCTAGGTCATTGCTCTCTTCACTGTTACCAATCACTTCAGCACTCCTGGCTTCACTGGTTTTTACACTGATGCACATGAATGATTTCTGGGAACAATGTCTAAATTATATTTATTGCATAATTATAAATGAGATAAAATCACCTTTCCTAACTGTGCACTCGCAAGGTGAAAATTATGTAATTTATCATTAGCTTGATAATGCTGTTTTACAGACTATATATCATAATGGACCTATTTAATTTCACTGAAGTGCCTTCTGCCAGGGAGAGCACAATATAGCTGTTATACTAAGTAAAGGATATGCAGCCTTTGGCTCAACACCTGTTAGATACTACAACTCCCATCATCCCCAACCAGTCAGCCATTGTGGTCCCCAACAACCTGAGAGCAAAACGTTGCATATACCTGGGTTAACCTGAAGCTTTCATGGCACTCTAATTGAGGTCACTGCCTTCAAATGTAAAATAAGGAGTTGCAGTAAACTACAAGCCTGAAAAAAATGTTCCTTGTTTAACGCTATATACCAATTAAGGGCAGAGGAAAATTACATAAAATGTGTTAATTTCTTGTGCATGCTAAAAGGGAGGTGATCGATGCCTGCTCACATTAAAACCTTAATGCTGGAGGAGTGTGTGCGATCATATGCTAAAGCACATACCTGGAAAAGCAGACACGTGAGTAATAAGACAATATCCAAGTGCAGAAATGAGCTGGGCCACTGGATTCCCTCCAACATCTGTCAGGCAAGGTGTGTTGAGAATCAGACCTCACCATTGGTACTAACAATTACATAATTTATGGTGAGAGGCCAAGACAATGATCCTTTGCCTATGATGTTGATGAAACTTGTCTACACAATGTAATTTTTAAAGGTCTGAAGCAATGGTTTGTACTTTTAAAATTCAAAAATGTTTTAAGTGGCATTTTGAAAATGCGAAATTGTTAATTGTATCATATAGTCATTACAGCAAATCATTTATATTGACCAAATATTAAATCATATTGTAGAACAAGATACACCCATTACGCTTGTAAATAACAAATATAATCAATGAACAAGTTCATATGTGATTACAGATAAATAACACAATTGTTACCTAAATGTGAGTTGTATAAGTGGTGAAATTTCCTCTTTGCAGAAAAGACAACCAAATTGAGATTACAAATCTTTCAGAGGGACGAGTGTTTCTGCAAACTATTATCCAATCTTTGAAAAATATCTTGAATATCTGTTCTCCTCGGACCTTAGTGCTTACCACATTAAGTTACAACAGATATCATCTGACTAAATACACATGACTTTGAATATGAAATACTCTCATTATTTCTCCTTTGGATATCCAAATATGGGACTGGTGAGTTTCGCTCTAGTAACATGAGAATTGCATGCTTTTGTGCAATTAAAGGAGAGATTTATGCTTAATGCATAAGGAGATGCAGAGTATGTCTAAATTCCTCAGGCTTTCTCCAGGCCAGGACCCTATCTGACTTTAGTGCATCCAGGGGAGTTTTAGAAATGTTTGAGACCCCTGGTGAAACTGCTAATGGAGGCTCCAAAATAGGAATACATATATGATCCCTTTAAGTTTCATTGTTGCCGTAGGACCATTAATATTTGAGGGAAACGGCTACAGACTCTGTCTTTATTGATCATATAATTAAACTGTTGCTTTGCAGAACATTTTGAACCTCTGAAAACTGAAGGTGAGGCCCACTGAAACAGAATAGACACATGGTATGTCCATGCATTAAAATCACCACACAGAGTGTTCCATTTTTAGCTAAACTTGTCTATAATTCAGCATATTGTACAAATTTGACAAAATGACTAAAGGTATACTTTGCAGTCTGCCCTTGACATATTTTTCTCTCTGTTGATTTGGGTTATTGTAGGTGAAGTTGCACTTGTATTACTTAATTGTGTTTTTTGTAGCTTGGGTCTAAAAAATAACCATATGAATTACATGTTCTGAATGGGGATATAAACAGGAGAAAGTGTGCATCATTATACACAGTGAAATGTTTTTGTTTAAGCTGCATGTTTCAACAGTGATTCATAACCTTAGCATGCAGCGTAGCATGTTAATGCTCCTGCAACAATGAAAGTACCATGCAACAGTTGGAAACCATAGCACTCACTTAGTACATGTCTTGAAGAGCACAAGGGAAGTATTTTTGGTTGTGGGGGCAAACAAATCAAACCATCCCTGACACCTCAGCTTTTACAACTAATGTCCTACTTTGTTTATTTCTTAATTTAGTTTTAACTTTTCATTTTATTTCTTACAATATTGATATGATACATATAGGTTATAGAATAAGTAATTATATTTTTAACAGTTGTTCAACTGCCTAGAGGTTAGAGAATGATGGGAAGTTCAACATCCAACTGAGACCTCAGATTGTCGACTCCTAGATTAAAGGAAACATTGAATGAGTTATAAAGTTGCTAGGGCCATGCCTCTGCTGGCCAACCTCTTTTCACTGCCTGTGATAGGTTATTACAGGAAGTTACCCACATACATTTTTTTCTTTCCTTCCATTATTGTTCCATGACTGGGTGCAAACTGCTTTATACCGAGGTGCATGACGTAATGTGAACCTGAGCCAACAATTACCTTATAGTACTTCTACCACAATTTACTAATAGGATTACTTTTGGTAATGGTTGTTGCTAGGCTCTCAAAAGAACAGGATCTTTTCTCCAAAATGTCTGGTGCTTAGACAAACCTAATGCATTATTAGTGTACTTTTCAGGACAATTTCAACATTGCATTAAAGGAGAACCAACACGTATTAAAAATCACATCTCTAACTTTTACCTTACTGTGGGTATTGGGCCATTTGAATTTTGTCCTTTTGTCTTTGTTAAGCTAATATCTTCAGTCATTCCTGTATGTCATATCTATGAAAGAGGACAGGAGAGTTGCTATCAGGAACATAGGACCTCAAACTCTGCTCATTACACATCATAATCTTAACCCTTTAAGGACCAGAAGGGTGTGCAATGCACTAAAGGGTTTGGCAGACTCGTGAACTCTGTTTGCTTCAGTTTGAAAAATCTTCCAGTAACTGTCATATCTGCCTCCATGTACATGACATCCAGTACTGATTCAAGAGGTTTTCTCTGCCCTCCAATATAGGTTACTGGTAACTTTGTTAAGTGACCGCCCCTTTAAGTAGGCAGGAACAAATCCTGAAGAGAATTCTGGGTGGAACCTACCTCCTCTCCTTAGCTGCATCTAGCCTCTTCCTCTGCAGAAAGATTTGTTCCTTGATGAAGATACAAGGCAAGAGAACAGTTCTGCTATAATTTTAGCTTATTTTTTGTTTTCTGTTAGATATGGAATACCACCATTAGATGGATTACCATTAGTGATGAGCGAGCACCCCAATGCTCGGGTGTTCGGGTGCTCTGACCGAGCACCCCCTGAGGCTCGAGTGCTCGGCCGAGCACCCGAGCCCCATTGAAGTCAATGGGAGGACTCGAGCATTACACCAGGCACCCCCTGCTCTGATGAGGGGAGGGTGCCTGGTCCATAGGAAAAGGGCAGAAAAGGATGGAAACACTACAGAAATGGTTCAGGGACAGCATAGGGAGGATGTCTGGATGCATCTTGGACTCCAACGTCGCTGCTGGGAACGATCTTTCGCCCGTAGTACGCCATTTTTACAGACTGACCGTAAAACACACAAAAAGGCAGATAAAAACGACTTTAGGCGAAAAATTGTTACCAAACAGTATTTGCTGTATATTTACTTGTATATCATCTGCAAATTCTCCCAAAAATTTCCTCGATTTTTCTGAACTGAGGCCATGATTAAGAGGGAAACGTGCGCAGAGGCAAATTCTCCCAAAAATTTCCTTGATTTTCAGAACTGAGGCCATGATTAAGAGGGAAACGTGCGCAGAGGCAAATTCTCCCAAAAATTTCCTTGATTTTCAGAACTGAGGCCATGATTAAGAGGGAAACGTGCGCAGAGGCAAATTCTCCCAAAAATTTCCTTGATTTTCAGAACTGAGGCCATGATTAAGAGGGAAACGTGCACAGAGGCAAATTCTCCCAAAAATGTCCTTGATTTTCAGAACTGAGGCCATGATTAAGAGGGAAACGTGCACAGAGGCAAATTCTCCCAAAAATTTCCTTGATTTTATTGAACTGAGGCCATGATTAAGAGGGAAACGTGCGCTGAGCTGACCATCTAAAACATTATGGGTGAGGGTCTGCTGCAGAGCTGACCATCCTAAACATTATATGCGAAGGCCCACTAGTGAGCTGACGCTATAAAACATTATATGAGAGGGCCCGCTAGAGAGCTGACCCAATAAAACATTATATGAGAAGGCCCGCTGGTGAGCTGACCTATATAAAAATTGTCAAACAGGGCCCGCTGGTGAGCTGGCCCTATATAAAAATTATATCACAGGGCCCGCTGGTTAGCTGGCCCTATATAAAAATTATAGCACAGGGCATATGGAAGAGGAGGAGGAGGATGAGAAGATTAAGAGTCAACCATATACCCGTTTTTTGGGTGGAAGGGGTGAATGGGAATACAGAGTATTCCCATCATTGTAAATAACATATATAAAGTGAGTTTATGTTCCCCCGGGGCTTTCCTCCAGTGGAGTGGAGAAGTCAGGGGAAATCCAGGCCTTGTTCATTTTTATAAGTGTCAACCTATCAGCATTGTCGGTGGAAAGGCGGATACGCTTATCTGTTATGATGCCACCAGCAGCACTAAATACCCGCTCAGACAGAACGCTGGCGGCAGGGCAGGCCAGCACCTCCAAGGCGTAGAGTGCCAGTTCATACCACGTGTCCAGCTTGGACACCCAGTAGTTGTAAGGCACAGAGGGATCATTGAGGACGCTGACACGGTCTGCTACGTACTCCTTCACCATCTTCCAAAACTTTTCCCTCCTTGTGACACTAGGCTGCGCATCAGGGTGAGGGTGCTGGCGGGGTGTCATGAAGGTGTCCCACGCCTTGGAGAGTGTTGCCTTGCCTTTGTCGGAACTGCTGTGTGCTCCCCTTTTCTCCCCTTCTCGGTTGGCCAAGGTAGCACGTACTCTGCCGCCAGCGTTGTCAGATGGAAAATTTTGGAGCAATTTTTCGACAAGAACCTTCTGGTATTGCACCATTTTGCTTGTCCTCTCCACCGGAGGAATGAGAGATGAGAAATTCTCTTTGTAGCGGGGGTCCAGAAGGGTGAACACCCAGTAATCCGTGTTGTTTAAAATGCGTATAACGCGTGGGTCATGGGAAAGGCAGCCTAACATAAAGTCAGCCATGTGTGCCAGAGTACCAACAGTCAAGATTTCGCTGTCCTCACCAGGAGGATGACTCTCAATCTCCTCATACTCTTCCTCCTCTTCTGCCCACCCACGCTGAAGAGATGGAACTAAAGTTCCATGGCTACCCTCTGTAGCGGAGGCAACCGTGTCTTCCTCCTCCTCCTCCTCCTCCTCCTCCTCCTCCGCCTCCTCCAATTGTCGCTGAGAAGACGAAGTGAGGGTGCTCTGGCTATCACCTTGTGTAAGCTCTTCCTCCCCCATTTCCACCTCTTCCACATGCAAAGCGTCGGTTTTAATTGTGAGCAGCGAGCGTTTCAGTAGACACAGAAGTGGGATGGTTACACTGATAATAGCGTTATCGCCGCTCACCATCTGTGTCGATTCCTCAAAATTGCGTAAAACCTCGCAGAGGTCTGACATCCATTCCCACTCCTCACTTCTGATTACAGGAAGTTGAACGGAGAGGCGACGACCGTGTAACAGCTGGTACTCCACTACTGCCCTCTGCTGCTCACAAAGCCGGGCCAACATGTGGAAGGTGGAGTTCCAGCGCGTGCTCACGTCACACAGCAGCCGGTGAGCTGGCAATTGTAAGCGCTGCTGCAGCTTCAACAGGCCGGCTGAAGCTGTTGATGACTTACGGAAATGTGCACACACGCGGCGCACCTTGGTCAAGAGATCATGCACATTGGGGTAGGTTTTTAGAAATCGCTGCACCACTAAATTAAATACATGCGCTAGGCATGGTACGTGTGTGAGCTTGCCGAGCTCCAAAGCCGCCACCAAGTTACGCCCATTATCACACACAACCATGCCTGGTTGCAGGTTGAGTGGCGAGAGCCACTGCTCGGTCTGGTGACTAATCCCCTGCAACAGCTCTGAGGCCGTGTGCTGTTTGTCCCCAAGGCAGATCAGCTTCAGCACGGCCTGTTGACGCTTCCCCACTGCAGTGCTACACTGCTTCCAGCTACTGGCTGATGGGGGAGTGGCGCTGCGTGTAGAGAATTCGGAGGTGGAAACGGAGGAGGAGGAGCCAATAACGTAGGTGCTGGTGGAAACCCTGATGGAGGTAGGGCCCGCAATCCTCGGCGTGGGTAGCACCCGTGCCATCCCAGGGTCCGAGTCGCTCCCAGCCTCCACGACATTCACCCAGTGTGCCGTCAGGGAAATGTAGCGTCCCTGGCCACAAGCACTTGTCCATGTGTCAGTCGTTAAGTGGACCTTCCCAGTAACTGCGTTGGTCAGGGCACGGGTGATGTTACGGGACACATGGTGGTGTAATGCGGGGATGGCACACCGGGAAAAGTAGTGGCGGCTGGGGACCGCGTACCGAGGGACAGCTGCTGCCATCAGGCTGCAGAAGGACTCAGTGTCCACAAGCCTAAATGGCAGCATTTCGATGGCCAGTAATTTTGAAAGGTGTGAGGTTAGTGCTATGGCCTGTGGGTGGGTGGCTGGGTACTTTCTCTTGCGCTCAAATGCCTGGGGTAACGACATTTGGACGCTGTGCTGGGACAGGGAAGTGGATGTGGTCGCTGATGGTGCTTCAGATGGTACAGGTGCAGGGCGGGAGGTATGCGGGCCTGCGCCTTCGACAGGCGATTGGCCGGCACCGAAAACAGGGGAAGAGGAGGCAGTGGTGTGGCCTGCAGACACAGATGGGCGATCCAGGCGTTCCTCCCACTTACTACGGTGCTTGGATGCCATGTGTCGGATCATGCTGGTGGTGGTGAGGTTTCTAGTGTTCATGCCTCGGCTCATTCTGGTGTGGCACAGGTTGCAAACTACAATTCTTTTGTCGTCCGCACTTTCCTTAAAAAAACGCCATACCGCGGAACACCTACCCCTTGGCAAGGTAGATTTACGCAAGGGGGTGCTCCGTGGAACATTTGCGGGCCGGTTTGGTGCGGTCCGCCTTCTTTCTGTAGCCACACCACTGCCTCTTCCAGCCTGTTGCGGTGCTGCAGATGGCTCACCCTCAGGACTGCTGACATCGCTCGGCTCTACACCTTCCCAGGTGGGGTCAGTCACCTCATCGTCCACCAAGTCCTCCTCCACTTCCTCACTCTGATCATCCTCCTCAAGTCTTGATCCCACCACATACTCAGTCATTGACAACTGTATAACATTCTCCTCAACAAGGTCTTGAGACGGAAATAGTGGTTGATTTAATGGCAACTGTGTCTCATCATCATCATCATCATCCACTACTTCCTTTGACCTTAAATGCCGTTCACATCTGTCATCTTCTTGTGATTGGGTAGCCTCTAGAGGTTGTGAATCAGGGCACAAGATGTCATGTTCCTCTGCAAGCGTGCTTGGAGAGAGGGTCAAATGAAGGATTGGTGATGAGACGAGCTCCTCACTATATCCCAGTGTGGGATCACTTCTTTGACCAGACCGTGTATGGTGGGAGGAAGGATGATCAGAGTGAGGATTATTTTGACCAGACTCTTGGCTACTGAGAGTGGACTTGGTGGAAGACAGGGTGGTGCTTAACCGACTGGAAGCAGTATCAGCTGTCATCCAACCGACCACCTGTTCGCAGTGGTCGGACCTCGAGAGTGATGTCCTGCGACGCCCTGTAAAATTACACATGAAGCTAGGTATGGTGGATGTCTTTCTTTCTTGTGCTCTGGCACCAGGCACAGTTTCTCCGCGTCCTGACCCGCGCCCTGAACTTTCAGGATCACGTCCACTTCCCCGTCCCTTTTTACCCGCCTTCTTCATCTTACACAGAATATGTGACTTTAATATTTGAGTTTGAAAACTTAACAGTATTTCTTATTATTCTGCAACTGTTCAGAGTACACAGAATAGGCTGCTAAACGGCGGTGATACACACTGAATGGAATATGTGACTTTAATATTTGAGTTTGAAAACTTAACAGTATTTCTTATTATTCTGCAACTGTACAGAGTACACAGAATAGGCTGCTAAACGGCGGTGAAACACACTGAATGGAATATGTGACTTTGATATTTGAGTTTGAAAACTTAACAGTATTTCTTACTATTCTGCAACTCTGCAGAGTACACAGAATAGGCTGCTAAACGGCGGTGATACACACTGAATGGAATATGTGACTTTAATATTTGAGTTTGAAAACTTAACAGTATTTCTTATTATTCTGCAACTGTACAGAGTACACAGAATAGGCTGCTAAACGGCGGTGAAACACACTGAATGGAATATGTGACTTTGATATTTGAGTTTGAAAACTTAACAGTATTTCTTACTATTCTGCAACTCTGCAGAGTACACAGAATAGGCTGCTAAACGGCGGTGATACACACTGAATGGAATATGTGACTTTAATATTTGAGTTTGAAAACTTAACAGTATTTCTTATTATTCTGCAACTGTACAGAGTACACAGAATAGGCTGCTAAACGGCGGTGAAACACACTGAATGGAATATGTGACTTTAATATTTGAGTTTGAAAACTTAACAGTATTTCTTATTATTCTGCAACTGTACAGAGTACACAGAATAGGCTGCTAAACGGCGGTGAAACACACTGAATGGAATATGTGACTTTAATATTTGAGTTTGAAAACTTAACAGTATTTCTTATTATTCTGCAACTGTACAGAGTACACAGAATAGGCTGCTAAACGGCGGTGAAACACACTGAATGGAATATGTGACTTTGATATTTGAGTTTGAAAACTTAACAGTATTTCTTACTATTCTGCAACTCTGCAGAGTACACAGAATAGGCTGCTAAACGGCGGTGAAACACACTGAATGGAATATGTGACTTTAATATTTGAGTTTGAAAACTTAACAGTATTTCTTATTATTCTGCAACTGTACAGAGTACACAGAATAGGCTGCTAAACGGCGGTGAAACACACTGAATGGAATATGTGACTTTAATATTTGAGTTTGAAAACTTAACAGTATTTCTTATTATTCTGCAACTGTACAGAGTACACAGAATAGGCTGCTAAACGGCGGTGAAACACACTGAATGGAATATGTGACTTTAATATTTGAGTTTGAAAACTTAACAGTATTTCTTATTATTCTGCAACTGTACAGAGTACACAGAATAGGCTGCTAAACGGCGGTGAAACACACTGAATGGAATATGTGACTTTGATATTTGAGTTTGAAAACTTAACAGTATTTCTTACTATTCTGCAACTCTGCAGAGTACACAGAATAGGCTGCTAAACGGCGGTGAAACACACTGAATGGAATATGTGACTTTAATATTTGAGTTTGAAAACTTAACAGTATTTCTTATTATTCTGCAACTGTACAGAGTACACAGAATAGGCTGCTAAACGGCGGTGAAACACACTGAATGGAATATGTGACTTTAATATTTGAGTTTGAAAACTTAACAGTATTTCTTATTATTCTGCAACTGTACAGAGTACACAGAATAGGCTGCTAAACGGCGGTGATACACACTGAATGGAATATGTGACTTTAATATTTGAGTTTGAAAACTTAACAGTATTTCTTACTATTCTGCAACTGTTCAGAGTACACAGAATAGGCTGCTAAACGGCGGTGATACACACTGAATGGAATATGTGACTTTAATATTTGAGTTTGAAAACTTAACAGTATTTCTTACTATTCTGCAACTCTGCAGAGTACACAGAATAGGCTGCTAAACGGCGGTGATACACACTGAATGGAATATGTGACTTTAATATTTGAGTTTGAAAACTTAACACTATTTCTTACTATTCTGCAACTCTGCAGAGTACACAGAATAGGCTGCTAAACGGCGGTGATACACACTGAATGGAATATGTGACTTTAATATTTGAGTTTGAAAACTTAACAGTATTTCTTATTATTCTGCAACTGTACAGAGTACACAGAATGTGCTGCTAAACTGCGGCGACGCACACTGAATGGAATATGTGACTTTGATATTTTAGTTTGAAGACTTAACAGAATGTGCTCTAATCTGCAACTTTGCACACTAAACAGAATGTGCTCTAATCTGCAACTTTGCACACTAAACAGAATGTGCTCTAATCTGCAACTTTGCACACTAAACAGAATGTGCTCTAATCTGCAACTGTGCACACTAAACAGAATGTGCTCTAATCTGCAACTTTTCACACTAAACAGAATATTTTTTTTTTTTTTTTTTTTTGTTTTTTTCCCCCCACACAAAATAACCTGCTGCCCCCACACACAGTAGTCCTAAAAAGGACTTTTGGTTCTTTTTTTTCACAATTTTTGTTTTTTTCCTCCCTACACTGCCTTTCCCTTCCTATCCTCAGCTCTCCCTGGCTCAGACTGAGCCGAACTCGATGGTCAGGTGCTATACAGCACCCGACCACGGGTTCTGGCCAGCCAATCAGTGTAATGCCAGCAGCCAACATGGCTGCTGGCATTACACCGATGTCAGAGCCTCCCTGCACGTTTATTGGCTGCGCAGCAGCCGCAAAACGTGCGGGGAGGAGACCCGAACATGGCGGGCGAGCACATGCAGTACTCGTACGAGTACCGCCATGTGCCGAGCAGAGCGATGCTCGAGCCGATCCGAGCATCGGCCGAGCATGCTCGCTCAACACTAATTACCATTACTGACATCTCCTAATGGATAGTTCATTTTCCAGGTGCAAAGCTAGACCTTTTAGCCCTGGGGTGAAAATCTTGTTTAACAAGTTCTTTCCCTAGGAGTTGCTCACTGAGGCTTCTTCTTTACAAATGGTAATCTGAAGACAGAAGACCTGCTGAAAAGGTGAGCGACCCTTTGAGTGCTGAGGTCCACTTGTCCCACACTTCCTCTCTGTACAGAGGTCTCCTTTGGAGTTCCTAATACATACTCCTGCACTCAATCGGATTGTCTGTATGTCTGTTGGGGGTTTCGAGCAAGTTTCTGTGGTAAATTTAACCCTTTTGTCTGCCGATTTGGCATCTTTTTTGGGGGTTTTCTCACTTTTCTCTCTTGGTGTGCTGATAAGGATCTTTCCCAGGAATTTGATCTTCCTATGCTCCTGTCCTTCCTGCGAGATGGAGTGAATAAGGCTTGAGTTCCCTTATGGTTCAGACTTCTGCACTCTCTGTCTTCTTTCAGAGACGCATCGCTATCCTTCCAGATGTTAAGGTTTTCTTTCAAAGTGTTGCTCATACTCTTCCTTTAAGAACCCTACTCCTCAGTGGGATCTTAACTTGGTTTTGGGCATTCTTCAGCGCCCTCCATTTGTGCCCTTGGCTACTATTCCTCTGTGCATGCTGACTTTGAAAATGGCTTTTCTCCAGGTGATCGTATCTGTTCTCCGAGTCGCGGAGTTGCATGTCCTGTCTTGTAAACTACCCTTTTTCGTGTTTCACAAAGACAAAGTGGTTCTGCGCACTTCTCAGGAGTTTCTCCTGAAGGTGGTCTCGGACTTTCACATTAATCAGGAAATCGTGGTGCCTTTCTGTCCTGACCCTACATCTGACAAGGAGAGGGATCTTTACTTGCTGGATGTGATGCAATGTCTCAGGTTCTATGTGCACCGCACTGAGTCTATTCGCCAGTCTGTTGCCCTGTTTGTCATTCCTGAGGGTCCCAGGACAGGAAGACTGGCATCCAAGGTGACCATAGCGTCTTGGATTAAGTCTACTATTGGTAAGGCTTACTAACTGCGGAGGAAGCCGGTTCCATTTAGGGGTTCAGTTCATTCCATTAGATCCATTGGGGCATCTTGGGATTACGAAAATCAAGCCTCACCTGATCACTTGTGCAAGGCTGCCACATGGTCATCTGTGCACACCCTTTCTAAGCACTACCGCGTTGATGTGCTGGCCTCGGCTGATGCCAGCTTTGAAAGGAAAATCCTGGAGGCAGTATTGCCTGTCTATGTTCTCTTTTTGTCTCTTCAGTACTCCTTCACTTTTGAGTCCAGTTGGCTCTAGTTCTGGGTGCTGTGCTACAGTTCCTGGTGTGTTTATACCCCAGGTTTGTGTCCGTTGACACTTTGTTGTTATTGTTGGGCTGTCTATGATCTGATGGTTCATATTTGCTCTGGTGACTTTGGGGGCCCTGCGCCTGGTCCTTGCCTTACTTCCCACCTCTGACTGGATATCAGCGGCTAATAGCTACTCCACAAAATTCACTTGGATTGATAGCTTCAATACAATGTAGCAGTGTTCCAGATATTGACAACTAGTTTCATTCCAGAGTGTTACCCTGAAGAAGTGTAAGATATACACAAAACTAGATGGCAATATCTGGAACATTGCTACATTGTATTGAAGCTGTCAATCCAAGTGAATTTTGTAGAGAAACTATTAGCCTCTGAAATCCAGTCACACTGCCAGCTCAAAGAGACATTATTTCTATCCACTGTTGTTTAGAGTATATAGAAGTCGGGAGGCTACAATCTCTTCCTGCTACTTAGATAACTACATTTAGAGAGATGGATAACAAACCCTATACAGACGGGAGACCATCATGTAGAAACGTACTGCTTATGCGGCTTACTTATATCTGCCCGCATCTCTCTTAATTATTTCTGGGATCCGAAATATAGAGACATATCACTATTATAGACAGGAGTGGACAGCTGCAGTGGTAAGGACGGGACGCCGGCATTTACTCCACAATATCTAATTGGCAATATACTTTATTGGGTCATCGATACAGGCCATATTGACAGCTCTTATTATATCCACCATTTAGGTCCTTGATACATTATTATTTTATGTACTGTTGATTTTAGACTATTAAGCTTAGGTATGTATCATTAGAGGGTACCCTCTTCTTTGTCATTCATAATATACATTGTTTTAATACATTTTATATTATATTTTAGATAACAGTTTATTTTATTTTTATTATATTTAGACTCATATGCTGTTCCCTGAACCCGTATATACAGGTATATTCGTTGTTGTTTCTAGTAGATACATTAGTGAGTTGCACGCACTCACATACTAGGGAATAGTAGCACTTGAATCTTATATATATATTTGATTTTCTCTTCCCTCTTTCCCCACAATTTTAGTGTGTGTCCGTGTCCAGACAGTAGTTAGAGCAGTCCACTTCTTTTTTTCTTTCTTATTAGTAGGTGTTAGTTATCCTTTATGGGAGACTGGCACCGTTAGAAGCCTGGGTCTTTATACATGAGACCTGTAGCTTTGGCCAGTCAAAACACTACCTTACAGTACCTTTGTTCATGTGGTCTAAGAAGCTATCCTCCATTTTTCCCATGAACTAAGCCTAGTATAATACCATTCTATTCTATGGGCTGTACAATTTTTTTGCCAGTTTCAGTGGGAGTGATCATATATAGATAGGAGTGGAAACAAATGTAAAAGGGCATCTCACTCCCATCATCTCCATTGTTTTTCCTGTCCTCCCAGGTCAGGATGTTTTATTCTTTCTCCCTTTCTGCTCATAATTTACTATTTTATAAGTAACCCAGCTGTGTTCCTACAGGCAACCCACGGTGAGTCCTATCACAGGCAATACCTGGGAAGGAGGAAAGTGTAACAACATTACACTGCAATATGTTACATACCCCTCTGGAACTCAAAGGGTTAAACCCATCATATCATTGTGGCATTTATTTTGGGGACATCTATAATGTTGCCTTTTTTATTTACCGGGTCATTTTTTTATAACAAGAATGAAGAAGAGAAGAAAGAAGAGAAGAAGTATGAAATGAGAAGACAGAAGAAGACGGAAGTGAGAAGATTAAAGAAGAAGACGGACAGTAGCTGATCTGGGGTCCTGAAGATCTCGCTGGACAAGTAAGTGTTTATTTACAGAGGGTGGTGTTTGCTTTAGAGGGGTTAACCCTGTGAGTGCCAGTGGGGTATGCAGCCCTCTGCATTGTGTTGCATATCCCATTGACACTTATAGGGTTGATTTTACTAACATTTCACACATTTTTACAGTACTTTGGATGTATTGATATGGGGCTTAAGCCCCATATCAGTACATCCACTGGGGACTTAGGCTTTTTTTTAGTTTTTCCCCCCTTCAATTCCTGCATCGGCAGGTTAAAACATCATTTAGGGGACTCTGCTCCCAAAAATAGCGGCTCTAGTTTTTCAAGCATTAAAATGGATCCCTTAACGCATGTTATTGCCTACACATGGAACTGAATGAGAAAATCAGTCTCCTTTAATGGATTCAAATGGGTGCAAAATTTAGCACCTAACCTGCGTTTTTTTCCTGTGGTATTTTTCATAGCATATCTAACTGAATGGCTTACCATGTTTTTTTGGCCAACCGGGACAATTGACTTGAGCCCTTAGTGAGGCAGAGCTGTCTCAGTATGTGCTACCAAATGATAACTGAAGGAAGACAAATTGGAAAGTAAGAAAACGAACTCTCTCTGTCTTGTGCAGTGCCCCAATGGAGTTGTATTTCCAAGTGTTCATTCTGTTGATGATTTCGGTGTAGAAATTCACAGCTGCTTTTTCAAAATTGTGAGATTTCTATGTGTCTGTTTCAGCATGTAAAACTTTGAAATAGCCACACAGCTATTATCATGGCTTAGGGAATCTGTGTGCACTGCTAAAAATGAATTGCATGTCCCCATAAAGCATATTGTTGTTACTTTTTAGAGTAAAATGGAAATGTGCAATTACTCAGAACCATTGGTGTAACTAGTCACTGGAGGGCCCTGGCACAAACATTTTCTTGGCTCCCCCAACACAAAGATAATATCACAGGAGCATAATTAGTACGTATCGAACCCTGGGGAAGATGGGCCCCCTTGACTGCTGGGCACCATCACAACTGCACCCTTTGCACCTAGGGTGACCACGTTTTCTTTCTACAATTCAGGGACACAACCGAGAAGATCGTAGCAGAGTACTTCTCCACAGTGAAAGTTAGATGCCATTACTCTGCACTCTGTAGAGCACCAAAGAGTTTAAAATGCTAGAGTGAGAAATACCCATTAACCCTCTGAATGCCAGAAGGGTACACAATGCATTGCTTTGCTCTGGCACTCAAATGGTTAACTGATCGACAAAAAGATGGGCATATGCAAGGTTACAAGAAAATGTACATCAAGACCCAGGAGAATTGTGTTGCGGCTACTTGTTTGATGTCAGGAAGTTGGGTCAGTTATCCCTCTAGTGTCCAGAACGCTAAGTGGAGGCCATTTTCTTATAGCTCAGCAGTGGCTACACTCTGTATCTGGGTAGTCTGTACTATGGAGTCTTCATTCAGGGACTCTATATTGTGCCAAAGGGAGATGCCCAGGAACCAGGACACACATTTAAAATCTGGTATTGTCCTGGGCAGTCAGGAACATGTGGTCACCCTTCACCTCCTGTAGCCTTTGAAAAGAACAAAAATAGTTGCTAGAGACTATATGTTATTTTAGGTAGTTAGGCTTAACTTATTTTAGATAGGTAACCACCATTCCTAAGAAGTCTTACCATTAAGCTCTGCAACTAAGCCTTCCTGGCTGTGATATCCAGTACTAGGTAAAGATTAACTTTGGAGAACCCATCCATGCAGAATTATTTCTTAATGGCTATGAGGATTGTCTATGCAGATTAGATAAGTAGTGCTTTATTATCAGGAGGTACAGTGTTCCTTTAAAGGGATAGTAATGTCTACTGAAAAGTCTTTTGCTGAGTCTTCTTCATATTAAAATTAACACAATGCGGTATGTGTAAGTTCTTACTGTTGTTTAGTTCAAAAGTTATGAAGAGATAAAGATCCGCCTCCCTCCCCTTCTGGCCGCCTCCTTCTGAATCTCAAAACTGGTCATGCAACTCGACGTCTGCAGCGAGGGACAAACTTCAGTAAGTATAAGGAAAATACTGTCCCCCTTGACGAAGGAGGGCAGGATCTCCCTTTGCTTAATGAAGTTTGTCCCTTGCTGCAGCCGTCCGGACCAGACTGTAGCTTCTGGTGATGTGGACAGAAGGGGTGGCCGGGGTATCTTTATCTCTTCATAACTTCTGAACTACACAACAGTAAGGAATTACACATAGCACAATGTGTTAATTGTAATATAAAGAAGACTCGGCAAAAGACTTTTCAATAGACATTACTAACCCTTTAAGGATCTGGAACGTACTGCTTAGTGAAAATCATACATAGCATTGAGTACAACAGTAACTATGCACAGCAGATGCACTAAGATGGACTAGAACAACTCTGGGTCAAACCAATTGCACCATGGTGGACAAAACCTCTCCCAGATATTTAAATATGGAATTAACATGTTGAATGCTAGAGGTCTCCATTTAAATCAGCTGGAATTTGGGGAAGTTTTTTGTCCCCTAGGGTGCAGCTGGTTTAGTCCACTTCTTTGTACATCAGCCTCAGTTACACTGATTTACTAAGTTACACATTCCCTTTGATTTAAATGGGACTTTTATCACCTTGATCACTGTGCAATTCATTGGACACCTTTAGGCATTCAATGATAATTTGTATTTGTCCCCTATGGTGGAGTGGGTTTTCCCCAGAACATCTCGGTTCTTCTTAGAATGGCAGCCTCAGTGAGGGACATACTAAGTAAATTTGGTAGAAATCAACTGCACCCTTAGTGGTTAAATACAAATTCCCCAAATTCCCATTGATTTAAAATTGGACCTTGAACCATTGTATACTATAGAGGTCTCCAGTGCATTGCATCTCAATGTGTTTGAGACATGGCTAACATTCAAGAACCCTGTTTAAAGCAAATAGAATTTGTATTGTCCCCCTATGGTGCAGTTTGTTTGCTCCAGAATTGCATCTCTTTAGCTAGATGTACAAAGCTCCAAATTTTAAACGTCAAATATAAAAATTTGAAGTATGCAAGCCTGGGGTCACCAACAGTCACTTCCTCCTCCCCCATGATGCAGCGAAGACGTCTCAGCCAGAGGATGCCTATCCCAGCTGTCATATTGTGCAATCTGGAGTCAGAATAAATTCAATCCTGGAAAATGGGGAGGGGGAACTCTAATGTCTATGGAGCGGCTCAGAGGAACTCCAAGGGTTATATGCACAAAGAAAAGTGGAATCATTCTGGGGTAATGCACCACAGGAGACATATGCAAATTCCTATTGATTTAAATGGAGATTTATAACCTCTTGAACTCTAAATATGTCTCACAATGTGTTGAAAACCACTCCAAAGAGATAGTAACATCCCATTATAAATTAAGATTTGATCATTCCTTATACTGTGTAATAACGCTCTGTACAGTTGCCAGTGCTCTAATCGGTGTAGTTTTTGTATAATTATATTATAAAGTTTCCCCCTCCCACCTCTTTTACAGACATAACTATTCTTTCCTTATAGCAGAAATCCGGTCTGGATGGATCATGACGAGGGACAGTCTTCTGTCAGCATAATAAAAAGCCTGCCCTCCGTCGTCAAGGGGGCAGGGTTTTCCTTATACTAATAGCAGGGCTGGCACCACCTATAGGTGTGGTAGGCGCCTACAGAGACTCGCACACATTTGACACACTTATACACATATAGAGAACACACACTAACACTTATACACATATTGGGAATACACACACATTGACACTTATACACATACAGGGGGGGTAAAGGGGCGGAGCCAAGGGGATGGCAAAATGAGGTTTTGCCTAGATCTGAGGGAAGAAGATTGACGTCTGTAAAAGAGGTGGGAGGGGGAAACTTTGTAATATAATTACACAAAAAACTACACATATAAGAACACTGGCAATGGTACAGAGTGTTACTACACATTATAAGGAATCATCAAATCTTACTTTATAATGAGACATTATTATCTATTTAAAAGCTAACTCAGTTCAGGCACCAGCTGTAGAATCTGTTCATACCTCTGGGTCTCAGGTTCTATTCCTGACAAGTTTAACTTGACCTTTCACCATTCTGAGGTAGATAAAATGAGAGACAATCTCAGTGTATCCTTCCTGGTAAATACTTTCATTTACATAAATAAAAAAGCTCCATTTAAATCAGTGGGAGTTTATATGACTCCCTTGGTGCAACTGGTTTTCTTCAAAATGACTCTTCTTTTGTAGTGCATACGGCCTCAAGAAGCTATTGTACATTGTGTTGGCCATGTCTTAGACACAAGGTGCATTGCAATATTAGTGAAAATAATTTGTGTTTATTAATTGCATTAGTTGTTTTCCCATGGGGTTAATAAAAGTTAATCATAACTGGGAAATTGTATTTACCTTACATTGAGTAATGTATCACCTACTGTCAGTTATGTATGAGGGTCTGCTATGTCCCTTCTTGTATCAGAATCTACAATGTAAAATTCCTGTGGGTTAGGAATTTAGAAATTAAACGCCCCATTTAAATCAGTGGAAATTTGGGCATTTTTTGTTGCCTAAGGAACAGTTTGTTTGCTCCAGAATTGCACCTCATTATCTTGATGAATAAGGCTCTTATTACCCTAGCTTAACCTTGTTCAGTTGTTCTCACACTTTTTTGCACATGTCCACAAAAGGTAAGTCTTATCCTTTTTATATTTCTGATAAATAAAGAAGATGTGTTTTAAAGAAAGTTTCAATCATTTGTGGGAATAAGGAATCTTTGAATATGGCGCTGCTTTTCATTGTTTGTTTCATGGATTTACTAGGAGATCTCACCACAGTCAGAGACTCAGC
This sequence comes from Rhinophrynus dorsalis, assembly GCA_037306005.1. Taxonomy (NCBI): domain Eukaryota; kingdom Metazoa; phylum Chordata; class Amphibia; order Anura; family Rhinophrynidae; genus Rhinophrynus; species Rhinophrynus dorsalis. The sequence continues at coordinate 124,294,766 of CM074722.1, forward strand.
CTCTGTCCCTGGAGTCCCGGTATTTACCACTAAAAACCAGTGTCCTCGGGGCAGACCCGGAGAGTACTCTGGTATGAATATGATCTACTCAATTGCTTATCCACATGGGTGAATACAATAATATCTAACACCTCCTTAAGCTGGACATCGACTCCACCTCTGTAACACCCCTCTAGTGACTGGGAAATCAAGGAACTGAATGGGTAAATTTGACATAGCAGTTTTGGTAATGCTGATCAAGTGTGTGAACTTAGAGAGAGAGAGAGAGAGAGAGAGAGAGAGAGAGATAGAGAGAGAGATTTAGGCTATCTCCTTTTCTCTATAGATCAGTGGTTCTCAACTTTTTTTTTCAGTAGTGATATTCCTTTTTATGTTGTGACACATATATCAGTAGCTGGAAATGTTTTATTTCTGTTATAAGTGTGCATTAAAAACAATGTAACTTAAAGAGGAATATTGCCCTAGGACTAAGTGACTTAATTTGTGTAAAAGGAGGACTTACCAAGGTAGCTGTTCTCCAAACAGCAATCAGTTATGTCTATATACAAAATGTATGTTTTGTTTGTGGTCTATCTTGTAGTCCACTGCAAATTCTTTAAAAACTGAAAACATCTTGTGCCCCTTATGATCCATTCAGATATACTGAAATCTGTTGTCTGCTGTGAAGATGTGTGACCTAGAGGCAGACTTGAACAGAAGTCACTATGTACAGGAAAATAAAGATATAATATAAATAATAAATAGACAAACATGACATTAAAGGGGATCTATCACCCCAATACAAGTGTGTAAATGTTAGGTTATATAGCGACTAGATGGATTCCTTTATTATTATTTTTTTAACCCTTTTGGCCAAATATTAATGTTTAAAGAGTGCACTTCCTGACAGACTATGGTTTCCTGCTCTGTACCTCAGTCTGTCACTCCTCCTCTGCTCCTCTCCCTCTACCCAGCCTCCTCCGATGATGGAGGCTTTTGTCTGTAAGATGGAGCTCTCTCATTGGCAGAGATCGCTATCTGGCCAAAGAGATCACTCTAGCTTACAGACAGAAAGTCTCCGTCATCGGAGGAGGCTGCATAGAGTGAGGGGAGCAGAGGAAGAGTGACAGACTGCTGTACAGAGCAGGTAATCGCAGTCTGTCCGGAAGTGCGCTTTTTAACCCCTTAACGACCCTTGACGGTCATAGTACGTCAAGGGTCGATTTGACTTAACGACCGATGACGTACTATGACCGTCATCGAGTTCCGGGCTCCCCCCGCGGCTGCACGCCGTTCGGGGTGTCCGGAACGCAACGGAGCAAAAAAAAAATTTTGCTCTGTGGTCGTTGAGTCGCGTCTTCGGCCGGATTTCCGGTCCTTAAGGGGTTAAACATTAATTTTCAGCCAAATAGGGTTAAAAAAAATAATAATAAAGGATTCCATCTAATCGCTATATAACCTAACATTTACACACACTTCTATAGGGGTGATAGATCCCCTTTAATTAATCTGTTAAAAAAAAAATGAAGAGCCACATAATGTTTGTAGAATGTTGTGCCATGCTGATATAGATAATCACTTGAGGAACAGAGCTGTCAGTCACTCTCAGTCAGAACTGTGATTGGCAGATCTTCCACTCTAAGATGTTCTACAGCAGCACATGCTTTACTGCACCATGTTATGTTATGTACACGTGAACTCAGGTGGTTGCTTAAAACCGTAAGGGAGAAGTACACTTTTTCATGAAAAAAAAAAAAAAAAAAATGTTATAGCAATTTTCCAACTGAGTAAAACAAGGACACTCCCTCAATGGGGCGAGTTTTCATTCAAAAGTTGTTATAGCGCAAACCTTTATTCATTTATTAGTTATCAACAACACCAGCTTGTGATGAAAATACACTTTTTATGATGCACTTTATGGGACAGCTTGCTGTTCTCCACATTATCACTCGATGACCATAATACTAATTGCAGGAAAATGATATATATATATATATATATATATATATATATATATATATATATATATATATGCCATTATTTCTATTAATTTAAACATGACATTAAAACCATTTACTACTCAAGATGTTTCCAACCCATTGTGAAGCAATGTGTGAAGACCTTTCTAGCATTCAAGGTGTTAAAAGCCCCATTTAAATCAATGTAACTTTTCATTTGTCCACTAAAGAGCAGTTGTTTTGCCCCAAGATTGCACCAGTTTTAGTTAGCACAACAGCCTTATTGTGTTTAGTTGTCATTATGATGTACTGTGCTAGCTGTCATTCTGAATTATTATGTTAGCCATCATTGTGACATAACATGATAGTTGTCATCGTTATCTCCCCAAGGGTTCCTCTTTGATTCCCATATCCCTCTGTCCCTCTTTCCCACCCTGGTGTACCTCTTTTTAGGAGATTAGACTGTATCATATGTATATAAGTGTATCACATTATTCACATTAACGTTTGTTTAAACTTAAGTCTATGTGTTTATATATAAGTCTTTATAAATAAAATACATTGGTCTTGCTCTAAGCCATTTATTCAGTTACACAAAGAGGTGTCAATAGGTCATGAAATAACCTAAAAATTTTCAGAAATACCACACCCACCAGCCCCCATTAACACCACCTAAAACAAGTGTTCCTCTTTGGCCATTTGAAATGCTGGGAGGTATGCATCATTGTGAAGTACTTTGTTAGCTGTCATTGTGAAGAACTATTTTAGCTGTCATTGTGAAGTAATATGTTAACTGTCATTGTGACGTCCAATGTTAGCTGTCATTGTGAAGTTATATGTTAGCTGCCATTGTAAAGTACTATGTTAGCTGTAATTGTGAAGTACTATATTAGCTGTCATTGTGAAGTGCTATATTAGTTGTCATTGTAAAGTACTATGTTGTCATTGTGAACTAGAAACATAGAAACAGAGAATATGACGGCAGATAAGAACCATTCGGCCCATCTAGTCTGCCCATTTTCCTACTGTAAAAAAAAAAAATCAAACCTTTTTTGGTCCTTCTGTCACTTCTGCTGGTAGGCTATTCCACTTATCTACTACCCTCTCAGTGAAGTAAAACTTTCTTACATTACATCTAAACCTGTGTCCCTGTTTTAGACTATGGCCTCTGGTCTTAACATTTTTACTCCTTTGAAATGTACTTCCATCCTGCACTTTGATGAATCCCTTCATGTATTTGAATTTTTCTATCATATCCCCTCTCTCTCTTCTCTCCTCCAAGTTATACGTGTTCAGATCCTTTACTCTATCCTGATATGTCTTTTCCTGTAAACCAGTCACCATTTTAGTAGCCCTTCTCTGAATTTTCTCTAGAGTATCTATATCCTTCTGGAGATGGGGTCTCCAGTGCTGTACACAATACTTTAGGTGAGGTCTAAGTAGAGATCTGTAGAGTGCGATGACGACTTCCCTATTTCTGCTACTAATGCCCATAGCTATACAACCCAGCACCCCGCTTGCCTTCCCCGCTGCTTTATTACATTGCCTGCCTATCTTTAAGTCATTAGAAATAATTACTCCCAAATGCCTTTCCTCTGTTGTCTCTGAAAGCAATGTACCCTTAACAGTATATTTTTCCTTTGGATTTTTATGTTCCAAGTGCATTATTTTACATTTATCAACATTAAACTGCAGCTGCCACACTCTTGTTCATTCTTGCAATGTACCTAAATCATTTGTCATTTGGCTTATTTCTCCTGGAATGTCTACCTTATTGCAGATCTTTGTATCATCTGCAAAAAGGCATACCTTACCTTGAAGACCTTTTGCAATATGACTAATAAAAATATTAAAAAGAATGGGCCCCAGTACAGATCCCTGAGGTACCCCACTAGTAACACTCCTTTTGTCCGAATATTCTCCATAGATTACCACCCTCTGTCTCCTGTCACTCAGCCATTGCCTTATCCATTTAATTATTTTTGCATCCAGACCCAGACACTGTAATTTATTAATGAGTCTTCTATGAGGCAGAGTGTCAAATGCTTTACTGAAATCTAGATAATTTATACCTACTGCTCCCCCTTGGTTCTATTATTTTAGTTACCCAGTCAAAAAAAATATATGAGGTTAGTTTGACAAGATCTCCCTGCTGTAAACCCATGCTGTTTGGTATCTTGCAAGCCATTTAAATTCGTATATTCAACAATTCTTTTCTTTAGTATAGTCTCCATTAATTTTCCCACTACTGATGTAAGACTTACTGGTCTGTAGTTACCAGACTCTTCCCTGCTACCTTTTTTGTGAAGCGGTACTACATTTGCTGTCTTCCAATCTTCTGGAACTACTCCTGTTGATAGCGACTGATTGAATAATTCTGTTAAAGGTTTTGCCAGAACACACTTAAGTTCTTTTAACAACTTTGGGTGTATCCCATCTGGTCCCATTGATGTATCTGTTTTTAACTTAGAAGGTTGAAGTAGAACTTCTTTCTCTGTAAACATGTATGTTTCCCATGTCTTGCCATTTCTTTTTTCTAACAGAGGTCCCTTCATCTTCCTCTGTAAAACGGAACAAAAATATTCATTGAGACAATCAGCTAGCCCTTTATTCTCATCTACATAGTTTCCATTTCTGTTTTCAGTCTTACTATTCCTGATTTCATTTTCCTCCTTTCACTTATATATCTAAAAAATGTTTTATCCCCCTTTTTTATGGAATGGGCAGTTTTTTCCTCTGTGTGTGCCTTGGCACATCTAATAATGCATTTGGCCTCCTTCACCCTAGTTTTGTACCGATACCTATCTTCTTCCTTCTGCATCTGCTTATATTTCTTAAATGCTTCTTTTTTCTCCTTTACGATATTTGCTACTTCTATGGAGTACCACAGTGGTTTTTCTTTTAATCTTGCTGACATGCCTAATGCAATGCTCTGTTACGTTTAGTAAAACAAAGTCTAGAACCTTTGTTTTTGTGTGGCTCAACTCCACCTCTGTCTTTATATTAAACTACACAGATTGATGATCACAGGAGCAACATCTTCTATGTTAGCTGTCATTGTGAAGTACAATGTTAGTTGTCATTGTGAAGAACTATTTTAGTTGTCATAGTGAAGTACAATGTTAGTTGTCATCGTGGAGTAACATTTTAGCTGTCATTATGAAGTACTGTGTTAGTTGTCATTGTGAAGTGCTATGTTAGCTGTCATTGTGAAGTGCTATGTTAGTTGTCATTGTAAAGCACTGCTCCACCAAACATTCCCCTTCAGCTGGCACAATATTGTTGTTTAAAGGGATAGTAATGTTTGAAAATAAAAGCAACTCCAATTAATCTTCATAGTATTTGGGCCATGGAAAGTGTTATTTCAGTACTGTCAGAGTTGTAGTTCAAGAGTAATTGAATGATAAAGTATCCCCCTCCCACTCCTTTGACCTAGTGTAAGCAACCTCCCCTCAGATGTGGAATCTGGTCTTTAGACCAGACCGCTCACAGCAAGGGACAATCTTCTTACTGTAAGCACAATGAAAATCTTGCCCCTCTTGACAGGTTTATCAGGTTTTTCCCTTATGCTAATTGAACATTGTCCCTCTCTGCAAGCCATCTGGACACCACCTTTCTGTTCTGAGGTGAACAGTGTTACATTAGTAAAAGGAGCGGGAGGGGGATACTTTATTATTCAATTACTCTTGAACTACAACTCTGACAGTATTGAAATAACACTCTCCATGGAAGATTAATTGGAGCTGCTTTTATTTTGAAACATTACTATCCCTTTAATCATTTTGTACCAGCAGTGTGTGCTGAGTCAGATGAGGAGATACATCAAGTGATGAGACAACTCTCCAACTGTAAGGTTATTTGCTGGAGACACTTTTTAAATTGAAACTGTCATTAATGTATAAGCCTTTGAGTGCCAGAATGGTGTCCAACACATTGTAAAACACTGCATTGGACACACATCAGAGTTAAATAATCCTACTAACCTTTAAACACATCTTTAAATAGTGCAATGCATTTTTTGTGTTGTATAGCTATTAGTGATGAGCGAGCACCCCAATGCTCGGATGTTCGGGTGCTCTGACCGAGCACCCCCTGAGGCTCGAGTGCTCGGCCGAGCACCCGAGCCCCATTGAAGTCAATGGGAGGACTCGAGCATTACACCAGGCACCCCCTGCTCTGATGAGGGGAGGGTGCCTGGTCCATAGGAAAAGGGCAGAAAAAGATGGAAACACTACAGAAATGGTTCAGGGACAGCATAGGGAGGATGTCTGGATGCACCTTGGACTCCAACATCGCTGCTGGGAACGATCTTTCGCCCGTAGTACGCCATTTTTACAGACTGACCGTAAAACACACAAAAAGGAAAATAAAAACGACTTTAGGCGAAAAATTGTTACCAAACAGTATTTGCTGTATATTTACTTGTATATCATCTGCAAATTCTCCCAAAAATTTCATCGATTTTCTGAAGTGAGGCCATGATTAAGAGGGAAACGTGCGCAGAGGCAAATTATCCCAAAAATTTCCTTGATTTTCAGAACTGAGGCCATGATTAAGAGGGAAACGTGCGCAGAGGCAAATTCTCCCAAAAATTTCCTTGATTTTCAGAACTGAGGCCATGATTAAGAGGGAAACGTGCGCAGAGGCAAATTCTCCCAAAAATTTCCTTGATTTTCAGAACTGAGGCCATGATTAAGAGGGAAACGTGCGCAGAGGCAAATTCTCCCAAAAATTTCCTTGATTTTCAGAACTGAGGCCATGATTAAGAGGGAAACGTGCGCAGAGGCAAATTATCCCAAAAATTTCCTTGATTTTCAGAACTGAGGCCATGATTAAGAGGGAAACGTGCGCAGAGGCAAATTCTCCCAAAAATTTCCTTGATTTTCAGAACTGAGGCCATGATTAAGAGGGAAACGTGCGCTGAGCTGACCATCTAAAACATTATGGGTGAGGGTCTGCTGCAGAGCTGACCATCCTAAACATTATATGCGAAGGCCCGCTAGTGAGCTGACGCTATAAAACATTATATGAGAGGGCCCGCTAGAGAGCTGACCCAATAAAACATTATATGAGAAGGCCCGCTGGTGAGCTGACCTATATAAAAATTGGCAAACAGGGCCCGCTGGTGAGCTGGCCCTATATAAAAATTATATCACAGGGCCCGCTGGTGAGCTGGCCCTATATAAAAATTATATCCCAGGGCACGCTGGTGAGCTGGCCCTATATAAAAATTATATCCCAGGGCATATGGAAGAGGAGGAGGAGGATGAGAACATTAAGAGTCAACCATATACCCGTTTTTGGGGTGGAAGGGGTGAATGGGAATACAGAGTATTCCCATCATTGTAAATAACATATATAAAGTGAGTTTATGTTCCCCCGGGGCTTTCCTCCAGTGGAGTGGAGAAGTCAGGGGAAATCCAGGCCTTGTTCATTTTTATAAGTGTCAACCTATCAGCATTGTCGGTGGAAAGGCGGATACGCTTATCTGTTATGATGCCACCAGCAGCACTAAATACCCGCTCAGACAGAACGCTGGCGGCAGGGCAGGCCAGCACCTCCAAGGCGTAGAGTGCCAGTTCATACCACGTGTCCAGCTTGGACACCCAGTAGTTGTAAGGCACAGAGGGATCATTGAGGACGCTGACACGGTCTGCTACGTACTCCTTCACCATCTTCCAAAACTTTTCCCTCCTTGTGACACTAGGCTGCGCATCAGGGTGAGGGTGCTGGCGGGGTGTCATGAAGGTGTCCCACGCCTTGGAGAGTGTTGCCCTGCCTTTGTCGGAACTGCTGTGTGCTCCCCTTTTCTCCCCTTCTCGGTTGGCCAAGGTAGCACGTACTCTGCCGCCAGCGTTGTCAGATGGAAAATTTTGGAGCAATTTTTCAACAAGAACCTTCTGGTATTGCACCATTTTGCTTGTCCTCTCCACCGGAGGAATGAGAGATGAGAAATTCTCTTTGTAGCGGGGGTCCAGAAGGGTGAACACCCAGTAATCCGTGTTGTCTAAAATGCGTACAACGCGTGGGTCACGGGAAAGGCAGCCTAACATAAAGTCAGCCATGTGTGCCAGAGTACCAACAGTCAAGATTTCGCTGTCCTCACCAGGAGGCTGACTCTCAATATCCTCATCCTCTTCCTCCTCTTCTGCCCACCCACGCTGAAGAGATGGAACTAAAGTTCCATGGCTACCCTCTGTAGCGGAGGCAACCGTGTCTTCCTCCTCCTCCTCCTCCTCCTCCTCCTCCTCCGCCTCCTCCAATTGTCGCTGAGAAGACGAAGTGAGGGTGCTCTGGCTATCACCTTGTGTAAGCTCTTCCTCCCCCATTTCCACCTCTTCCACATGCAAAGCGTCGGTTTTAATTGTGAGCAGCGAGCGTTTCAGTAGACACAGAAGTGGGATGGTTACACTGATAATAGCGTTATCGCCGCTCACCATCTGTGTCGATTCCTCAAAATTGCGTAAAACCTCGCAGAGGTCTGACATCCATTCCCACTCCTCACTTCTGATTACAGGAAGTTGAACGGAGAGGCGACGACCGTGTAACAGCTGGTACTCCACTACTGCCCTCTGCTGCTCACAAAGCCGGGCCAACATGTGGAAGGTGGAGTTCCAGCGCGTGCTCACGTCACACAGCAGCCGGTGAGCTGGCAATTGTAAGCGCTGCTGCAGCTTCAACAGGCCGGCCGAAGCTGTAGATGACTTACGGAAATGTGCACACACGCGGCGCACCTTGGTCAAGAGATCATGCACATTGGGGTAGGTTTTTAGAAATCGCTGCACCACTAAATTAAATACATGCGCTAGGCATGGTACGTGTGTGAGCTTGCCGAGCTCCAAAGCCGCCACCAAGTTACGCCCATTATCACACACAACCATGCCTGGTTGCAGGTTGAGTGGCGAGAGCCACTGCTCGGTCTGGTGACTAATCCCCTGCAACAGCTCTGAGGCCGTGTGCTGTTTGTCCCCAAGGCAGATCAGCTTCAGCACGGCCTGTTGACGCTTCCCCACTGCAGTGCTACACTGCTTCCAGCTACTGGCTGATGGGGGAGTGGCGGTGTGTGTAGAGAATTCGGAGGTGGAAACGGAGGAGGAGGAGCCAATAACGTAGGTGCTGGTGGAAACCCTGATGGAGGTAGGGCCCGCAATCCTCGGCGTGGGTAGCACCCGTGCCATCCCAGGGTCCGAGTCGCTCCCAGCCTCCACGACATTCACCCAGTGTGCCGTCAGGGAAATGTAGCGTCCCTGGCCACAAGCACTTGTCCATGTGTCAGTCGTTAAGTGGACCTTCCCAGTAACTGCGTTGGTCAGGGCACGGGTGATGTTACGGGACACATGGTGGTGTAATGCGGGGATGGCACACCGGGAAAAGTAGTGGCGGCTGGGGACCGCGTACCGAGGGACAGCTGCTGCCATCAGGCTGCGGAAGGACTCAGTGTCCACAAGCCTAAATGGCAGCATTTCGATGGCCAGTAATTTTGAAAGGTGTGAGGTTAGTGCTATGGCCTGTGGGTGGGTGGCTGGGTACTTTCTCTTGCGCTCAAATGCCTGGGGTAACGACATTTGGACGCTGTGCTGGGACAGGGAAGTGGATGTGGTCGCTGATGGTGCTTCAGATGGTACAGGTGCAGGGCGGGAGGTATGCGGGCCTGCGCCTTCGACAGGCGATTGGCCGGCACCGAAAACAGGGGAAGAGGAGGCAGTGGTGTGGCCTGCAGACACAGATGGGCGATCCAGGCGTTCCTCCCACTTACTACGGTGCTTGGATGCCATGTGTCGGATCATGCTGGTGGTGGTGAGGTTTCTAGTGTTCATGCCTCGGCTCATTCTGGTGTGGCACAGGTTGCAAACTACAATTCTTTTGTCGTCCGCACTTTCCTTAAAAAAACGCCATACCGCGGAACACCTACCCCTTGGCAAGGTAGATTTACGCAAGGGGGTGCTCCGTGGAACATTTGCGGGCCGGTTTGGTGCGGTCCGCCTTCTTTCTGTAGCCACACCACTGCCTCTTCCAGCCTGTTGCGGTGCTGCAGATGGCTCACCCTCAGGACTGCTGTCATCGCTCGGCTCTACACCTTCCCAGGTGGGGTCAGTCACCTCATCGTCCACCAAGTCCTCCTCCACTTCCTCACTCTGATCATCCTCCTCAAGTCTTGATCCCACCACATACTCAGTCATTGACAACTGTATAACATTCTCCTCAACAAGGTCTTGAGACGGAAATAGTGGTTGATTTAATGGCAACTGTGTCTCATCATCATCATCATCATCATCCACTACTTCCTTTGACCTTAAATGCCGTTCACATCTGTCATCTTCTTGTGATTGGGTAGCCTCTAGAGGTTGTGAATCAGGGCACAAGATGTCATGTTCCTCTGCAAGCGTGCTTGGAGAGAGGGTCAAATGAAGGATTGGTGATGAGACGAGCTCATCACTATATCCCAGTGTGGGATCACTTCTTTGACCAGACCGTGTATGGTGGGAGGAAGGATGATCAGAGTGAGGATTATGTTGACCAGACTCTTGGCTACTGAGAGTGGACTTGGTGGAAGACAGGGTGGTGCTTAACCGACTGGAAGCAGTATCAGCTGTCATCCAACCGACCACCTGTTCGCACTGGTCGGACCTCGAGAGTGATGTCCTGCGACGCCCTGTGAAATCAGACACGAAGCTAGGTATGGTGGATGTCTTTCTTTCTTGTGCTCTGGCACCAGGCACAGTTTCTCCGCGTCCTGACCCGCGCCCTGAACTTTCAGGATCACGTCCACTTCCCCGTCCCTTTTTACCCGCCTTCTTCATCTTACACGATATATATGACTTTAATATATATGAGTTTGAAAACTTAACAGTATTTCTTACTATTCTGCAACTCTGCAGAGTACACAGAATAGGCTGCTAAACTGCGGTGACACACACTGAATGGAATAAGTGACTTTAATATTTGAGTTTGAAAAATTAACAGTATTTCTTACTATTCTGCAACTCTGCAGAGTACACAGAATAGGCTGTTAAACGGCGTTGAAACACACTGAATGGAATATGTGACTTTAATATTTGAGTTTGAAAACTTAACAGTATTTCTTATAATTCTGGAACTGTACAGAGTACACAGAATAGGCTGTTAAACGGCGGTGAAAGACACTGAATGGAATATGTGACTTTAATATTTGAGTTTGAAAACTTAACAGTATTTCTTACTATTCTGCAACTCTGCAGAGTACACAGAATAGGCTGTTAAACGGCGTTGAAACACACTGAATGGAATATGTGACTTTAATATTTGAGTTTGAAAACTTAACAGTATTTCTTATAATTCTGGAACTGTACAGAGTACACAGAATAGGCTGTTAAACGGCGGTGAAAGACACTGAATGGAATATGTGACTTTAATATTTGAGTTTGAAAACTTAACAGTATTTCTTACTATTCTGCAACTCTGCAGAGTACACAGAATAGGCTGTTAAACGGCGTTGAAACACACTGAATGGAATATGTGACTTTAATATTTGAGTTTGAAAACTTAACAGTATTTCTTATAATTCTGGAACTGTACAGAGTACACAGAATAGGCTGTTAAACGGCGGTGAAAGACACTGAATGGAATATGTGACTTTAATATTTGAGTTTGAAAACTTAACAGTATTTCTTACTATTCTGCAACTCTGCAGAGTACACAGAATAGGCTGTTAAACGGCGTTGAAACACACTGAATGGAATATGTGACTTTAATATTTGAGTTTGAAAACTTAACAGTATTTCTTATAATTCTGGAACTGTACAGAGTACACAGAATAGGCTGTTAAACGGCGGTGAAAGACACTGAATGGAATATGTGACTTTAATATTTGAGTTTGAAAACTTAACAGTATTTCTTATAATTCTGCAACTGTACAGAGTACACAGAATAGGCTGTTAAACGGCGGTGAAAGACACTGAATGGAATATGTGACTTTAATATTTGAGTTTGAAAACTTAACAGTATTTCTTACTATTCTGCAACTCTGCAGAGTACACAGAATAGGCTGTTAAACGGCGTTGAAACACACTGAATGGAATATGTGACTTTAATATTTGAGTTTGAAAACTTAACAGTATTTCTTATAATTCTGGAACTGTACAGAGTACACAGAATAGGCTGTTAAACGGCGGTGAAAGACACTGAATGGAATATGTGACTTTAATATTTGAGTTTGAAAAATTAACAGTATTTCTTATAATTCTGGAACTGTACAGAGTACACAGAATAGGCTGTTAAACGGCGGTGAAAGACACTGAATGGAATATGTGACTTTAATATTTGAGTTTGAAAACTTAACAGTATTTCTTATAATTCTGGAACTGTACAGAGTACACAGAATAGGCTGTTAAACGGCGGTGAAAGACACTGAATGGAATATGTGACTTTAATATTTGAGTTTGAAAACTTAACAGTATTTCTTATAATTCTGCAACTGTACAGAGTACACAGAATAGGCTGTTAAACGGCGGTGAAAGACACTGAATGGAATATGTGACTTTAATATTTGAGTTTGAAAACTTAACAGTATTTCTTATAATTCTGCAACTCTGCAGAGTACACAGAATAGGCTGTTAAACGGCGGTGAAAGACACTGAATGGAATATGTGACTTTGATATTTTAGTTTGAAGACTTAACAGTATTTCTTCCTATTCTGCAACTCTGCACAGTACACAGAATGTGCTGCTACACTGCGGCGAAGCACACTGAATGGAATATGTGACTTTGATATTTTAGTTTGAAGACTTAACAGTATTTCTTCCTATTCTGCAACTCTGCACAGTACACAGAATGTGCTGCTAAACTGCGGCGAAGCACACTGAATGGAATATGTGACTTTGATATTTTAGTTTGAAGACTTAACAGTATTTCTTCCTATTCTGCAACTCTGCACAGTACACAGAATGTGCTGCTACACTGCGGCGAAGCACACTGAATGGAATATGTGACTTTGATATTTTAGTTTGAAGACTTAACAGTATTTCTTCCTATTCTGCAACTCTGCACAGTACACAGAATGTGCTGCTAAACTGCGGCGAAGCACACTGAATGGAATATGTGACTTTGATATTTGAGTTTGAAGACTTAACAGTATTTCTTCCTATTCTGCAACTCTGCACAGTACTCAGAATGTGCTGCTAAACTGCGGCGACGCACACTGAATGGAATACGTGACTTTGATATTTTAGTTTGAAGACTTAACAGAATGTGCTCTAATCTGCAACTTTGCACACTAAACAGAATGTGCTCTAATCTGCAACTTTGCACACTAAACAGAATGTGCTCTAATCTGCAACTTTGCACACTAAACAGAATGTGCTCTAATCTGCAACTGTGCACACTAAACAGAATGTGCTCTAATCTGCAACTTTGCACACTAAACAGAATATATATATTTTTTTTTTTTTTTTTTTGTTTTTTTCCCCCCACACCAAATAACCTGCTGCCCCCACACACAGTAGTCCTAAAAAGGACTTTTGGTTCTTTTTTTTTCACAATTTTTGTTTTTTTCCTCCCTACACTGCCTTTCCCTTCCTATCCTCAGCTCTCCCTGGCTCAGACTGAGCCGAACTCGATGGTCAGGTGCTATACAGCACCTGACCACGGGTTCTGGCCAGCCAATCAGTGTAATGCCAGCAGCCAACATGGCTGCTGGCATTACACCGATGTCAGAGCCTCCCTGCACGTTTATTGGCTGCGCAGCAGCCGCAAAACGTGCGGGGAGGAGACCCGAACATGGCGGGCGAGCACATGCGGTACTCGTACGAGTACCGCCATGTGCCGAGCAGAGCGATGCTCGAGCCGATCCGAGCATCGGCCGAGCATGCTCGCTCAACACTAATAGCTATACTGGTGTTCAGGGTGTACATGGCATGTTTATAGCTATGTTGTAGTGTCTAAAATAATCATAAATGACCCTAGTGACCACCAGAGACTCACTTATATAGTACAACTAGGCACTTCATAGTCCTTCAGTCGTCTTGAAATTACTAGTGGGTTTTCCATCCTTTTAACTCTTTGAATGCCAGAGGGGTGTCTAAAATATTGCAAAGCAATATGTGCAGAAGGACATCAATAAATCGGACTATTCTAACCACTAAAATGGCACATGGAAAAATAATAAAACGTATGAAGAATGGCTCCAGGACCTTGATATGTATAGCTTGGCACAAAGGAAGGGGAAGGTAGATTGAAACCTTCAAATATATGAAATGAATTTAGTAAAGTTCAGGAAGGATCAATGTTCCCTGTAAAAGGAATATTACAACAAGAGGACTTTCTCTAAAATTGAAGGGTGATAAAGTGTAACAAAATCTACTTTATGGAAAGGGTGAAAGATACAGAAAATAGTCTCCTAGCAGAAGTGGTTCAGGCTATAACAGTACATGAACTCTTGGGATAGATACGGCTAATCAAAGAATAAAATAAGTCTGAGCTACCTTGATAGAGAAATGGGAAGACTAGATGGGTGAATTGGTTTTCATCTGCTGTCAAATTCTATGTTTCTATGTAGAGGGTTAATATTGGCTATTTATGAAAGAAACATACATCAGGCCTGCATACAAGATATGAACGTACATGGGAACTCTCTGGATCTTCCCCACAGAGGCTGGTTTTTAGAGTTAATTTCTGGGTTTTCAGGTTCACAGTCTGTTTCTCCGGCTCTGGTGAGTTTCCTGGGTAACTCTGCCCACTTCTCATATATTCTGCCTACATCTCACCCTGTTTTGCCCACTTCCCCCCCACTTCCCCCCCACTCAACCCAGAGAAAACCTCTTTCACCTGATTAAGCCCCATACTATGACGAGATTTGCGTAATTCAGATATTAGATCGGTGCATCCGATAAATGTCTTCGGGGGCTCCACAGAAGAAAGTTCCCAGGTATGGCTATGACCCATTATAGTACCAATGCAGATGTGTAGAGGTAAGTCGAAATGACTGAGCTTCTGATTAATTCACCAGTACTCAATTAACTAAATCCTCAAATTGTGTAGGGAAATACACTAAAAAGTGGAGATAACCTCTCCAGTTTTTTTAACTGTCCAATTTGAGTGTTATTCTATGAGTAAGTTGGAGAGAAGTTAGTGCATAGGCTCCACAGAATAACATAGGAATTGGAAAATTTAATCGCACTGGATATTTTTCTTCCTAGACACACCCTAATGCATAACTCCACTGACCAGTTTTGGTGCCCCAGTTTGAGAACCTCTGCCACAGAAAATCACACTATTGTTTTTGATCAGTAGGAAGTAGATAAGCAGATAAAGTCCTCAAAGCAAGCAGAAAGACATTGGCCAGAAATACAGGAGGCTGTGGGAGAAAGGGCTGAAAAGTAAGCTTAAGTCTCCCTTTCTCTGCAGGAGAAGCTAGGAAATGAAGCTTGAATGCAGTGTTGGAGAGTGGAGCCAGAAACCAGTGTACCCTTGTTGTGGTCGAAACCATGTTAAAGGTGCTGGCCACAAAGCCAGATATCCAACCCCAGTTGAACCAGAAGCCAAACCAGGATGAGTATACAGATTAACTAGGGAAGGCAAAAGTAAGGGAGCAAAAGACTGAGGAATGGTCAAGACGAGTCAGTAGTCAGGGAAGGCAAAATGCAAGTAAAGACAAGGTACAAGCTGAGGTTGGAAAGAAGGAGTTGAGGCTAAGTTAAGGTACAAGACAAGATCAAGATAAGTGGAGGTCATGCTAAGTCAAGGTATAAGCCAAGGTCAAACGGAGAAACCAATACAGCAAACAGGGAACTGAGTAGTCACAAACAGGGCTAACAATTGACCACTGGGAGCTCAGGCAGGCTGGTTTAAATAGCCTCCTAAACCAGATACAGCTGGAGGTTATTAACCAATATGTACTTGGAGGCAGATTTAGGATCCAGGAAATCCAGGAAGAATATGCAAAATAGCCTATTCCTCTTATTTCTTTTGACCATTGACTAGCATAGGAGAAGGATGATTAGAAACACAACCCTGGATGAGGTTAGAAGTAACAGATTTAAACAGGGAGACGTGAAAAACTGGGTGGACATGAAAATGGGGAGGAAGTTTTACTGTCACACTATTGATATATTGCAGGATTCCGTAAAGGCAATAAAACGGGCACCCAATTTTTTGGAGGACACAGATACATTCAGTTGCTTAGTGAAGAGCCACACTTTCTCACCAGACTGAAACCACTCAAGTAAATGTAAACTTCTGGTTAGCTATTGACTTGTTCAATGCTTGTGCCAATAGAAGGCTGATCTTCAAAGACTGGAGGATGGAACTGAGGGCTCGAAGCCCAGGGACCTGTGACGTGGGTATAGATCTCGGAAAGGAATGAGGATGCATACCATAACTGGCATAAAATGCAGACATACATGTGGAAGCATGGAGGTGATTGCTGTAAGAGAATTCAGTAAAGGGAAGGAAATTGATCTAATCATCCAGTATCACAATGCTGTGATTTGGGTCTTGTCTACCTGACTGTTCCTGTAGTGGCTGGCGGCTACACTCTGGTCGCGGACTTCTCTGTTGCTTGCGTGTCATTATGTGCTCGATAATCTTATAGGCCGTGCTCACTTTAGCCTTGTAACTCCTCCTTCTTAGTAGGCCTTTTAAGCCACTTTCGGTCATCGCCTCATTGCCCTTTGGTTGTGTTTCTGAGTGTTATTGTTCTCTGTTGCGATCCGTTTCTGGCTGCCTTTCTGATCTGTGTATGACCTGTGGCATTGTCTGACTACACAATTAGTGTCTGAACCTATGGCCTTGTCTGACTACCCAGTCCATGCTTCATGATCACCCTGTTGTCTGGTAAAGTGTCACGGTTATCAAGAATACACCAGGAGTCAGTACGGTATAGTAAAACCACCTTTATTGAAGAGTAATAAATATAGATAGTAAAATAAAGCAATCACAGAGGGTGCAGAGGAAGCCAACAATTCCTACCAGAAATAGGATGCTGCTTAGCGTGACCTCTCTGCTGGAGACTAGGCAGAAGCCAATGGTAGTCTCAGAATGGTAATCCGGAAACCAGAGGGAACGTCTGCCAGTGCCACAGGTCTGCACCAGATTGGGTGTCTACTATGTAGAAGGATAAGGCAATAAGAATAGTCAGACAGAGCCACAGGTCATCACTAGGATGGATGGTCAGACAAGCCTAGGTCAATTACGGAGCGGGTAGTCAGCCAGAGCCACAGGTCTGCACCAGATTGGGTGTCTGCTAAGCCAAAGTGTAACACAGGAAGAGTAGTCAGACAAAGCTACAGGTCAGCACCAGGATGGATGGTCAGACAAGCCTAGGTCATACACGGAGCGGGTACTCAGCCAGAGCCACAGGTCTTCACCAGATTGGGTGTCTGCTAAGCCAAAGGGTAACACAGGAAGAGTAGTCAGACAGAGCTACAGGTCAGCACCAGGATAGATGGTCAGACAAGCCTAGGTCATACACGGAGCGGGTAGTCAGCGAGAGCCACAAGGTCATACACGGTGCGCTACAAAGAAAATAAACGACTGCAACAACACCAAAGTAAAGGCAACTGGACTAACAGTCCCTCACTCTTTTAATCTCTCCAGGAAGTAGCAAGGAGGAGTCTCAAGTCGCCCAAGGTCTTAAAGGTACTTGGGTCATATATAGAGACGCGCACCTGCAAGTGACGCCACTGACTGAGGAGATGCGTCGCCTCCAGCGACATATTGCACTACCGCATCTCTTGGGGAAGGGACACAGCCATCCGCGGGAGTAACAAGACGCATCCAGGCCGCAGGCACAGAGAGAAGTGGGTAGTGACACTAAAGTGCCACTCCCTCCGTTATTAACCCAGCAACATCCAGCCAGATGACGCTGGAACTAGGGTAGGTGCTGTGGCATAAAGCATTGGCATGGGCAAATCCGCTATGGGAGATGCAGAAACCTATAGTCTCTACTTTTCAGGAGTTTGTAGCAGCTTTCCGTAGAGTTTTTGATGTTCCAGTCCGGGCTATATTGGCCTCTAAACAACTTATGACTCTCCGTCAGGGTGCAGGCACTGTAGCAGAGTACGTCATCGAGTTTTGTACTCTGTCGGCGGAGGTGGGCTGGAACAATGAAGCTCTATTAGCCGCTTTCTTGCAAGGGCTTGATGACATAATTAAGGATGAGCTGCCAGAGGACTTGGAGGAACGTTTCTCCTTTCACCGAACCCTTGTGGTGAAGAAGTCACCTCTGCAGATGGAGGAGGCTGCCACACAAGCCAGTGAATGAGTCCTCTCCTGACATTCTCACATCAGAGTTATATTCCAAAAGGAATCGGAGAGGCACATGTGGCATATCCACCATGACCTAGAACAGGGCTGGACAACCTGAGGCCCTCTTGCTGTACAGGACTACTTACTAGGTCAGAATAATTTTGAAAATGATGATAATTGCTTTCAAAGCAAATGGGATAATGATTCAGGGAAATGTCCAACTGGCCTTTGGAGGCAGGAAGGAATTTTTTTTACCTACTTGGGGCTTAATTGAAAATGTCTGGATCAACAAGGTAGCATGGGCTAAAGCATGTCTTTTTTCAGCATCAACTATGTTATTTACACACACCATTTCCTCTATGTCTTGTTTAACCCCTTGTGTGACAGAGGGATATCTGGCACTGAAAGGTAGCGATGCCTACCCCTCTGGCACTGAAAGGGTTAATACAATGTCTAAAAATTACCAAAAACTCACAGATTGCTCATCATCCTGCTCTTGGCACAAGCGTTGTAAAGGAGAGGAATTTCAGTGTACATAGCTTAGTATACTGGCATTATGTTAGAAGGGAAAAGCCTTGATTCCACTGTCTGATGTAGCAGGAAGCTGACAATATACATTTGTCCCAAAAGAACAAAAATAAATAATGTTTATGTGACGGGGGGTACAGGGGTTACTTATTGGTAGGCCGAGGGTTAAGAGATTTATCCAGCCAGACAAAAAGATAATAAATTGCATTTATTAGAGAGGTCACGGCACAAAACATAGGACAACAATTACAGGCAAACAAACAGGGGAAAAACATAAAAACTAAACACTTCTGCTGTTCTCTTCTTAGTTGCATAACTTGCCAGGGGTTACAAATAATACTCACAGTCCATTTTAGCTTAATGCTGGAGCTTATTCATAGTCCCACTAGAGGCAAGAGTGGGCATCCTGCCCACTACACATGCTGCTGGATCACATGAAGGTTCCTTGTATCTTTTAGTCCTGGCAGAGGAGTTGGGGAAGCCATCCTAAGATCCTTGTGGTAGGAACATCAGGGTACTCTCTCTGTGTCTGAAGCTGCTTTGACTTACAGCCCACAACTGAAAAAGGGACCTGGCCCTATAGTGCCCGCTCACTCTAACTCTTCTGGTGAGGGCACTCACCAGTCCCAGTTTCTCCAGTACGCCTGTAGAAAGCACCTGGACCAGTCCAACTCCAGACTGGCCCCAGGCTACCCCCCTCCATGCTGGGGAGAGGCTCTCTCTTGCTCCTACATTCTGCAATTCTCCTTCTCTCTCTCACTTTCTCTCTCACGTTTTTTCTACCCACCCCCTACAGGATGTGTTGTCACAGGTACCATCTACCAGGTCTGTTCTGCTTAGCCTAATGTGAGGGGGGGGGTGATGCACATCCCCCCTCCATCTAACCAACACTGGTTATCTCATAGCACAATCTCTGGGTTTAGCTAGACTGCATGGCACCATTCCTTTGTACATCCTACACACTAACTAACCCATTCACTGCTGGTAACTGGACAACCCTCTCTAATGCATGCACACACAGGGGACATTAAGGTTTCAAGAATGGGAACACGTTAAGACAATGGCAATCACTGAAAACAGACACATGTCATTCTCTGGGTGACACCCATTCCGTCACAGTCTATATAAATAGTGCTAACTTGAAGTTACTCAGAACTTCAGACACAAATAAACTATTTCTCTTAGCATTTTTCCTTTTAGTTATGTTTTCAGAGACTTAGATAAGAGACACAGTAAAATAAATCAGGCATTTAAAGCTCTCTCTTACTTGGAAATGTTAGCACATCTTAGTGTATTGTTGCCAGAAACATTTACTTGTTTGACCTAATGTGCTCACCTCCCCAATCACTGTCAGTTTTCTGGGTTTATGCAACAACCTCCAATAGCGGTACAGCTCTTAGCTACCTGAAGTCCATTAGATGTGAAAGATGATTGGCTAGTGGGAATACAGCAGAAGGAAACTGAGCAGGAAGGGATTATACTCTTCTGAGGTTTACCAGTGTGAGATGATCTGTTTCTAGGGTTTAAGAGGATGAGGTAATCAGCAGACCAAGGGTGGGGGCAGGAAAGTTCTGCCCAAAGGCACAAACATGCTGAAGATATAACAGAAGTGATAGCATAGTGTAATGTCACTATGGGTCAGGGGTTGGCAACCTGAGGCCCTCCAACTGTTCAGGACTACAATTCCCATCCTACCCAGCTAAGGGCTGGCTGGGGATGATGGGGATTGTAGTCCTGTACAGCAAGAGGGCCTCCGGTTGTCCCTCACTGCTCTAGGTCATGGATACGCAACCTGTGCCTCTCCATCTCCTTTTGAAGTTAGGGTTGCCACCCAGCTGGTATTTTACAGGCAGGCTGGTAAAAAATTGGCTTCTGTCCAATGTTAAGTCTATGGAGGGAATGCCATGGTTGGTATTTTTTTTGACGAAAAGGTGGCAACCCTATTTGAAGTGTAACTTCCGTTAGTTATAGTTACATAGCCATCAGGCTATCTAACTATAGCAGGCTAAGGATAACCGAAGTTTAAGTTAAACAACAACCAGAGACACTGGTTGGGGAGTAAAGATAGGTACCTTAATTTAGGTGCAATTGTGCAGATTCATTGGTGTTGGCTCGGTACATAAAAATAATAATCAGTTTAGGTGTCTTGACAGATTCCATGTCTAAATTCAATCTAGAACAGGGAGCTGCTAGAGACTGGCTGAAAGGGGCTCAAGCCCCAGGTCTCACTTTGCCAGCCAGAGCATGTAATGGTGTAAACGTATGCTCATCTACCTAATGCTAATGGTGCATCTGGGCTTTGTAGCTCAATAAATAGGGATTAAGTGAACCAAGGCCCTAGGTATTTTGGAGCCTATCAACAATGGGCTAGGATACTTGTGTGTCCTAATAGGTGTCCTCCAATGTCTGGTCTTGTCAGGTCAAATGATTTCTGTCCTAGCATTTATTTATTTAAATGTATATAATTATTTTATCCAGGTAAAGTGGATTCTTTAACCCCTTAAGGACCGGACATTATGGGACATTTCCGTCCCATAACGTCCGCATAGGGGCACGTTGACGGGCCGGTACACGTGACCTGTCACGTGTATCGGCGCGTCATTATGGGGCTTGAAATAGATCGCTCCGATCTTGGAGCGGTCTATTTCATGCCCCATTTTTACTTACAGCGCTCCCGGTAGAGCGCTGTAAGTAAAATGTACGTGACGTACCAGGACCGTCAAGGGTCTTTCAAGAAAGTTTACCCTTGACGGTCCTGGTACGTCAAGGGTCCCTAAGGGGTTAAAGGGATAGTAATGTTTCACAAAAACAGCAGCACAAAAACTACTTCATAGTATTTGAGCCATAGAGAGTGTTATTTCAGTACCGTCAGAGTTGTAGCTCAAGAGTAATTGAATTATAAAGTTTCCCTCTCCCACCCATTTTAACTAGTGTAAGCCCCCTCTCCTCAGATGTGGGATATGGTCCATAGACCAGACAGCTTACATCAAGGAACAATCTTCTTACTGTGAGAACTATGAAAACCCTGCCTCTCTTGACAGATTTTTCAGCTTTTTCCCTTATCTTACTTGAAGATTGTCCCTCTCTGCAGTCTACCTGGACACACCCTGCTGCTCTGAGGTGAGCAGTGTTACATCAGTAAAAGGGGCGGGAGGGCGATACTTTATCATTCAATTTCTCTTGAACTACAACTCTGACAGAATTCAAATAACACTCTCCAGAGCTGCTTTTATTATGAAACATTACTATCCCTTTAAGAATAATCCCAGGTATTCCAGTTTGTTTATTGTTAGGACAGAAGATGAAAATATATACAAATGAAATAGGGAAAGTGAGGAAAGGGGAAGAACAGTGGGTCAGTTCTAATGCCATCTGTCCAGCCTATAGGAGGTGCAAGGTTAGAATGATAAGTTCAGATTCTGGGTCATGACCATTGAGGCAATTCATGATATAAAGGGGTGAGAATTATGCCAGAAAAATCTGTTTCCGACAAGTCTGGATTTCACAATAGGTAGAGCATGTAACTGCCTAGAACTCCTAATTCTGAGTTGTGTCTCATTTGTACTGGCCGCACCTACATTCTGAATTGTGACTGTGACCAGATCAATCTCAGTCTTCCTGCACCAGTTTATACCTCTTTACCGGCTATTATTTAACCCCTTGGATCCTAGAGAGAGATCTTCAATGTATTATGGAGCAATATGTTGGTATTCTCTCTAGCAACCAAGGGATTTAAAGGGGAACTTTCACCCCGCAATAACTTAAGGCTAACTTATTGCACACCTGGCGACTGGCTGCTTAGTAGCGCAAAAGGGACTGACAGCGCAGGCGCACGGACGTCACTGTGAAGAGACATCCGTGCTTCCTGCTCCTGTAAAACGCCGATATCTGAAGAACCGGGTAATATTGCTGGTGACTAGCGCTAATAAGCAGCTAGTCGCCAGGTGTGCAATGAGTTAGCCTTAAGTTATTGCGGGGTGAAAGTTCCCCTTTAAGTTTTTTCATTCTTGCTCCTTATAAGGCAAAGGTATAGTCTGTGCAAGGAAACAGTGGATGGGACTGGAGGCGGGTCATGAGAGGAGTGGGGTTGTGGCCATGGGTGCATTTAATGGCACCTAGAGTATCTTGCCTGGGGTGTAAATCTGGCCCTGACTATGGAATCAAAACCGATGGCAACTGTAGTTTTGGTATTAAAAGGATCTGAACATGTATAGCTTTTTACTCAAAGGAGTAAAAATGTTAGGACAAGAGGCCATAGTCTAAAACTAGAGGCACACAGGTTTAGACGTAATGTAAGGAAGTTTTACTTCACTGAAAGGGTAGTAGATAAGTGGAATAGCCTACCAGCAGAAGTGGCAGAAGTTAAGACAGTGACAGAATTTAAGCATGCATGGGATAGGCATAAGGCTGTCCTGAACATAAGAAAAGACCAAGGACTAAATAAGGTTTGAGGTTTTTACTGTAGGAAAATGGGCAGACTAGATGGACTGAATGGTTCTTATCTGTCGTCATCGTCATATTCTATGTTTCTATTAATTCACAAGAACATATTCCAGGAGAGCAGATTCCTGGGACAGGGAGTCAAAATTATGGGCTGTCCCTGGACATTCATGAAAAATAACAGGTATGAGCGCCATACCTGGGAACTCTCCGGATTTGCCCCGGAGACTCCGGTTCTGACAGAGCTTTACCAGGTCTCCGGGGCAGAGGCAGATTCCTCCGGATGTGGAGAGTTTCTATTGAAACTCTGCCACATCTGTTTTTTCTCCCGTTGTGCCTCCGTCCCCAGCCTTCTGTGTGACACCTTTAACCCACTGAGTGCCAGAGTGGTATGGAATGCATTGCTTTGCAATGCATTCCGTACCACTCTGGCACTCAAAGGGTTAAATCCCCCCAACACTCGAGTTAAGCCCCGCCCCTTTTTGACACGATTAGCGTCAATTTTGTTACCCCCTGCTGAACAGAGGACTACCCTCCGAGTAGCCCTCAACTGGAAGTTCCCAGGTATGATGACCGCTCTTTCATGCAACTTTTATGTAACAACTGAAAATGTTGGTGCATTTTTAGTGCTACAGTGTAGCATGCATTTCACAGCAATCCATTCTCTCAATATAACCAGAAGTGACAAAACTGCAGTGATAATGTAGCTACCTGTGAAAGTTGTACAATTTCAACAAGATTTAATTCCATACAATTTTATAGCTACCTTATCACAACACTGTCAGAGGGAAGTTGTAGCACGCAATATCACTCTGCAACAGTCACAGCACATTTCCTATGTAAAAGGCCCACAGGACACAATGGCTCACAACTCTTGTCTTTTTTTCCCTTCATAATTTGCTATTGCTGTGACAATGTTGCCCATGTGAAAGGGACCTAAAAGGTGTGCTGGTGTCAGGGCAGAGGCAGCTAGATTATGTGGTTTGACCCTATGAGTGCCAGAATGGTGTTGGTTACCCCTCTGGCACTCAGAAGGTTGAAGCCTGGGAAGAGAGAATGAAACATTCTCCAGTGATGACATGATAGCATGTCCTGCAGATCAGAATAAACACAGATAAGATTCAGTCCATGGGGAGAAAGATAAGATGATCAATGCTTTTTGGTGATGGGGAGGGCAGAGAGCAATGTAGGATAATCTCCCTCTCTGTGCTTTATGTAGATAGGACACGGTAGACCTGAAAACAACATATAAGGTGGCCAGGCTTTCAGTTTAACCCTTTGAGTGCCAGAGGGAGCGCAATACATTGCAGAGCAATGCGTTGCATACCCCTCTAACACTCAAAGGGTTAATGCATGATGCTTATGTAAATTTCATGTTGGCATTATGCATGTTTAATATGTGTCATGCTTTAAAGGGTGGACTGGTCATCTTAATTGTCCCACCTGTGCCCACCCTCAGGCATTGTTCAGTGCCAGGGTGTGGTCAACACATTACCGCACTCCTGTGTTATGCAAAGGGTTAACAATCAAATGTGTGATAACACATTATAAACAAATATATATATATATATATATATATATATACAACAGCTAATACACACCCACACTTTTGTGTTATTTTAACCCCTTGTTCACTAGACAGGTATTCAGCTCATTGCACAGCAATGCATTGCAAACCTCTCTAGGATCCAAGGGGTTAACCTGGCAGAGGAGAAGAAAGGAAGATTAAGAGCTAAGGAGAGGAGGAAAAGAGGGAGTGAGTAAGAAGAAAAGGGCAGCCCTAGGACTCCCTGTGACCAGGATAAAGGGAGGGGGGATGTGACGGGAAGTTTGGGAATGCTGGATCCCTCAGGGCAGACAGGTAGTGACTAAACAGGACTCTCTGGCTTAAAGTGTAACCTTATATGGAAAAAGAGACATGGAAGGGGTGTGCACATGGGCGGTGCTTGGACACAGACTACTGAGAGCATGGACCTATTATAAATCTATCATACCCATATGACTGAAAGAGCACCCCCACCCTCTGGTCTATGTGATCACACAGCACGCTACTCCTCCCAGGAATAATAACTATTTAATTGCTAAATTCTTCTATCCAGCAGCTGACAGCTATTTACATTCAATCTTATCTTCATGCAGCTATTTGGAAAAATATACTGATTTGGAATGCATAGCCCCAGACTAACAACACTTTATTTAGACACAAAAGGAAAAATAATCTATGTTTAACCCTTTGAGTGCCAGATAGGTATCAAAGGCATTGCAATGCAACACATTGAATTCCTCTCTGGTACTCAAAGGAGTAAAACAACATTTCCAGGAGAAGTCTGTCTTTTGTTCTGCTTTATAGAATAACTATATTAGTATAATATATAATGAGATGGAAATGTTAAGATGAAGGCACACTCGTTCTATACAGTAACTTTTTTCCCCCCAAAAAATAGAAAAATACATTATATTAATTTCAGAAAAATAAAAAACCCTGGATGAAGCAATGCACTGGAGAGTTCTCAAGCATTCAAGGGGTTAACAGCTCCATTTTAACCAAGGTGAATTTCCCCCTATAATGCAGTTGGTTTGCTCCAGAAATGCTCCACTTCTCTTTCGTGGAAAAGGCCACTAAAATATCTGTATTTTCAAAAATGCTTTGAATCTGTCTGTCACATTCATAACTTGGTCCCATCACTGACAGAGGATGAAAGTTGTAATGTGACAAAGGCAGAAGGAAGGTCTGTATATGTCAGATAAAATGATGGCCTGGGCATGGAAGCAAGAGGATGAATTTCTGAGTGTGCCAGGAATAAGATACAGTTTAGACATAAACATGATGTGTCAGATATGAGATGAAGGTGTGTGCATTACAGAGACAAGGTGAAGCAGTCTAAATGTGTGAGTGAATGGGACAGGAATGAAATGTAGTGTGCAACAGAACTAACCGGAAGCTGTATATGGCAGATGATGGTGTGATTGTCACGATGCTGCAGAATCATTTTGCACTTTATAAATAAAGTATAAAAATACTGATAATATAATTAATAATAAAAAAGATGTAAATGACTGACAGACATAGCAAAAATGAATGAGTGTACCAGAGGCTAGAGGTGTGATTGTGATAGACACAGGAAGAAGGAATTTATAGTGAGATCTATATCTATATATAGTAGGGTTGCCAGATCACCCCTTTAACGCTATGAGTGCCAAAGAGGTATGCAACGCATTACTAAGCAATGCGATACATACCCCTCTGGCACTCAATGGGCTAAAAGAGGACACATCTGAAAAATACCTCATGCATAAGAATCCTTGTAACCTAATAATTAACCACTGGAGCCCTGGGGCTGGCATTTTTCACGTGCGCCCCTTTTAAAAGGAAAATCTAGCAAACCTAATCTATAGATTAATTAAATACTTATATTAAGGAGCAATTCTAAATACATATAGTAGTAAAATGAGGGTACTCGCACTGCTGGAAAATACATCTTTTCAGAGTTATTACAGTTTAAACAGTTGGTGTTTACATTAATAGTGCCCTCTAGTGGTCAGATTTCAATGACAGACCGTGGTAGAAATTGCTGAGTCATTCCTGGCATTTTGAATTGTCAGAAAGTAATGACATTTTTACTCAATTTCTGACGTTTGAATGGTTATAATTTATGAATAAAATAACTGACAGCAGTGGGAGTGTTTTTCTCACCAGGAAACACCCAGCCCACATTGGCTTTTATTAAAAAATAAAAAAGTTTACAGCTGTGTTAAGAACCAGAAAGGTGTGTAACACATTGCTTCACAATGCATTCCTCAACCCTCTGGATCTTAAATGATTAAAGCAGAACTACCACCTAACATACACTTTAGCCAGTGGCGTAACAATAGGGGTCGCACCTGCGACCGGGCCCGTCACTCTCATGGGCCCGGCCGCCCCCTAAGACACCCTCGCCACCCGCCCGCAGCACAGCTGATCTCCCGGCAGCCAGCGCTTGAGTAATGCAGAGCACTGGGAGATTACATAATCTCCCAGCGCTCTTCATTACTAAGGACCGTGCGGGAGCATGTCACACACAGCGCTAGACCACCAGGAGGTAGGAGGACGGGGGTCAGTAGGGGCAATGTGGCGATGGAGGCATTGTGGAGATTGGGGGGAAAAGTGGAGAATGAGGGGCATTGTGGAGATTGGGGGGAAATGTGGAGAATGAGGGGCATTGTGGAGATTGGGGGGAAATGTGGAGCATGAGGGGCATTGTGATGGGGGCATTGTGGAGATTGGGGGGAAATGTGGAGAATGAGGGGCATTGTGATGGGGGCATTGTGGAAGGGGCAATGTGGAGGTGGCCAATGTGGTTGAGGGGGGCCAATGTGGTCTGAGGGGGGCCCGTGGCAATTCTTGCACCAGGGCGCCGTGGCTTCTAGTTACGGCTCTGACTTTAGCTTAAAGAACTCCTCATCTGGCAACTAGCTGCTTAGTAGTACTAGTTGCCAGACTTATTACACTGTTAAATAGATTTACCCTTTCTTCCCCAGCTGACCTGCAGGACAGATCGCGGACATCTTGCCATAGTGACATCCGCGTGCCTGCACTGTCAGTCCCAGCCGGGTCTAGGAGGCGTTGCTAGGAGCTTGCCGGCTCCAAAAGGGACTGACAGAGCAGACACGCGGACGTCACTATGTCAAGATGTCTGCGATCCATCCTACAGGTCAGCCAGGGAAGAAAGGAGAAATCTATTTAACAATGTAATAATTCCGGCGACTATCGCTACTAATCAGCTAGTCGCCAGATGAGGAGTTCTTTAAGCTAAAGTATATGTTAGGTGGTAGTTCCTCTTTAATGTTAAAAAAATAAAAAGCCTGTTTCTTTTCTCCTGCATGGCATCTAACCAGAAGGAACTATAGGGGTCTAAGGAGGAAGCAGATGATCATTAACCTCTTAAGAACCAGCACATCTGGGGTACTTTTCCCCTTAAGGACCTCATAGACTACATTTGAAGAGATGGCACATGTGAGCGATCACATGTACCAGCTCACTGAAAGGGAGTCTGAATCTGACTGCTCCGGACTTGGAGCAGTCAGTTTTAGACTCTTGGTTTGGTCACAGCACCCCCGCATGAGCACTTTGATCATAAAAGTCATGACATGTCAGGACCATCACTGGTCCTTAACGCACACTCATGATGGTCCTGTACATCGCTGGTCCTTAAGAGGGTTAAATAATGACCCCTCTCAAGCATGCAGCAAAGGGCAGCACATAAAAAACAGCTCTTAAATGAAGCAATGTTCTTAGGTGTAGGGTGTCTGAGTGGCCCTAAACACCCCACCCACTCTGTGGTGACATACCTGACATAGCAGGTACAACAACATCACACAAAACTCTCCCTTTTATAGTCCCTTCTCTTGAAGAGATCAGACTTGCGCTCCCAGGAAGACCAATCCAGGGAGTAACTTTCCCCCTGGGTAATATAAACCAGTCCATCTGGAGATGGTGGTGATGCTATGGAATTTAATTCATCAAATCAACTCCCCACCAGCATCTCTAGGTTATACTATGGATTGATAAGATTTGCCAGTCTAAGTCCCTTTTGTACTCACTTCAGCCTGATATCTTCCCAGAGAGAGGACCATTGTGCTACTGTTCTCTGCATATACTCAGAGACAATGTTATCCGTGTACATGTGCACACTACCTAGAGCGTCCTGCTCTGTCTATTGTGGGATTGCAAAACCACAAGTTCAGCATTATCCTCGTTATTTCTGAGTGCCAGCTGGAAGCCATGTATAGGACACCTGGGGTTTGTGTAGGGGTGGATGTGTCCAGTGCCAGGAACAGCAGGGTGTAGAGCTTAACCTTTTATTTGGGCTGTCACCCTAGCTCCCTCCTGGTACAATGACTAACTTGCCAAACATAACAAGAAACAGTTCTATAACCATGTATGGTCAAAAAAATAGAGCTGACATTTTCTTGTCCCTGAAGGGTCCTTCTGGGCTCCCTGTGATGTATTGTCACAAATATACTTAATACATTCTTTAGTGGGTAACTTTCTACCCCTATAAGGTTTTAAGTAACAATAATTATGTATATTTGTAGTTTGGTAGATTGTTGTATAAGGGCTATTGGACCTAAAAATCAGCTTAATCGCTTAATTCTCTATTACTTTTCTACTTCATATATTTTGGCAATTGCATTCTGTTCTAGATTTCTTACCATATGTTTACTGGTTTAGTGATCCCTGTCTATGGGAGCAAAGCACGGGGCTTATGTAAGCTGTCTGGGGGGTCAAAAACCGATTCCTTCCGTTGGCTGCAATCATGCTGGAACATATCCTGGGTGGTTGTGGCTCTCAATTAGGATCCACTACTCTAGGGTCTATAAGTGCTGCATGCACAGCACAGTGAGACTTCATTCATACTGTTCAGACTCTTGTCTCCATTTTCAGTCTCTTGTCTATTTTCAGACCCCATTCTGCTCAAAAGTTGATCCATAAGGGCTTATAATATAGCAGCAGCTTCATAGCAGGTGTCTGCCAGGGGAGCAGATCTGCCAGTTGGTACTATCCTGGTGACAATTTTCCTTTAAGTAGACTTTCCAAATCTCATTTTAGTGTATTGCTGAAAACAAAAGAATGCCCTGGTCCATGGCAGGCCTACTAATCCCATTCCTAATAGAACTTCCTCTAGACTGATGGCCATATTGGGGGCTAACCAACTGCACTAAAAGGGACAGAATATTCAGTTCATTTAAATGTGACTTTTAACCCCCCTTGAATGACAGAAAAATCTCCAGGGCATCCAAGGGCATAAAGGATTGCTCCTCTTTATCTCCCAGAATATTAACCTATATGTCAATGTATCTTTCTGTGGAAGGGATAAGGACTACTGCCATCAAGCATAATCAGACCCTAAAGGACTCCTGGACATTGGCCACTGTGCAATAGCAAAAAATGTGCCTCATACAGTCACCCAATATTTTCCCCTGTGCCAAGTTTGCAATCAGTAGAGGAGTATAGGATTTCAGCCAGGCACAATTAACTGAAGCCCATGTGTGCCTCCATGATCAGTCACAGGAAAGTGTTGTAGTAAGAGAACTGCTCATAACTGCATCTATCTATCTATCTATCTATCTATCTATCTATCTATCTATCTCTACATATCCCCCCACCACGCACACACACCTTTGATTTAATTATACCAATAACCAAAGACATATGCCAAGACTATTTCTAGCAGGCAACATTTCCTGTCTTTATTCTTGCTTAGAGCAATTTTCTTTGTTCTTCTATTCCTCATAATCAATGGTGCCTTTTCCTGTCTTCCATTCATCAGGTTCTCCATATTTGTCTCTGTGCTTAAAAATGCTTTATACGTTACACTCTGTCACGAAGATCTGGTGCAGGATTTCCTGTTCATCCAATGCAAACTGACATATAAACAAGACTTCTTCATCCTCCATAATCTGAATATGTGCTCATACTATATGCCACTGGATAAGAGGAGCATCAGTTGGAAAACTCATAAAATCTCATCAATTGCCAAACTCGTTAACTTTTGGTCTTTGTTGTCATCTATATGCTGATGACACCAAAATATACCTCTTCTTCCTTTCTCTCCATCATTCATGGCTCATGTCAATTATGGTGTTAGAGACCACTATAGGACCCAATGGTTTAATCTAACTTCTTAAACGTCTATTTAGAATTTTTATACTGTGCAGCCCTGTGGTAGCCTTAAGGGGCCTAATATGGGATGAATCTGTTTCCCTGTCACTGCTGTACATTCTCACCTCTATTATGTACGGTCAGTAAAATATGTTGGTGCTCATTAAATAAAGGATATTATTTTTAATAATAGTAATAATTAATAAGTAGAAAACAGTATACTTGATCAACCATGAAAGGTTCATGAGAGTTATTAGATGAGATACTGGAAGGTTAAAGAATTGCATCTTTAAGTTTTCATTAAGGATTTATGTTACCTTCTTCAAATACAATTATGGGCTTTTCTCAAACTTTTTTATGCAAAATCTTTATTCTAGTTAAGTACTAGATGAAATGAGAACTGTTAGAATGGAAGCAATCCATGGTAAACTTAGTCCATAATTTGCCTTGAGTCATGGATTTGGCAGTTAGCACCAAGGATTAGACCTGACAAACTATCGGGGTAGACATACAGGTCTGCATTATTTCAACTTTCCATTGACCATTTTTAGACACCTGGAAGTTGCAGCATACTGTACCTTTAGGAGACTGTCAGCCTATACTTTCGCCCAAGAGAACAGCTCCTTAAGTTGTAATTTACCCTACTGCAGGACAAATATGCATGGCGATGATGTCATTGCTACACGTTCTTTCATGTGATTTAAGCCTATGGATAGGTGATGGGATGGTTTATATCTCTTTAATGATGCAGTTCTATACAAAAACACACACTAACTCTATCTTTACCCTTTTTGTGTTTGTGGCTACATAATAGCAGGGTTTATTGTAGGGGCATGTAGTTGTATGCAGTACTGGCACGTTTTTTCCAAAATAAAAAATACATTATTGTAATGGACCTGCGGTTCACCATGGAATTTTACAGATGTGCCACCCAATAGTGGCATAGTTGCAGGTGTACATAAGTGTGTTTCCATCGTGTTCTATGTATTCCACAATCACAAGCATGCATGTTTCACTGTACCACAATGTCTCATGTCCCCAGATTCTCCATCCCTCTAAATTTGCCACGGAGTCCGAGGAAAACTCAGGAGTCAGGCGGTATAGTTAAAACACCTTTATTGTAAAAATCAATGTAGCAGATACAGAAGAGGCAGAGGGTGATGAGAGAGGCTAGTAACTCTATCAGAAATAGGAGGCTGCCTCCAAGTTCCCATACTGCAGAGACTAGGCCAAAGCCAATGGTAGTCTCATATGCCAGATAGACACAGAGTAGACCTGAATGGTCTCCCCTAAGATTGGTAACCGGGGAGAAGACTGACTCACGCCTGCAGTCAGTAAAGAGAAGACTGTCTCGCGTAAGAGAAGGCAACAAGGGAGACTACTGACTCACACCTGCAGTCAGTAAAGCTAGAGTCCGCCAGAGCCACAGGTCTGCACCAGATAGGATGTCCAATATTCCGGAGGCAACACAGAGAGGCTAGTTGGATAGAGCCCCAGGTCAGCACCAGGTTGGATAGTCAGACAAGCCAGGGTCAATACACAAAGCAGATAGCCAGAGCCACAGGTCAGCACCAGATCTGTAGTCAGACAAGCCAGGGTCATACACGGAGCAGATAGTCAGCCAGAGCCACAGGTCTGCACCAGACTGGATGTCCACTAGAAGGGAGCGTGCACAGAGGATAGTCAGACAGAGCCACAGGTCAGCACCAGGTTGGCTGGTCAGACAAACCAGGGTCATACACAGGAGATCAGGAACAAACAACTTAGAACTGCACTGGACAACAACGTAAGGGTGACTGGCTAAGGCACCAGTTCCCTTAAATACAGAAGCCAGCAAGTAGATAGGAGGAGACTGACCAGGTCATGCAGAATAAAGTTTAGGCCTGCGTCAGTACGCAGCCTCGTGCCCGTAAGTGACGCATCTTGCCGAGATGCGTCAAACCGCTGCACCATTTCCACATCGTTCTGACCCACCGGTCCGCCTAGCCAGAGGACATGGGTGCCTGCTGAAGACGCCGAGTGAGCACAGGCCTAATGCCAGAAGCAATGCGTGGGATGATGCCAAAGCATTGTTTTGTGCCATGAATTCCCAGCTTCGTCTGAAGCAGCGGCGCTGGGTCTAAGGTGAGCTGTGACAAAATCTCCCAGTTTCCAGTTTGAAAATGTCTGCGGCTCACTGATTGGCCACTCTGGTTTGCTCGACAAGTCGACGGCCTTCTGATAGGTCTTTGTACTGCCTGGGTTTGTTCAACAAGTAGGTAGCACGTTGACTGGTTGCCGCTTGTCATTCCAATCCCCATTAGCTGGAGATTGGCACAGCAAGATTAAACCCTTGCTTGTGTTCCCTCCAACCTTTCCGCTCCCCAGGTTCAAAGTGTAGACAGCCTTCTGATTGGCCACCACTGGTGCAACCCTTGCTACCCTGATCCCCACTGACTGTAGATTGGCACAGCAAGATTAAACCATACTTTTACGTTAGGAATTCCAGCCCTGTATATGATTCCTATTTTCCTAAAAAAGTTGTTGGATCCCTATTCATCCTGTCTGGTGTGTGTTATTCCAGGAATGGTGTAAAGAATCCCATTTGACTCCCATTCACTGTATTTAGCAGCAGGATTGGCAAGGCCACCTCTTTGCAGCAGCATCACAGAGTGGGAAACCTGGCAACAACTGCCAGGGAACACAAGGGTCGCCTGGTTCCTATTACAATTATGCTAATAAAAATTATATTAGTACTAGCAACTTTTGTCTTCTGTAGAAAAAAACCTGCAAAAAAATATGTATATAAAATTCTCTGGCTGTTATTTGACCTCCTATAACTGATTTCAACATGAATTTTACCTGGCTGCCTCTACAACAATAATTAAAAAGGAAACTGTGTAGATAAAGATCTGTGTTAGACAGAACTCAACCTCTTCATTACGGCTCCAAGATAATGCTGTAGGCTATAAAAATATAGGAGCAGGAGTGTGGAGCAACCCACTGGTAATTACAGGATAAAAGGATAAACTGAGTAAATGAAGACAAGCAAAAGAAACATTCATACAGGTAAGGGACTGGAACAAGGCAGTAATGCTATTTCTGGAGGTGTGTGATGATGGTTGTCCATATGATTTTCTGGTGCCAGCAGGAACTGGACAATCATTGGAGTTATAGTACAAAAGTCACCTCAACAACAAACTTGAAAATCAGAATTTACTCAACCAACATTTTGGAGTCTTTTATCAAGACCCATTACAGATTATGTGATCTGCCTGTAATATACTACTAGACACCCATATGTAAAGTGAAAGAGGTTTGATGCTGGTAAAGGTATACTCTTGTTGGGCGATATAGCTTCATTATCAGACTCTCATAAAGCTCTCATCTGTACTTCAGTGCTAAATATTTTTAGATATTCTCCACTCTAGGATATGAGCTTTTCCTCACACTGTTTACCATTGTCATGTGGCTGCAGATGTCTCTTGAAACTGCATTTTGCTATATCTTCCAAAAGCCTTACATCGCTATCTACCACCTGAACTAACCTTAAAGGGGAAACATTATCTTTAATGTCTCTTTCACATAGACAACACCAATACAGTAATGCTGTGTTGGGCCTATCTCTCCTGGTGAAAGGAAACATGTTGGACTATGTGACAGAATAGCTGAGAAGCCTACAGAAGAACAAATGCTAGCAAGTGATGCTAGAGAACCAAGCTTGTGGGCATGGGATACTCACAGCTGGGTTGTGTTGTGGCCAGAGCTGTACTGTAGTTGCCAGCTTCAAGGGTGTATAACAGTCACCAGAGGAGCTGGTGGCCTGCTCAGGATAACCCACCAGGAGTAGCACTAGTTCTCATGATGGGGAGAATGAAGGTTTGGCGCTGGTGAGCATCACTAAAGCTCAATGATAACCTGGTAAGGTCAAACAAGGGCTCTGGCCATGCAGGATTAAAACCACTGAGTATAGAGAATCCCAACCGAAGAGATAGCAGGGAATGACCTTACCCACAGGATAACTCTCCAGGAAGGTATACTAGAAGTAGCAATACCAATATATGTCAGCAGGTGGCTACAGGGTATTAGCCTACTAAGACAGTATGAAATCCAAGTTGGCGGGTTAGAAAAGTAGTCACTAAAGAAAGAGAGTCGGCAACAGATGTCAGCATCAAATCCTAATCGGCAGGCAGAAGAGTAATCAATCTGAAAGAGGGTAGGCAAGTTAGGCAACGGTACAGGCAACAAGATCATGAAATAGGTAGGCAGGAGTTAGGGCAAGAAACCACTTCAGAAATGCTTAGACTGCGTACTGAAAGGAGGAAGAAGAGGGATATAAAGGTAAAACAGATGATAAAAGGAACATTAAGAAGGATATGGTGATCAGCATAAAATACTGACACCAGGGGCAAGGAGCAGAAATGGCTGAGAAAATACTGACACCAGAGACAAGGAAGAAAAATGGAGGGGAAAATACTGACACCAGTGGTCATGAGGAGAAATGGCAGGGAAAATACTGACACCAGTAGCCAGGAGGAGAAATTGCAGGAATGCTG
This sequence comes from Rhinophrynus dorsalis, assembly GCA_037306005.1. NCBI lineage: Eukaryota > Metazoa > Chordata > Amphibia > Anura > Rhinophrynidae > Rhinophrynus > Rhinophrynus dorsalis. The sequence goes on from CM074722.1 coordinate 124,330,070, forward strand.
ACTGTATGGGGCCTTTCAGACAGGAGACTATTGCCTTTGGGATTGCATTAAAATCCAGCATGTTATGACTTTACTGTACTCCAACAGTATTGTTGCAGGACGCTATTGCATTTCTGTCACCGGTACGAAAGGGGCATAAGTGTAAGTGGCCATTAATTTGTGTAATCCTGTTTGTACCCTTGTGCTGCATCCATATGGTCTAAATGCCTTATGGGCCATATGCACATAGAAAAGAGGAACAACAGTGACAAACCAACTGTACCATAAGGGAGAAAAATAAAATCCCATTCATTTAAATTGTGGTTTAATAGCCCCCACACACACACACACAAACACACACAGAAACTGGCACAGACATGCAACTGCAGATCATAAAGAAGGGAATTACTGTACTACAATTGGACATCTCCTCTCCCAGCCAGATCATTCAATGACCAGTCTTATATTCAAGGTCCTTAAGGGGTATTTTAAAAGTATCCACTAAAGAAAGACCTTTGATTTGAGGATGCTAATTCCTCTTAAGACTCAAAAGAAAGGACGTGGTGCGATGCAGGAAACGTGCGCAATCGCTATTTCCTGTGTGAAAACCACTAGGGAATAGGTTTGTGCATGATTTTGTTGAATTGCGCATGAAAATTCAATATTAGCGAACGGCTGCGTCTATTTATTTTTTGGGGGGTGTGGCTAAGATTAACAAGTTTGTGTGAGTGGAATAGCGAATGCTCCTAATGCGAGAACTGCTATTGTGAATGAATTTATACTTCTGTGTACTGTTGTCGTAAAATGGAATTTTTAATGCGCAATTCAAGAAGCGTTCAGTATTTAGCTTCCTGGATTAGAATATGCACCAAATCTATCTGCGCACAAAAATGCCTTTATCTGATGCAAACATTTTTTGCATCGCGCCATTGGTTCTTAATTAATTACCTGAACTTCATATACATGTATAATAATAATAATCCTTTATTTATATAGCGCACACAGATTCCGCAGCGCTTTACACTCATATTGGTTCCTGTCCCCATTGGGGCTCACAATCTAAATTCACCTATCAGTATGTTTTTGGAGTGTGGGAGGAAACTGGAGTACCCAGAGGAAACCCACGCAAACACAGTGAGAACATACAAACTCATTGCAGATGTTGTCCTTGGTGGGATTTGAACCCAGGACCCCAGCGCTGCAAGGCAACAGTGCTAACCACTGAGCCACTGCAATCTTTTGCCCTTCTAATCTTTTCTCTACAACACTGCCTATTTACTACCATTTGATTAGTGGCACTGACCTGATGAAGGGACAGGATATTGAGAAAGATTGTCTTCAAATATTAGTTAAAATAAATAAGTATCAGCAGATACCAAGGTACTCCATGTATTTGCATTAGTACAGCTGAAATAAAATAGCTACTACAGATTAATATATTTTACTCAGCAGGAAAAGCAGTATAACATATCTTTTTATGGAAATGTTTACTGTTCCTTTAAAATAAGCATATATTCTTACCAGTTGGTTGCTGCTTTACTGTACTGATGACCTTCGAAATCCCAGCACCTTATTTTTGAAGTTCTAATTGGCAAAGCATGAGCAGGAACAACAGTTCTGCCATGAGAAAAGATCAGTCTACAGCTGGAAATTCAGTTGCTGACTGATTTATCATTGAGGAGCAAATTGTACCTCAGTAACATACAGGGAAAGATCATCAGCACCGCAGTGGTATAAGCAGGGTGGCATTAGCATCTCAGGTGCCCCAGGCAAGGAACCCTTAACTCAGGTGTCTGTAGCCACACCCACAATGTCACTCCAGTGGTAGGCCAATCCACAGCTGCCAAGCTCAGAATGCATGCACAGTAAGAACTCTTAACCCCTTAGCTTTTAGAAGTTTTCAACAGTTTTTGCTAGCATACAAAGATTCACAATAGTGGTACATGAACTGGTAATTAAGTCAAATGCCATTAACCAAAATCAGGTTGGTGCAGAGGCATTGGTATTGCTTTGGCTTTGCCTAAATCTCAGAATGTGGGTATGACCAGCAATGCTGGGGTGCCCCTCAAATCTTGGTGCTCTAGGCTACTGTCTCGCAACCTGGGTGCCGTGGCAGTTTAGTGTGGGCACTAGTATAGGGTGCTATATATTCTCTATGAAGGCTTTGAAAATAAAATATAAAAGTTTCAGATGTATATTTGAAGGGAAAATATATATGATTTCCCCTTTAACAAAGATTTAATATTTTACAGCTTGGGTTGTGCGAAATGTTGGAGACAACAATTCCCATTAGCCCTTATCAACCAACAGTTGGTTGGAGATGATAGGAGCTGCAGCCCCCAACAACTTGAGGTCCAGCAATTGCCAAGCCCTGGTTTAAAAGAATACATGCAGGTTATAGCTCTGTATTGGGGTGTTTTTTTATTGTTCCACACTGTGGCTCACACAGGAAACGTTAAGAACATACTGTGTTGGTGCATAGTCCTGGGACTTATTAGTAACAGACTGTGGCTGTGAGCACAACCAGAGATATGAGAGATATCCAGCATGATCAATCTGATATCCTGGAGGGAAAGGAATGGCATGGCAAGAATGTGCCGTCAGAGCTGGAGGAGGTGTGCATACAAGTTTCTGGTGGGGGAAGTTAGGAAGTTTAGGGATCTGCTCTCTGACCTGCTTGTTAGTGTCAGATTATTATGAGTTGCCAGAAGTCCCCTCCAGCTGTGACACGCAGAACCTTCCCATAACACACCAGACATGAATTACATACAAACACAGCCCTCCCATTTCAGTACAGACTCACAACATAGCCCTCCCACTACAAGCACACACACAAACACCGGTCCATTGCCTTATTAGGGAAAAACTCTCTGGGCTTAGTCTTCATGTGAAACCAGTAACCCTGTGCGCTCTCTATAACCCCCTCTGCTCTCACTGTATGATGTACTCTCCCTTACTTGACCTACTGTATCACAGTCTGTAAGCATTCTTTCACTCCTCACAGCCTAACCACTCTCAATCCTCAAATCACAAAATATTACTGCATGATGATAATTATAATAATAGTAATCATAACATCAGCAGCAAAACTAATAGGCAACATAAAGAAATGTTTACACCGTACAAAAGAGTCAGCAAATCAGATAGGGTTGCCACCACATTCCTTTAACACTTTGAGTGCCAGAGATATATCCAATGCAATGTGCTGTATATTTCTCTGGCACACAAAAGGGTTAAATGTAGATGCTTATGGGTCACAATGCATTGCTGAGCAATTTGTTGTGAACCCATCTGGCACTCAGAGGGTTAACCCTTGCATCCTTCCAGCTATTGTTGGATAAAAATTCCCATGATCCTCTGTCAGACTTCCTTTCATGGCTGTTTATCAGCAGAAGTGTTCTGCATTGACAAAGAGGGTTTGTTGTATTAATCAGCAAGTATATTTGCTCTTTCCAAAGTTACACCGGTAGATCTTGGCTCTATTCTCCATAACACCATTGCCTTTTGAGACAGGTTAATATGCTTACAGAAGGAGCCCTGGTTTTTTGCATATAACCCCCATCCCAACTATAACCCAGTAACATCGCCATTTACATAGGGGCCTGCAAGCCATTGAAAAGAAACAAACAAATGACATCATCTACCATTAAAGTAAAAATGTAAATAAAAATGGCTCACTACTAAAGCTAAACATATACCAAATTTCCCCATCCACTATTGTTAGGGCTCTTTCCACACAGGTAATATTGGCTGTCATATCAGACAGGCTCGGATTTACCAATAGGCAGAATAGGCAACTTCCTAGTGTATCAAATTTTGAGGGGCGCCTCAGCTGTGCTGGCCACACCCACATTATGAATTGTGGGTGATGCTTGGGAAAGCTCAATATCCTAATTTATGCCCCTTTGCAGGCTATTATATAACCCCTTTGGTGCAAGAGAGCTGTCCAACGCATTGCATTGGATATCTCTCTAGCAACAAAGGGATTAAAGCTTTTTTCCTCCTTGCCCTTATAGACAAGTGTATTTCTGCTCCAGAAACAGTGGATCGAACTGTGGGTGGAGTCATAAGACAAAAAATGGTGTTCCAAAAGGTGGAGCTAAAGGCACATAGAATGCCTTGCCTAGGGGCTCCAGGGATGTAAATCCAGCCCCCATATCAAACATGCCTCTCCTGAGCCCTGAATGGAGGTGGAATGCAGTTGGTGAGTAAGAACTAAGGGCAGAATACAAGAAATGTGTACAATCGTTATTTTTGATGGCAAGATGATTAGCACCAAAATGTACTAAATTGCACGTTTTTCTGAATTAGCAAATGTTTGCTCTCTTTTTAGCAAATTTGTTTCAGATAGTGGGCGTGGCTAAATGTGAGCCATTTTGTGAAAGGATTAGCAAGTCACCTAATTCAGCAAATCAATTATCACACATTTTCATACGTCTTACTAACTCTGGGGCATGTGCTATTCAGCATCAAGGCATAAGTATGTTTCTGACATCAAAACGTGAGCAATCACAAATAGCACATTTAGGGCTTTCAAAAAAACAAACAACTGCTGCTTTACCTTCTTGCATTTAGGTGACAGAACTGCTGCTGGAGCTGTCTGTGTGTGTGAAAGAGGCTTTAGCAAGGTGAATGTTAAGATTAGTAAGTAATGGGGCCCTTCTACTCCCTATCTGTTACACTAGATGGGACGGAAAGATTTTCCATTAACCCCAAAATTAAGCCAGGTCAGGGATCATCCAATCCACAAAAAAGTACACAGTGATCTTCCAGTGAAGTACTGACAAATCACCAAGATATGCAGGAGGGACTGGGGGAGTATCACATTTGTTTAAAGCTATGGGGAATTCATTCCCAAAGCTTTCAGCTAACATCCTTAAATTTTTCTTCAGATCCTTTACTGCCCTTCAGACCCATTACTGTCCTTTTAACTTGGTCATGCCCCTTAAACTTGTGAACCCTATCTCAGTTGCATTTCTAATAGCTGTGCCTTGGAGAACCCATCGCACACTGGCTCCTATAACCAAGGAGTGAGCTTTCAAAACAACATTTTTTCTCACTTGTTCTGCTCTAGTTACTAATATGATTACACTGCTAGCTTTAGCTGTGTTTTATACACATCTTGGCCAGGCACAAGATGTGCATTGGTGAGTTGTGTGCCAGATCTGGCATGAAAGGATGAATTTTACATGTATTGCCTGCATTCATGCTGGGTCTCCCATTTATTTTTCTTCCCACCTACCATTTGTTAGTAAACAGGAGAATACTACTCTGCTGTTAGGCTAGCTATGCTCTATACCCCTTCTTCCCATAAATCATCCTAACACATGTCCCCCACACTCTCCCCTTACCCCTCCAACACTTTAATAACCTAACAGACACAATAAAAACACTGACCCATGCTTTGGTGGCAAAATAAAGAGGCCACAGCATTTATTTGGGGTTTGTCCTATTTAGAGTGACCTTGTGAAGAAAACTCTCCAATCCCAAATGCGGCACCCCAAGTCCCCAAAGCTACAGCACAGGCCAAGACTTGTGCCCCACTGGGGATTGGAGGGAATTTTTAAACATTGCCGCCTCCCATACCCAGCCCCAGTCGTGCTACGTATGTGGTGGAGACAAATTGGCAGAGCTGATCCGCCACAGTCCTCCAACCATGCCTTTCTGTTACCTCAGAGCTACACTGTGGCAATAGGCCTCCTAAAAGTGTGACCTGTCTATTGAGCCAATGATTCCTGCAACCTGAATGGTCTTGGACTAGGCCACACTGGATGGGGCCTAGAATTGTTACATTATGTGCCTTACATGGTGTCTAACTGCCCCATTATTCTTGGCCTATGTTTGATCTCTTCTGTAGCAGCTATACCCCTCCTTTAAACTCCTACATTAACAGCTGCCAATCCCCTCCTTCCCTGATTCCTGGAGTAGGACCACCCCTCCCCTTGCCAGCAAGCCCCTACTAAGGGCTACCCTCCTCCAGGAGCCAATGAAGCAGGGAGATTGGGCCTGCATTCCAAATGTGGCTTCCAGACTCATCCCAGAGTCCTCACCCACTTTTTCAATGAATAATAGCTAATGTCTCTTCTTAGAAAATCCCCAATAGTCACCTGGGCACTAACTTGATCTCTTTTATGATGTCATTGCAGAATTCTCCCTGACTGCCACTGCCAATGATAAAATCTGTGCGTAGCAAATCACAACACCTGGTTTAATAATTCATTATAATAGGCAGAATATAAGGTGACGTACTGATGCAGGCGACATACTGACCATGGCACTGAGGCAACATTTATAAGGCAACCTGACTATGTGCGCGACATAAATATGTGCGCAACATATTGAATATGTGCGCAACATTTTGACACAGGCGACATACTGACTGCAGCATTGTGTAGAAGGCAACATAAGGAATGCCCCATTGTTAGGCAAGCAACATAGTTAATGCGTCATTTTGAGCGGGTGACATAAGAATGTGACATCATGATGGCTGCGATTCAGTGATCGCCATTTGAAAAGGATATCGGCAGAATTTCCCAGTCTTCCCTACCATAAAGGAGAAGTGACAACTCTATATAATACCCTCTCCCCCACATACACTTAGCTTACTATAGCCTATGAATTTTGCCCTTATGGAAGAGATAACATCTTAAATCAGTTCTGGATGTGGTGTCCATGAAGGCAGACCTGACAGTTGCTGGCAGTTTTTCAAAACAGGTAAACTTCATGACCCTAGTTATTTTTTAAGGACTAGTGGGGGTGCACAATGCATTGCAAAGCAATGCATTGCACACCTCTCTGGTCCTTAAAGGGTTACATTTGCCATGTGCAGAGAGCAGTGTTTGAATCATGTGGTCCTGCTAACAGCAGTCATGTTCACATCCATAGACAGGGCATTCAGGAATGACTGAAGATATCCTCTCTTGAGGCCATTAGGATTTCTCTGGTCATAGTAAGGTAAAAGGCAGGGATATTATTGTGAGGTATTGGTCCATGCCTGATCACACTAGTAGTTAATACTCAGTTCTCGTGCATGCGCCAGTGCAGCCCTTCAGAATCATACCCCCCCCCCCCAAGTGTCCCCATTTAGGAAGGACAGTCCCTCTTTGAGACCCAAATCCCTCTGTCCCTCTTTCCCACCCTGGTGTCCCTCTTTTTAGGAGATCTGACTGTGCAATGTGTATATAAGTGAATCATATTGCTCCATAGAAATAAAACTCACACTTTTAGCTGCTTAACCCCTTAAGGACTAGAGGGGTGGGCAAAGCATTGCAAAGTCCCTTAGGGGTTAAACTTAAATATATGTGTTTATAAATTAGTCTGTTTACAAAAAATACTTTAGTCTTGCTCTGTATCCTGTACTCTGTTACACAATGAGGTGCTGATAAGTCATGAAATAATCTAAAAATTATTGGTAATGCCCCGCCCTCCTGTCACGTCCCAACAACACCACCTGAAACACATTTGTCCCTCTTTGGCCATTTGGAATGTTGGGAGGTGTGGTGTCTGTCTTCTACTCACTAACCACTTCCTCTGTGAGGCTGAATATTAAGAACTGGGGCAATTCTGGGGATAACCAAATGCACCACAGGGGACAAATAAAATCCCCCATTCAAAGTCCTTTTAACCCCTACAACTACAAATTATTGTTTGTCAGTGCTTTGGTGATCAGTGCATTAAAAGTCCCAGTGATCAGCGAATTAAAGGCCTCATTTAAATCAATGGGAATTTGGTATATTTTCATTTGTATCCTATGATGCAGTTGGCTTGCTCCAGAATTGCTCTTCTCTTGCATTCAGTAGGTTAAAATCCCATTTATATCAATGGGGATTTTGAGGGTGTTTATTTGCCCCCTGTCGTGCTGTTGGTTTGCCGCAGAATTACTCTAGTTCTTTTACTCTCCAATCTCAGTGTTTTCAAAGTATAACACTTCCAGAATAATCTCACCAATTCCTCACCCTATTCAGGGCCGGATTTCCCATTAGGCAGAGTAAGCAGTTGCCTACAGCTCCAAATTCTGAGGAGCACCTAGGATGTGCCACACCCATATTCTGGATTGTGGGTGTGGCCGGTGTAATCTCACTGTCCCTGCACCAGTTTGTATACCCCTTTATTGACTATTATCTAACCCCTTGGATGATGGCGATATCCCCAACACACTGCAAAGCACTAGGATGGCTCTCTCTCTGGCAAACAAGTGATATATGTTTTTTGCTTGAATGTTATGTGGTAAGGGTATTTTCTGTGCCAATACCTGTGGGTGGGGTCATGTGTGAGGTTGGTGTGTGATCATGGACAGAGCTAAGAGCTCTTTGAGTGCCTTGCTTAGGGGTGCCTGGGATTTAAATCCGTCCTTGACTGTACTGTGTGCAAACAACCAACACCTCCAAGTTGCTCCCAAGCTGCTGAGCGGTTTCGGAGGAAATCTTGGTCTTTTGATGGCTTCCAGTATTATAAATTCCTGCACCCTCAGAACATTCACCCCTGTAACACAGGAGGGGGTTTCTGCACTGATTTCCTTCTCCAAACCAATGTCTTCAAGGTAAGGTATGCCTTTTTGCAGAAGATACAAAGATCTGCAATAGGGTAGACATTCCAGGGGGAATAAGCCAAATGACAAATGATTTAGGTAAATTAGAAGAATGGACAAGAGTGTAGCAGCTGCAGTTTAATGTTGATAAATGTAAAATAATGCACTTGGGACATTAAAATCCAAAGGAAAAATATAATGTTAAAGCAGAACTATCACCTAGATCAAATTTTTATAGTGGGTTTTAATAGTTAACCCAACATTAGAGCTGGGTGTATTTTGTAAAAAAAAATTGCTTACAAGTGCAGATATTAGCCCATCAAAATCGGGCACTTCTGCGTTCTGCGGGACTGTATGTCCCGCTTGACTTCCCAGCTGCCCCAGGGAGCACGTTCACGCTCCCCTTCGAAGCTGGGTTTCTGTGCTGTAGCGTTACAGCAAACTGGGGTAGGGAATCTCTGGATCCTAGTGCTGGAGAGTTGAGACAGTCCAGGTAGAGTTCAGGATAATAACAGAGTCTCTGAGGATAAGTCAAGAGATAAAAGTTCAGGATGAAGTCAAGGAAATAAGTAAACGACTATTGAGGCTCTGAGGTGAAGTCGTAGGATATGGTACTCGACTCCTAGGGCTTGGAGGTGAAGTCGTAGGAATAGTGTCGACTCCCGTGTCTCCGAGGTGAAGTCGTAGATACAGTGTTGACTCCCGGGGCTCAGAGGTGAAGTCGTAGATACAGTGTTGACTCCCGGGACTCAGAGGTGAAGTCGTAGGATGTTGTATTAGACTCCACAAACCTCGAATTGTCGGATAACCCGGACCTACTACGCCCCCGACAAGTCGGACAGGCAGGAGGAAGGGAGTCAAGCTAAGGCCTGTTCACACCCTCGACTAGTCAGAGGTTCCAAGGCAGTTGTCAGAGAACCAACAACAACGCCCTAGACTTTTCGGAAGGCCTGAGGTGTGAATAGACGACAAGCAAGAATTCAGCAGGCACAGGACTGAATGGAGATAGCTGGAGAGACTCTCATTGTGAGCCGGATCCTGCTGTAGGCAACATGATGGTTGAATTACACCGTTGTCTGAACCAGACAGGCAGCAGAAGATCCAAGAGTTGAGACTAAAGCAAGGTTGAGATGCTAGCTGGGTCGAAGTCCTAAGGAAGTACTATAATCAGCTGGCGAGGAGCAAGGTCAAGACAGGCCAAATTCCGAACACGGGAAATCTGGAAATGTTGAATCAGAAGTTGAGACTCTGAGACACTAGGCATGAAGATCAAGCACAGGTAAGATGGCAGAGCAGGTAGATAAAGGAGAGTCGTCCAATAAGAAGAAGGGGTCATAGGTGAATGGGAGTGACAGGCTGGCAAACAATGTAATAAAGCAGCGGGGGATGCAAGCAGGGTGCTGGGTTGTATAGCTAGGGGCATTAGTAGCAGAAAAAGGGAAGTGGTCATGCCACTCTACAGATCTCTAGTTAGACCTCACCTAGAGTATTGTGTACAGTACTGGAGACCCCATCTCCAGAAGGATATAGATATTCTAGAGAAAATTCACAGAAGGGCTACTAAAAAGGTGACTGGTTTACAGGAAAAGAAATATCAGGATAAACTAAAGGATCTGAACATGTATAGCTTGGAGGAGAGAAGACAGAGATGGGATATGATAGAAAAATTCAAATACATGAAGGCATTCAACAAAGTGCAGGAGGAAAGTACATTTCAAAGGAGTAAAAAATGTCAGGACAAGAGGCCATAGTCTAAAATTAGAGGGACACAGGTTTAGACGTAATGTAAGAAAGTTTTACTTCACTGAGAAGGTAGTAGATAAGTGGAACAGCCTACCAGCATAAGTGGTAGAAGTTAATACAGTGACATAATTTAAGCATGCATGGGATAGGCATAAAGTTGTGCTTAACATAAGAAAAGACCAAGGACCAAAAAGGTTTGAGGTTTTTACTGTAGGAAAATTGGCAGACTAGATGGGCCTAATGGTTCTTATCTGCCGTCAAAATCTATGTTTTTATGTACTTACTCTCTTGAGTCTATCCCTTCACAGCCTGCTTGCACTCTTTTCTCTGTACTTATTCCATCACTATATTCTGTCTTCAACCTCTCTCCTCTGGCCCTTTTACACGTCTTCAAATATGATCTGCTTACTCCCATCTTAAAAAACTATTTCTGTACACCTCCTTTGTCTCTAACTACCATCCTATTTCTCTTCTCTCTTTTAACTCAAAGCTCCTTGAATGGCTTGTGCACACCAAACTGACTAACTTCTACTACAGTTCCCTTCTTGATTCTGTACAATTTGAATTCCCCTCCCATCTCTCAACAGACACTGTACTCATTAAATTGGCCAAAACAAAGGGACACTGGTCATTACAAGTATAATCTAATGACTCTGCTGCGTTTGACAAAGTAGACAACCTGATTCTCCTCCAAACCTTCTACTCGATTGGATTCCATGACACAGTACACGCCCATTTTTATCCTATTTCTCTGACCACTCATTTTCATGTATCTGCCCTGAACCCCTCCTATTTTCAATCAACACTTCTCTGTAGGAAATGTAATAGATTAATTAGGATTTTGGTACCACCTTTATGGTGACAATACCCAGCTGTACCTATCCTTCCTGGACATCGCTCCTTCTATTTTAGATGGTTTTACTGACTGTCTCTCTGTAGTCTCTGTCTGGATGTCAGTCTGTTCTCTAAATCTTATTATATCTGAAACCCAGAATTAATGCCCTCATCATCCCATGTCTCGACTTTTACAATTTCTCCTAAATGACCTTCCTCTTTCCTGGCCGTCACCTCTCCACTCTGTTCTGAATACTTATGTAAGTTTAATCGTAACTACTCATTGTACTATTTACACAGCTCCCCTCTGTCAATCTTTGCAGTGTTTAATTGTTTCATCTGGACGTAATTTTAAAATCCTGATTCTAACCTGAAGGACTAAACACTACCCCTCTCTCTTTCTACCCTGGACACAAGATACATCCCCATCCATTTCATCTGCTCTGGTTGTGACCTACCCCTCTTCTTCTCGGTATTTACCAACTCTCACTCCTATCTACAAGACCTTTTTAGAGCCACTTGCACCCTATGGAACTCTCTGGCTCACTCAATCTAACTCTCACCTAGCCTCCAGACTTTTAAAAAGTCCCTCAAAACCAACCTCTTTATGGAAGCCTCATAACCTTGTCCACAGTAATATGTTTCCCCTCTCTGTAACTGTATCCCCTCTCACTCCATACTGCTGTGTGGCTGGACCTCAATGCCCCCATATATTACTCTGATTTTACTTGCCCCCTACTGCAACCGAATCACGCACTTCCACTCTCCTCAGAATTCCATGATACTATCAGCTGAATGTATGGCCCTACAGTTCCTTATAGCCTTTGTCACTTTCCTCTCCCTGTTGTGTCTCAATGTGTGGCTGGTCCACTGGAAAGTGAGCACTTAGACCTTTTTATATCAACCCTTCTTACTTCCTACTGAGTGTAAGCCCTAGTTAGCAGGGCCTTTTACCCTCCTGTTTCCAATGCCTATTAATGTTCATTGTAAATATCTTTATATACTGAACCCCCATTGTACATTGTTATATTGTCTCATTTAACTATTGTACAGCACTACGGAATCTGTTGGCACTTTATAAATAACTGATAATAATAAAAAGAATTGGTACGCAAGTCTCACAGTACTTTCCATGAGTGCTGTACTCCTATATAAGATTTAGGGCTCTATTCAGGTAGCTGAAGAACAGCAATTCTGGAACAAACCAAATGCACCACAGGGGACAAATAAAAATTACCCAAAAATTACCCAAATGTCCATTGATTTAAAATGGGGCAGAGGTCTCAACTGAGGTTTGAAGTCAGTTGGTCGAAGGCCTCTCTACCATTCAAGGTGTTAACCCTTTGAGTGAGAGAGGGGTAGCCAACTATTTGCTTTGCAATGTGATGGATACCCCTCTGGCACCCAAATGTTAAAAGCTCCATATAAATCAAAGAGAGTGTGCATTTTACCACTAAAGTGCCATTGGTTTTTCTCAGAATTGATCCAGTTCTTCCAGAACATCAGCCTCATTGCACAACTTACTTTGATTTTTTTAAGGAAAACTAACACTTCTTATAACCTTTCTGTTATGAGTTTCTCCCTGCTCCTAGATTCAAGAGGTAACATCTTCAGTCAGTCTTCGATGTCATGTCCATGGAGGCAGACATGCTATTTACCAGCAAGATGACAGGACATCGTCCACTGCATGTGGTAATCTTATCCCTTTAAGGACTAGAGGTTTGTGCAACTCTTTGCTTTGAAATGTGTTGCGCCCCCTCTGGGGCTTGATGTATTAATTTGGCTCATGCACCCTACCTGCTTCAGCCTGATAAAAACTAAGCAACTGTCATGTCTCCATGGCATAATATATAGAACTGACTGAAATGTTATCTCTTGAACAAAAAACAAGCACAACATTCAAAGGGGCTATAAAAAGGTAAGTGTAGGCTAGCGCATGGCAGGAAAATAATCATGGTCATTCATAAATGCCCTACAACAGAGATCAGCTTATCTGATGTGCCATTTCCAGCTGCTTCTTCAGAAATCTCTCCCTGTATGTTACTCAGCAGTGTAGTTCCAAAGGAATTTATTTGCTTTCCTATTACCTAAATATATACATATGTATGTTTATGTGTGTCATTTATTGTTGTCTGATGATATATATTGTGCAATATTCTTCTTGAGTATAAGCATTTGAAAGTCAAGGCCCAGATGTGCACCAGATGGCTCAATAAATTCCCTCTCTTTCACAATCTCCTCTATTTATGACCTAAAACATAAAAAAGATCAGTGGCACACTTTGTGTGTCAAAATCATGAGACAAATGGGGAGCTCTATAAAGAGTCATCATAATTACTGTTTGATGACTTCGGCCCACTGAGTATGGTTAGCACAATGAAAGAACCCACAAAGGGGGTACAGGGGCACTAGAATCACATACATAAATGTGTATATACATTTTTTCAGTCTATAGAATGTAATCACTTTTTAGTCACCCGGTTTAGGGTCACAGCCTAAAGGGCTTCAGGATGAAAAAAACTTGCTCCTGTACAAGAGTATTTCAAGTAATTCCAGAAGATGTGACCAGATCAGAAAAAGTGTATACATTAATAATTACTGTTTTAAAAAAAAGTCTCCCTGCCTACATAAGAGGTGTGAAACCTGTGTTACATCATAAGATCAATGGTACCTTCACCTGCAAATCATCCAATGTAATATACCTCATCATGTGTGCAAAATGCCCAGCAGCTCTTTATGTGGGTGAAACTGGACAACCATTACATAAAAGGTTTATTTCCCACAGATCCAGTGATAACAACAAAAAGAGAGAGACGCCAGCGGGAGAACATTTTTTCCAAAATGGACAGTGTCAGGAATTTTAAATTAACTATACTGATGGGACTGTTCCACACTCAGAGGGACAGAAAAGTATGGGAGGTTAAGTTTATACTGAAGTTTAATGCTATTCATAATGGTTTGAATAAAGACAGAGAATTCTTGTCATATTATCACATTGTGGATTGACATTTCCAACAGTCCTACTGGGAATGTAAATACCTCTAAAGCCTCAGAGGAAGACTGCAATTTACCACTGACTGATCTGTCTTATGTTATCTGATTTCCATTCTAAACAATGCAATGTGTACTTGTATATAAGAGTTGTTTTCATATTTATCTGTATAACATGCCTGAGGAAGAGACCTAAGGTCTTGAAAGCTTGCATCCTAAATCTGCTTAATTAGCCAATAAAGGTATCAACTACTATATTTGCTTCCTGTATTTTTACGGCTAACACTGCACCAACTCTCATCTGTTAAAAAAAAAGTGAGAATCAAAGGTCTGATTTACTAACGCGTTTCAGGGTCTTAAAAATCCTTTCTTCAGGGTATCAAATTTAAACAGACTATTTTTAAAACAGTAATAAATACTTTCTAAACGTTTTTGATCTGGTCACATCTGGCATTGCTTGAAATATGATTGTAGAGGGCTGAGTATTATTTTCCCTCAAGTACTTTTGCCGGTGAACAGGTCAGTAAAGTCTATAGATTGAAATACATACACATTTATATATGGGATTGCAGTGCCCCCATAGCCCCTTTATGGTTTTTTTTGTGGTTCTAGCTCTCAGACTTTCCCATTTAGTTAAATTGATTCTGGGGAGCAGCTGTTTACTGATCGGTGGGTAATTTGTGTGGAAGATGTTTATAATATTGTCCATATATGTAAAGAGCTACAGTGCATTTACATTATAGCAGTTAAAATGTGAGTATAAATATTGACATTTTTTTGTGAGAGAATTTATTTATGAACATTACCCCCCTGTGTGGCACACCTCTTGTGTTTTCTTGTAGTCCAACAATATCTGTTGTTAGACTTAGAGGGTGGATAAAGAACATGATGCCCTGGTGGTGCCCCTTCAAATATATATATATAAACAGGCCTTAAAAGTTGAAGTCCTTGATACTAGCCAGACCTGAAAAGTTACTTGCCACTGCAAGCCATAACATACCAACAGGGCTGAATTTCTACTCGCCAGGGCTAAATTTTCACTCGGCATTGGCTAGTGGCGAGTGGAAATTTTGAGCCCTCTATATAAATATACACATGTACAGTAAATGTATGTGTGTGTGTTTGTCTCTATAGCAAAAGAAAAAGGCAGCTGGTATTCCCCTCTACTGAAGAGGGGTATTTTCCCCTGCACAACCCTGCAAAAAATGCAGGTTTCACAGAATGCTGCCTACCTCTTCATCTTCTTTGGATTCAGCAAATTCTCCCCGGGGCTGTCCTGTCCTGTATGCACCAAGAGGTCTAAAGCTACTCATACAAATAAAAGTGTTTTTAGCCTGTTTAGTGCTCACCCCACAAAAGCTGTTAGGACTCCCCTTACATGAACTGTCCTCTGTTCCCTTTGTGAACTGCAGCTTGGTTTGGTTTGGCAATGCACTCCATGGACCTCTGAAGGACAGTTCATGATACCACCTACAAATGGCGGACTGTGAGTCAGAGGAGGACACACACACTCCTACCCCTCAGGTGAACAGGCTATGAGGAGTCATAAATGAAGATGGCCTCTCTGCTTGGGAAACTGTCTTCCCCACATTTCTCAGACACTCAGAGAGAGACTGCCCCTTCATTTGTGATGGACAGCTTATTTAATGCTCCTCTTGTGAAGGAGGATGACTTCACTCTCTACTCCAGTACGGGCATTCCTGACCTTCAAGCTCTCATTGCACCAGAGATTGACTCTTCCCTAATACCCATACTGTGCAATAGCCCTCTCTGCTCAGATAACACAGACCAGTTCCTCAGATTCACTAATTTTAAACTAGCAGATGTGATTGGTCCGTTAAGATTTAGTGTTATTTAAAGTGGAAAAGGAGAGCACAGAAGCTCTGTACCTTCAATAAATGTTCTGTTTCTGCAGAGTTTGTGTTTCTCTCATACATTTTATTGCGGATTCATTAATTATGGGTTTATTCATGTTCACCCAGATCCGCTCTCATGCTTTGGGTGTTCTCATGAATAGCTACTTTTTCTCAGACTTCCAAATATCTGCCAGGAGATATAGCTTACTACACACCCGCAACTGTCAGTCACATGACCAGTTCCTTGAATCCGGGTCTTTCCATATGTGATTTTATGAAAAAATCGTCATAAGCTGGGCAGGGATATTTTCCAGGTGGCCTGTACTTAGTGTGCCTCATCTTCTCTCTGCTCCTGAACCTCAGTAAATTTCTTTAAATCCTTTGATCTCAAAATTTACCTCAAATACATATGTTATCTCTTCACTCAACTCCACCCTTGGGCAAATCCAAAACAACAGATTGCATCAATGTACAGGGATATACAGAAGAGTGACTTTCCAGCTCTGTTTCAAAGATAATATTATATCGGCTAAACAAGATCTACATTGAAGACAAGGTAACTGGGAAACCTTGATATTTCATGGAACCACAGCTCTAAATCCCAGAGACTCAACCCTGCTGTCCTCACTCCTCACATAAAGCTCCTTTTCCAAAAATGAATCTAAAATATTGGATCTGTACAAATTAATGGGCAGATTTTAAACGCACAGGATTTCTAAGAATATAGGCCATGCTGGCTGTATCTGCTGCTCAAGAATTTAAATTTGAAATAAGTTTCACACTGCCAGTTGGCTAATTTTCATACTTCAGACAGGTATGCTATCTTGTTTCCTGTACATACAATCAACCATCCCCCACATCACGATGTGCACATCTTTAACACTCTCACTGCTGATTTAGTACATTACTACACATCATATTTCCTGTGCTGCAGTTCCTATTGGAATCCTTCAGAGAACTTGCAGGAGATGCCATGAGAGAGAATGATTAAGGAAACCAAATAATATCTCAACGTAAAAAGCTGCCTAACTCCACTGCAAACTCAGTTTGCCAGGAACGAGACAGAAGTTGTGCACAGTCCATCAACCAAAGTGAAACTCATAGCAAAAGACAACTTTCAAGGTCATCCTTTCTGACGTCAGTTCCCAAAGACTCCAAACTAGATACCCAGTGCATTACATCAAGCATCTCAAACTACCCTGTGAAAACATTGTTATGCAATGCCAGGTTCATTAAAATAAGAAAGTAATTATATCAGACCTTATAAACACATTAGATCTAGACTGTATCACAGAGACATGGCTAGATTAAAATTCAAAACCACTTTTAGAAGCTGCTCTGCAACCAAATTACTCAGTTCTTCACTGCTCACATCAAAATAGAAGGGGGAGGAGGGAAAACTGCTAGGACATCCATGAATTCTTTCTTTAACATCCACACCTGTGCTGGAAAGTACAATATTATTTGTGCGATTCGGTTCGGCTAATTTAGGAATTTGGATGAATAAGGCATATTTGGCATCGTTCGGACCTTCCGAAAGCCAAGGTCCGCCCACAAAAAAAAGATCAGAATCTGAAACAGACCTAGTCCAAAATTTCGGTGTAAATTTCGGAAATTCGGATGGCGCTTTTCTGCCTGAAACTATTACAATGTTGCTACATGCTACTAAAAATAGACGGCACGGCGCTTTCCCGCCTGAAACTATTACAATGTTGCTACATGCTGCTAAAAATAGATCTGGTAAAACAGGTGCTTTACAGTTCATCCAAAGTGCAGATATCAACCACATAAGGACACAAGCAATTTTGGCATTTTTACTATGTATGTGTTCAACCATAATTCCTATCTTTCTCATTTATTGCAAAAACACATATTATATACCATTTTTTAAAGGGCGGAAAGGGCTTTAATTTGATGTGACATACATATATAAGTGTGTAGGGGTTTTTAAAATACCCCTTCCTGTCTCATTAGAAATTTAATATTATTAATTTAGTTTAATGTATTTTTTGTTATTTGTTTAATTTAAAAAAATTTTTTAAATTTGGCCAAATAATTCTGACTATTGCCTAATTTCGTCCGAGTCGAACAGGTCCAGTCCGAAATTTGGATCCTCCAAATGGGAAAAAAAAATTGTCCGAAATCGAATTTTACCGAAAATTTTTGTTGTGCACAAGTCTAGTAAATGGCAGTACGTTCCTGATTTCATCTGGCAAAATCATGTCTATGATCCATCCAGCTTTCCGGCACACTTATTCAAATTTCCTAGCTGCTCAAGTCATGCAAACGCTCATATGGCACCTCCCTCTAGAGGATCCTCTGTGTATTCATCAACGTAGCTTACACCTTCCTCATTCCCTTTAACAACTTAATTTGTATTCACAAAGCGAAATCGCCACATCAATATCTAAAGTTTTCTTTAGGCATCTGTGCTGACAGTATTCTTTCCCTGGTTTATTTCTTTAACATCCACACCTGTGCTGGAAAGTACAACATTATTTGTGCTGTAATTTCTCTTAAGGGCAATTTACACTTACAAATTAAAATGTATGATACACTTATAGGCCAACTATCATGCAGATCAGTGGTTCTCAATCTTTAATCACTCAAGACAAGTATGACGGTTTTAGGCACCCTTAACATTTTATAGACATTTGACAATGTGATAGTGAAGGGCACAAATACATAAATATGTAGTTACTCTTAGGTCTCTAATCTAATCTAATTGAGAAAAACAGGCATACTACGCATAACAATTTCTTTTAATACACATTTAAAATGCCTGATTGGTGCCATGGCATCGTGGTTGAGAACCACTGATCCAACAAGTAACCTCTCATCATGTCAGTTTCTTTGGGAATAGTCCTTACAATCATCCAGTGAGCTGACTGAGGGTCAGAAAAGTGACCGTGCTGCTGTATAGCTGATCCTAAGATTCATGGGGGAGATGCACTAAGGTGTGATAAAGAGGTGTTAATGCAGAGATGACTTCTCCAGAGATTTCACTTCCCAGTTTGTATATTATTCTAAAGAGCCTATGCGCTAAGATATCCAAAGTTGAAGAAATCTTAGTGCATAGGCTTCATAGAATAACATAGGAACTGGAGAAGTGATACTACTAGAGAAGTGATCTCTGTTTTATCACCTCTTTATCATGCCTTAGTGCATCTCCCCCATGCTGTTCTAGACACAAGTCGATCGTCTGACAAAAAATAGTTATCCCTGCCATTACATGCAACAAAAATGATGCATTTTTTTTGCCCCAGGAAAAGCTCTCCTGTTCCTTTGATAAATATGCCCTACCATGTTTTAGTTAGTGACTGTGTTTTTATCCTTGGTTGTGTGACTTGATGGCTGAAATGAACTGTGTGCATAACTGTTTTTTGTAACAGCTAAAAATGACCACAGATCTTTTTCTAATGGCATTTAGAATCGTAGGAGTTTTAGCGATAGAAGGCATTTTTTACAGCAATTCTAATGTGAGAGCACTCAATTCCATCAAATCTCAGCAATGGGCTAGATTATCACTGTTGTATTAAACAATTGTGAATACTGTTTTGATTTATTTATTTCTTCTTTCCCATTACATCCATTTATATATTTTCTATAGATTTTTAACATCTCCTGGAGGTTATGCACTAGTGTGAGATAAAGAGATAACTTCTTCAGTGTGTCAAACTCTCCAGTTCATATGTTATTGCATGGAACCTTTGCACTAACTTGTGAGAATAACATGTGAACTGGAGGGTTTATCAAAGTGGAGAGTTTATATTTTTTATTCCTCAACCTTGTTAGACTAAGCTCATTATGAGGTTGAAAAAGCAAATAGGTAGGTGCTTGGTGTGCATAGGAAGAAGGATGGTAATAAGGTGCAAGTGTGAGGTAGAGAAACACATTGATGCATATCAGTTCATCATGTGCACGGAGTTCTGGAACCCACAGAGATATAGAGAGGTGCCCCGATCAGACCTTGAATGGCCACCAATTTCATAGGTTCTTAACAGGCACATTAGTAACATGTGAAAAGGTCCTTGTTAGTTACGGAAGGAAAAAGGCATGCAGGGGCTGTACCCCCATGCCTTTCTCTCCCACACCAAACACATACTCCTCCCATACAGAAACCATGTATTCCTTATTTGCTCTCTGTGGTACACTTGGTTTGCTCTAGTATTACTCCTCTTTATCTTCATATATAAGGACCTTTCTGAAAATAATCACTGATAATTGCTAGGTAACTGATTCCTAATATTTTTTCCATAATTGTTCTTAGAAGGAAAGCATTGCTTAAAAACAACTTGTTTGTATGCAAAAGGGCATTTTATGTAACAGCCACAGATTAACACGTAAAAATGTCCTCCTACCTTGTAGATGATATGTGGAATTGTCTGTACAGTTTCTTCCTACTTGGTCTGTGATAAGATTAAGGGTTGGATTCCACTATAACAAGATATATAAACAAAATGTTTTTTTTATTAGCTTCAGCAGAGATTTCAGATGGCAAATTCTAAAATCACATTCCGACCAAGGCTCAGAACGGGATTGCCAAATTTCAGAATTTTTCCCCCCCTTTGAATGCAACTTTGCTGAAAAACACTCCAAAATGACCCCAATATGAGGCTCAATAAGCCCAACTGAAGTGCAAGATACCAGCCATTTCCCTTGTGCTGGATCAGACAGGGGAAACCAGGGAGCTAAGATCCTGGTTTGTCCCCAGCCTGGTCCTCCATGTTCTTGAGCACCCTCTCCACATCCTTTCCACCTGTCACACTTTCCCACCAAAAATTAAATGTTAATTTCTCAAAAACTATTTATATTTCAAACAAATAACTAGCTCAGTATATAGGGAGTTTTTCTTTTTCCAATTAACTAAACATATCTTAAGGTGACAGGTCCAGGTATGTGTAACACATTATGAATCAATGCATTTCACACTCATTTGTGTTCAATTAGATTGCTTGGGCAGTACAATTTTATTTTTTTATGCAAATGGGCTCCCTACAGCAAAAAGTTTCTCCTAAGCCATCTAAAAATTGGATGCCTCACATCTTATAAGTGGCCAGACTCCTGTTTGCTGATTCCTGGAAGAAGATGGACATTCCTTGGTGTCAAACTATGATGTGAAACATCTGGAGAATATTCAGAATGGAGGAACAAGCCTTAAGTATTCTTGGAAAGGACAACAAATGGGAAGAGATATGATGACCCGGTCTGAGTTTCCAGAGACAGACCAAGATATCACAGACCTCTAGCCAGACTTGTGTCACTCTGTTCTGTTATCCTGGCCAATTGTTTACACTAGGAGCCATATACATATAAAACAGGAGCAATTCTGGGCCAAAGCAACTGCAACATAGGGGGGAAATAAAAATGCATACTATAACTGGCATAAAACGTATGTAGAAGCATGGACATGTATGAGAGTTTAGCGAGGCAAAGAAAATTGATCCTGTTGGTATGATGTAAAGCATCTGAAGTACTGTTCCATGGACTGTTTGACTTGCCCCATCTAGCCAATGGAGTGAGGATGAAAGGCCGAAGACAGGGAGACTTGGATATGCAGAGACGAATAGAATGCCTTCCAGAACTTTGAGGTGAATTTTGAAACCCGTCTGATTAGACTTCATATGGAACACCATGAAGATGGATCACATCCTGAATAAACAAGAAAGCAGTCTCTGCAGCAGTTGGCAATTTCTTGGTGGGTACAAAATGAGCCATTTTGGTCCGACTGTCAAAAAACACTAGGATGTTTGTGTAGGGTCAAGATGGAGGTAGTTCCATAATAAAGTCCATGTAGACCAAAGACCAAGGGCATGTTAAAATAGACAGTGACATAGTTCACTTGCCGGTTTGATGTGTGTACTTTGGACATGGTACAAACTGTACAGGACTGGATGTAATTGTCTATATAAGACATCATAGAAGGCCACCAAAAATGACAAAACAGAAGGTTTTTGGTCTGATGAATGCCTGGGTGACCTGCCAGTGAAGCATCATGGAGGAGCTTCAGAACCTCTATCTGGGTTCCAGCTTCTGGGTGAAGCAACTTAGGGCCTAATCTAGCCCCACAGGATCCATACAGGCTCAGCTGTTCTGTCAGAGTTACAGGAGACTGGATACAGATGGCGGGACAAAAGTGCTTATCTGAAGCCTAAAACTCACAATCTCTGCAGAGGGAATGAAACTTGAGTGTGAGGATAGGGAGCAGCGCCAGAAACCAGTGTACCCTTGCTGTGGTTGAATCTGTATTAAAGGTGGCGGGCTTTGAAACCAGGTATCCCAACCCTGGATAAGCCAGGGGTCAGACAAGATAGGTAGTCCAGGGAAAGCAGAGATACTGGAGTGGGAGACTTAGGAGTAGTTGAGGCTTATTTCTCTGTCGTCCAATATAGCTTACAGGTACAGTGGGGAGAAGCGACAGTTCCTCCTAGTAGGTTGGAACAATTCTTCAAAGACGTTGCAGTGGCAGATCCTCCCTCTCCTCCTTAACAGGCTACCTAGGTACTCCCCTCCCCAGTTAAGATTTTTTCCTTGTTGTGGTAGAAAGGTTGTGAACAGTTCTGCTTAGTTTTAGTTCTTTTATTATTTTTACTTAGATTCCAAATTCCCCCATTAGGCGGATTACCATTACTGGCTTTCCCTGGTGGATTGCCCAGTTTACAGGAGCTGCTTGTGTACCCTCTCAGCCCTGGGAGAGAACCAATGCAACCCATGTCTCTCTCGCCAGAGGGAGTTTCTCTGAGGCTTCTTCCTTGCAATGGTAATTCTGAAGAAAGAAGACCATGCAGAAAAGGCATTTGAGTGCTCACTGTCACTTCTACACAAGGATTTCATTTCAGTTCTGTACGACTCCTGCACTAATGTTGGGTATTATTCCTCTAATAATGGCTGCTGATCTGGGATCTTTGCTGCATTGTTTGCTATGTGGTATTTAACACCTTCCCTGTCAGTATTGGTTAGTTGTGGGTCTTATTTATTTCTTTTATAGTATATGGAGTTTTATGTGTGTTCTTCTCTCTTTTGTCCTGAACTGAAGACTCTCATCAGTGAGGCCACTAGGGGTAAGAGTACATTACTCCTAAACGCACTCCTCAGGCGAAAATACATTGTCTTTTTTGTCCTGAAAAAAGGCGAAACATTTAGGGCAAACCTGGTGGCGCCTCAGACCCCGCATTCCACCCCTAAGCCCAAGCAGCAGTGGAGATCTAAACACACCTCCACCAAACCCAAACCCACCAAACTTTCTTCAGCATGACCCTGGTCCACAACCAGTGGGGGCTGCCTGCATTACTTTTTGAGTGTTTGAAAAGGCTCTGTTGCGGATCAGTGGGTATTACAGGTGGTTTCAGAAGGTTACAGGATTCCCTTCAAATCTCTGCCCCCCTTCAGGTTCTTCCCTTCTCACTCCCCTCAGGGACAGTAAAAGCTCAGGATTTTCAATGGGGCAGTCCAGTCTCTTGGACAAGGGAGTTCTGGCACCAGTTAACCAACAGGAGTGAGGTTCAGGCTTTTATTCCATCCTCTTTGTCGTTCAGAAGAAGGATGTTGGCTGCCACCGATCCTGGATCTCAAGGCCCTCAACAACTTTGTGGTCAATACCTACTACAAGTTAGTCATCACAGTGATGTGTCCAGGGGAATTTCTGACATCTTTGTATCTTCAGGATGCCTATCTGCACATTCCTGTGCATCCAGAAAGTCAACAGTACCTCAGGTTTGCCTGCAAACTGGGTAATTTCCAGTTCATTGCTCTCCCCTTCGGACTCACGACAGGTCCTCAGGTGTTCAATCGAGTTCTGGGTGCATTGATTGCCTTCCTGCACACCAAGGGAATTCAGGTAACACCTTACATGGACAGCCTTCTCCTCAAGGCATCCTCCAGGGACCTCCTGGACCACCAAGTCCAGGACTCTACCCAGATCCTCCTATAACATGGTTGGATTCTGAACATGGACAAATCCGCTCCGGTACCCTCACAAACCATGGTGTTCCTCAGTCTTCGCTTCGACACTCAACAGAGTATGGTCTACATGACGGAGGACCCAATTCAGTAACTCACCTCTAAGGTGTCTTCTGTTCTGTCTTGGACGTTACCTCCAGTGAGAAAATTTTACTCCCTGGTGGAGAAGATATCCACCATGGAAGTGGTCCCGTTTGCCATGGCTCATGCCAGAGAACTTCAGAGGTTTGTGATCCATGTTTGAAGAGGGAACCCAGATCTCCTGGATCAACCTGTCTCCCCTCCTTCGGAGGTAGCTCGGAGCCTTCTCTGGTTGTTGAACGTCTTCAACCTGGCGAAAGGAAGGCCATTTGTGATTCCATACTGGACCACAGTGACGATGGATGGCAGCCTGCACAGCTGGGGTGCAGTCTTGGGTCACCTAAGTGTTCAGGGCCACTGGTCAGAGGAGGAGACTCTTCTTCCCATCAACATCCTAGAGCTCAGGGCGATTTCCCATGCTCTTAATTATTGGCCCTCTCATCTGATTGGGTGCCGAGTTCTAGTCCAGTCTGACAACACCACGTCCGTGGCTTACATCAACAAGAAAGGAGGCACCAGAAGTCCCGTTGCTTGGTTAGAGGTCAAGGGTAATTTAGCCTGGGCAGAAGATCATGTACCTGCTATCTCCGCCGTGCACATCCCAGGCGTAGAAAACATCTTAGTGGACTTCCTCAGTCGACACACTGTGGACCCAGGCGAGTGGGAGATTTACTCTGAAGTGTTCGATCTCCTGGTACAGATGTAAGGTCTTCCCATGATGGACCTGATGGCTACCAGGAACATAGTAATTAGTAATTTAGGTTGAAAAAAGACTTGCGTCCATCTAGTTCAACCCTTTTCCTATTACTGTTTACCATCGTTGATTCAAAAGAAGGCAACCCCCCCCCTCACAATATAGCAATTTCAAATTCCACCCTGAATGGGGGGAAAAATTCCTTCTTGATTCCAAATGGCAATCAGATTTCTCCTTGGATCAACAAGCCGTAACTAAATATTAATTAATCCCAATACTAATGTACATAGCCCTCTATGTTATGCTCTTTTAAATAAGTATCCAGGCCTTTTTTAAAGGCATCTAATGTATTCAATAGCACCACCTCCTCAGGCAGTGAATTCCATACCTTTATTGTCCTTACTGTAAAGAAAGCCTTCCGCTGTTGTAGGTTAAATCTCCTTTCTTCAAGCCTCCATCTTGAAGAAGAAGGGCTATTCTCCAGAGGTGGTATCCACTATGATTAAGGCCAGAAAGCTTGTTTCCTCTAAAGCCTATCATAGGGTTTGATCTATCTTCCATGCTTGGTGTGTGGACAGGGACCTGTCCTCACAGGAATTTGATCTTTCTGCTATCCTGTGTTTTTTGCAGGATGGTGTGAAAAAGGGCCTTAGCATTAGTTCCCTGAAGGTTCAGACCTCGGCCCTCTCTTTCTTTTTTTCAGAGACGCATTGCCACCTTATTGGATGTCAAGGTCTTCTTTCAGGGTGTCGCTCATGCTTTCCCTGCTTATAAGGCCCATACTCCTCAGTGGGACCATAACCTTGTCTTGGGAGTTTTACAGCAGCCTCCTTTTGAGTCCTTGGCTACCATTTCCTTGCATCTTTTGACATGGAATATGGCTTTTCTTTTGGCTGTGGTCTCTGTCCTCAGAATGGCTGAGTTGCATGCTTTCTCCTACAAGCCGCCTTTCCTGGTGTTTCACAAGGATAACGCTGTTCTCTGTACCTCCCAGGAATTTCTTCCTAAGGTGGTCTCTGAGTTCCACATCAATCAGGAGATTGCTGTGCCTTCCCTTTGTCCTGACCCTAAATCTTACAAGGAGAGGGATCTCCACTGTGGTGCGCTGCCTTAAGTTCTATGTGCAACGCACTAAGTCTGTCCATCAGACTGATGCACTTTTTGTCATCCCTGAGGGTCCCCGGGCTGGTAAGGCAGCATCCAAGGTGACTATTATGCCTTGGATCAAGTCTACCATTCACAAGGCTTATGAATTCAGAAAGAAACCTCCCTTTTGTGTCACGGCGCATTCCACTACGTCAATTGGGGCATCATGGGCCTACAAGAATCAAGCTTCTGCTGATCAGCTGTGGAAGGCAGCCACTTGGTCTTCTGTGCAAACACTATCATGCTGATGCCCTGGCTTTGGCTGAAGCCACTTTTGGCAGGAAAGTCCTGGAGGCAGTATCGTCTGTCTAGGACTTTACTTTCCTGTGCCTTATAGTTCTTTAGCCCTGTTGGCTCTTGTTCTGTGTGCTGTGTTACAGCTATTCCGGTGTCTGTTGACACTTTGTTAGTTTGGGCTGTTCCATGTCTGGATAGTCCATGGGAGCTCTAGTATCATGTGGACAGGAGCTTGGTCCTTTCATTCATTTTCCCACCCTGGAACTCAATGTTGGTACATCCCCATGGTACCTGTAAGCTAAACTGGATGACAGAGAAAAGAGGATTTAATCTTACCTGTTAAATCCTTTTCTCTTAGTCCATATAGCTTACAGGTCTCCCACCCAGTGAAAGGGACTATGCTTGGTCTCCTGTGGTTGGACGTGGGAGTCCTATCAGGTCCATGCTCACAAGAGTTTTTCCTCTTCTTCTTCTCTCTGTCTAGCTCAGTAGACTTTATGTCACAAATCTAACTGGGGAGGGGAGTAACTAGATAGCCTACTAAGGAGGAGAGGGAGGCTCCACCCCTGCAACTTCTTTGAAGAATTGTTCCAACCTACTAGGAGCAGCTGTCATCTGCACCCATGGTACCTCTAAACTATATGGACTAAGAGAAAAGGATTTAACAGGTAAGACTAAAATCCTCTTTTCGTGTAGTTTGGAATGGCCATTGAGTTACTGACAGTGGAACAGAGGTTATCGCATGTATGGTGAGCAGGAGTGAGCATACAGCTCAGGCAATCTAGTAGCTTTCCAGAGAAGTGGTTATAACTAGGAAAGAAAGGTGAAGGGGGATTTGAATGTTAGCCAATTTATTTATTTAACCGTATCACAATGATAGTTAAAGTGTTAGTAATGTCTATTATATAGAAGGCTAAAGTTCCCCGCTCTTTCCGCTTTCCCTGACGTCAATTGTAAGCTGATATCCTGGTCCCGGGATAAGCAAGTGGATCTTCAGCAGAGCCAAAATAGCAAAATGTAAAAAGAAATACTTCATTGTAATGGTCTACAAAGTTGCCTGCAACTACAGCTGACAGCAGGGAAAGCGGAGGGAGAAGGGTACTTTAGCCTTCTATATCTCTCACACCATAAGGGTTTGAGAGATGGGACTGGGGTTGTTTAAAGTGGATGTGTCACATATGTATAACACAGCTTAAATAGTTAGGCTACATAGCGAATACTACTAAAATGTTATTATTATTTTTTTTTTTAAGTTTTATTTTGTGTAAAAGTAACTTAGAAAGTCTGGACTGCAACTACTTCCGCATAGACTGCAGTCACCTGCTCTGTATCCGCAGTCCATCGCTCTGCCTCTGCTCTCCTCCCTCCTCCAATGACGGAAGCTTCTGTCTGTAAGCTGGAGTGATCTCCTTGGCAGAGATCGATATCTAGCCAATGAGACCACTCCAGCTTACAGACAGAAGCCTCCATCATCAGAGGAGGGAAGAGAGCAGAGGCAGAGCAGTCTATGAGGAAGTAGCTGCAGCCCAGACGTTCTAAGTTACATTTACACAAAATAAAATTTGAAAAAAAAAAAAAAATAATAATAAAAATAATACAGTTTTAGTAGTATTCACTATGTAGCCTAACTATTTATGCTATGTTATACCTATGTGATACATCCACTTTAATTGCCATAGGCCGTTACTGGGAGATATTGTTAGGCCTACGGAATTTCAGGTCTTCAAAAGACTGTCTTTCACACTGCACAGGACTGCAGGCAGAACTGCCAAGAAAGGCCGCCTTACGTTTCAAGAGTCGACCAGTCTCGGATTGGCCAACAGGAGTTAAAGGCCCGTCATTTACTTTGTATGAGGAAAAGTAGGTGGCCACCGGATTGGCTGCCATCGCACAGCGGACCAGTTTAAAGGGCCTCCATAGAAGTTACATGGGAAAAGTAGGTGCCCTCGGGATTGGCTGCATCGCAAGACGTTGCTCTGCTTCTCATTGGCTGAGAAGGTTGGAGCGACCGGATTGGCCGCTATGCTTCCATTGTATCTTGTCGCTCCTCTTCCTATTGGCTAGGAATTGGAGCTGCAAGATTGAATTATGTAGAATGCCATTCTTTTGTGTAAAGCCCCATGGTGCCTTTTGTTCCCTGAGTTCTTATGTTTATGGTCCTCATTGTCTAGATGTGTATTGCAGCCAGTCACTATTGTTTTCCCCCAGTAAGTATTTGTACTAAACCCATTGTGTATTGTATAAACATTGTGCTTAAAAGAGCTGTTTTTTCAATAAACGGGGAGTTTGTTCTGTAACTAAGTGTCCCATGTCGTAATTCTTGGATGGTGTAAAGAGTACCCTTTGACTCTCATCCAAGGCCTCTACGTTTCCAGCTTGTGTTCCAGTCTTCCAGTTTTCCTGGACGAATTATACTGTTCCAGCTGCTTCCAGGAGAGAGGACCCCAGAACAGCTGCCCAGGACACCCCGGCGTATTGGGTTGCCATTACACTGGTGGCAGTGGTGGGATCTTCTCTCCTAAGAGGTGCAAATCACCACCTGGGGACTCGGATGGCCAAGAGATGGCCGAACACTATAAGCATGTGCCCCCGGCCACCCTGTAGGATATGGTGGCCCGGGGGGATGAGACGTCGCTGGCCTGAAAAAACAGGACTTAATACAAGCACTCCGGAGGAGGAGGATCAGTGACAATAAGTTAGAAAGTTGAGGCTTTGAGCAAGTTGGAGCTAAACAGGGGGACAACCTGTTTAGCAGAGCCCTGGTCACCTGTCTGGTAGTGGCTTACTTACTGGTCTGGTCTGTGTTCCTTTATGTTAGGCAGCATGTTAAATACAAACAGTTGAGGTTGAGTCTGGGTTACATATACTCAATGTATATAATGTATTTATCTATTGTGCAACTAAAGAAAATGGACCAAAAGTACTGACAATAACTGTTCATCAGTTATCAGTACTTTTGGTCCATTCTCTTTAGTTGAACAATAGATTTTTTTTTATCTCTGGGTGAGCCGTTTCTGAAAGTTCCCAGGTATGCCTTCTTGTCAAAAACATAACTTCAGTGGCAGCTGCAGCCATAGTAACGGCTGAAAATTACCTCTCAGTTGCTTTTTAGGTGTAGAAGTCACATGGTATAATTATATTAACAAATTAAAGGGATAGTAATACTTTAATATTACTAATCCCCATAGTGTAGCTATTTAAAAAAGAATTCAGTTGCCCACAGTGTCATCTCTCAAACCTTTATGGTTTGAGAGAAAACCGTAAGCAAAGTTCCCCCCCCTCCCTCCTCCTTCCCTGAAGTCAGTGTTGTACTGACTGCAGGGAAAGTCTGTCGTACGAAAGGCTTGCGGCTCTGCAGCTGAGCTGAGATCGCGTTAGTAAAAAAGAATTATTTCACTGACATGGTCTTCTACGTGTGCTTGGTTTGCAAGCACACATAGAAGACCGTTTCAGTGAAATAATTCTGTTTCACTAACGAGATCGCGGCTCTGCTGCAGAGCCGCCTGATGAAAAATAAAACCGGATATCCCTGCAGTCAGTACAACACTGACTTCAGGGAAGGGGGAGGGAGGGGGGAACTTTGGTTACGGTTTTCTCTCAAATCATAAAGGTTTGAGAGATGAACCTGGGGGCAATTTAATTATTTTTTAAATAGCTACACTATGGGGATTAGTAATATTAAAGTATTACTATCCCTTTAAAGTAAAACACATTTTAAAAGGTCAGAGGTCACTTAGTTCAAAATGATTGACAGAATAATGAAAAAACAGAGTGACATAAAAGTTTTTCACTATATGAAGAGTAATTTGCCAGTCATGGCAAATATTATTTGGAGAGTCACTTAAGTGCAGTGGATATATTTAAAGGGAAACTAACATCTAAAATGAAATAAGTTGATATAAATGTAACTATCATGGTGTTACAGTTAGTATAAGTAAAAAATAATTATTCATATGTTACTTCCCTAAAGTAAAATCCTAAGCTTGCTT
Organism: Rhinophrynus dorsalis; assembly: GCA_037306005.1. Taxonomy (NCBI): domain Eukaryota; kingdom Metazoa; phylum Chordata; class Amphibia; order Anura; family Rhinophrynidae; genus Rhinophrynus; species Rhinophrynus dorsalis. The sequence continues at coordinate 124,360,106 of CM074722.1, forward strand.
TTCAATGCATGCATGACAATCCTAGTCATTTACTTAATTTGTTTTGTGCTATTTGTAATGAGATATATCTAGAGTCAGTGATTATTGCAATTAGGGTCCGCTGTTCATATTCAGAAAGGCTTTGTTTTAACTTATGCTATCTTATCTCAATCAGGGGCATAATAAAAACTGTATTTATTTATTAAAATCTGCCAATTACAGAAATAGATATAGAATCCCATTAAGGTTCATTATTACCTTAAATGGACTATATAGGGTCAATGTATGACCCTTTTAACTCACTGCTAATGCCAGTCAGAGCTATGGAAACAGAGTTCCTATACCTTATTACTCACCCTTTTCCTTCCACTTTGCTGTGCAGATCACAAAGATCTGCACAGCTGGGTGATGTCAGAGTCCTTCTCCATGATCATGGGAGCTGGAACGTTTTACTTTGTCCATAGAAGCCCAGTGACAAGGGATTTGCCAACACAGGGTGTATTTGGGACTTCTATGGTGAGAGGAAAATTCCATGGGTGCCAAGGCACTGACTTCACCCAGCTGTGCAAATCTTCATGATCTGCACAGTAAACAGGTAGGGAATGGGAAAGTTATAAGCTACTGGAAATCTAAGGGCATTAGCAGTGGGTTAAAAGGGTCTTATGCCACCCCTTTAAAGGGATAGTATTGTCATATTTTAATAAAACGGAATCTTGTAGCTTTTAAAAAACTAAAGTAAATGACCCCAGTCCTATATCTCAAGCCTTTATGGTTTGAGAGATAATCACAATGAAAGTTCCCCCCTCCCTCCCCTTTCCCTGACGTCAGTGCTCTAGCTGACTGCAGGGGAATCTGGTCCCAGGACTGTCGGAGTCTCTTCAGCAGAGCCGAGATAGAGAGATATCAAAATAATTACTTCACTGGAACGATCTACAAAGTGTGCGTGGTTTGCAAGCACTCTTTGTAGACCGTTCCAGTGAAGTAACTATTTTTATGTCTCTCGATCTCGGCTCTGCTGAAGAGCCTCCGACAGTCCTGGGACCAGATTCCCCTGCAGTCAGCTACAATGCTGACATCAGGGAAAGGGGAGGATGGGGGGAACTTTCACTACGATTATCTCTCAAACCATAAAGGCTTGAGATATAGGACGGGGGTCATTTACTTTAGTTTTTTAATAGCTACAAGATTCTGTTTTATTAAACTGTGACAATACTATCCCTTTAACCTTTTGAATGAGAGAGAGGTTTCAGGTTTCCCACATTGCTTTGCAATGTGTGAATGACATGTCTATCATTCAAGGGGTTAATATTTGTGTGAAAATAATCCATGTATTGTGCGACAGGGATAGCAGAAGAGTTGGGGCCGGCTTTCCCATTAGGAAGAGTAGGAAACTGCCTAGAACTCCAAATTTTGAGATGCACCTCAGCTGTGCTGGACACACCCACATTCTAAATTGTGGGGTTGGCCAGAGCAATCTCAGTGTTCCTGCACCAGTTTTATCCCCTTTCACAGGCTATTATTTAACCCTTTGGATGCTAGAGAGATCTTCATGCATTGCATAACAAAGCGCTGGAGATCTCTCTAGCAACTAAGCTTGTTATAGTCCAAGATTATCCATGCCAGGAAACAGTAGATGAGAGGGTGGGATCATATGAATACTAAGAGGGTGTGGCTATGGGTGGAGTTAAGGGCACCTCAGATGTAAATCCATCCCTGTATACTCATTTGATCAGCATATTAAATAGGTCCCATGAGGGATATCTTAGACCTTTGTGAACTCAAAGTGATGAACCCTGAAATTAAAATGCCCCTGATTTCAGCCCATTTACAAACAATCTCAGAAAATCACCTCCAGATAGGTCTGGTACTTGGAAACCTGGAAAAGGCAGGTATGGCATATGTAAGACTAAAATGCAGGCCTCAGAAAACAAATATATACGTTTTACATATGCTAGCCTGATGTACAGGGTACTTAACTCTTTGAGTGTCAGAGGAGTACGCAATGTGTTGTGTACCCAGGGGCGGACAGACAGGACCCAGGGCCCCTGGTCCAAAATGAGGTCTGGGCCCCCTGCAGAAATCTCCACATTGCCCCTTCATCTCCACAATGCCCCTATCTCCACATTGCCCCCTTCATCTCCATCTCCACAATGCCCCCTTCATCTCCAAAATGCCCCTTGCACAATGCCCCCATCTCCACATCGCCCCTTCCACCACCATACCCCCTCATCTCCACACTGCTGCTACCTCCAGTCCATGGTGGTCTAGCGGCGTGGCGAAGTCCCGCACGCCTCTAGTAATGCAGAGACTGGGAGATGATGTCATCTCCCAGTGCTCTGTATTAGTAGAACGGCGCGCTGGCGGCTGTGGTTTGAGAGCAGCTGAGGAGCGCTGGAAGCGGCGGCGGCGGCGGGCCCCCTTCGGTCACGGACCGAGGGCCCGTGACCGAATGCCCGTATGGTCAGTCCGCCCCTGTGTGTACCTCTTCAGCACTCTAAGGGTTAAGTGTATATTACCACAGTTCATTGTTAGGTATTAGTGTTCCCTTAATTAAATCCACTGTAAAATGGCAAGAATCACCTGTAGCAAAACATGGCCAGGTAGCTACAAATGAGAGAGAATAACTGGTGACTATAACTTGGTAAATAGACAAGCAACAGCATATCCACCAATCTGGACATATTCTAGACAAAGGCATTTTATAGTAGAACGATGAATATAAAGGCCCATTGTGTTTCATTGTTAATAGATCGATTTTTGTGAAGAAAAAAAAAACATTCTATTATTGTATTCAGTTGGGACTTATGTTCAAAAGAATGCTGCAATGCTGTAATTATGGGAAAACATTGGGGGAAAATATAATTTCCCCTAATTCCCATTAGTTTAAATGGGTTTAACACCAAGGATACTAGCAAGGTCTACAACAAATAAGTAAAGAGCTGGAGTCCTTTCCAGTGTTAAAGGGGTTAAAAATCCCATTTACATCAACAGGAATTTTTATTAGTCTGTAAGGTGCAGTTCGTATAACCCACCAAAAATCTTGTCTATAAGTAATACACGTGCTTAGTCTCAAAGTATTTCATTCGTGGGATTCAATAAGCTTAGCGGTTTCTTGGTCTTTAACCCTTTGAGTGCCAGAGGGGTCTGCAATGCATTGCTAGATAATGCATTGTGGACCCCTCTGGCACTCAAAGGGTTAAGAGATACATATTCTCAGGCTCCTGCTCACCGCTCATCATCCCTTGCAGGGCAACATTTACGCTGGTGACATTTTGATGTCGCCCTTTTGACACAGGCCACATTGTGATGCCGCCATTTTGAAGGTCATTATGTAGGCAACACCATTGCTATAGGATACCCTGTCAGTCTACAGCTCCCAGCAGCCATTTGAGCAGCAGCTGGAGGGCCTCACTTTCCCCACTACTATAGATTAAACAAAAGTAAATCAAGCATAAATACCACAACAAAGAGACTGTTATGCAATAGAAAAATACAATACATTGGTTCAGGCTGTGTTTCAGCTCTGCTAAAAACTTCTCCAAATGCACTGGGGATATATACAGCCTCCAAGAGGTTAAAGATAAATAGGATTGTAAAAATGTAGTCTTGCTCACATTTTGCCTTAATTGGGAGACAAAACTCAATGCATTCCGGATTTGTACTGTTCCCTCCCCTGTGTTCAGCAGACACAGGAACTCCTCCGCTAAGGACACCCTCTCTGAACTAAAAATGTCTAATTAAGCAGGAATGCGTGTGTGCCAGATGTATTGTTTCTCATGTCCTGTTTACAAATATCCTCCACCAGAGCCACCTCTGATCCCATGCCCTCACTCAGACACAGATAAACCTTCCAACTTCAGGCTTTCCTTTGCACATTTTTATATGTGTTTATGAAGAGCAGGGGTGGATAATATGTTGCCCTTTAGCTGTTACTGGACTACAACACCCCCTGCCATTGACTGGTAGGGGATGATGGGAGTTGAGATCAAGAAATAGCTGGAAAGCATCATGTTGCCAACCCCCAATGCAGAGTCAAACAAACAGGCATACTGTAATGAGGAATTTTAATTCCTTGGAGTCTAGATTGTTTTCTAATGCATTATGATACAAACCCTTTAAAGGAGCAGTAAGCCTTTTATGAATACATAACAAAAAAACCAAAACATATATTGCAGGACTTTTCATGTAAAATAAGGGTACTCCCATCTGAGAAATTATTTTTTTTTTACATTCAGTGCCATCTACTGGTCAGATTTCAATAAGTTTTTCTGTTACATTCTATGACAGAGGTGTGTCACCGACAAACAGTTTTCCATAGAACTGCTGAGTCATTCCAGACAGTTTGAACTTTCAGGAAGTAATGGTGCTTTTACTACTCCTGACACTTTGTACAGATATCTTTTCAATAAATCAACTGACAGTAGTGAGGTGGTGCTTGTTTTATTCTGCAGGAAAATACCTAAAAATATAGGTTTTCATAAAAAATGTATTCTACGCTTTTATGTGCCAGAGAGAATTGCAACACATTGCAAAATAATACAAACTATTCTTTACTAGCACTTAAATGAGCATCTGTATAAAAGTACATTTGGAGCAAATGTGGGTCAAAACAACTGCAAAAGTTGTTTAAAACAAACAAATTGGGAGAGATGCACTAAAGTGATAATGAGGTGATAAAGTAGAGATAACTTCTCCAGTGATATCACTTCTCCAAGTCCTATATTATTTTATGGAGTCAATGCACTAAGATTTCTCCAACTTTGGAGATCGTAGTGCATTGGCTCCATAGAATAACATAAGACTTGGTGAAGTGGTATCACTGGAGAAGTTATCTCAACTTTATCACCTCTTTATCATGCCTTAGTGCATAACCCCCATTGAATGCTAGAAAGGTCTTCAATGCATGTAAACATTTTGAGTTTGCAAGGCTTAAGAGTCCTATATAAATCAATAGAGGACTATTTAAACAGAGCTGTAGTTCTGCCCCATAATTACACAATTTTTGCCTTTATACCTGTGGCCTAAAGGTTTAAACCTCTGAGTGCTAGAGGGTTATTCAACACATTGCACTGCAATGCGTTGGATACCTCTTTGGCATTAAAAGGGTTAAAGCTCCACATACCAAAGAAATTGGCTTCTCTGGCATCAATTTGTTTCTTGTGACTTATTAAGGTTAATAATAGTGCACAGTATCCAGAAACTGTCACATTCATTCTCTGACTTATAGACTGTTGTATGTCTTGGTAATGGGGCATGGCGGATTTATACCACAGGGTCTCCTAGCTACATATAGCCCCTCCCATGGCCCCACCCCACACCTCACATGATCCCACCCCTAACTCCATCTGCTGATGCTTATTACAATAATACCCTTAGCCTATAATATGCAAGAGCTAAAAAACATTCTTAACATTTTAGTGTTAGAGAGGTCTCCAATGCGCAACACATCGTGAAGAATCCGTTTTATAACACTCTGGGCGTCAAAGTGTTAAACGCCAATTTTTGAATACAACGAAGAATGAAAGGGGAAATCAGTTAAAGTGTCATTGCTAGTGCCCAGAAAACCCTGCAAATTTAGCCAAGATCATTTAGTAGAAAATAAATAATCAAGGTCTGGAAAAAATTTGGACTTCATAAATTTTCATGCATCACGAAAACCTTGCCAAGGATGCCGCCATATTTCACCCACAGGGTGGGACTATTTGCTTTATTTTTAACTCTAAATTTTAAGTCTAAAATCCTTAAAAATAACTGCTTCTATCTATCTGAAAACAATATGCAACTGTATATAACATTTTTAGTATGTGTGTGTGTATATGTATTTTGTCTCTGTATTTGTGCAAATAAGCAACGCTTGCTGTAAACACCCCAGGATATACTTGAAAACGAGCGAAATCTCAACATATTCTTCCTGGTAAAACATTTTCTAAATAAATGTAAAAAATAAATAAAATTTAAAAAGGCACCACTATTAGATGCTTTACACATTGATTGCATGTTTTTACATGGAAAAGTCATAATTAATAAGCGTGCACAGACCTGACTTTGGCTCACGCAGCTCGTTTTCAAGTAAAGTGTATCTTAGCTCGATCAAGCCAGAGCAGCAAAAAACCCTTTAAAATATGTAATTTTCATGAACCACATTATTTAGGGATTTTAAACAAATGAAAGATATGTCAATTTATAAAAAAAAAAAAATAAATTACCAATTGTTCAGAGCACACTTAAGTGTTTGAAACAAAAATTCAGTGTAAAAAAAAATAAATTGATCAAGTGAGCAAAGTTCACCCGATCAATCAAAACAAAAAAGTATATAAAAAAAGATTAATAGCACTCACTTGATTGAAGAAAACAAAATTGTCTAAGATTAAAGGGATAGTAATACTTCGTTTTGTCTTTATTTTATTTTGTAGGCATTAAAAAAACATGAAGAACGATATAAGTCTTATCTCTCAAACCTTTATGGTTTGAGAGATATTCACAAGCAAAGTTTCCCCTCCCGCCCCTTTTACCTAGTGTAAGCCATCTCTTCTCAGATGTGGAATCTAGTCCACAGACCAGACAGATAACAGCAGGGGACAATCTTCTTCCTATGAAAACAATGAAAGCCCTGCCCCCCTTGACAAGCTTTTCAGGTTTTTCCCTTATCTTAATTGAAGATTGTCCCTCTCTGCAGTCTACCTGGGCACCTCCCTTCTGATCTGGCTGAGCAGTGTTACATCAGTAAAAGGGGCAGGAGGGGGATACTTTGTCATTGAATTACTCTTGAACTACAACTCTGACAGAATTGAAACAACACTCTCCAAAGTCCAAATACTATGATGATTAATTAGAGCTGCTTTTATTATGAAACATTACTATCCCTTTAAGTGTGCATAAGCACTCTTGATTAAACCACACACATAATTTAAGAAAAAAACTGGAAATTAAAAGGCAAACAACTTATGTTAAATGTATTCTATTTGTCATGGAATAGTACAAAATCATGGAAATTCATAGCTATTGTTTATTGTTGAAGTTCATCTGCGCTCCTCTGTTCCTTGCTTTAATTATATAATTTCTCATGTTAGGTTTTATGTAATCAAAAAAGAGAATAGATTTGTTAGAAATGTGACTTTAAGGTAACTTGTTGTGCATCTTAATAGAGACATACAGCAAAATGAATAAAGAAAAAATTAAGACTTTTGTTAGACATGTAGATTAGCAAACTGGATTTGTTTACAAGCCTATGACATGACATGATTACTACATATATAGGGGTAGATTTAAAGGCAGGCGTTAGGCAAAAAAAAAACACCAACGGGTGTTTTAACGTGAAGTAAGCCATTCAAAGGGACATGTAATGAACTGCTAACGACAGTTCATCAAGAAATACGGCTGCTACACTAAAGTGTTTTGGCCCATGTCAAAAAAATTTGGCATTTAAAGGGCTACTTTAGCTGAAAAACATCCGATAAGGGACTCACCGCATAAAACTTTGTTTGGCCATAAAGTCCCTTGTCGGATCTTTTGCCAGCTAACGCAGCTATTAACTGGCAAAAAACCCCCAAGGTCCTCAGTGGATGTATTGATATGGGGCCCTAAGCCCCACATCAATACATCCAAAGTGCCTAAAATGTGTCCAAAGTTAGTAGGATTAACCCTATGAGTGCCAGTGGGGTATAATTACCTCGCCAACATTCATAGGGGTAACCCGACTAAGTAAAGCAACATCGCATTAACACTTACCATTAATCCTGATGTCCAGCGGAGTCCACAGCTTCCTGGTCATCTTCTGTCCTTCTGTTCAGTCTTCTCATCCTTCTGTCTTCTTTCTTCTATCTTCCGCCTTCTCTTCAGTGTTCTTTCTTCTCTTTCCTCTGTCTGTAAAAGAAAATAAAGATTAAATACCAAGCATGAACAAAGACATTGTTTAACCCTTTGAGTGGCAGAGGGGTACGCAACACATTGCAAAGCAATGCGTTGCATACCTCATTGGCACTCAAAGGGTTAAATAGTATTGCTCCATGAATATTCCCACATTAAATGCCTCTATTTAATGCCCAAAAGTATAATCATGCCAAGAAGAAATAGTATCCATATACACAGAAATAAATGTCATGCATTAATGCTAAGTAAATGCACTTAGCTAAATTCTTCATGTCTCTGCCGCCTGGATCGACCACAAGGGCAGTGGCAGCGGAGACACAGATGTCCAACACAGATCCCCTCTTCAGTCTTGTACGGGCCAATGCCCGTAACACACTGAGGGCATTGGAAGTGAGCCTGCCTTTATATATGGGCAGGCTCACTTCCATTTCCCTCAAAGCCATTGGCTGGGATGTTCTTACTCTCATCCCAGCAAATCAGATTAAAGAATAGCTGCTCAAATCTGATTAGCTGGGATGTGAGTAAGAACATCCCAGCCAAAGCCTCAGACTTTATATACAATAATTGCAACACCAGGAAGGAGGAACAATGGAGCTGTGGAAATTGAACCTAGCAAAGGGCTGTCTGAGATATGTGAATGATTACATATCTGCAGAGATGGTTCAGATGGGTAGTGTGTTATAAGAATAGAAAGACTGTCAGCTTTGCAAAACAGTCATTAGCTTTAAAGACATTTAGCACTATATGTTCACCTGTGGGATGCTTTATAACATACATAGAATATGATGACCTCAAGAGTATTGTCAGCTGACAAACATGGAAGGGACAGGATCATCAAACTGGCAGGTGTGATTGTCCATACCAGCCATTGAGGCACGATTTTGCTATAATGTCAGAACTGTGCAACAATTTTGGTTCTGTTTATCCCAATGGGTTTGAGAACACAAGAAGAGAGCCACTGGTTCAGCTGTATTTACCCAAACCATTAAACATTGCTTGCAAAACAGTCTGCCTCCAAGTTAGGTGACTACACCAAGGCCTAACACTACTGTATTTCACAGAATCCATCAACAAGAATGTTGCCGAGTCCAATGAAACTGCAGGCACAAACAGAGATCCATGCTCTTTGCTGATAATTCCTGTTTCTGTTAGGATGTCACAATGGCCAGAAAATTGTCTGGAGAAGTGCTAATCAGCAACATGCAGAAGTTCGTATTGACCAACACCACCATGGACCAGCATCATATACAAGCTATACATGTTCAGGTCCTTTAGTCTATCCTGATATTTATTTTCCTGTAAACCAGTCACCATTTTAGTAGACCTTTTCTGAATTTTCTATATCCTTACGGAGATGTGGTCTCCAGTACTGTACAGAATGCTCTAGGTGAGGTCTAACCAGAGATCTGTAGAGTGGCATGACCACTTCCCTTTTTTTGCTACTAATGCCCCTAGCTATACAAACCAATTCGCATTGGAGCCATGGTGAATAGAGAAGTCAGGTCAGAGGACTCAGTGGTCCTGAAGGTAAAAATTGTGGATACATGTGTATGTGCTTGAAAGAGAGTATATGTGTGAGAGAGAGAGAGGGAGAGAGAGAGATTGTGAATGTGTAAATGAGAGAGCGTGGGAGTGAGTGCATGTGTGTAGGTACATGATCATATTTGTGTACGCTCGGGATTATGAAACTGAGTGTAATATAAAAAAATGTAAATAATGTTTTCACTGGTGAAATAATGAAGCCCAGATGCTCTATCTCAAAAATAACTTTTTCCTCCTATTTAGCCACCAGTACCTCTTTATGAACCCCCTGGATCATGTGTGTCCTAGCTGCTTCTCTAGTATATGACTTACTTTGCTCTGGTCTCCCTATACTTTGCTTGGATTTTTCTATTACCATCCTCTCTGAATTATTTAGATCTTGTCTCTAGCCATAAACACATGATTCCTATTAGCTAAAACGTTCCATTATTAACTCTTACCTTATCTTATTTGCCATACAAAGATAAAATGAGTAACTAGATGATATGTAGATGCAAAAATGCAACTACCTTCACTGGATAATGACAACAAGGAGAAACCAAGGAGACTGGGCAGTGAAGCTTATGTACATAGAAGAACATATGTAATTGTGGGGCAAACCACCTGAACCGTTGCAGACAAGTAAAACACCCATTTATTTAAATGGGGCTTTGAACCTCTTGAATAATAAAGAGGGTTACAATGTGTTGCTTCACAGTGCTTTGGAGATCTCTAGTATTCAAGGGTTTACACATTCTATATACACTCACCTAAACAACTTATTCACTCTGATTCGTTAATTAATACATAATGACCACCCACATATCTCAATACACCACCACTCCACAATGTACAATGTAGGGTGCATAATAATCCGATTAAGCAGAAAAATATACTACATCATCTATATAAACTAAATGCTCAAGTAGCCCTCCTCCAGTAGAGACATTTTTTAGAAGTGGAACACCATATGCTGGTTGGGTGAGGGAATGCCTATTTCGCCACTATTCATCTAGCAGGAAGAGGGAGGCTGTCCTCATTCATAAAACTACACTTCCAGCTGTTAGACAAAGAGCTTGATTCAGAGGGCATATTTATTATTATCAGCTGTATGATAGATCTTTCGCACTTTACAATTTGCAGTCTGGATGTACCTAATTCTATGAACGTTCCTTTTTCTGGACTTATTTTTTAGAAATAAAAAAGAGATAAAAAAGAGATTTTAACTGTGTGTTAGACTGTACTGTAGACAGGAACATACCAGTTACACGAACACAAAAGAACTACCTTCAATCGGATCTCTTATTTAGACCAACATTACAATCTTCTAGATAGCTAGAGTGTGATATATGCCCAAGGCAGAGACTACACCTTATACCTTCATCCACATAGATTATAGTAACATAGTAATTTTTTTAGGTTGAAAAAAAGACTTGCGTCCATCTAGTTCAACCCTTTTCCTATTCCTGTTTACCATCGTTGATCCAAAAGAAGGAAAAAAAACCCTCAGGTAACAAAAATATATTAAAGGGTTAGTAATGTCTTATATAAATAAAAAGTAATATTGTAGATAATCAAAAAAGAAATCTATCAATGCCAGTCTGATCTCTCAAACCTTTATGGTTTGAGAGATATAACATTTTAAAGTCCCCCCCACACACACTTATGTCAGCTGTGTCGTCCAACTTGAGGCAACTCTTCAGCAGAGCCTAAATACCACCATCTAAAAAGAAATAGTTAATATCTCTAAAAGCCAGTGAGATAGCTCAGTGGTAAATTAACTGACTATGGAGCCTATTCAACCCTCGTGGTTGCAGGTTTGAATCCCGGCAGGGTCAACTCAGCCCTTCATCCTTCCGAGGTCGATAAATGAGTACCATTGATTGGGTAATAATAACGTCTATTATTACAGCTGCCGATTTGTTTAATTCTGAGAGCGTGCGCTGAAAGCTCTTTGAGTCCCACTGGGAGAAAGGCGCTATATAAATACTAATTATTATTATTATTATTATTATTATTATTATTATTATAAATCAATAAAGGTTTGAGAGATCAGACTGGCACTGATGTATTTCTTTTTTGATTATCTACAATATTACTTTTTATTTACATTACTAACCCTTTAAGCAATTTACATGACTGCAAAATTCATAGCATTTTAATATCTGATCATGCTCCCATTTCTATTACACTGGCATTAACACTTCCTACTCTTCTTTATAGCAGTCTCAGGATTTCAAGCAGAGTCTGCAGACTGCGGGGAAGTCCTATGTTTCTAATAATCTTCAGCACACAGCCAACCTCATCCTCTTTTGTCAAGCCACAAAAGCAGTTCTTCATATCTGATGAAAAAGAGAAGCACAATACAAATGGATTTAATTACAATGCAATCTAACAAGACCATATACTAAATTGATTAAGCAATTACTTGACACCCTAGTCAAATCATCTAAATCTAAAACCCACATTACCAGCATTTTAGATAATAAACTTCTCATTTGCATTATTTTGTGAACACTTATACTCCTAAGAACTAGATGATCCTACCCTTGGATAGGATTTTTTATGGGAAGATAACCTTTGTAGCCTCTCTGAGGCACAAAGGGAATCCTTAAATTACACTATCTGCTTGGAAGAGGTTAAAACTGTCATAAAACACTTTAAATAAAACAAAACACGAGGCCCAGGTGGCCTCACAGCAGAATAATATTACAAGAAGAAATACCAGACACGGACAATGCCCTTTTTTAATCAAATTCTCCTGAAATAAACATTTCAAGATAATCTCTCCCTTTCCATAGCCATTCTTCTTTGTAAACCAGGTAAAAGCCTACAATATATCTCCTCATACCATCCAATATCTCTCCTTAACACTGGCTAATAGACTTAAATTGATTATACAAACCATTATTTCTCCTGATCAAACAGGATTTATTCAGGGTAGATATTCTGTAACAAATATAAGGAGCCAAGGCCTGCCACGCTTCCCTTCCCAATCACCCCATTCCCCTTTTGACTCAACATAATAACTTGAACACAGTAACTGACAAAACACACCAAGGCTGCCCTGAGGCCTACTAACCCTTATTGTTCATGCAGGGGGGGGGGCTCGTTCCTCCATTCAACAGTCAGTCTACTCTACTCTTCCTCTTCTTCTCTGAAGCACAGTGGATGGAGCGCTACACAAAGACTGGATCTCTGCATACCAGCACCTGAAAGTCCTCCGCCATTTTTATGGAAAGCTATAGCTGCAGTGTTAAAATCTAGAGACTTTCCCACTCAGCCCAATATGTTAGTTAATTTGGAAGCTGAAAAGGGATTCGACAATATTTGTAGTTCCCATCTCGTTCACCTATTACATTTTCAAAAATCTGGATTCCAATTCACGAATTACATCAAATATACAATGCCCCAAAAGCAATAACAGCAAAAATCATAAACACCGCAGTCTTTACATTGCAAAAAGGCACCAGATAGGAATGTCCTCTTCCTCCATTATTATTTAATTTGGCCCTTGACCCATTTGTTAAGGACTTTCTCACAATACGCCTTGACCCTTTTGTAAAGGAATTTCTCACAATACACATATTGTATTTTATCAATGTTATCAATTACCCACAAATTTCCATTCCATTTTTTACAAGCTGAATAACTTTAGGACTTAGCATAAACTTAAACAAGTCTAAGACATTAAGACTTTGTTCCAGTAGTACCCTGATAAACTGTATATCTAATCAATTTAAGCAGGCCAGTATCACAACTAAATACCTTGGTATACATATCATTAATGATATCAATGACATATATGTTGTGAATCTCACCTCTGTATTGAATGAGATTAACATTGATTTTGCCCATTGGAAATAAATACCCTTTGTCACGTGTTGGGAAAAAAAGGGCTACTTTACCCAGATTTTTATATTTATTGCAATGCGTCCTATATTGCTATCTAGAACTGAGGATGAATTAATCCTCCAAAAATTCCATAATTTTATATAGAATTCAAAATTAGTCTGGCCGCATTACAACAGCCAAAGACACCTGGTGGCTTTAATCTTCCAGACTTAAGATAGTATAATACAGACAGTCTTTTAAAGGGATAGTAATACTTTATTTAAACAAAGCTTAATATTGTACATATTATATAAATAAAGCAAAGGATCTATGTCCTGTTGCTATATTTTGTAAAAAAACAAGTCTGTTTTGTGAACTGCTGTTTTGAAGAAGCAGTGTTTGCTAGTAGGACTGAATTGTTTTTATAAGTATTAAACTTTTTATTTTTATTGGTCTTGTTTGGAGCAGTTGAAAGAGGAACTTATGAATTCCATTTGCTGATACCTAACAGGGACGGTAAGACTTCCTTGTATGCTTTGAAGCTGTGTTTATACATAAGTATTTACATAGCCATATATAAATGTGAGTGTATTACCATTCTATATTTGCATGATATTTTATAAGTGTTGATAAGGCACTGTTGGCACCTCCCTTCTGTTCTTTTTTTATAAAAAAAAAAATCTAGATATATGATTATTATTATTATTATATTAAAGCAGAGCTACAGTAAAATTCAGTACCTCACTCATTTATAAAATAACTAGTTGAAGAGCCCGTGTACATGGGCCACAGTGCCAGCTGGTCGCGGGGCAGTCATGCACAGTAGAGACTGCCTGTGCCACGGCTGATACAGTGCCACTGCCAGCCGGTCTCGGGGCTGTCATGCACAGTAGAGACTGCCTCCACCGCGGCTGATACAGTGCCAGCCGGTGTGGGGCAGTCATGCACAGTAGAGACTCCCAGTGCCATGTCTGATACTCCAGAGCTCCCCGCTCTGTATCAGCTGCATCACAGGCAGTCTCTACTGGGCATGTCTGCATCATTACAAACTTTTTAGTTAATTATTACATAGGATCTTCCCACTCCTGGACTTCAGTAACATAAAGGGAGGTCCATTGATTTGAAGTCATCACATACAAGGGCTTATACCAGAAACTGTATTTTGCCATTTCAACAGGAGATTAAAAAGCTCCCTATCTACTTACTTTCATGAGTGATTATATACACTTGTTCATAGAGCATACATATCACATATAATAGCACAAAATATCATTTTGGCCACACTGGATCAATGATCTAAATTCTTATCCTCACAGCCTACCTTTCTAAATTAATAGCTTGCATATTCCTATAAGTAATCCTATTTTTATTCTGGGTATTTACCTGAATGGTGGCTTCATAGAAAAACATAAAACAACATTGATAAACAACTTGATTATGATTGCTATCAAAACTATCTTAGCGAATTGTACTATAACTATATCCCATCCTAAACGTTGGAGAGAAATAACTATGCATTTCACTAAACTGTACTAAATCCTTTCCCTCCAAGACATAGGGGGAGATTCATTAAGTGATGATAAAGTGGAGATGACTCCAGTTTATCTCTTCTCCAGTTCCTATGTTATTCTATGGAGCCTATTCACTAAGATCTCCAAAGTTGTAGAAATCTTAGTGCATAGGCTACATAGAATAACATAGGAATTGGAGAAGTGATAAACTGGAGAAGTCATCTCCACTTAATCACTGCTCATTGAATCTCACCAATAGATTTAGATGGGGAAAAATGGGCCCCCATAGCGACCTTCATAGCGATCTTCCCCAAATGCCTTAAAATGGAACATTACACATGATTTAGATACACTTTGTGGATGGCCATAGAGATCAGGTGATTTATATAATTAGAAACTTTGATCATCCTGATAAGAGATATGTGACATGTCATGCACTGGCACTACTGGGGGGTCCGTATCAGGTATGAAAAACCCACAGACTTCAAATTTTTGATTTTGTGATTTTTTTCTTCTTTTGTTTATCTTCTATAATACTTTTATATTAATAACTTACTTCTCTTTATTTTAAAACCGTTATCCATTCAGGAATACTTAAGATGCTTTATTTCATTGACTGTGTGATGTTCATATCTTCACACTGATATCTGGGGGCCAGAGAATGCAGGTCTTCACCTGATATTGCACTATCTGCTTTTTATGTAACCATTGTTGTGTGAATTCCGATTCCTATATCTTTACATGCTGATGTGCAGATGCCCATGTATGGAATGTACACTACTGTATTGCAATAATAAAAATAGTTTGATTAAAAACTCCCTATAAATCAATGGGATTTGGGGGGAATTTTTATTTGTCCCTTTTGTACAGTTGGCTTTCTCCAGACTTGCTTCTTAGTACATCTGTCTACAGGACCAAGGTCAATAGAACAGAGTTATATAACATTATCAAAAATGATTCAAGTGGAACCCTTTATTAACCCGTTGAGTGCCATGGGGTAGGCAATGCATTTCTTTGCAATGATCCAGACCCAGAGTGCACAGTTCACCCTCTGCTTTCAGGAAGCTACCTGGTCCTTAACCAAATTTCTCAGAGATGAGACTTCGCAGCCACTGGGCGCTCCACACCAACGTCAGCACCTAACATTCAGTAATGGGTCCACCTCTGGAGATATACTGCCCCCCTCTTCCCTCCATTTTTTCCCGACCCTGGCTATCCCTAGTTTATTTGTTTGATTGCCATTCTTTCATGTAACCCATTTAAAGGTACATGGTCGTCCAGACCTCGTAGGCCTTGTAGACTCAAGTAACTGTTACCATGTTTCTCTGAATCTGTATTGTGATGGCACTTTCAAATATGTTACTTATGCTGATCCTTTTTTGTAAACGTAATAAAATGTGTTACAAAAAAAAAATATATTCAAGGGGCAGGGTATAAAGCTTTCTTTCTATGTTCCTAAGCCTTTCAGAGGACAACAAATAGCTGGTACTACATTGCACATATACATACACACGTTTATCTATCTATCTATCTATCTATCTATCTATCTATCTATCTATCTATCTATCTATCCCTTACACGAATATAAATTTTAGTAAATAAAACTAACTGATACAAATCTCATATGTACAGTTTATTTTCCGGTACGCACCTTCCAGCTAACTGAGGCCCGCTCAAGGTTTATGTCTGTGTGCTACTTATACAACTAGAACCTTCTCTTGGCTACAAACATCTTCATTGGCTACTACTCGACTTTGGAATGTGCTCCCCCTAACCACTGTGAGGTGCCCACTCACCATCTTCATGTAACTCCTTAATACCCACCTGCTCAAGAAGGCATCTGAATAATAACATTCTCTTTATGCACACCTGTGTTAACATCAAAATCACTCTGCACCTCTCCTGCAACTGCCTATTACTTGTACTTATCACCCTCCTCCTGTCTCAATATGTTGTCACTATTACTAATTACATTGTAATCTCTTCAAGGCAAAGGCTCCCTTCCCAATGTATGATTCACTTATTCCTCACTTATTGCACTTATTCCTTACTAGTCTGATGTTCTTAACCCAGACTTGAACTGTTGTACTAATACAACTGTTTCTGTACAGCATTGTGTACGTGTGGCCCTGTATAAAGAACATACATACGATAACTTCATGAGCTTTCAAACCCAAACAGGAATCAATCACTCAAAATATTCTCTGAGGTTGGCAATGACTTTTACAACATGTCTCTCACAGTGTAAAAGCTAATTGGTCAGCATATTTACATGGCACAACGGCCTGTATTTATACAAGCGAACTGGAGTTATTCTGGAGTAAACCAACTGCATCACAGGGGACAAATAAAAATTCCTGTTCATTCAATTGGGCTTTTAATCCCTTGAATGCTACAGAGGTCTAGAGAGGTCTCCAATGCAAGAGATACCTCTCTAGCATTCAAGGGGTTAAAAATGAATATTCCAGTGCATGGGAATTTAGGCATTTTTATTTGTCCCCTATGGTGCAGTTAGTTTACTACAGAATAACTCCAGTTTGCTTTTATTAATATGGGTCCATGTGTTTTATGTATAAAGCAATGTGGCACAATTATAGAGTAAACCAGCTGCACCATAGAGGAGAAATTTACATCTACCAAATTTCCATTTATTTAACCCCTTAACAACCCTTGATGGTCCTGGCACGTCATGAGTAGATTTGCGTTAAGGACCCATGATGTGCCAGGACCATCATAGAATTCAGGGCTCCCCGCGTGGCTGCCCGCCATTCAGGGAGCCCTGAACCGGAAGCTACAAATAAAATGGTCCGTGGCCCTTAACCCCTTAAGGACCAGCCACACACACACACGCGACAGTCACTTAAGGATGGAGCATTTTTTATTTTTTTTGGAATCCGATTCCGGACTCCCCGAACAGTGTACAGCCGCACGGGGAGCCCAGAATTCCATGACGGTCCAGGACCGTCATGGGTCCTTAAGGGTATAACAAGCCAGGACGGTCCTTAAGGTGTTAAGTGACGTCCGCATGCGCGATCGGCCATCCTTAAGGGGTTAAAAGTGTCTTTTAACCCCTTAAATTCTAAAGAGATCATCATTGTATTGTGAAGCATTAACATGACAGGGATTTCTCCGGATCTGACACGAAGAATCTGGTTTTCTGACTGAATTAGAAACGGATTCTACAGCACCACCCTGTTCCTCCCACTTCCTGGCCATTTCTTCTCCTTTTCACCCCCACTTCTCCTCCTTTTCACCCTGTTCTGCCCACTTCCCACCCACTTCTCCTCCTTTTCATCCTATTCTGACCACTTTCTATCCACTTCTCCTTCCCACCCTGTTTCACCCACTTCCCACCCACTTCTCCTCCTTCCCACTCCTCCCACTTCCCACCCACTTCTCCTCCTTCCCACCCTGTTCCTCCCACTTCCCACCCACTTCTTCTCCTTTCTACCCTGTTCCACCCACTTTCCACCCACTTCTTCTCCTTCCCACCCTGTTCCTCCCACTTCTTCTCCTTCCCACTTTGTTCCTCCCACTTCCCAGCCACTTCTCCTCCTCCTCACCCTGTTCTGCCCATTTCCCATCCACTTCTCCTCCTTCCCACCCTGTTACCCCCACTTCTCCTCCTTCCCACCCTGTTCTGCCCACTTCCTACCCACTTCTTCTCCTTTCTACCCTGTTCCACCCACTTCCCATCCACTTCTCCTCTTCCCACCCTGTTCTGCCCACTTTCCACCCACTTCATGACTCAAATATGAGTAAGCCCTGCCCAGCCAATTAATCCATGCACCCTTTACAATGAAAATTGTGTCACTGATGTCCTCTTGCCAATCGGCATATGAGCCCTCTCCATGAGCTCAATATGATCAAGTCCCCCGGTATGAGCATTAATCAGTTTATATCAATGGGGCTATTTGTTTGTCCCCATTCCAGAATAGCAACACATTTCATTGATATCTAAAGCCCAATAGGCTGGTATAAAGGCAAAGCAATGCAATTTTGGAAAAATAAACATTTCCCAAACTGCAGTTGGTTTAAATGGGATTGTAATCCCTTAAATGCAAGACAGGTGTTCAGTACATTATTTTGCAATGCATTGGGGAGCATTTAAGTGGTTTAAAGCTCAATTTAAGTAACTAGAAATGTTTATCTGTCCCCAGTGTGCACAGAATTACTCCATTTGCCTTTATTTCTAATGCCAAATGGGCCTTATGCAGTAAGTAAAGCAGAGCAAGTCTGGAACAAACCAAATGAACCATAAGGAACAAATAAGTATTCCCCAAATTTTAATTGACTTAAATGGGGCTTTTAATCACATGAATGTAAAACAATGTATTTAAGACCTCTATTGTATTCAATGGATTAAACTCCCCATTTAAAACAATTGGAATGTTTAACTATCCCCTATGGTACATTTGGTTTGCTGTAGAATTGCACCTCTTTGTGGGTAAGGCCCAATATACCAAACAGTGGCATTACTATGCATTGTATGGCCCTTGTACAAACATTTATTTGGTTCCATCTAACGCAAATTGTTCCAGGGGTGTAAACTGAAGCTTTTGGGCTCTGAGGCAGATGGACCCTTTGGATGCAGGGCCCCTGTATAACCACACCCCTGCTACCAAGGCACCCATGTATATATGCCTCCCCTATGATCCCTCCCTCTTGTCCTCCCTCCACTGTTCTCCTCAAGTCCTATATGACAATGTTTAATAAATTGTCTTGTTTGTTTTGCCTTCAGTGAAGATAGAAAAAAATGGCATCTCTAAATAAGTAACTGTACTATTAAAAGAAACAGACAGTGTATGTGCACTTCTGTGGATACTACTGGACATCTGAACAAGGCTTGAGTGTCATACATTGTATGTGTGGTTCTGTGACTAACGGTGGGAGAGTGCAGTAAGACTGTCATGTCATGCAGTGTATGTGTGGTTCTGTGTTTACCAGTGGACAATGGAATAAGGCTGGGATGTCAGAGAGTGTATGTGTGGTTCTATGTTTACCAGTGGGAGAGTGAAATAAGTCTGGGATGTTAGTATGTCAGACAGTGTATAGGCAATGTATGTTTCACTGCCCCACTGACTACCAGTGGAGCAGTGAAATAAGGCTCGAGTGTCATACAATGTATTTGTGTTTCTGTGACTACTAATGGGACAGCGGAATAAAGATGGATATCAGACAGTGTATGTGTGGTTCTGTGTCTACCAGTGGGAGATGTCAGACAGTGTATATATGGTTCTGTAATTACCAGTAGGAGAGTGGAAAAAGACTGGTTTAAGGTAGGCACACTTTGTAGACCATTCACATGAAGATTCTCTTTGTATGCAAAAGAGTCCTCCAGTCCCAGGACCAGGATCTCTGTTAGCTACAGCACTGACATGGATAAAATGGGTGGGAAGGAGGATGTTTACAACGCTATTATACTAAAACTATAGAAGTTATAAAAAAAAGACTTAGATCATTTGATTTTTTTTTTTTAAAGCTTGTATAAAGAAAGTATTACTATCCCTTTAAGGACCAGAGGAGCATGCAACATGTTGTGAATCAAAGCTTTGTACACCCCTTTGTTCCTACAAGGGTAGTAACATAGTAACATAGTTGGGATGAAAAAAACATGCGTTCAACAAGTCTAACCCTGACAAATCACAACTGTTGATCCAGAGGAAGTAAAAAAAAAAACTGAAGCAATTTCCAGTTAAGCCCCAAGTGGGTAAAAACATTCCTTCCTGACTCCAAATGGCAGTCCGTTCCCTGGATCAACAAGCTATCTGCAAGCACAGCATCCTGAGGCAAAGAATTCCATAGCTTTACCGCCCTTACTGTAAACAATCCCTGCTTTTGTTTTAGTTGAAAGTGCCTTTCCTCTAGTCTTAATGGATTACCTTTCAATAATAGATCAGTTCTTTGAGTAAATAATTTATTTGAGAGTTCTTTGTATTGACCTTGAATATATTTCTAAATGGTAATCATATGCCCCTTAGATGTCTCTCCTTTAATGTAAACAAACCCAGTCTGACTAGTCTCTCCTTATAACTCAGATCCTCCAATCCCTTTATCAGTTTTGTTGCATATCACTGCACTTTTTCCAGTTAAATAATGTTTTTTTTTTGTTTGTTTTTTTTTAACCCCATCCTGACAATTGACCTACCAGGTACATCCCGCAAAAACTGTCACTTAGTGACAGAGGATGTACCTGGTAATTCCCAGAAGTCCGGGTCTCTGTGCGGCTGCACACCTTTCGGGGACTCCGGAATCATTTAGTAAAAAAAAAAATGTTAGCCGGCCGTTAAGGTGACAGCCGTGTACGGACGCGGCTGTCACTAAGGGGTTAAAGACCTGGTACCCAAAAGTGTACTCCATTTTCTAGATGAGGCCTTACCGAGGATTTATACAGAGGTAGAATTATATTATAATTCAGGAGCATGTCGCCCCTTCTGCCCTCCATTTGCAGTAACAGTCGGGCTTCCTCAAAATCCCCAATATTAGGTGGTGTTATGATACCTTGTACAGTGTGGAGTTTGTGTCCTATGGTCCTGCTATCAACTACGTCTGCCTTCCGGACGTGACATCCAGGACTCACTGAATAGCTTATCGCTTGAATCAATAAGCAAAACATAAGAAAATATTCAGGGTGGCCAACATAATGTTCTGGACTTAGCAGGGTAAATTATGGGTTATTATTAGGAGGGGTTTCTTTCCCTTTAACACACTGTCACAACCCTGTAGAGATATATATACACCAGATGCTTTGAACAAATCTCTTGTTTGTTACTACAAATACTGTGAAACAGAAAATGCTCCACTACCACAACTCTAAGCACCGAACATCACATACACTAGGCATGTCTGACTCTAAAATGCACCCTGTGACCTTTTACTTACAGACCAGAATAGACTTGTTACCTTTTAAAATATAATATGATAAAAACAACACTGGTTTATTATAGATTTTTTTCTCATCTGTCTGTTATTTGCTTGTTAGTTATGATTGTGTTATAACTATGTCATGCGATTTTTCTCTGCCAAAAACACACTAAATTGCTGGACAATGCTTATAAAACTCCAAACGATAAATCAACAGCACCATGGTAACTGTCTAATGTTATCATAAGATAAAAAGTAATAAAAAAGTATTAAAAGTAAATCTACATTTTTCTGCAAACTCACTTATTGCAGTAAGAACACAGCCTCTTGTACTGTGGTGGATGCTCCACACTGAGGCTTGCCCAAAGCAACGTCACACTGTCTACTGGGTCACATTACACAACTGGAAGTTAGGAGAGCAGAGTCTGATCATGGCAGCTCCTCCTGCTTTCATCATAGGTCAGTGATATAGGGTCTGAGTAGAGACAAACATCTCCCTGCTCAAACCCTGTATTGCATGATCAAAGTCAAAATAAGCAATTTGCACATGCCCTTTAGTAATATAGAGCCCCCGGAGCTGAAGCGAAGTGTAGGGAGAGGGGCATGACAAGGTCAGTCAGGAAGGGAGCATGTGATGTGGCCTGGAGGGGTTGGCGCTACAGGATATATCGGCTGCAAGGGATTGTGGTCCCTGCAGCCATTTTAGTGGTGAGCTGCACACTACATGATTCCCACCTACCCACCCCTTTGCATGCCATTGGCCTACCTTGGTTTGGTTCCGACTGGCACATGGGTTACTGGGAGTAGGCGTGTGGATGGGCCCATTGGTGGTGTGATGTTGGTGGCTTTGGTTCTAGCATGACGGGGTGATTGCTGGGCAAAAACGTGTTTGTGGTGATGGTACAGGATCAGGACTCTTGGGAAACTATGGCTGGTGTCTGATACTTGCCACATTCAAATAGTTCAGGGTTGGATGGTAGCATGGCCCCCAGTCAAGTCGTGTGAATGAGGGGTGTACACTACCATAACGTGTGAGTCAGTTACTGGTGGTGTACAAGCAAGTACTATGATGTTAGATTTGTTATGTTATATTTATTATGTTCATGTGTCTCGGTCTATATTTGTCATAATGATTTATTGGTGTTGTGTTTGTTAATAAAAGTTAAAGTTAATCATGGTTATGTTTAACCCTTTGGGTGTCAGAGGGGTACGCAACACATTGCACAGCAATGCGTTGCGTACCCTTCTGCCACTCAAAGGGTTAATAAATACTGTGGCCTTTTTGACCCATCTGGACAGCCTCTAGCGTATTTTGTTGGGAAAGAGGGGGTTTTTTTGTAGGTCGGTATGACTTGATGATGCTGTTGTTAAGGGAAATAGCTTGCTTAGACCCCATATTATTAGTCAGTGATCACAGTGGAAGAATGCAGGAGTAACTCGACCCTAAGCAAATCACTGGAGCGATTCCGTGAACACCTGAGTAAGAGCTTTGGCCCATATTTTTAAACACAAATTGGAGTTATTCTGGAGTGAACCAGCTGCACCATAGGGGACAAATAAAAATCCCTAAATGACTATTCACCCGAACAGAGCTTATTAACCCCTTGATTGCTTCCAAATGAATTGGAAACCTCTCCAGCATTCCAGGGCAAACCAACTGCACAAAATGGGACAAATATATATATTTGATTTAAATGTGAATTTTAAACCATTGTATGCTTAACCCTTTGAGTGCCAGAGTATGCAATGCATTGCAAAGCAATGCGTTGCATACCCCTCTGGCACTCAAAGGGTTATGGGGTCTCCATCACATAGTTTCACAATGTGTTGGAGACCTCTCTAGCATTCAAGTGATTAAAAACTCCATTTTAAATCAATTACCGTTGGTTTTCTCCAAACCTGCTCAACTTTTTTTTAGTTTGCCTCCTAGTTCTGTTAGCACACCTCCCAAGTGTCCCTCTTTAGGAGGGACAGTCCCTCTTTTAGACCCAAATCCCTCTGTCCCTCTTTCCCACCCTGATGTCCCTCTTTTTAGGAGATCAGACTGTGTGGTGTATATAAGTGTATCACATTGCTCCACGGCATCAAAACTCACATTATTGTTTGTGTAAACATCAATATATGTGTATATAAATTAGTATGTGTAAATAAAATTATTTGGTCTTGTTAGAAGTCATTTAGGTTACACAAAGAGGTCTCAATAGGTAATGAAATAGCCTAAAAATTCTCAGTAATGCCCAGCCCACCAGCCACGCCTGCAGCAATACCTCCTAAAACACAAATGCCCCTCTTTGGCAATTTGAAATGTTGGGAGGTTTGTGTTAGGCTGGAGCATTGGTTCTCAGTCTTTTATTGATCAAGGTGCCCTAGCATGTAGTCTGGAAATCTCAGGGCATCCCTAATGCTGCAAAGGTCATTTGTCAAGGGCATACTGAAGGGTATAAATATAAATATGTCTAGTTATATATCCCAATCAGAATAAGAAAAAATATCATACTGTGTGTAACAAATTGCATAACTACTCTCTGAAATGCCAAAAAACTCTTACTTTAACGCAAGTCTTTATAAGGAAACAGTTCACCCTAAACTAGGATCCATGGCACACTAAACTGGCACAGCACCCTGGTTGAGATCCATTGGAATTGTGTCTCTGTATTCAAGGAAACATTAAAAAAGCTAAAGGGATTCAATTTTGGGGCATACCAAATGTACCATAGTAGGAAAATGAAAATGACCATTGATTTAAATGAGGCTTTTAACCCCTTGAGTGTCAGTGAGGTGGCCGACACATTAAATATAGATTAAAATCTGTGTTTAAACCTTTGAGTGCCAGAATGGTATGCAACGCATTAGGAATTTGAAGGGATTCAACAAAGTGCACTTGTGGTCACATACAATCCCCAAATGGAAGCCCTGAGAAGGATAGCAAAAGTCTTACAACCAACCCTTCATAAAAATGATAGATTAAAAGTAATTTTTTCAGATCCACCACTTATGTCATATAGACATATAGACAACACTCAAATTTAAAGAAAATTATTGTCAAGAGCCATTTGCCACAAACCACAAACAATGGAACATTCTGTTGTGGAACTCCTCTGTATACCAAAGTATTCTAGAGTCAAATGTGAGGCCATCTGTCCAAAAGCTAAAGCTTGGCTGAAATTCGGTCATGCTACAGGACAATGATCCCAAGCACACCAGCAAATCTAAAACAAAATGGCTGAAAAAGAAAAGAATCAAGGTGTTGCAATGGCCCAGTCAAAGTCCAGACCTCAACTTGATTGAAATGCTGTGGCGGGTCCTTAAGAGAGCTGTTCATAAACAAATGCCGCAAACATCAATGAACTGAAGCAATGTTGTAAAGAAGAGCGGGCAAAATTCCTCCACAATGATGTGAGTGACGGATAAAGTCATACAGATAACTATTACTTCAAGTTATTGCTGCTAAAGATGGTTCTACAAGCTACAAATTCATAAGGTGTACTTAGTTTTTCACACATGGCTTCTCCATTTTGTCTTTACTTTTGTTAAATAAATCATGACACGTTGTAATATGTCATGTGTTCTTGTTCATCTGAGGTTTTATTTACCTAATTTTTAGACCTGCTAAGGAACAGATGATTGTTATTATGTCCTGATATATAAAACCATAGAATTCAAAGAGGGTGTACTTTCTTTTTCACACGACTGTATATCACTGCTTATAAATAACTGATAATAACAACACTGAAATAAAAGAAAATCCTAGCTATACAGAATTCTAAATAGAAAATATCAGTATCAGAGTGTCAGAGTGTAACTGTTTATAATTTTAAAATTTCCATATGTATGAATATTCATATGTATATTTAATAACATGTAATATATAATGTTTCTCAATTTGTATAAATATGTAACCCTCTACTGAAAACTGTCCAGGACATACTAGAAAACGAGAGAAATCTCAATGTATTCTTCCTGGTAAAACATTTTCTAAATAAATAAATAAATAAATAAATAAAATAAAATATAGTACGTAGGATAAGGTTTTATGGGTAGCTGTAATCACTAGGTCCTCACCTCCCCTTATAACCAGAAATACAATTAAAGAACTTTTATTAAAAAAAAAGTTGGAGCAATTCTGCTGTACACCAAATACACCTTTATAACAAGTCTGTGGGTCAGAGCTTGACACATATGCACACCTGGGAACTTTCCAGATCTGCTCCAAGGTTGATTCTCTTGCTTTGTGATTTCACCAGTAACCCTGGTCACTCCCATGTTTCACCCTTCACCCAACCTGTTCTGCCACTTTTAAAGGGAAAACCCCACCTTCCATCATCTATATTCTGCTCACCCCGATTACGCTCTGTCCACATCATGATGAGAATCACTAAATTTGGTCAGTACCATTGCTAGCCCTTTTTGGTACTCTGGAGGTGAAAATTCTCCCCTATATAGTGACTATAATCTTTCAGGCGTTTCTTGGCTACCTCTAATCCTTATCTGACTACATAAATGATTCCAGCTACACTGGTGCTGCCATATTGTCACTTATATTACCGGTGGCTGGTGACAAGAAGGTTCACAGGTTTGCACTTTGGACTTTACACAGAAAGCTAAATGGGTGCAATTATGGAACAAACCAAAGGCACCACAGAGGAGAAATAAAACATTCAAATTCAATTAAATGGGACTTTTAACCCCAATGAATTCCGTAGAGTCCTCCAAAGCACAGAAATGCATTGAATATGTTAAAAGCTCATTTTAAAGGGATAGTAACACTTCGTTTTATCTTTATTTTATTTTGTAGGCATTAAAAAAACACAAAGAATGATAAGTCTTTATGGTTTGAGAGATATTCACAAGCAAAGTTTCCCCTCCCTCCCCTTTTACCTAGTTTAAGCCATCTCTTCTCAGATGTGGAATGCAGTCCATAGACCAGACAGATAACAGCAGGGGACAATCTTCTTCCTATGAGAACAATGAAGGCCCTGCCCCCCTTGACAAGTTTTTCAGGTATTTCCCTTATCTTAATTGAAGATTGTCCCTCTCTGCAGTCTACCTGGGCACCTCCCTTATGCTCTGAGGTGAGCAGTGTTACATCAGTAAAAGGGGTGGGAGTGGGATACTTTGTCATTGAATTACTCTTGAACTAC
The DNA here is from genome assembly GCA_037306005.1 of Rhinophrynus dorsalis. Taxonomy (NCBI): domain Eukaryota; kingdom Metazoa; phylum Chordata; class Amphibia; order Anura; family Rhinophrynidae; genus Rhinophrynus; species Rhinophrynus dorsalis. Next base: position 124,386,825 of record CM074722.1, read on the forward strand.
AACTCTGACAGAATTGAAATAACACTCTCCAAAGTCCAAATACTATGATGTTTAATTAGAGCTGCTTTTATTATGAAACATTACTATCCCTTTAAAGGAAATTTAGAAATGTCTAATTGTCCACTATAGTGCAGTTTGTTTGGCCCAGAATTACTGCACTTTTCTTTTTAACATTAAGTCCTAAAGTATCTGTACTCTTCTTACAAATACTGTTATTCGGATAACAGTAAACGAGTAAGATTTTTAACAGGGCAATGCCTCCTAAAGGAAAAAATACTGTTTTTAATAAATACAGCATCAGAAATCTTACCCCTGATTCTCTAGATCAGTGATCCCAGTAGATAAATACTGCCATAAACTGGCCCTACAGTAATAGTAGAGGGATTGTGTGAGAATTGCCTTCTAGTTAAAAGACAAACAATTTTCCCTAGTAAATACAACATTGGAGCGCTTCCTAAGTGGTACCACAGACCTTAATAATGTAAAATTAATTTTTTTATATTTTCAAAATTATCTGATTTCCTTCATGGTGCCTTAATTCAGCTGGTTTCCTCCTCCTCCTTCTCCATTTTATTCCTTTAAACTTTCCGCTGATGAACAAATGCCAAGCCCACTGACAAAGCAGCATGAGCTGATTGACAAGCTGACATCATCAGAGGAGAAGAAATTGAGAATAAAGACTGAAACAGGCTTCTTGTGTTGCTATAGAAACCATGTTTTGTTGCTATTTTTTGAATAAGAGATGTGAGGAAAAAATAAAAAACAGATCTGATTTAATGTTCCCCTTAACAGGTTTGTCCTAGGAGGCACTGTCCCTTTAATCAGAATGAAAAGATTAGTGCATCAAATACTTTCCTATAGCTGAATCAGCATGTTCAAAATTACTGCTATAGATCAATTTAGAAGTCCTTTTAGTATCTTCATTATTCTATTAATATCTTCCAGGATTGACCTCGTCATTATTCAAAATGATCGGAAATTGTATTCCTAGTGTTGTTAACATGTCCTTGTCTGGAAATTTGTACATATATACAATATCCATGTGTGTTACTGTATCTAGGAAATGTGTGTATATAACATTGTATGCTTACATTGTCAGTGTTTACAGCTTTCACAAAATGGTTTATTAGAAAGACAAGGAGATGTGTAGAGACGTTGCCAAGAAATGTTACTCTCGTAAATTATTAGCTTTCTGCAAATGTAAGTTGATTGTCCCTAAACTTGCACTCTATGTTTAATTCAGACCTCTAATGTATTGCAGATATCTAGGAGCCCCAGGCGTAACTAGAAGCCACCAGGCCCTGGTACAAAGATTGCCATGGACCCCTGAACTACATTGTCCCCCCTCCACATTGCCCCCATTGGACACCTCCACATGCCCCCCATTAGACACCTCCACATGGGACACCTCCACATTACCCCCATTGTCCATCTCCACATTGCCCCCAATGTCCATCTCCACATTGCCCCCAATGTCCACTTCCACATTGCCCTGTCCACCTTCACATTGCCCCCATTGACCCCCAGTGTCCATCTCTTACCTCACTTGTGGTCCATCGGCATGGCAGGAGAGGTCTGTGCCACCTTCTACACAGACCTCTGTTAGCAGCTCGGCTCTCCCACGCGGTCCTTTCTACGGTAATGCAGAGTGCTGGGAGATTCTCATCTCCCAGCGCTCTGCATTACTAGAGTGCCAGAGACATAGATGGAGCTCAGCTGCTAATAGAGGTCTGTGCCGAAGAAGGCACAGACCTCAGCTTGTTGCTGGTGCCAGGCCTCTGGAGTGATGGGCCTGGTTGCAGTTGCTACCTCTGCGACTCCTATTGTTACTCCACTGCCAGGAGCAAAGCCCAATATCTTCCATAAACCTTTTGGAAACCGTGTAGAATTCAACCACATCCAACACTTAGCAATGGATTGGATACCTCTCTAGCATTCAACGGGTTAAATTGAAAACCTAAGCTGTGGATCCCAACAGGCGTTTCACAATATTTATTGAGTAACACAGAAACATAGAATTTGATGGCAGATAAGATCCATTAGGCCCACCTAGTTGCCCACTTTCCTACTGTAAAAACCTTGGTCTTGTCTTATGCCTGTCCCATGCAAGCTTAAATTCTGTCACAGTATTACCTTCTACCAACTCTACTGGTAGACTCTTCCACTCATCTACTACCCTCTCAGTGAAGTATATGTTTTTACATTACATCTAAACCTCTGTCCCTCTAGTTTTATACTATGACCTCTTGTCCTAACATTTTTACTCCTTTGAAATGTACTTACATTCTGCATTTTGTTGAATCCCTTCATCTACTTGAATGTTTCTAGTAGAGGTACAGAGTTCAGGAAGACATAGCCTCATAAATACATTGATTATTTTACATTACATTTACTTAAAAAAAAGTCAAAGAAATTACAAATGTCCAGCTACATGTGTCACAATGCAAAAAGTTGTGCCACAAATGTAAAAGGGGATCGCTGTCTTAGAGTAAGTTTTACTGAACCCTTTTTCCATCTGACCCTGCTTTACCTAATATCAGAAACATACCTGATGTCACAACCATCCCCCATAATATATGCTAAAATGTGCTTACAGTGTTGAAACAGGGTACACTCTGGGGTACCCTGCCAGAGTTCCCCTTGGATAGTGGGAAATCCTGGGGTTGTCGTGTCATAGGGAGGTGCCTAGAGGTAGGGGCATATTGGTCTTTCCTATAGAGAGTTATGGGTTCTGGTCCTTAGGGCTGAACATGTGCTTTGAAGGGAGGGAAGATCTCTAGATTGGGCCTACTGAGAGGAGAAAGGGTTCCCTTAGGGAAACAGAAGGTGATCCTCTTCTGGGGCTGCACGACAGTGGAAAGCAAAGGATGGTGTGCCCACAAGGGGCCTTTGTGATTTTTCTAGCGTTATGTAAAGGTCCCAAAATAAGGTTATTTTTTATCCTGCTGGTACTGAAGTGGTTTTTGCCAATCATTATTTTGTTAGCCTGCCCATTTTATGGAGTTACATTTGACTGAAGTAGGGGGGGATAGCCAAACAGACAAACTTTTTATTCGGCTTGCGACCTACTTGAATTCCTACTGTGCATTAGCCATATTGGCAGGAGTCATTCCCATGCCATAGACAGGGTTGAATTGATTATATGGATGATGTTGCTCCACCCACTGAGTAAGATGGTATTTGCCGCTAACAATGGACTGAAGAGGATAATAGCTTTGATTTTCATTTTGGGAGGACAGACAGCAGCTGCACTGAAAACTCCATCACTTTCACTGAAAAAAACTCCCTATGTATAACCAGTAGTATGTTTATAGGTTTCTGTGTTTAATCCATTTTATTTGTATAACTGTTTTGCAATATGTTGAATGTCATCTTAAATGATCTTTTATACATGTGCACTATGAGCTTTTTATCAGTTGAAATCAATCATTTAGTTAGTTCTGTCTTTTGCTCTCTCTTTGAACATTTTGCCTATAGAAGAGTGATAGCTGTGATAATACCTTTTATTACTTTTGGATTTTGTTTTTTAGTCTGATCATAGTCAGGGAATGTCCTAAGCCTCTTTAAGTATCTAATAACCTTAAACATAATCTTGCTGCAGCTAATGATATGCAGAGTAATCTGTTGGTATAAACAGTTTTGAGATAGACAACCAAGTGTCGTGTCTGGTTTGTGATAACTGTGCATTCCTTCCCATGTTGCACGTTGGCCAATGGCCCTTCATGACACTTACACAAATGCCCCATTTATGTCCTTGTCAGGTAGGGTAGTGGTAAAACCTGTCTCTCGGATAGTGAGTATAGTCCATTAAAGGAAAAAGGACCTTGGTAACTGTAGGTGAATTTGTGCATAAGAAGAACTGTTTGCTGTTTTCATTCTGTTTAATAAAAAGCATTCCTGCTTGAAAGCTTCTGGTGCCCTAATGTGAGTTATCATGCAGAGCAAATATATCTGTCCCATGGAATTCACACCATGGAGAAAGAGTCAGCCAAAGGCTGAGAAAGTAATGAATGTAAACCCAGGGTCAATGGGACCTGATTGAATGTACACCTGGTGGTCAAAGGGGGCTGTTTCTACTAAGGTGCTCTATGAACAACCCTGGAAACAATGTATGTACAAAAGGAATCATGAATATGAATAGTTGTTCTGTATTTGGGGTTTTCAGACACGAGTTACTACATTCAATGTGAGAATTGTCAAGTGTGACAAGTTGTCTCTAGTAAGCAATGAAATGGAGGAAAGATGGAGGAAGTGCAGGAGGAACTGCCACAGTTTCCTAATTTTGAGGAGACACTGCCTTAAAGATTCACCCATTTACCTCTTATCAGTTGTAGCATTGGAAGGATGATTTCTAAGATTAATCCAATACATTGACTATCTTTTATGGATTCTGGAGCAGTGGAAGAAGATATACTGGACTCTGGAGTTCCCTGTGAACTGACCTTGGCATAACATTGTGTTGTTGGCAGAAACAGGAAAGTTTATACACATGTATTTCCTATATCGGGGCATTGTTTGTCCTGTGAGCAAGGATGCCCACTGTGCAGAGTGTGTGACTTTCTTGGCCAGAATTGTTAAGGTGATTAAACCAGAGCCTAAAGATGGATGGATATTCAGTGGCTGACTGCAATCAAATTGTAGTTTCTGCTGCAGCGGTTCATATTCACTATGGAGTTAAGGAGATCATGAAGGAATTACCCCTTTCTGTGAGCATTTCCTTAGGTAGCCAGTATTGGAGGAATTATTGGGCTCTGTGTCTGTTGTGGCATCTGACATAAGCAGTTCAGCAGTGTCCCTCTTGATGACAGGGCAGAGGTCAAAAGGAGGCCTTAGAATATGGATGTGTCCACCATAACTGTGATTGCTCCAAAGAAGGAGTGGAGATGACACAGAGTTGCTGAAATTCAGGACTTTCAAGGCAAATCTATGCTCGCTGACAAGGATGAAATGAGCTGGGTAACTCCAGTATGGCATCTGGCTCCCTGAAGTCCTGTTCAGAGATTATTTGTAGTTCTGTCTCTTCTTTCGCACACACCCTCTGCCTGAGTGCCACATCTCAGATGACCTGCTCTGCTGTTACCTTCTGACCACACCTTGATGACCTTTAAATACCAGCAGCTCAGATGAAGGCCTGCCCCTTAAAAATAATATAATAAAGTTGTTCCTGGATTATTAATGTAATTATAATAATTCTATCAGTGTGCAGGTCTGTAATGACCCAAAAGAAAGTTAAGGTTAATCACCACAGGGCCCGCATACCGAAAGGATACCTGAAGCACAGTGTGGGTATAGACTGCACCGTACTACTATTTTTGAGGGAGAATAGAAAAAAATGTATAAATGATAAACTAATGATGGAATTGATGATAAAATGAACAGTTATAACAATATAAACTTTCAATGAAATGTAATTAAGATGACAAAAACGTAAGTCTGAAAGAGACCCAAAGAACAAAATAAGTAGTGCTGAAATAAAAGTCCAAGAGGTTAGCACAAAGGATATATGACTGTCCTGAAGCCAAGATCCACATTCATATGCAAATAAGTCTTGATGAAACCCAACAAAATGTATCAGAACACTATTATCTATTCCATATGGAGATATGAATGCCCATGAATATGATGATGATGATGGATATGATGATGCAGATGAAAAAGATGTCAGAATAAAAATGAGATGAAAAGATGCCTACTTGTTTTATTCCACTGAAGTGATGAGGTGTTCCAATTCTCCAATTCAATGAATATACTTTCAAAGGTGCTTTAATGCTGCTTTAAATTAGGGACCCAACCCATCTCATAATATAAAATCTAGAAGAAAAGAAGTGCAAAAAAGGCACAACCAGACCGAGACAAAGGAGACAGCACATGGCTATTGGGGCTGAGAGGCAGATGTGCTCAGTGTATGGGGTGATCTGGTGAGTGTAATTTTTTATGTGTCACATTAAACAAAAATAAATAGTACTTTCAGATGTGCCTTTTTGTGCTCCTTTTCCTCTATGGTTTAGTCCCTGGATTATAGGGTACTGAACGTCCCTGTCTGATTCCAAAGAACACATTGGTTGAGGAAGCCTATAGGTTCTCTGGGGTCTCCAGCAAAATATTCAAGCATCAGAATCTAATTAATATCCAGACAAGACTACAGGGAGCTGGCTGTCACCCAGGGAAATTTCTGCCCTAAGCCTTTACAAAGTGTAGTGTCATTGAACTCAGTGTAATGTAAATTATGTAGTGTTCAACCTCTTGGGCCTCCAAGTTTATGGATCAAGTAGAGACTCAGGGGGGGCAATAGATTAATAACACAGCTTGTCAATACCTGGACAAACCCAAGAGCAAGCAATCAGAGTTGAATTGTCATGAGTAACACAGATGTTAGAATCCAGTGGCAGAATGAGCTAGACTTGTGCAATTCGGTTCGGCTAATTTCGGAATTCGGACGAATAAGGGGCATTTGGCATCATTCTGACCTTCCAAAAGCCAAGGTCCGCCCGTAAAAAAAAATTCAGACTCTGAATCGGACCTAGTCTGAAATTTTGGTGTAAGTTTCGGCAATTCGGACAGCGCTTTCCCGTCTGAAACTATTACAATGTTGCTACATGCTACTAAAAATAGACGGCACGGCGTTTTCCTGCCAGATATTAACCACATAAGGACACAAGAAATTTTTGCATTTTTTGCTATATGCGTATTCAACCATAATTCCTATCTTTCTAATTTATTGCACAAACCCTTATTATATACCATTTTTTAAAAAGCAGAAAAGGCTTTAATTTGATGTGACATATACATATATAAATTTTCATTTATTATTAAAAAAATTAAAAAATTACAAAACAAAAAAAACACTTTTTTTTACAGTTTTGGCAGTAATAATATGTTACATAATGGGTGCAGCTTAAGAAAAGTAATTAAAAAAAATTATTTGTCCTAATGGGAACACCTATGAGGCTTGCCTTGGCACAGCAGGTGAGTTAACATTCAAATGGCCATTGGAGTGAAACTAAAAGCCTCCAATTATTTAAATGTGCATAGGGATTTGGGACAGAACGCAGGTAACTCTTTTTGTTTTTGTACTATGTATTTTGGGCTGATGTATACTATAGCTATTGCTGCTGCCCAGGAGTATTGGGAGTTTGAGCTTGTTAGGGCTTGATTTTGTGTGTTTGTTGTATATTCATTTGTATCACACAGCCATGTTACATTTCTGCCACTCAACCCATATTTGCCTTATTAAGGGTAAATAAGTGTGTAGGGAGTTTATAAAATACCCCCTCCTGTCTCATTAGAGATTTAATATTATTATTAATTTAGTTTAATGTATTTTTTAATTTGTATTTGTTTAATTTAAATTTTTTATTAAATATTTTAATTTTTTTTAAATTCGGCCGAATAATTCGGACTATTGCCGAATTTCGTCCGATTCGAACAGGTCTGGTCTGAAATTTGGATCCTCCGAATGGGGGGAAAAAAAATTTGTCTGAAATTGAATTTTACCAAAAATGTTTGCAGTGCACAAGTCTACAATGAGCCACATAGAAACACTGATTCATACTCAGGGATTTAACCCCAAAGATATTGTGAAGTTGCTAGTAGACACAGAGCTGGCTTGGAGAGGAGAAAGACTGTGTCATGCAGAAATAAGTGCCTAGTTAAATTTATACTGAACCATCTTTCCAATTCACCTACTATGCCTTATAAAAAAGCATTTACTGTACTTTTGTTCATCTTGGTGTTTGTAGGTCTCCCTCAGGTAGAAGGGTTTCCCAGGCATGGGTCCTTGCTTTCCATGTGTCTAGAGGGAAGCAGATGCATCCCACAGACAAGGCACACATAGGCTGAAACATACATCTTGGGTTGTGCTGTTTCGCCAGTGCTGAGAGGAGTGCCCTGATATTTTGGAGATGGACCATCAGTGGACAAGGCCAGACTGATATGGATATGGAAATGTCCTCCCTGTTGTGGCACATGGGAGCAAAAAATGTGACCTGAGCAGCACATACGAAGCCACTACTCCTTAGAACAAAATACTTAATTTTCTTCAGTCTTGGTGTGCATTTGTGACACTTTTTGTTTGTACCTCATTTCAATTCACCCTGCTTTACCTGGTATCAGAAATACACTTGATCTCACAACCATCCCCTATAAATTATGTTTAAATGTGTTGATGGCGATGTAACAGAGTACTCCCTAGGTAGTGTAAGTGGCCTGCTGGAGTTCCCTCTGCTTAGTGGGAGATCCTGGGGTGTCATGCCATAGGAAGTAGCCTAGGGATAGAGAAATATATTGGCATTTAACCCTTTGAGCACCAGCAATGCATTGCGTACCCCTCTGGCACTCAAAGGGATACTAGAGACTTCTGATCTTGGTCATGAGAGCAGAGCACTTGCTCCGGAGAGGAGACTCCCACCTGGAACTGCACTGGGTCTCCTAGGAAAAAGTGCAAGTTGGGGCTTAGTGGGAGTAGAAAGGGTTCCCTTCAGGAAAAAGAATGTGTTCTCCTTCTAGGTCCATTGTGCAAAGAATGGCAAATGGCAGGGTACTCCTCAAGGGACCCCTGTGGATTTCCTAAGAAGCACTATATCAATTTCCCTGCTGGACAGCATAGTGGTAGAAGATATCCATAGGGAGAGTCAGTAAGAGAGAGGGAATGTGGAATTGTGGGTGAATATGTGCATACAAAGAATTGTTTGATGTTTGAGTTCTGGTTAATAAATTTTGTTCATGTCCAAAAACCCCTTTGCTCCACTCTGAGCTATTATGTAACATATGGGATCCCCACCTTGGAGGAAGAGTCAGCCAGATCATGACAAGGTAATGAATGTATATCCAGGGTCAAAGGGGACTGATTCAACTGAAGTGCCCACAAATCAAGGGTTTCATGACCCCTCTATAAAGGTGTTACATTGAAAAAAATGCTACATTTTTAAAGGGATAGTTTATATTTAGCCAGGAATTCATCAACTGACTGGAAGAACAACATATTTGTTTTGCTGCCTTTCGTCATGATTATTGACAGATATCTTCTGGTATTTATCAACCATCAGCTGGATTTCCCTGCGGCTTGCCTTGCTTATGCTAAACAGAGAAATGCGATACAGATGGTGGAAATGCAGCCAAACTCCACTTGTCAAAAACATGCAATTGTTTTCCATGATAACTTGAAAGAAGCATCTTCCACCAGTGAGAGTACCATTGTTTTACTCATCTGCCACAGACTTACACAAGTGGTGTTTTATAAAAATAACTAGTTGAATAGCCCGTTACACGGGCCACAGTGCCACTGTCACCCGGTCACGCGGCAGTCACGCGCGAGACTGCCCGCGCCGAGGCTGATACAGAGCTGGACACTCCTTCGGAGCGCCCAGCTCTGTATCAGCCGAGGCACGGGCAGTCTCTACTGCGCATGACTACAGCACGCGCAGCAGTGTCTACTGCGCATGTCGTGCGTTACACACGAATTAGCAAATTATTATATAGGATTGCCATGATCTTAAACAAAAAGAGGAGCAGCTCTTCAGAAAACTAACCACACCATAAAGGGAAAAGGATGATTCCCATTGCTTTAAGTGGGGCTTTTATCCCCTCAAATGCTAGGGACAGCTTCAACACTTTGCAAAGCAAGGGGTTAAAAACGGTCTTTAAATGAATGGGAATTTGGGGAATTGGTAAATATCCAATGCAGATGGTTTACTCCACACTTGAGGACAGTTAAAACAATGCTCAGACTGTAACAAGCACATAGACTAATGGTGGGCAATGTCGGGCCTTCCAGCTGCTGCCAGATTACAAATTCCATCACCCCCTGCCAGCAAGATGATGGGAGTTGTAGAATGGCAGCAGCTGGAGGGCCTCATCTTGCCCACCACTGTTATAGGCTGTCACTGTTAGCCTACAGTGGCCACACCATCAAGTTACAAACAGGATGATTCGTGGGCTTGGAAGGACTAATATGCAGTAACCATCAATATTGCTGCCTGTTCTGAAACTTCACTTATTTACTTACAACCTCGCAGTAAAAAACTGTAACTTGGTGTAGACCGCCAATCTATGTCTGGAAATCTTCAACGGAGAACAAAGTCTGCACTCAGATTAATAAGCACATTTATTAAAAGCAAAGTATAATACATGCAAGGGGATGGAGTCTACATATGATTCACTTAGCAGAGTGATAAGGAAGCACTGTTGATAAGAGTGAAATGTGGAGTTAATCCAATTATATGTATTATAACTCTGTGCTAACTTCCTTGTTTTCTGTTAAAGTTTTCCTTACTCCATAATTGGTCCACCTTTTCTTTGTGCATAAACCACTTATGAAAAATGACATTCCTGCTTCATGCAGTCATTTACAATATTTACTTCAACGTTAAAAACCTAGAGACCTTATCCAATTGCCCAGAAACCCTTGTACTTTGTTGCTCTAATTAGACCAGAGAGAAAGCTTTAGCACCCCGTAAAGAGAAATGTTTGTAGCTGTTGTATATTTATGTGTGGGCAGCTTTCATCCCCCTAGATGTTGTTGGACTATGGCTCCCGTCAATCTCAGTCAGCCATTGGCCAGCTAAGATGAGAATTGTCGTTCAACAACAATTAAAGGGATGCAGGTTTTCTACTCCCGTTCCATGTTTGGGCATCTGCAACGGTTTGGATTCAGAATTTAGCAAAAATGCTAGAAACTATTATTGCATTTATCGACTTATTTTACTTTTTGCAATTGCAAACCCCTCTGCAAAATCCTGGTTTGCCCCTGCCCAGGTGTGAATTTGTGGCAATCCACTGTCGAACTTTGAGTCACAATTACAGATGATGTAAGAGTGCATGTTGAACCACACAGATTACAGTTACTGTTCTATGTGATTACAAAGGTCAGCGGTTCGCCCACATTCTTATGCTGTGAATCATCATTTCATTACTGTTTACCTCTTCAGTAGAGTATGAGCAAAGGTTTCTTTTTTAAATGACTATGATGTGCTGATTACATTATGTTTTATCCCATTTTCATATTTTAGCCTGTAACTGATTATTTGTAAATTAGAGATTTCATAATTTGGATTAACATGTCCTATAGTGCAGGAGATATTTCATTCACTGGAGGCATTTCACAATACTTAGTGCTTCGTTCTATAAAACTATTTAAAGGGATAGTAATACTTCATTTTAACTTTATTTTATTTTGTAGGCATTAAAAAAACATGAAGAATGATATAAGTCTTATCTCTCAAACCTTTATGGTTTAAGAGATATTCACAAGCAAAGTATCCCCCTCTCGCCCCTTTTACTGATGTAACACTGCTCAGCCAGGGCAGAAGGGAGGTGCCTAGGTAGACTGCAGAGAGGGACAATCTTCAATTAAGATAAGGGAAAAACCTGAAAAGCTTGTCAAGGGGGGCAGGGATTTCATTGTTTCCATAGAAATAAGAGTGTCCCCTTCTGTTATCTGTCCAGTCTATGGACTGTATTCCACATCTGAGAAGAGATTGTTTACAGTAGGTAAAAGGGGCGGGAGGGGAAACTTTGCTTGTGAATATCTCATAAACCATAAAGGTTTGAGAGATAAGACTTATATCATTCTTCATGTTTTTTTAATGCCTACAAAATAAAATAAAGTTAAAACGAAGTATTACTATCCCTTTATAGGAACACATACTTGAAAATGAAATTTGTTGATATACTTTTAAATATGTACTTACTACTAGCATCTGTAAAAATATTTATTTTATGTTAGGTCCTTAAAATATAATCCTAAACTCACTTTTTAATGAATTTGTAGGCTTTCCTATTTAGACAATATTTGGTTAAATTTGTTTATGTTGTTTGCAATGAAAGATAAGCGTTAAGGTGGAAAACGTATTGAAATTAGTACCTGCAAGTCTGTTAATTAAAAAGATTGGTACCTCATCGGAGGCTGTTTACAGACAATACAGCACTAGCACTCCTACAATGCATTGTGTACCACTCTGGCACTCAAAGGGTTAAGGACCCATGATGTACTATAAACGTTATGGGAAACCTTGCGTGACTGACCTGGCATGTCATGGCAGGAATTCAGGGGTCCCTCCGTGACTGCACGCCGTTTGGGGAGCCCTGAATCCACTGGGGAAAAAAAAATGACCCGTGGTCCTTAACTGCTTGCCGCCTGTCATTAAGGGGTTCATTTGAGTCATAGAAGCTCCCATGAAGTATATATATATATATATATATATATATATGTATATATATATATATGACTAGATGTTAGGCCTCAGAACATCGAGAATGTTTACAAATGCTGCATGTAGTTCTGGGTATATAATTGTATATAATCACAGTTAATTTTTTAGGGTAAAAGTGGAGCTGTCACTTTGTAACAATAAGAGATTTTGAAAAGAGTGTCCAAAATAACTTCTGTTTTTGTCATTTTTACTTTCAAACAATAGTTTCTGAGATATTTAGCTTTATTTATTTGTCATTTGGAAGTGACAGTTGGAGTGTTTGCGTCCTCCAGGCAAAATCACCTAGTTGTTACAAAGACCGTTCCACTTTAAAGTGCCTTTAAAATTTTGTGGCATGACTGTGGATAGAATCAAACCATATATGTAAAAAAAAGCATTTAAACCAATGGGAATTTCAATTGGTCCCCTATAATTCAGATGGTTTGCCCCAGAATTGCTCTTTTGGACATTTGGTGCTAGAAGTTTCCCTCTAGTAATGCATATATTCTCTACCTAGGACTGTTATTTCTGGTATATTCCAGACCCAAACAGAGAATGATAGAAGAAATATGGGATACATGTGATTACCTGACCAACACAGGAACAAAATAAACAAATTATATTATAATAAATGATGAGGTGAGAGGTATGTATCTTAGGGTGGAATACAAAAAAGTGGAGTGTTAACTTTAGAAATAAATGTATTTTCTGTTTGGTGCAAGAAACATACTGGGGGGAGATGCACTAAGGTGTGATAAAGATGACTTCTCCAGTGACATCACTTCTTCAATTCCTATGTTATTATATGGAGATCTTAGTGTATAGGCCTCTATAGAATAACAGAGGAACTGGAGAAGTGATATCACTGGAGAAGTCATCGCCACTTTATCACCTCCTTATCATTCCTAAGTGCAAAATTCCCAAAGACTCCTTGATGCTGGCATATTACCTAAACCTCAAACCTTTCTCGCTTTCTGCTCCATACCTATGGAACTCCATACCCCTCTCCTTACGCCTAGAAAAATCCCCCTCTGTCTTTAAGTCTACCCTGAAGTCTTATCTTCTGGAGCACTAGGACCATGCACTGCCTTTGGCCAAACTCAGCACTTGTAATCTCAGCACTTAACACCCTCTTACCCCATTGTATGTCTCCCTTCATCCATTTAGACTGTAAGCTCCTTGGGGCAGGGACCTCTCTCCCATTGTTTCTATGAATGTCGCACTTATTTCATCCCCTCTTATTTATTGTAACATATGTCTATTGTAAGGCGCTGCGTACACTGTGTGGCGCCATATAAATAAAGATACATACATACATACATACACCATTGGCACATGCTCCTAAATTAACAACAAAGCTAGCATATGCTCTTAAATTAAAGGCAAAGTTAGCCAGACATGTGTAAATGTATGCTAACTGCTGTGCTGAATTAGGAGCAATTGGCTAATCCTCTCACAAAACGGCAGACATTTATCACATCCACTTTTTGAAATGCATTTGCTGAAAAAGAGCAAATCTATGCTAATTCAGATAAAAAATGCATCATCCTTATAAAATTATTTGCTAGAATGCGAAGCTCCGTGTGTGCGTAACACGCACGTGCACAGTAGAAACTGCCCGAACGATGCAGTCATGCGCAGTACAGACTGCCAGAACATGCCGGCCTCCAGTCCGAGACATGGCAGATCCAGAGCGGGGTGTTCCGAACGGCCCACTGCCTGTCTCCGCTCCCGGTTCCGGGGCAGCAGCTGAGGCCACTGGGTGGCACTTTGGCCCATGTACACGGGCCTTCAATACTAGTTCAGTAATATTTTGGAACTAATAATTTTTCCATCAGAAGTACATTGTAATTAGCAATTGCCCATGTTTCTTTCATTCCACTATTAATCTGTTGAATAACAGAGAGATCAGCAATGTAGATACCTCTGCCCCCCCAAAAAAAGCTAGTATCTTTTCCAGTGCGTTGCTTCACTTTGTAGCTATGGCAAACATCCAATAGGTTAATGTGCCTCTTGACCAGATATATTCTGTTCCAGTCCATAACCATAATAGCATTGTGAAGAGGGAATTGTGCTTTTATTTGCAGAGCTCTATTGATTTAGGTTTTTCTAATGTTTAGTCATAGTTAACACAAGGAGTATTGTTGGCTGAGAGGTAGAGAGAGGAATGTGTAATATGCCAGGTATGTTCTGTGTGCTGGCAACCAGACATAATAAGGTTCTAAAAACCTTTCTCCAAGTTACAATTAATTGTCAGCTACCTAAATCAGAGGTGGTCAAAAGCTACAACTGGACACAAAACCAAAGTCTGGAGGAGGAGGATGGGAGTGAGAGTCCAACCACAGCTGGAGAGACTCACATTGCTTACCCCTGAATTAGAGTTCATGTTGTAATGTGTTGGCCCTGAGTACAAACAGCTATTATACACTGATAAAATAATGGAATTCTTGTTTACATTTAATTAACTCCTTGAAGACCAGAGGAGTGTGAAACACATTGCTTCACAAGGCATTATGCACGCTCTGGTCCACCAGGGCATCATTTTCAAAAGTCTGTCTTTCTAGACTACCATGTAATTAAAGGAGCAGTAAACTTTTTTTTATGAAAACATGTTATAGAGCCTTTTCTGCTGAGTAAAGGTACTCTAACCACTATCATTTGTTTTATTCAACATTTATAACAGTTCAAATAATCAGGAAGTGAATTTTCTGTATGTTTACTTCCTGGAAGTTCTAACTGACAGCATGACTCTGCAGTTTCTATCACATTCTATGGAGAACTGTAAGTCACTGACTTTCCTCTCCATTAGAATGTAACAGAATTACTAATTGGAATTTGACCACTAGAGGGCATTGCTAATGTAAAAAAACAGGGTTTAAACTGTAATACTGCTGAAAATAAGCATCTCTCTGCAGTGGGAGTACCCTTATTTTACTCAACAGGAAAAGCCCTACAATAGATATATAAAAAAAGTTTACTGCTCCTTTAAGATGTTTGAGGCCTTATTTGCAAAATAAATGAGGAGTGAGTCTAGAGAAGAGAAATAGATATTCCTAAAATTTCAAATGCGTTAAATTGGAGGTTTAACTTCCTGAATGCTAGAGCGGTCTTAAATGCATTGTTTCACAGTAAAAATAAGGGCAGTAAAGTTGTGGTATTTGTTGCCTGTGGATGCTGCACATGTAGATACTGTAGTTGCTTTCAAAAAAGTAATGGATACCTTTCTAGCTCAGAACAATATTAACCCCTTAAGGACTATGTGATGTGCTTTGACCGTCACGGTCCTTATACCCTTAAGGACCAGTGACGGTCATAGCACATCATGTAGTTTTTACTTACAGCGCTCTGCCGGGAGCGCTGTAAGTAAAAACGGTGTCTAAATGTGATCGCTCCAAGACCGGAGCGATCTCTCCTAGGCCTCAAAGAGGTGCTCCGGTATGCTTAACAGGTCATGTGTTCCAGCGTGTCGGCAAGGATCAAAACGGTCCTTAAGGAAGGTAACTTCCCTGGACCGCTGGTCCTTAAGGGGTTAAGGATTGCAACAGCTGGTTTCATTTGAAGTCAGGAAGACATTTCTTTTACCACTTGGGACTTAATTGAAAATTGCTTCAATGTTGTTGTTTTTTTTTCTGCCTTCCTCTTGATCAGTAGGAGTGATATGGCAAGGGCTGAATTTGATGGCTACATATAATTTTTACAGCCTCATCAACTATGTTACTATGGGAGGAATTCAACAAACATACTTAATCCCTATTTACTATGTACTTTTGATAGAAAAAATTATTACTGAATTGCGAATTTTTTAATGAATTAATGCAATTATGCTCTTTTTTAGCAAATGCATTTGAAAAAAGTGGGCGTGGCTAAAATGTCCATCGTTTAGGTGAGTGGACTACCGATTGTGTCTGATTCAGCAAAGCAATTAGAACACATTTTCATGCGTCTGGCTCACTTTGCCATTCATTTATGAGAATGTGCTTCCCTCGCCATTAACCCTTGCCAGAGGGGTACGCAATGCATTGCAAAGCAAAATGTGTTGCGTACCCCTCTGGCACTGAAAGGGTTAATTTAGGCGCATGTGCTAGTCACCATCAATGCATTGCGTACCCCTTTGGCACTCAAAGGGTTATTGTGTTTCTTGCATTAAAAGAAGAGCAATCTCAAATAGCACATATTTATGTCTCTCAAAAAAAAAAATGCTAATGGACCACTTTCTTGCATTCTGCTCTATGGTATTACGCGTTAAAAGCCTCATTTAAAATCATGGAAATGTTTATTTCTCCCCTATGGTACAGCTGCTTTGGTCCAGAATTGCTCCTCATTTCTTTTTTGAATACAGCCCTTGGTCTCAACACTTTCTGCCCCATATGAGGTAAAACAGAATTGTATAAATAACGAATATATAATAATCTGACAAATGGACGTATAGATTTGCAAAAAACTAAGGAAAACAAATAGAAAAAGAAATATAAGTGGTATGAAAAATAGTGTATGTAGAAAATCTCATCAACCCTTTCTGTGTCCTCTGGCACTCAAAAGGTTAATGGAGCATATGCAGAAATATTTCTTGTCACCATATGAATGAATGCATTGCAGGCATGAATACATATCATAAGGCAAGAAGCTGATCTTAAAGCAAGAGTTACAGTTAGTGTATCTCCCCCATAGAGTGGGAGGGATGAGAATGTGGGAGATCTGGTACCAGAGAAGCAGGCTTTATCCTTGTAGACATTCCTGACACCTATTTTGGTTTGTCCCTGAAACTCAAGTCAGAGTCTCTGGTTGAACAGCCACATTCTCAGGGTAAGAGTATCGAATATTTTCTACTGTGTGATCTAAACCAATTAACCGCCAGATGTGAGTTCTACCAGAAAGCAGAGAAGTTCTGTTTGTCTGTGTGTTCATGCACTGAGATCTCATGTGGAAGGTTCCCTGTGTACAGATTGCAGTACCTCTGGATTTAGAGCAAGCAGGGATTTATTGCCTAGAATGTACATTATGGTGAACTTAAAGGGATAATATTTCAAAGATCTCAGGGTCAGCTCATTTTGAAAGGCCCAGGTATGCTTGCAGAGCTATCAATTACCAGTGAGCCCAAGAGTGTGGGGGACAAATATGGACAGAATTTCCCTGCATGTAGTCAGTGATGCTTATGTACTAATAAAAACAAGGGGTTATTCATTAAGGCGTGATACAGAGCTGATAACGTGGGGATGACTTCTCCAGTTATATCACTCTCCAATTCCTATATTATTCTATGGAGCCAATTCACTAACATTTTTAAAAGATAATCTCTCTCCTTTATAAAAGTTTGCTTCTATGTAATCTTATTATAAAGTAAACATGTAATCTGTAATGGGTTTTTTATTTATGAAGGCTATAGCAAAATTTACAGTTTTAAAGTGAGCTGGTGACATAACTTCAGGACAGGCTGTGGCACAACTCTGCCCGCAACCTGACAATCTTCGTCTTTTCTCCTCTCCACGTAGTACCTTGTTCCAACCTCCTCCAGTGACGGAGGCTTCCTCGGTATGAGCTTGATCAGTCTCATTGGCAAAAGAGAGCTCCAGCTGACATGGAGAAATCCCCTGTCATCAGAGGAGGCTGGAACAAGGCACCACTTGGGGAGGAGAACAGACGAGGATTGACAGGTTGTGGGCAGAGAAGTCATTCTGGGGCAAACATATGCGGCATTGGGGAGAAAATTGATGTAAATGAGCCTTTAACACCTTAAATGAGATAGGTCTCCCATGCATTGCTTCACAATGTGTTGGAAACTTCTCTAGTATACAATGGGTTAAACACCCCATTTCAATTAGTGGGAATTTGTATTTTTACTTTACTTCCCTATCATGCAGTTACTTCATTCCAGTCCTGCCTAGTACATCAGCCTTGGGAAATATAACTCCTGCCTGTAATTTGAGCACAGTACGTGCATATGTTTTATTAAATCTAAAATAAATCTATTAATGTTTGAGAGGTTTCCAGGGCAGTGCTCCACGATGGACCGGAGACCTCCCTAAGATTTAAGAGGTTTAAAGCCCCATTTAATCAATGGGGAATTATGAAAATAGTTACTTAATCGCTACAGGGCCAGATTTCCCAGTAGACAGAGTAGACAACTGCCTAGTGCTCCAAATGTTGAGGGGCACCTCAGCTGTGCTGGCCACACCCACATTCTGAGTTTTGGGTGTGACCAGAACAATCTCAATGTCCCTGTATCAGTTTAGATACTCCTTTACTGGCTATTATTTAACCCACTTGATGCTAGAGATATCTCCTATGCATTGCAGACTAGAATGTAACTCTGCCCCTGAATCCCTATGTCTCAGCTGGTCTGCCCCAGAATTTCTGCACTTTTCTTTGTGCATGAGACACAATGGGGGGGGGGGGGTAAGAATACCATGAAGTGCAAAAAGAAAGGTCTAACATACACCAAAAATATTCCTCTTGTGTCAAGCGGAGAGCAATTGGGTAGTCTACAGGCTTTTGGGGGCATTCATTTCCTCTGTGCCTTGTTTATTGCCGTTTCCTGCGAATGCTATGGGGCTAGGGTTGCCACCTTTTCCACAAAAAAATCCCGGCCAAAGTTGTGGGTCGGTAAGGGTGGAGCCACAAAAGGGAGGAGCCATAAAAGGGAGGAGCAGACACATAAGGGGCAGAACCACTCAATGTTGCATGACCCTACAAAATTAGGCTTCAGGCTCCTCATTACAGTTACAGGGCGCCATCATGTGAGAAGAAGACTCTGTACCATTGAATGCATCCTATGATCTATAATGTGTCAGCATTCTATAAGTATAATTCTGTTTGCATGGTGCACAGATTTCAGTTAGCAAGGGGTGCTTGTCCGCCATCTTCCCCCATCCTGTTTTCTGCATTAACCATTGATAATTTGTGGGGAAAATGCTCTCACCAGGTGACTGCTACCACACCAAGAGAGTGGAAACGGAGATTAATCCAAAGTAGAGAAGAAACAAACATAGAGAACACTGACTCCTTTGTCTAAATTGTGCTCTTTGGAATATCAGGTAACTGTCGGAGTGGGGGTTCTCTCGGCTGCTGAATAACACTGGAAACACCTGACTGGAACCTTCTAAATCACTAAAGCATCAAGAAAACTTGATTTGGATAATAATTGTCTACACACAGAGATATTCCTTTTTCAAATTGAGTTCATACTTTTTTTGATTGAGGATTGGTTCACATAGACTTTTTGGTCAATATCGCTTCCCCAGATTCATTCATTCATTGGACTTTACAAAGTTACAGATAGAGCTTTTCCTATATATGCATCACCTTACAATTATCATCATCATCATCATCATCATCCTTTATTCATATAGCACCAACTTCTATGCAGTGCTCTACAATAAGTACTAGACAGAGACATAAAACAGTACAAATGGAACAGAGAAAACAAAAGATCTGGCCTGGCTTGTGGGAGCTTACTATAGTCAGGAAATCCAACTGGCCAATATGAAGTTTTCACTTGTGGCTTGTTTCAATATATAATATCTTCACTCACAGATGTCCTGTCCACAGAGGTGGATGTGTCTCTTTCTGGCAGTACTCCTTCACCCCAAGCTTCACCTGCCGTAGCTTCATTTTTACTTTAAACTGAAGAATCAGAGAGCATGAGCCAGCAAAATATGTCAATACTGCACTCTTTGGTTTAAGTGTATGAAAAGGACAGGACATTCAGGACTGATGTTATCTCTTAAAAGACTGTGCAAGATCCATTAAGACACAAAAAATATTTCCTATAGGGGCAGGCACCTATGTCTTTAACCAGAAAGGCGGTGTTTACACAACCCTCTAGATTCTGTATAGTGAAATTAATCCAAGTATCAAGTACATCCATGAGTACATATAGCTGCAACTTATATTGCCTGCCTGCAACTTCTAACCCACTCTTCCTTCCCCCAGCTCAACAGCAACCCACATGTCTAACTCTTCCTTGTTTCCACCCTCTGGCCTGTCATAGAGAGAATAGAAGCCACTGAGGAGGTGCACATGAACTGGACGAACAGACTTATCCCTGGGTTTACAGTTAACCTGTTACTTTAGTTTCTTGATGTTGTATTGGAGAGTGTTTTGGTTGACCCATGTGTGTCCGGTTGTGGATATCATGGCATCTGAAGTACAGAATACACACAGGCTTCATATCCTGGTATAACATGTTCCTCGTTTTCAAGTGCCGCATCTCTCCCCGCCCAGTCACCGCACTCCCCTCCCCGGACGCACACAAATACCGGCTTTTCAATTGCCGGTATAGTAGTTATACCGGCACCGGCTCCATTACACTAATTACCAGCTGTGCCAGTAAAATACCGGCCAGGGTTGGCAACACTAAATGGGACCTCAATAATTTACTTGCTGGTATTAAAGTTTTAACAGTGTTGGAGTGTGTCGCCATTATGTACTTCAGCATTCATAAGCTGTAGTGCATACCCTGAAGTGCAGTCACTGGCTTTGGACACTAACACCAACATAACTGCACTGATACAAGTAAGTGTCTGCCACACTAAAAAAAACAAAACAAAAAAAACATGTATAAGTAATGTGCACTATATAAGCATTCCAGTTTTTTTTTAATCTTAGGCAGCGCTTCCTAAGGAAGTTACTGGTCACAAAAAGGCTCAAACAGTGCATAGGTGTCAATATTTCTACTGTGACCTGGAATTAAACACTGTGTCCTCCTACCCACAAGGAGCGAGATGTCAAAAATGTACGGCGACTGATACTGCGTCTTGTAATGTATTATGAGCTATGCATTCTTGTGCGCTTGATGCTTGAAGAAAATTTGTGTCATTTGCCCCTCAGCCCCCACTGGACTGAGTGAACAGAAGGACTAGCCCAGAGTTTGTCCTGGGAAATCCTCCAACCAATCTAAGGTTTTGTGTTTTTTTTTTTTTAAAACCTGTATGTTATAGAGCTTTTCCTGCTGAGTAATCATGAGTGCTCTCACTGCTGTTAGTTATTTTATTCAAATGTTATAACAGTTAAAATAACCAGTAAGTGAATTACTGTGTATTTACTCCCTGACGACTAACTGACATCATGACTCAGCAGTTTCTATCACATTCTGTTTGTCATTGACTTTCCTTGCAAATAGAATGTAACAGAATAACTAATCGGAATATGACCATTAGAGGGCACTGTTAATGTAATACAGTTTAAACTATAATAATGCTGGAAATATACAAATCTTAGCAGTAGGAGTACCCTTATTTTACTCAGCAGGAAAAGCCCTGATATATATATATATATATATATATATATATATATATATATATATATATATATATATATATATATATATCATAACAAAAGTTTATCTATGCTGAACTATGCTTAACTATGCTGAAATTAGCTGGATAAGCAAGTCTTCAGCACAACAAAGGGAAATAATTTTATATGTATGATTAATGATTACTTTATGTCTCAAACAATTTTGAAGTGGTATACAATATAAAAGTAAGGGAGCATTTGGTCAGTGGTTACCATAATGGTATCATCTGAAATTTGTTATGAGAACCCAATTAACAAAGGTTGAACTAAAGAATTCAAGTTTAAAAAGCTAATTTTACAGTGCTAAAAAACAATATTAAAGGACATTCAATGGGATGTCATAATCAGAGATAAAAATACAGAAGGAAGAGATAATTTCTTCAAAATGCTTTTGAATAAACAAGCCAATACATTCAAATGAGGAATAAATATAAGAGGAACAAACCAAAAACAATATAGTTTAAAAAAGAGGTTCACAGAAATAAGAGGAGCAAGAAGCAAGGTTTTATATTGTTTAAATCATAAGGGTCTGAAACATAATTAAAAAAATATAAAGAATGCAATATAATTTGCAAATAAGCAACCAGGCTACCTAAAATAAAAATAGAAAGTATATACCATAAAATCTCGGGTATAATATGCACCTGTGTATAATATGCAGGTGTACATTATACCCAAGATTTTAAGGGGAAAACAAGAGTGTCTACGTGTAATACGCAACATTGTTTTCCCCTGTCACACACAAAAAAGTCTCCTTTGCCACCGCTTCTCTCCCTCCCCGCATACCCATATCTTCCTCCTCTGCACCTCTTTAGTGCAATTTCTGCGGCCTGACATGGTCCCAATGGGCAGTATGCTTGCATCTGCCGCCTGCTTCCAGCATTGCCCTGTCAGGACCTCTTCTGCTTTGCCAATGGTAATGTCTTGCGAGGACCTTGCTGTCCTCGCAGGGCAACACCATAGATCTAATTCGCAAGATATTACCATTGGCAAGGCGGAAACTGCACTACAGAGGGGCAGAGGCCGTGGGTGAGCTGGGAGGGAGGGGAAGCGGTGGCTATGGAATTTTTTATCTTACTACATTTTCACTCATGTATGATACGCACCCCCACTTCATATAAAGTGAAGATGGGCAAAATTGTGCATATTATACGCAAGATCTTACGGTGAATGGTAAAAGATGGAATTTGGTATTAGGCCTCTTAAAACTGAGACAAGTGAAGTAATTAGCAAGAATAAAGCAATGGCTGACATTGTAAACAAATTATTTTCTTCTGTTTATAAAAAGGAAGCAGCAATGACAGGCTTTGACTGAAAATGGAGAAGCACGGCATTTTCTTCATTACAAACATGGCTTACAGAGGACAAAGTCCAAAACAGGTTGCAAAACAATTATGGTGACTAAAGCACCTGGACCTGATGGCATACACCCAAGTGTACTTTAAAGGGATAGTGATGTTTCAAAATAAAAGCAACTCCAATTAATCTTCATAGTATTTGGGCCATGGAGAGTGTTATTTCAATACTGTCACAGTTGTAGTTCAAGAGTAATTGAATGGTAAAGTATCCCCCTCCCGTCCCTTTTACTGATGTAATACTGCTCACCTCAAAACAGAAAGGTGGTGTCCAGATGGCTTGCAGAGAGGGACAATCTTCAATTAGCATAAGGAAAAAACATGTCAAGGGGGGCAGGGTTTTCATTGTTCTCACAGTAAGAAGATTGTCCCTTCCTGTGAGCTGTCTGGTCTTAAAACCAGATTCCACATCTGAGGGGAGGTGGCTTACACTAGGTAAAAGCGGCATGAGGGGGATACTTTATCATTCAATTACTCTTGAACTACAACTCTGACAGTATTGAAATAACACTCCATGGCCCAAATACTATGAAGATTAATTGGAGCTGCTTTTAGATTGAAACATTACTATCCCCTTAGTTCAGTTATAACAAGGCCATTATCCTTAGTATGTATTGATTCACTCTCATTAGGTACAATACACTGTGACTGGAAGAAAGCAGATGTAGTATAATTATTCAAAAAGATCTAAAAAAAAAAGATCTAAACGTGGAAATTGTAGTCTGTGTGCTTGACTTCTGTATTGGATAAGATATTAGTAGGAATACTAACTGATAGCATTCAGTACAATGCGACAACCAATAAAATTATTAGTAAAAGCCAGCATGGTTTTAATGAAGAATAAATAATGTAAAAAAATGATATGCATTCTATGAAAGGGTAAGTGGTAACTTAAACAAGGGTATTTCTGTTGATGTAGTTAGTATACATGGATTTTAAAAATCAACTATTATTTCACTTTGTTATTCAGGTGTAGTGGCTACTCTGTGTTGTCAGGGAATTACTTTAGATTAATACATGTGAAAATCAGGGCCATATTTACATCTCAGGAGCCTGTAGGCACAGAAATCTGAAGAGCCCCCCACAATGGCCATCTAAACTGGACACCTCCACAATGCTCCTAATCTCCACATTGCCCCCATCATCTCCATAATGCACTCACATTGCCCCCCATCATCTCCATATTGTCCTCACATTGCCCCCCATCAGCTCCACCTTGCCCCCATCATCTCCACATTGCCCACATCATCTCCATATTGCCCTCACATTGCCCCCCATCAGCTCTATATTGCCCTCACATTGCCCCCATCAGCTCCAACTTAGCCCCCATCATCTCCACATTTCCCCCATCATCTCCACATTGCCCACATCATCCCAATATTGCCCTCACATTGCCCCCATCAGCTCCATATTGCCCTCACATTGCCCCCATCAGCTCCAACTTGCCCCCCATCATCTCCACATTGCCCCCATCATCTCCACATTACCCCATCACCTCCACATTGCCCTCACATTGCCCCCATCATCTCCACATTGCCCCATAATCTCCACATTGCCCTCATATTGCCCCCATCAGCTCCATATTTTCTCATCAACTCCAACTTGCCCCCCATCAGCTCCACATTGCCCTCATATTGCCCCCATCAGCTCCATATTGCCCCATCATCTCTACATTGCCCTCACATTGCCCCCATCAGCTCCATATTTTCTCATCAACTCCAACTTGCCCCCCATCAGCTCCATATTGCCCTCACATTGCCCCCATCATTTCCATATTACCCTCACATTGCCGCCCCCCCCCCACTGACCATTTCCTACCTCCTCCTTGGTGGTCCAGCGGCAGGAGAGGTCTGTGCCTCCTTCTGCACAGACCTGTAGCTGCTGGAGCTCCCGCGCGGTCTTCTCTTCAGTAATGCAGAGCGCTGGGAGATGATGTAATCTCCCAGTGCTCTGTATTACTAAAGAGCCAACAAGGGAGCTCAGCAGCCACAGGTCTGCGCCGAAGAAGGCACAGACCTCACCATGTTGCTGCGCCAGACGGGGGAGGCTAATTAAAAAAAAAAACAACACCAAAGGACGATCCCAATGCCAGGTGCCTCTCTGTGGGGTGCGCCTGTAGGCAGATGCCTACTCTGCCTAATTATAAATCTGGCCCTGGCTGGAGTTTTCAGGTCTCTAACTCATCATCCTATATAATAATTCGCTAGAAAGTTTGTAACAATGCAGTCATGCTCAGTAGAGACTGCTGCGCGTACTGCAGTCATGCACAGTAGAGACTGCCCGTGACAAGGCTGATACAGAGCGGGGCACTCCCAAGGAGCGTCCTGCTCTGTATCAGCCGCGGCGCGGACAATCTCTACTGTGCATGACTGCACCGCAACCGGCTGACAGTGGCACTGTAGCCCGTGTAACAGACTCTTCAACTAGTTGCTTCATAATACATTGGAGCTATGATGTATCTAGTCATTGGGGGGCCCAGCTAGGCACAACTGGAATGTGATGGGCCCTCCGGCAGATGGGGCCATTTTGAATGGATGGCTCCAGTGCAACTGCACCATCTAAACCCCCTGTAATTATACCACTGCACTGGAGACATCTCTAAAATTTATGGGGTTTAAAAGCCCCAATTAAATCAATGGGGATTTGAGGGATTTTTATTTGTCCCCTATGGCTCAGTCTGTTTGCTCCAGAATGGCTTCAAGTCTTCTTGGTGCTGCTCTCTTCCTATCCCTCTCTCTCTTTCTTTCCTTCCTCTCTCTCCCTCACTTTATTTTTCCATCTCTCTCTCTCTCTATCTCTCTCACTTTTGTTTTCTTTTATTGTTATTTGACATTTTCCATGCTTTCCTCCTAAATTTTATTCTATTATTCCATGTCTGGCATCGGATTTTCCATTTTTTAACTGGAGTTTATCCAAGGAGATTTCACCATTATATTGTTTATTTCCAGGGGGCTATTACAGCACTGACCACTTGAGCACACTCAGATGACTATGAAGCACTAGATTTTTTGCTTCTAATTGACATTTGTTGGCTCTTATGGAATGCAGTATTTTATAATCCCATTGCCTCAGCACTTTATCACCTAGTGGGTCTGCAGATGTGTCACCTTGTCGTGTTTGTTAGCACTTAACCCTTTGAGGGATTTTTCTATACTTTATTCTGATCTGATTTATCTTTTCAGTTGGTCTTAATTTCTATGTAAACAGAAAAAATGACCTTAACCCTTTGAGTGCCAAAGGGGTACACAACGCATTGCTTTGCAATGCGTTGCATACCCTCTGGCACTTAAAGGGTTACACTCTGAGTGCAAGAGACATGTATTACTTTGCAATGAGTTGGACACCACTCTGGCATTCAGAAGATTCACTTTTACATCTCATGTCACATATTACATTTGTCACAGGAAACCAACTGTGCTATAGTGGAATATAACTTCCCAAAAATTCCCATTGATTTAAATGGAGTTTTGAAAGCACTTGAATGCTAGCAATGTCTCATACCTCCCAAGTGTCCCTCTTTAGTTGGGACAGTCCCTCTTTGATACCTAAATCCCTCTGTTCCTCTCTCCCACCCTGGTATCCCTGTGTTTAGGAGATCAGACTGTGTGATGTGTGTATAAGTGTATCACATTGCTCCACAGCAATAAAACTAACATTGATGTTTGGTTAAACGTCAGTATATGTGTGTATAAATTAGTCTGTGTAAATAAAATTCTTCGGTCTTGTTCTACATTATTTTATTCACCTACACAAAAAGGTGTCAATAGGTCATGAAATAACCTAAAACTTCTTGGTAATGCCTCACCCATCAGCCACACCACCTAAAACATTTTCTTATTAGGATCTGCATATCTGGGAACTCTCTGGGTTTGACCCCCGAGACTTAGAGTTTTGACCCAAATCTCAGGGTGAAAGGCCAAATTCTCAGGGTAAATGAGTCCAGTGTTACCTACTATATGATCTGCACCAATTAACTGCATCTAAGTGTCTGTAAATTGATGACATTTGTAGCGGAAAAGAGTAGGGAGACATCCTGCTTGTCTTGTGTGGGTTCAAGCAGTGATATCATTACATTGTGGCCTGTAAATGGTTCATTGGAGACTGATAGGAGATCCTCTGGTATAGATCACGGCAGGACATATGGACATATCATTTATCATGTTTGTTATGTGGAACTTTAGGGTTAATATTTCAAAAGATCTCATGGTCGGCTCATAAAGTTCCCAGGTATGGGGATCTGCTGTTTAGCGATTATGTTTCTTGATTTCTTGATGTCATTTCTTCATAATACTGTGCTGCATTTCTTATCATTGTACAGTGAAGAGCTTTATTGTAATGAGCTGGTCCACTGTTCTCAGCGGTGAATAAACAGAGAAGCTAATGAACTAAAGGACAATTATCACCAGGACAGTGCACCATCAGCAGATCTGTTCCCTATAAGCCCAGGTGGACCAATAGATGAACACAGTGAGGGTCTGAAAACAAAGTACACCCCATGGTTCTCATAGACAGTAGCATATGGAGGCAGAGCACACAACCTCCATTTTGGGGTGTGAAATGTAACCCTACACTTTGGAGCACACTTAAAAAACATGCTAATTGCCTTTTTAATGTGTCTTTTAATTCTTCAAAATCATCAATATGTTGGATGCCTAACATTCTAGCATTCAAACGGTTAAAACTCAAATTGAAGTCAATGATAATTTGGGGGGATTTTTGTCCCCTATAACCTGCAAATAAATCCAGCTAATTTTCTTATAAACTATTTTTTTAACCCTTTGAGTGCCTCTCTGGCACTCAAAGGGTTTAATAAAATAGGGGTAACATAAATATAGGTGATAATACGTTTATTATATATTATTTTATACTTATAAGTTGTTATAAGGAGGTCTTTCCACTTTAAACCTCATACTGTGGAATGCACCAGTCCTCATATGGGCAAACAAAGGCCTGTATTTATATAGCAGTAAAGTTAGCCATGCAATCAATTTCATGGATATTCATGCTGAATCTGCAATGTACACATCTCTGATTTTCTGTTCAACATACAGATTGCCTCATAAAAGTGAATGGGAAAGCCAGCTCCTGTGGATCGCAGAGGCTGATGTACTAAGACGAATTGAGTAATTCTGTAACAAGCCAACTTCCCCTTAGGGATTTCCTAAATGTCCATTGATCTAACCATTTCAGTGCCAGAGAGGAATCCAACACATTGCTTAGCAATGAGTTGGTTACCCCTCTGGCACTCAAAGGGTTAAACTGGGTTTTTAAACTCTTGAATGTTAAAGATATTTACAATGTGTTGCAAAGCAATTCACTGGAGACCCTGCAAATTTTCAAAAAGTTAAAAGCCCCATTTAAATCAATGGTAGTTTTTTGTCACTTAAGGTGCCATTGGTTTGTTACAAAATTACTCAAGGGGGAGATGTGTTAGGATTGGAGAAGTTGGGACTGTGATCTCTGACAGCATAACCAACTAATGGAGCTTATTGCATGGTGAAGTGCCACACACAGGAATACAATGGCTCATTAAGCTGCATTTCATTGTGCCACTTAGACTTCGTCGAAGTAGTCACTGCAAAATCATAAATCTGGAGAAGACATGGCATGTTGGCGTATTTGTGGTGTTCACAGGGATATGATGGCAAAGACATCCTACTGAATAGGTGGGATTGGTGCAAGATTTTCTGCTTTTTCCATTTGAAATCCCTCCCATAGAGAAATCCATAGATTTTCTGCCATTTTGTTGACACCACAGATTTTCCTGAGAGAACGATTCCATTTTCCACCTACGTTTGCAATGAACTTCCCTCCCCATACTATAAAAACCCACTATGAAGCAGGTTATAGAATAGTAGTGAATTAGAGAGGAAGCAGACAGAGAGAGAATAACATTAAAAAAATAAAAACAAAGTTGTTTGAAGTGCTGGCTAGCACAATGAGAAAAAAAGAAGCTGGGAGGACACTGCTAATGCTGCTAAGTCAGAGGTGGAGGAATCCAGCAGCAAAGGGATCTTACCTTCTGCCTATATGATCCCCAGTCTCCTAGGGATCTGGGGAAGTATAATAAAGAAGGGGTCAGTGGATAGCAGTATAGCAAGTTTGGCAGCAGGGGACCCTCTGTCACATTTGCCATCACCAATCAGTCCCATTGCAACAGACTGGTGGTAGTCATAGTCGTAATGAGAGTGAGGGTGTTGGAGCAACTGTTGTGAAAGAGTGTATGAGAGCATTTGTGGCAGAAAGTGATAAGGAATGAAAGAAAGAGATGCAACTGAAAATGGGCATCACCACCACCACTAGCAGTGAAATTCTGGCCTTTGCTCTGCTGCTGCTGCTGTATTTTCTGCTGCTGAGTTGTCAGAGACAGATGTTCATATGTGAAAGAAAACACAATTTGTTGGTATTTTGGGCAGATCTTCTTTCTCGCTTCACATGCTCCATGACCATGACCTCCCTCTGGAGGCAGCTGGGATGTCTGTGAAGTGGGCTGCATGCTTACATTTGCCACCCACTTCTTCTGCTGTGTCCTGAAGGTCCTAACAGGGCACAAATACAATCTGGATCAGCTGGTACAGAAAAATTACCACCCTCATAATCAGAAGTGTTGCTGCATTTCCAAAAGACCTGGGATTTGGGAACAACTATAGAATTACTAGTGCGTTGTGCAGCCTAATTG
Organism: Rhinophrynus dorsalis; assembly: GCA_037306005.1. Classification (NCBI taxonomy): domain Eukaryota; kingdom Metazoa; phylum Chordata; class Amphibia; order Anura; family Rhinophrynidae; genus Rhinophrynus; species Rhinophrynus dorsalis. The sequence continues at coordinate 124,416,341 of CM074722.1, forward strand.
GTCATTACTGTGTTGTTGACCTGTCTAGAAGGGGTTAAAAAGTTGCATTAAAATTAATGGGACGTTCCTTGTGGTGTGGTTGGTTTACCCCAGAATTACTTCAGTTCTTAGTATATCAGCCTCTATATTTCCAGAGGCTGCCAACATGATTTGGTGGTTTGATTATGAGGCTCGGGGCATGAATTCCTTTAACCCTTGGACATCTAACATGTGGCCCTTGGGCCAGATGCAGCCTGCCAGACTCCAGGGTAGGGCCCACCTGAGATTATTTAAAAACAATTTTTGTAAAACTATTTTATACCCAATTAACTAGCACACATAAACTAGTAGGTCAGTAAGTCCTAATCATGTGCTTGCCAGTACAGTTTAGTTCAAGAACAGCTACCTGTTAATATTAGTATTGTCATTGACTTGATCAATAAATAAATCAATATTTTTGAATAGCAGACAGGATATAATTCACCATCCTTATCAATTTAAAAAAAAAATAATGTTGCCCTCAAACTTATGGTTTTCTGACCATGAAGCCCACAATTGAAAAAACTTGGACACCCCTGCTTTAGCCAGTGCCTAGCAATGCCTTTGCTCATAACCCTTTAAGTGCCTCTCGTTCTCAAAGGGTTAAAATGTTAGTGCAAATAAATGCTTTAATCATATAGCCTGTTTCTATTCTCTCTTTCCTGGAAACTTACATTTTGTTGCCATGTTAAATGTCATACTATCAATGCATCCGGTAACAACGTCCTTGTAGTGCAGGTCTGTCTATTCTGTCTGTCTATGGAATAGAATAAAGCAGTGCTACAGAACATTCTGTTCCTCCATATAGGAATTTACATTAAATGCAAACGTTTCTTCAGCACATTCCTGATCTATTATTAGACTCTCCTTTGGATAACAGCATAATCTGAGACAAATTTAGGGAGATTTCACTCAAATGAATCAATAAAGGCAGGAACAGGCTTGTAATTATTGACCTAGGAGAAAGCAAAGAAAGTGGCCCCTGGTCAAGGTTCCTCGGAACACCATTTTTTTTAGTAATTGTATTTGATGTTCATAAATAATGCTTAGAGCTTGCAATCTACAGATACATCTGACCCATTGAGCTTAAGATTTAAAGAGGAACTACATCAGGGAGTTTGCATTATATACAGCAAGGGCCCCCAGTCTTTAGTGACATCCTTCCTGCCACACTCTCTCCCTGTCATGTTTGTCATTCTTTCTCCTACCTGATTAATCTTGCCTGTTGAACAGCCTCTTTCCTTCCTATTTCACACTGTCTCCTTGCTGTTATTCTACAAATCAGGTATAATACAAGCCAGTTGATAGACTGCAATTCTCCTCATTCTGAGGAAGATTGGAGGTATTGTTCAATAACAGCTGAATGGCCTCAGGTTGCCAACACCTGTCCTTCCTAGAGTCATGTGTATAATATATATAGGGTATATAAATGTATATACAAGCAGTGTGGGATGGTGTTGCCCATCTGTTTGTTTTGTATATACATTAATGTACATTCCTGTCTCACTGAGGCTTACATTAATCCTTTCAGTGCCAGAGGGCTAAGTAATGAATTAGAAAGTGTGATGTTCCCCTCTGCCACTTAAAGCATTAAGCATTGCTTAAAAAAGAAACAAACAGATGGGCAATGCCATCCTACACTGCTAGTGTGTTATATAGCAAAATAAATACAAATCAACAGGTATCCAAGCTATCTCCAAATGTTCCCCCTCCCACCCCTTATTCCTCCAAAATAAAAGTCCTAAAAACACGGCAAACCATAACCTTGCCAATATAAGTGAGTCCCTATCAAAATCACTACAGCATGTATATCAACCTAAGGAGACCATAGGAGTACTAAAGTGGGGGGTGACATATCAGCATCCAAAATATATAAGCAATATTGCATATATAATAAAGAAGATAGCAACACATATCAAACATTTAAATGCACAAGATGTATAGGGTAAAATGTTACTCAACCAGTAATATGTAGCAACATGTAGCAGCTTATACAGTGAAACAATGTCCAACCGTGTGAATAAATAAACATGAAAAGCAGATGCACCACTTGCTCACATAGGTGAAGCAAATACTGTTCGTGTTAGTGCAAGTAAGGCACTGATTTCGACTGAAAGCAGTGTCCAGACATATACCTGTACATTTCATGCAAATGCAGTAGGGTGAATGACTGTATTGAATGAAAACTTGAAACAGTTTAAAGGCAAATGAGTGAGCACATGTGTTGATCCACTATATGGGATATATGTCGTTGCCACTCACCACCCACCGTTGTGTCTTCATTCAGGTCCCAATTCATCTCACCGCTTCTCACTGCCACTGCTATGTGGCAAATCCACTGTAACATTTTCAAGAAATGAAAATACCACAATTCCGTGGCAATGTAACCCTGCAGATATATGAAATGTTAGGAAAGCGACAAAATAGGGAGTGAACCTCATGGAGCTGGGGGTCGTCTTTTGCTTTAAATTTCAAATGGCAGCAGGGTTCTAGAAAGATGCTGCTGCAGTCTTTGCCGCCCTGTAAGATGATTGGTGAGGTAAGGTGCCTAGAGGCAGGTATCACCTAGGGGCAGGAAGAGAAGTTATTTATAGCAGTGCCTGACTAGAATGTTGCTCAGTACCTGTGAAGAAAGAAGAGCTGCTCCAGACACAAGAGTTAAAGATGAACAACGACATTGAGCAAATTCTCCTGGAATTGAAGACGAAGGTGCTGGAGAGTGGTGACAGCACTTTGCTTTGCAAGTGCTTGAGCGCCACTCCATCAACGTTGTCACGACATGCAGAGGAGGAGTCATTGGCAGTGCATGAAGATTCCCCCACTGGGTACCAATCTGATTCTCTATTTGATAGATGAGGTACCAGGCTTATGGAGGAAGTACTTCTACCCCGAGAGTCCCCATCTGTCCTACAGGAGGAGACTCTAAGGAGGGCAGCCCTCCAAGCCAGAAGAGGGGAGGAGCACTGATTTATTGAGTTAGAGTCTGCCAGCACATCTAGAGGAAGATCAACATCAGCAAAAGCCATCAGGAAGAGGACCCCTCGCCAGTCGGTATCCTTTTGAAATGTTGCACGCATTAGAGTGCTTGTCATGAAGGCGATATAATTAGGTCACCGGCTTCAAAAGTGCCATATCAGAATGTCGCCCGAATCAAAAGAGGTGAGATTCTTATGGCGCCTCATAAAACGTTGCCTCCATACACTGCCCACACTGCCACATACCTTAATTAATGACCAGGGAACAAGCATAACAATACAAAACAAATACAATAACAATACAAAAATATTGGTATTTCCTTGCCTTAATTGTCCAAGAACTACTATATACTTATTAATATATTTTAAAACATTTTAAATATTTTACTGCACTGGTAATTATGGCAAAAGTGCAATATTTACATAGCAAATAAACACACAGTAGATAGAATAAACCTGTGCGGCCCAGCCTCATCTCTAACAATTTCATAACTCTTGATGTAGTTTAACCCTTTTGAGTGCCAGATCTCGCCAGGACTGATCCCCTGTGCCTTGGCACAGCTGAAGGTATGCAGGAGTACGGAGAGTGGATGGAGGTGACGTGTTATGAGGCGCCATATGAATCTCACCCTTTTGATTCAGGCAAGATTCTGATTTGGTGCTTTTTAAGCCGGCGACCTAGTTATATTGCCTTCATGTTGCACGCTCTTATGGTGCATCATTTCAGAAGTGAACCCACCAGTCATACAAAGGAACTTCTGAAACATTGGGGTTAGTAAAAGCTCCTTGTCAAACATTTCAAAGCAGTTAAGCAAAGTAGGTTCTGAGGTAGCTACAGTCTGGGATAATAGGGAGGTTAGGGAGACTTGGGTAGTTAATGTAAGCCCAGTACCTAGTCATGTGTCTCCTTCTGAACTATTGAGGATGAAGAATTTAAGAAGTGTTGGGGAAACTTGTTTAAAAGATGCAACAACTTGTGACACGTCTCCTCTGTGGTATTGCAAATTAAGGAAAGAATTTGGAACGGGGAATTCATAGATATTTTGTCATTGTTACCGACTTCTAAGGAATTTTTAGGCCAAAAAGTGGAAGACAAAGCAGAAAATGACAGGAGATGTCCTATGCCGAGAACATGTCACAATTGGTTTCAAGCGTTTTGCATATTCGCGAGTGTTATGGGTGAAAGGCACTCAGAATATTGCTCCAGTATGTTTCAACATATGGAATCTATTCTGAAGGCCTTTTTAAACTTTTAGTGGTCTAGGTTGGTTCCAATATGACAAACAATTTCGTCAGAAACTAACGGTACATAAGGCTATTTACTGGGGTCAGAAAGACGTGGTGTTGTGGGTATCAGTCATGATGTCTAAACAAGTTTCAATTGTTACCAGGACAATCTCACAAAAAAGGCAGTGCCAGTCATCCTTGCTTTCAATGTTATAAAAGACAGTTACCAGTACAACAAAGTGGGCTTAGAGGTTTGTTACAAAAAGGCAACGTCACCAGTGAAATTGACAGAAATGTTATGATGGCTAGAGCTGTACCCAAGCAAGGCAAAAGCTTTGTTAATTAGAAAAGGCTTCGAGAAAGGTTTTCACTTGCCCATTTGTGAAACATCTAGATTGCAATGGGTTTATAATCTCAATTCAGTTGATGAACATCCAGAAATAGTAAAGGATAAAAATAATAAAGAAATTGAGGCAGTTTGAATAGAGGGCCCTTTCAGGAATCAGCCTTTCCCATGTTTTTGGTCGTCACCATTAGGATTGGTACCCATAAAGAAAGTAGGAACTTTTAGATTAATTCACCACCTCTCTTTCCCGCCTGGGGCATCCTTGAATGATCAAATCAACCATGTGCTCTTCTTAGTGTCATATGCATCCTTCAAGGTTGCCTTGGGTCTGGTGAGGAGATGTGGTGAAGGAGCTTTGCTTTCGAAGGCTGATATCAAGTCGACTTTCCGTTTGCTGCCGATTCACCCGGACAGTTTTGGATCTCTGGGTTTTCAAATTGAAAATTCTTTATATTTTGATAAATGCCTACCGATGGGCTGTTCCCTTTCTTGTAAATATTTCAAAACTTTTGCCAGTTTTTTAGAATGGGTGGTCAAGTGTGTAGCGGGTCATGGAAGTTTAATGCATTATTTAGAGCCAATGCCTTTCGTCCTCACTATTTGGACTTCATCAGGGCCAAACACTGTGCTTAGAAAATGCTCCAGTTTAAATTTAATCAAACCCAATCATGATTATTTAAATCAATAATTTCAAAGTAGATCAATCAAGGGAAACATCAAATCATAGTGTAAATCAGTGGTTTGGAGAGCGGGGGATCACCAGCAGGACCACACATGCATAAAATCCTGCACTCCTAACTGCATGTCTCCCAGACATCGCACAGTACCAATAACAACAGAAGAATATAGAAATAATTTAGAATAAAGACTGTCTAAAAGGCATGAGTGACATACAGAGAGTGGAGGGGGGGGACCCACTAAGTGACAGATGCTGAAAGAGCAGCATGTGTCCCAGGGTGACTCCAGCACATATACGTAGTGAGAGGAAAGAACAACCCATAAAATATGACACATACAGTGGTGTGGAAAGTAGGGGACCAACCTTGAGAACACACATGCAGAATGAGTATTGCATGTGTTGCAGCGTGTCTCTTGCATATTGCACAGTGCTGGGAAAAAAAGAAAAAGTAAAAGAGCAGCGATAAACAGAAAAAGGGTACATATGTGAAAACAAATAATTGGATCCAGAGTTAAGGTGAGGGGTGAACTTGAATTACAGGTCAGGCTAAAATAACACTGTCTGTCTTTAGACCTTCACCATCAGTTCTCCAAATACACAGACTGAAGTTTGTGTAACCTACAAAAGGGCACCAAATACAGAGTAAGTGGTGTGAAGAGCGGACATGTTTGTTGTTGTTGTTTTTTTTTTGTTTTTGTTTTTTTTAAAGGGGATATTGAAGGGTATGGAAACTTCTTGCAGAGAAGGTCCCCTGGTCACTCCTGTCAAAATCACCCCCCCCCCCCCGGAATGTCCTGGACAGGCAGTATGGAGGGGATTTGAATATCTCCTTTTTTTACTCCCGCCCCTGGGTGTTTGTCTGCCCAGGGTTGTATGTGGCGGAGATGGAGAATTCTGTCACCTTGCTGGCCTTTGTTCCACTGGTCGCCACAGAACCATACATACACTGCCTGATACCAAATCTGGTATTGACCACTCGTAGATACATATACATTGTCTTATACCGCAATATTGTTCCACTAGCCACTGGTAACCATAGAACAAAACACATACACTGTCTGATGCCTGAGCATTGTTTCACTGGCAACTTGTTGCCACAGAACCACACATACTCTGCTGATACCCTAAGCCTTTTTTCACGGGCTACTGGTTGCCAAAGAACCAGACATATACTGTCTGATACCCCAGAGCTGTTCCTGATATTTAACCAGGAAGGATAGATTGATATTGTCTCTCATTTTCAAGTATGTCCTGGGTACTCATTTTATCTGCCGCAGAAGGGTGAAAGGCTGAGTTGACCTTGCCAGGACTAGAACCTGTGACCCCAAGGTTTGAACAGATTCAACAGCTGGTGCATTAACCAACTGAGCTATCTCAATGGCTCTCCATATAATGTTTCTAGCTCTTGCCTATCACACTGTTTGTACATCTGACACAGCCAACGGTGAAATGTAAGTACTACATGGGATATGCCAGCGGGGTGCACCACATATTGTCAGTTATTTAAAATCTCTGTTTTCAACAAAAGAATTGGGAAGCATGTCAGCTCCTAAGAACATTTTGGCAATTCCACAGAAATCAGTAATGGTGTGTTGGCAGCACATAGACAAAGAACTCTGCAACTTTTTTGTTTTAACGACGTGACCAGTAGTGGTGGTGGTGGTGGGTGTTGGGATTCTATGACTCTTGTCATCGCCAACTAACTCCATCTCCTCCATGATTTGCATTTGCTCAACAGCGGTAGGAGACATGGGTGTTGTTGTTGTTACTGAAGAAAATGTCTCAATCTTTGTGAGATCTGCAAAACCAATATTATGTGCCGCTCAATGCCCAGAAATGTTATGAGTTCTGCTTCTACTGCTATCATCACACCTCTGACATTCTGCTGGTGTGTCTCCCGATCAGACCTGTGGTTGTACTTCAGGTGGGACCTCAATGAAAATATGCCTAAATGGGATCCTGCATTCCCCCTTTTTTTAATTATCATTATCATCATTAGCATCATCATCATTGCCATTATCATTAACAATTATGCCATCAGCAGCAGCATCATTTTCATCCGATTCCCCATCCCCATTACTTTTATATTCTTGTAGGTTTTTTTAAAAGTAATGAACACTTTTTATTTTCACTATTGACCACTAGTTTGTGGCAGGGGGTTACTGTCACTGTCTGACACAATACTTTCACTGCTAAATCCTTCTCCTCCTTTGTTTTGAACTTATGGTCCTTTAAGGGTGTACCCTACCCCTGCCCTATTTTATTAAGTATTCATCCCCAAATGTTAGTTCAAACCTCCCTTTAATCCTTGAGTGACAGAGGGATGTCCAGTGGTTGGGCAAAGCAATGTTTTGGACAACTCCTTGAGCACTACAAGGGCTTCGGGTTCACAAGACTATTCCCTTATTTTCAGTCAAACCAGCTGCACCACAAGCTGCAAAACAAACTCCATTATCTTAACTATTGTTTTCATCCCCTTAAATGCTAAAGTGGTATCCAATGCTTTTTTTCAATCTGCACTGCAGACCCTTTGATCAACCTTTAAGGTTCTAGTCATCTTTGAATTTGTCCCCAGTGTCAGTGGTTATTACCCTGTGCTCTCAGGGAGCACTAGCAAGTCAAGTTGTGAGGCTCTCCCAGCTTGTGCATAGGTGGAAGTGGGTCAATCCAAGGCTCAGTCATTGTGATCGACACACCTATTTTCGAGAGAGGAAAGCATCAAGTCCTGCCCCATTAGATTCCCTGAGGGAAAAGGGTAAGAACCACTGCCCTGTGGTACAGTTGTGTTGTCAGAGGTATGTAACCGGACAACTTAACTTTTTCTTTTTAGCCTTTAACAGCATGAACATCCTCCTAGGGATCTACCAACTACCTGAACTCCAGTGAATACAGGGTTTGCAGCATCCATCTCTTCTGTGCCACTCGCTGTGACCCTGCCACCAACATGGGACCTGAAGATTGCTTTATCCCATGCACCACAGCCACTCACAGTGGCCCATCAAATCCCACCCAGCCTCCAGTCCAACAGCAAAATCAGAGAAAGAAAAACCCTGCCAAACTAGCACACACCCAGGGTTAATGCAGGGTATTGGAACAAAGCTGATTGTAGATAAAATGTAGTTATTAATAATTTAAGACATAAAACTGGAAGAAGAATTATGCGAAATGTGTGTTAGGCAGTCAGGAGGAACCCTTTTTTCTCCTTTCTTTGATTTATTTTATTGGCACCCGTGTGTGTTTTGAGCTAGCTCCACTGCCAGGTGCTGCTTTGTGACATGACATGGATTGAAACCTCTGTATTAATAATGTCCTGCTTCTCATGGCACCCCCCCTTCCCATTTTTAGGGCTTAACATTTATTATTAAGGGTACTAATTTATCTTTAGATGCAGTTTACCAATGTTAATCCAATGCATACATTTTCTGCAAATGTATTTTGCAATTCAGCTCGTTTTTTGAGCTTTCTAATGATTTCTTGTTTGTGGCTTGCTCTGTATGGCACTTATCCCACAATGTCTTTAGTATCAATCTTTTCCTCATTTTTGTTAGCAAGTAACATTCTTTTTTGGTTACTACATGTTTGCAGCGGGACTGCTAATTTGTGTTATCCTGGCTATTTAATGTTAGTTGGCAAGCTGAATCCATGGCCTTGCCATACAGTACACTACCATTTCTTTTGTTTCTTTACTTTTTCCTTATTTACTTTTTTTATTTACTTTTTATTTTATGTATATATATATATAAAATCCCGGGTGACCATGCCAGGAGTATATGCTCCCGATGGCATGGTAGCCTATTCTTTTATTTTTATGCCAGTTGTTATAGTATATATTGTATAAGTTTGTATTAAGTGCCTGATTGTTTGAAAAAGAAGGTGTATCCTTCGAAATGCGTCCCAACAGGCTTTACTGATATTACTTATACATTGGCACTATTTTTATCATTAAACATTGATGTTTTAATCATTTTGGATTCTATATATAAATCTTTTTCTACTTTGGAAGACATATGTGACCGTATTGGGGTGGTTATATTACCCTGTTGGATAATCACTGGTTGTTTTTGCAACCGGCGCATGTGGCAAAAAGTGTGAGTACCTATCTGTGGATCTGCATTGTATTTATATCAGTGCCTGTTTAGATACTATTTATCATTTAATACTCTATATTGGTGGATTGCTCTCCCGTTCTGGCCTTGAGGAAGAGATGTTGTCTTCTCACACCACCCATATCCAGTACCTGGGCAAGAAACTACAAAGTATTTGGGAGAGATAAAAAAAAGTATGTCAGAATCCTATTCTTCAGTCTCCAACCCTGGGAGTTCTCAGGAAACCCTTCTCGGACATTTCTGAATCAGTACTTTTGCAAACAGCCTCTCCCCTTTTTGTACTACTCTGTTCAGGTAATATTAATAGGTGAATGAAAAGGTGAAGCCCTAGCCTGGGTATCTACCCTGGTTGAAAAGAACTGTCCCCTATCTTTATCAGACCATTCTGTGAACACACAAGCCTTCTTCATCTCTGGTGTGCCTGGCATTTTTATCGACCAGACATGGGTATTCCAGAGCAGTGGAAAAAGTCTGGTGTCATATAATACTTAAAAGGCTGTTCTCATGTGCGATTTTATCAGTGCATATCGCAGATCATCTCCGCATTTTGCAATTTTGGAGAAGAGTACAATAAAGCACCTAAAATGTTATCAAAGACATGAAAGAATCCCAGTGCAGTAGCACAAATATTGAATGTAGTTGCATCTTAGGGTCCTTATGCACAAACAAAAAGAAGGCCAATTCTGGGACAAATCAACTATCATAGAGGAAAAATAAAAACTAAAATAAATCCCATTAATTGAAATGGGGCTTTTAACCCCTTCAGTGCTTTAGAGATCATTTGCAATGCATTGGAGAAATCTCTAGCATTCAGTAGATTAAAAGCCCCACTTAAATCAACGAACATTTTTATTCCAGACATTTGATGCAATTGGTTAGCCACCAAAAATGTGGTCTCCTGAGGAGAAAAAAATATACAAATCTCAGTAAAATTGCATCAATATTTCCATGAAATTCCAAACGACTGCTACAAAAAGGCACTCTTGAACATCATCATTTGGTGATACTAGGTGGTCTGATGACAGTTTGTGTTTGGGTTTTTTTTTTGTTTGTTTTAAATTTAGAATTTGGAGAAAGAATTTGAATGTTAGAACATCTGGTGTGAGCTTGCGCTAATATTACAGCTAGTTACAAAGATAATGTGATGTTTTGCCTAGTCAGCTACAGAATATATTAAATGAGGGACAACAACATAAACACATTAAGGTGAAAAAAAATAAATTCATATATCTTTGTGTTCTCATGGTATTGTCCAACCTCATTTGAAAAATAAGATCCATTAATAGTTTTAGAGTTTTCCAGGAACTGTTGGGCCATCCATTGTCCACTGAGGCTACATCTGGGCAGAGAGCCACTAGACAGACAGCTCTGTACTTGATAATCTCATAACACTCAAATTAAAAGCCAATAAGAGGAGAGAAGTTGGACCCTTTGACTGTGCAGGAATGTGCTAAATGACTAGTGCTAGTGACATTACACAATGGAAGATATTTTATTTGTAATGTTAGTGGAACTATCGCTCCACAGTTTTAATCTCAGAAAGGTATCTAGTTAAACATGTTATGATTTTTGTTTTTCAATCAGAGTAATGGTTTTAGAGATGTTTTTAATTTGTAGTTTAGGTCTTTCAACCTCAGCTGAACCGAGTTCTCTGGCTTTTCTGGCCCATTCAACATAACAAATTACTTACCTGTACTGTAATTGTCTCTCTATAACTCACTTCTCTTTCTGAAACTGCCACAACATATTAGCTTCCACCAAAGAGATGGAATAAATTAATAGGGAGGAAAAAATAATGCAAAGTCTCCAAAGATGGATACTCCTAATAATGTAAGGACCCGTGTAGCACCCATTTGACCATGGGGTCTGGAAACCTCTCCATCCTGTTGTTCCAAGTTCCCTAGTGGTAAAGGAGTTCAAATATGCGAATCTGAATGGGAGAGAAGCGGGCATCTGGAGGCTCTACAACTGTTGTTATATATAGAGGGACTTCACTAATTAGACCTCCTTCATGCAGCAGTCCAAAATACTATACACTTCTTTTTTATCTGCTCTTTATTGCTGTCTATTTTTATTTACTTTTGGTTTAGAATCTCATAAAGCCGATTGACTTTAAAGAATAATTCAGACTGTTTAAGTTGGTTGTTGTGAGGACTTTGAACAAATGCAGATTAAAATGAAGATCATTATATGCACAGACCTTATTTAGAGCTGTGGAGCAGGCAGCGCCGGCCCTTACATGGGTCCTGGTGGATTCATGGACCCAGGCAGCACTCTAACAGGGACGCAATCCAGCTGATCTCCCACTAGTCTCTGGCACTCTAGTAATACAGAGTGCTGGGAGATGACATCATCTCCCAGTGCTCTGCATTACTGAGAACCACGCGGGAGCTTCAGCTCTGTGCCACGTTGCTAGACCACCAGGGACTCGAGGTAGGAGATAAATGGTAGATCAGCATCATTAGGGGCATTGTGGAGATGAAGGGGCATTGTGGAGATTGAGGGGCAATATGGAGATGAAGGGGCATTGTGCAGATTGGGAGGCATTGTGGAGATTGAGGGGTAATGTGGAGATTGAGGGGGATTGGGGCAATGTGGAGATTGGGGGGCATTGAGGAAGGGGCATTGTGGGGATCGAAGGGCAATGTGGAGATTGAGGGGCAATGTGGAAGGGGCAATGTAGAGATATGGGGGCATTGTGGAGATATGGGGGCATTGTGGAGATTGAGGGGCAATGTGGAGATTGAGGGGGATTGGCACAATGTGGAGATTGGGGGGCATTGTGGAAACTGAGGGGCAATGTAGAAGGGGCAATGTGGAGATATAGGGGCATTGTGGCGATATGGGGGGCATTGTGGAGATTGAGGGACAATGTGGAGATTGAGGAGGATTGGGGCAACGTGGAGATTGAGGGGAATTGTGGAGATTGAAGGGCAATGTGGAGATTGATGGGCAATGTGGAAGGGGCAATGTAGAGATATGGGGGCATTGTGGAGATATGGGGGCATTGTGGAGATTGAGGGGCAATGTGGAGATTGAGGGGGATTGGCGCAATGTGGAGATTGGGGGGCATTGTGGAAACTGAGGGGCAATGTGGAAGGGGCAATGTGGAGATATAGGGGCATTGTGGAGATATGGGGGGCATTGTGGAGATTGAGGGACAATGTGGAGATTGAGGAGGATTGGGGCAACGTGGAGATTGAGGGGCATTGTGGAGATTGAAGGGCAATGTGGAGATTGATGGGCAATGTGGAAGGGGCAATGTAGAGATATGGGGGCATTGTGGAGATATGGGGGACATTGTGGAGATGAAGGGGCATTGTGGAGATTGAGGAGCAATGTGGAGATTGAGGGGGATTAGGGCATTGTGGAGATCGAGGGGCAATGTGGAGATATGGGGGTATTGTGGAGATTGAGGGGCAGTGTTGAAGGGGCATTGTTGAGATTGAGAGGCATTGTAAAGATTGGGGGACATTGTGGAGATTGAGGGGCAATGTGTGTATCCTGTTAAGCTTATTTTTGTATTGGTAAAAAGGGAAAAAAATGTGGACAGGCTTGGGCATCATAAAAATGTAATCTCTACAAAAACATTATGTTAGTGCAGAAATGAGATTATGATTGCTCAGCCCTGACCAAGATGTTTTTTTTTTCCTTTTTATGTGTTTTAGTGGGTGGGTGTTTTTTGTTTTTTTTGGGTGGGGGCAGCATTTCATCCATGGACCAAGACAGCATAATGCCTTGGGCCAGCCCTGGGAGCAGGACTGAACCACAAGCTGACACAGTCTCGAGGTGCAGTTCCCTCCTGAAGAATCTCAAGAGGTCTTCACATGACAGGAAAAGACAGACAGGAAAATCAATGCTTCCAGCGCCGTCTGCACCCACTCTGATTACGCCCTTCTACCCCACAACCTTACCCTGTTTTGTTCTTTTGTAAAACAGCACTAACATCTGTGCCATTTTTAGCAGATAGGGAAGGGAGGGAGCTGGGTTCATATTACAGGGTACAAGGAGAAGCTCAGGCAAAGGAGTGATCATAGACTGCGCAGTAAAGAGATTTTATTTTTCAGATAAGGCACTATCATGCCACATAAAGAAAATCTAATTTTTATTTCCGCTGTTTGATCCCATAAGCCACTTATAGCAATAGATATAGTTCCCCTTTAATGACCTTCCTTCAAGTAACCCATTTACCGAGTCACGTTTTCCTTAGCCTCCTCTAGGGTTACTCGATTAGCTCAGGCCCATTGTTATTCCAGATTCTCCTACTCTCTCCTATTCTCCATAGCTATTTTTTTAGTAAAGGGGTAATTAAGTGTCTGTGTAGACTATATATTTTCAAAGTAAAAAAACATAAGCTAAAGCCTACATTATAGTTATCATTCTTTCAATCAAAAGGAATTCTGGTTATAGATTGGAAAGGAGAATTCCACAACACCTTTCTGCTTCATTAGTTATTTAATACATATAATGGATCAGAGCGAATCAGGGAGGCGTCATGGAGTTAAATTTTTAAAATAACTTTTTTTCCAAATGTATTTTTTATATTCAAATGTTTTATTTGATCAAGCATGCTTTGTGCCCTCGATTTTACGTATAATTGAGCAATTTGTTATCAATGTTCTGTTGGTATCTTATTTAATGTTTTCATTGATTAAGCACAGTTCATGCACACAGTTGACTGTTTTTGGAAAACGTTTTGTTTGATGGAATTTGTATGAAATTTGTTTTAAGAACTAGCTTTCTGTGCATGCTCAATCAACAAATGCTTAGTTTATTGCAAAGAAACACTTCAAAGGATTCTGAGTTTAAGTCTGTACTGTCAAACGAAAATCTGCACTATTTTCCTGTGTACAAAAACATGCTGTTTTTTTCTAAACAAAATATCTTGTGAACAAGACCACTGATCAAAACCTGGTGAGTGAAAGTTCTGTGTCCTCAAGAAAATCTATCTCTGTGCCAAATCCTATATAATAATTCGCTAATGCATGTTTGTCAGAAGCTGTCATGTACAATACAGGCGGCTGCATGCGCTGCAGTCATGCGCAGTACAGACTGCCCGTGCCAGGGCTGATAACAGAGCGTGGCGCTCCGAATTCAGACCGTAGTCCTCTCTCTACTGTCTGAATTCGGAGCACCCCGCTTCGTTATCAGCTGCAGAGCGGGCATTCTGTACTGTGCATGAATGAACCGCAGCCGTTGCTGCCTGGCACTGTGGCCCGTGTACACGGGCTGTTCAACTAGTTTAGAAAAAACGTCCTGATTATATTTGCCATAATCCTATCTAGTGTGTTTTGACTACAAATAATATAGTATACTTGGCAACTACTGAACCACTATTTTCCTGATCCTCATGCTTTTGGCTGAAATTGCAAGGCTTATGGTACTTACCACTGACTCCATAACCCTTTAAGGATGAGAGTGATGAGCAATGCATTGCTTTACAATGATTACACACACCCTTCTAGTCCTTAAAGGGATAGTAATCTTAGTAAATAAAGTATATTGCCTAGTCTTCTTTATAGTAAATGTAACACATTGCGCTATGTTTAGCTACTTACTTTTGTGTCGTTCAAAAGATATTAAGTGTAGAAAGATCCCCCTCCCGCCCCTTCTGGTCATGTCACGCTGAATCTGCAGTCTGGAGCGGACAGATGCAGCAAGGGACAGTCTTCAGTAACCAAAGGAAAATCTGGCCCTCCTTCATCAAGGGGGCCAGGGTTTTCCTTATACTTACTGAAGTTTGTCCCTCTTTATTATTATTAATCTTTGTTTATATAGTGCCAACTAATTCCGCAGTGCTATACAATTGGGAATAGACATACAGAGGTATTAAATAGTACAATCAGAGGTAGAGAACAGAAGGATCAGAGGGCCCTGCTCACGAGAGCTTACAGTCTAGAGGAAGGTAGGTTTGACACAGAGGGAGTAAGTGCTATTGGGTTTAAGTGCCTCCTGCCACATGAACTGACAGTCAGTGGGTGGGAGAGAGAAGTGCTGTTGAGTGCAGTGGTCCAGGCAAGGGGTGATTCTTAGTGATATTGTTTATGGAGGCAGTTGATAGGCTTCCCTGAAGAGATGAGTCTTCAGGGAGCGTCTGAAGATTTGAAGGCTGGGTGAGAGTCTGATGGGACAGGGGAGGAAATTCCAGAGCTGAGGTCCCGGGACCAAATTTCAGATTCAGTGGGAGACAGCCAGAAGGGGCGAGAGGGGGAACTTTCTATACTCAATAACTTTTGAACTACACAAAAGTAAGTAGCTAAACATAGCGCAATGTGTTAGATATACTATAAAGAAGCCTCTCCCATCTACTTTATTACAAATGCTAGTGTAAAAGCCCGTGTACACGGGCCAAGATCCAGGTGATGTTAAGAGGCCGGTCCTGCTCTGCATCTTTCTGCCTCCTCACTGGCGGTGAATGCGATGCAGTCATGCTCTGTAGCGACTGCCCAAATGCACAGAATGTTCCCAGAACAGAACTCCCAGCATTCCACACAGAATGCTTCCAGCACAGAACTCCCAGCATTCCGCACAGAATGCTCCCAGCACAGAACTCCTAGCGTTCCACACAGAAGGATCCCAACAGAGAACTCCCAGCAGCCTCTACTGAGCATGATAGCTTCTGACAAACATTCTAGCGAATTATCCCTTTGAGTGCCAGAGGGCAATACATTGCAAATCAATGCATTGCGTACCCCTCTGGCACTCAAAAGGTTAAAGGGTTAACTTTGAAATTTCACTTCCATTTACCAATCTGTTCAGAATTATAAACAAAAAGAAAATCTACATTTAACACCAAAACACTGTTTGAACTGTAACTATGTCAACATGTGACATAAGAAGTAAACCTTATTTAGATAATGCAGAATGATTGTATCTAAAACTGTTTTGCATCTGGCCACTTTAACCCACTGTGTGCTATAGAAAAATGCTTATCATGCCCCCCAGGCACTCAGAGGGTTAAGCAGTTTGTATTATTACTATATGTTGCAAATTAACAATTGCTTCAGCCTGACCTCACTCTGTGGGAATCAAAAGGGAATTTGGCTTTGATCCTTCTGATGCAGGAAGAGGGATGGCGGTGGAGGGGAGTTGTAGGGGGTAGTGAGAGGAGGGAGGGGGTCCCACAGCATTGCATGTCTGCTACAATTCAGATTCTCTTTAAGTTCTGCTGATTGCCTTTTCCTGGAAGTCTGCCTCTGCCTGTTTTATTGCATTCAGAAATTCAGCTTTGAAAGAGAAGGAAGAAGTTGAAGGGGAAAGAGGGTTTAACCATTTGAGTTGCACCCCCCCCCCCCCGCCTCTTTGGCATTCTAAGGAATAAAGCAAACAGAGTTCTGTGACTTCCTCCTAAATATTTTCTGATTTCTACACACTAAGGTTGCCTCCTGTGCACTAAATGAGCACTAGGGGAGATATAATAATAGGAATCAATGCGAAAATAAGCACTGTTACCAATTTCCTAGTACTACTTCTATCTATGCCAATTTACTAAGTTACTTAATTCATCTGTATACTGCATACACAAAGGCTAGAGTAGTGGGTTTAGTTTATGGGTGTATCAGGGTGTTCTTTTCATCTGCATGCAGCGAAAGTGGCATAACTTTACTAGGAATGGGCAAAAATTCACATTCTTTGTGGCTGTAATTTTGGAGCAACATCATCAATTTGACTCTTTTTCAGTGAAAATCCAATGGAATTTTCATTTCTTCCCTATGGTGTAATTGGTTTACCCCCAAATTGTCCTGTTTTTCTAAATACATCAACCTGACTAGAAAACTTAATCCTAGCGCCTCTAAACAAAGAAGGTAATGGCTCTGAATATTTATTTAATATAATTTATTAAAGTATTAAAATATGCATGTAAATAGACCATAACAGAATCATCCAGATATGAAATATGATAAGTATCACCCTATGTCTCTCCGATACGTGTCCCCAACCCCAGGGACATAGAGTGATACTTATCATATTTCATATTTGGATGATTCTGTTATGGTCTATTTACACATTATATTTCAGTATTCATATTTTTTGCGCACCAGGTTTTTAGATATTTTTTTAGCCTGACTTCTTCGTTCTGCGTCCATGTGCTTATCACTGGCTCCAAGCTACATTTTTACCAGACTGCCAGAAATGTACACAATAGGAGGAAAAACTACTCAAGAACAAACTTTGTTTACCCAACAGCTATGGATTTACTGGAGTTCAGTTAAAATCAGCTAAAACTGAGAGGTGTTCTTTACAAAACTGAGGTGTTGGTAAAAATATGGTGGATCACAGAAATGTAGCACTAGTAGGATCTAGTTAATTGGAAAATATGGTTGAACATATTAAGAAGGTAAAATTGATCTTGGCCTCTGATGTAATAAAGCCCTTGTGACCCATGGGTTAAATATACATTTGAAACTTAACATTTGTGTCAAATTATTCATAGAAAAGGGGCACAGTATGTGGATGTCAGTGGTGCACCAAAGTGTCATGGCACGCGTGTTAAGACCAACTGATCTAAGATGTTATATTCTTGTCAAAGCTGGATTTGCATTCCAGGTGCCCCCAGACAGGGCACTCTAGGTGCTCTTAGCTCCACCCATGGATACAACCCATTCCTCACACGGCCTCGCCCCCAGTCCCATCCACTGTTTTCTGGCACAGAAAATCTCCTTGGCCTATAACAAACAAGAATGAGAAAAAAAGTTTAACACCTTGGTTGCTAGAGATATCTCTATTTCATTGCTTTGCAACATGTTGGAGATCCCTATATCATTCAATAGATTAAATAATAGCCTCTAAATCTGGTGCAGGGACATTGGCATTACACTGGCCACACGCACAATTCAGACCGTGGGTGTGAGCAGCACAGCTGAGGCAGTCCTCAAAATCTGGAGCTCTAGGCAGTTGCCTACTTACTTACTTTAGCTCCAGAGGTTTTCAACAGGAATACAACTTTTATGAAGCGTCTGTCAGACACAAGGATGGCATTTTTCTGTTGAAACACAATTTATTTTTATTGTATTTTTTCAGACTTTATTTATCTATAACACTAGAATGCCACTCTGTATACTGACAACAAGTAAGAGTAATAGCTGGAGACCCCAGGTTACACATCCTTAGAGTAGAAGGAACATTGGTGCACAGTGTTGGTGAGGCCCACCTCTATCTTCACATGCACTGACCACAGAACTGAATGAATATTCAGAGATAGTGTTTTGACAGCACAGTTTACTATTCTATTACCTGTGCTGTTAACAATCAAAGCAGCTCAAAAATATCCAACGGGCACCCACTAAATATCATGTAAAACTAGTATAATTTGCTATCCTATTCCATGCGGTGACTTCACCACATGTTAAGGGCCGCGTTTTATGGCAAAAAACCTGTGCTATGAAAAGTAGTCCCTAACGCAGTGAAAACCACAGCTATGTGTTAGAAAATTGGTTTACAGGTGTTGCACATCATCCCCCCCAGTAGAAGCTGATTGGCTGGGACTGGGCATATATATTAGGCATATATAATATTTCTTACAAAATAAGTGAGATTTTACTTTCACAAATTCACTGTTTGTGTTTGCACTTTGGGTTTCAGCTTAATGTTTGGGGGACTGGAGAACCCTCTTATTCCTTGGTGCTATCTATATAGTTATCTTCATATTCACATTAAAATTTTATCTACTAAAACTATATGATTATGTTTGTTCAAAATTCTGGCAGTCTGACTTGGGCAACGGACCAAGAGGTAGAGAAGGGGAGTGGTCTGTCCATTCACATGCCTGTCTGCCCGTGCCAGCGGAGACAGTGGTGACGGAGGCAAAGGGGGCACATTGGGCAACATTATTGAAAACAATAAAATCAAATTAATAGACATTTTATTTTTAAAACAAAAAGAAAATGCCACACATTTCAAACCCCTTGAATGCCTGAGCATTCAAAGAGTTAACTGTGTCATTTTGGGGGGATGTTATTTAATAAAATACAGAACTAAATGATGTTTTTTTTGTTTTTTTTTTACAACATTGAAAATAAGAAAGAAGAGATAAAGAAGAGAAGACAGAAGAAAGAAGACAAGATTAAAGAAGAAGACTGACAGTGGATGACAGGTAAGTGTTACATTTCTGTGTGAAGGATAGTGTTAGGGGTAGTATTATTTAAGTGTACTGTTAGGGATAGTGTAGGGTTAGTGGATGGGAGGTGGGGGGAGGATGACTGTTTTGAGCACACTCTTGTTTGACACTGTGTGAAACAAGAGTTGGCTTTTTTCCCTTTGATGTTCCCACAATTCGCGATATCTAGTGCAAGTTGTGGGAACAAAAACCAACAACGAGCATTTGGCCAAAATGTGAGTTTTGGACACCAACGCTCATTGTTCCTTGTACCTCGCCAGCTATAGAATAGCTGAGGTTTTTCGCTCTGTCTTTTTTTTACCAGTGGTAATAGTATTCATGTGATGCAGAAGTCGCCAAAGTAAGCCAACCACCCAGATGACCATGTTATTTTCTGCATTGTGTTGGTGACCACTCTTTCATTTAAGTAGTTAAAATCCCAACTTAAATCATTAGGACTTTTTATTTGTCCCCTATGATGAAGTTGGTTTGCTTCAGATTTGCACATCTTAAACATACTGAATAAAGCTCCTGCTTTCTGCCGAGTGATTATGTAGTAGCAACTGAGTCATCAGGCAGTTGCAGGAAAGAATGTGACTGCATAACTTACACATTACAACAGCCAGTCTGGGGCAGCACAGGGCACTAGCCTATCAAATGCGCGTTGTCATGTGTGCTGTCATCCCCACCAGTGGTCACTCTGACAGCATGTAGCCACATTGTAGGGAGGGAAGAGTGCTTTTTTGATCTTAAGGCTATACATTTTCAAAAGTAGTTCATTTAGAAAGAACAGAGAACATATGGAACTGACTGGAGATCCAAGCAATATGTTACTCCTTACAGATGTATCTATAAATGCCAAAGTGTGTGTTTTATATTCTGCTATAATGGACATTAAAGGGAAAGACTACACAAATAAAACAAACAGTCCTAATCAGCTTATCACTTTGAATGCAGAACCATACCTTCCAAGTGTCCCTCTTTTAGACCCAAATCCCTCTGTCCCTCTTTCCCACCCTAATGTCCCTCTTTTTAGGAGATCAGGCTGTGTGGTGTGTCTATAAGTGTATCACATTACTGTTTGTATAAATGTCAGTATATGTGTTTATACATGAGTCTGTGTAAATAAAACACTTTGGTCTTGTTCTAAATCATTGATTAGGTTTCACAAGTAGGTGTCAATAGGTCATGAAATAGCCTAAAAATTCTTGGTAATGCCACGCCCACCAGCCACGCCCCCAGCAACACCCCCCTAAAACACGTGTCCCTCTTTGGCAGTTTGAAATGTTGGGAGGTATGGGATACATCACCATTGGAATTAAGCATTTTCCAGTGGTTGAAATGCCCTTGTTTTGCTCTGCAGGAAAATCACTGTAACATATATAATTTCATTAAAACAGTTTACTCTTCCATTAATAAATCATTTCAGCTGGGATTTTATTCTAAGGGAGCAATGTTCAAAAAGTTGTCATAATGAACAACTGTCAGATCGTGAGTTGGTGGTAAAAGAAGGACTATTTTCAGGGGTAAATCAATCACATTTGTGCTGTAAAGAATTAAAAATGGCAGTAAGAAGGTATTGATGAATATTGCCTTTAAAAATTATGTTAAAAATCTATTTAATTTTCTCTTTGAATTTAAAATTTTAAAAGAAAAAAATATACTTCTTTTTTATTTTATTTAAAATGACAAGTTTTCAGAGACTTTTTTATTTACCATTTTTTTAATAGTTAACACCATCCTACTGCTCTCACTCCTGATAACAGGACTTTAACCCTTTAAGTACCAGAGGGGTACACAACGCATTGCTCTACAATGCACTGCGTACCCGTCTGGCACTCAAAGGGTTAATTTGTCTTCTCCAAGTTTAGACCATTTGTATTTGTCAGGAAACAATGACATTAATCAGACAAAAAAGGGATACACTACATTACAATATGACAGCAGATTAAACCACACCCACTTTTAACCCTTTGAGTGCCAGAGCGGTACGCAGTGCATTGTAGAGCAATGCGTTGTGTAACGCTCCGCCACACAAAGGGTTAAGACTGTGCTCTCTCTCTTTGATGGAGATAGAGGAATGGATGCACAAGATGAAGGGAATACGTCAGAGAGCTGATGGACCATGGTGTGAGACAATATCAGTTACCACTACTTCTTGAACAGCTCACCCTAAGTGTTAAAATAAGTAGCACTTACTTATTTATTCCATAATTAAGAATGTATTCATATTAGATCTACCTAGTTAGCATTTTACTGGTAACTCCTTGGCATAGCTGGGAACTCTCCGGATTTGCCCCGGAGACTCCAGTTTTGACTCTTAATTCCCGGGTCTCAGGGGCAGAGTCTGATTCTTTGTGTGTGGGGAGTTTCTTAGGAAACTCTGCCTACATCTGCTTCTTCCTACCCTGTTCCTCCTACTCCACGGCCTTTTCTCTCCCTTCCCACGTCTGGTCTAGGTAATTTTTTTTAGTTTTGTTTTTTGTCCGGTCCCACACTCGCGATGGGTGGGGCCTTTTTATTCCACAAATTGTGTCATTTTTCTGCCTTCAGCAGCATCACAGGGCTTCCCTCCGGGGGGGGGGGGGGGGAGCGAAGAATTTCCAAGGTATGCTTCTTGAATTCTAAATATGTCTCTAGTGCATTGCACATCAATGCTTTAAACACTCAATAACATACATGTGGTTAACCTTTAGCTTCCCATTGTGATGTGCATGTCTAGTCCTTAAAGGGTTGACGATGAATAAAGTTCTGTGTATAGAAGGCCCTGCATTCCTTGCAGATATTTTCACAGGATGGGATGGGGGGTGCTGCTAATTATTAAACGCCTGTGTGTTTGATAAATATCAGACAAGGATTATAATGTTTTGCATCAGGTCACATATTTATTAATTAATAGAATTTGTATGAAGGGCCGGCCTGGCAGTGCCTGCAGGATCCAAATGGCCTCCGGACCTTAGTTTGGACATCCCTTTGTAGACATTTTCCTGCTGAGTAAAACAGTGGTACTTCCAGTGGAGTAACTAGTCATTGGATGGCACAGTGCATATATTTTTTAGGTACCTTAACAAAAATATTTCCACAGATACACAAGTAGAACCTAGGGGACCCAGGGGTAGATGGGGTACCCTTGGATGCTGGGCTCTGGCACAGTGGCCCCTTGGCTCATTCTTGGATGCATCCATTGCTGGTAAATGCTTTTTACTTCAGCTCTAACCATTTATTTAAAACAACGTAGTAACAGTGCCACCTTATGTACACCTTATGGTAATTTTTATTTTCTGCTTTGACAGTGCCACCCTGTGGAAGTCTGATCTGTAATAACTTTTGAATAAATCATCTCCCAGCCTTGGCTGTATACTTTATTTCCCAGCAGTAAAACTGTGCATATACATATACACACAGGCACACACATACACATTTATTTTTAGGCAATCCAACAAAACACTTGATGCCAGAGAGGTCTCCAACACTTTACTCCACAGTGTGTTGACAATATATTTAATTTAATTTCAAAGCCTCCATATTTCTTCCTGCCTCTGAGAAATAGTTTTTCAGTCATCTTTCAACAACTAAATATCAAGGGTTTTACTGTCATAAATTTGTATTGGACAAAATGTCAGTATTGATGACAGACACCAGCATTGCCTCTAACTTACATTGCAGTTGATACATCTTGTAATCTCATCTTATCTAACAGATGTCTTTTGAAGTCTATGCATAAATTTGTAGAAAAAAATACTTGAAAATTTTATCAGCTGCAATGGATTCCAGGCCTTGGTTAGATATTCACTACTTTCCCTGTTTTTGAACATTAAATGGAGTTCCAAAGAGGATACAAAAAATGTAATTCTGCTAATTTATTGGCTTTCACCCCTGGTAATTATAATGTTGTAAGAGCAAGATTGCAGAAAGCTATTTCTTCCAGAGGGTCCCAAAGACAGTACAATAAAGCAGCCAGAATGATTGATTCCCACACAAGAACCAAGTTGTTTGATCTTCAGTAAGCATATTTATAAACAGTATGAGATGATGACAGCTGGCATCTCACTTATATGGCTGATAACTTTACATTCAAATAGTTAAAGCTTTGTCAGACTCATCATTAAGAAATTGAAGAATTCCAGAAATACGCAATGGACTTCAACATGTAAACATGATCTATTAATGAGCTGTCTTTAATAGTTCAATAACATATCCAGACACTGAGCCTTTTACACAAGGGGAAAACAGGAGCCATTCTGAGGCAAACGATTTGAACAATAGGGTACCAATAAAAATTATCATTGACTAAATGGGGCATGAATACTAGAGAGATTCCCAATTCATTTTCCCCTATCTGATCCGGCCCACATTCCCTGGCTTCTTATCCTCACTTTCAAGACATTTTGTAGTATTTTCCAGTGCTCCAAAGGGATATTTGTTAGAAAACATGCAATCAGAAATCTGTTTATGACCCATTTGGCAAATACTTATGTCTGTAATGGAATATAAAAGGGACTGGCTTTTATATGGCCAATCTTTGTTTTTATTTTTCCCATGCTCCCATTGACTGGAAGTAAGTGCTTCATGGGGCATAGAATATGCCCTGAAGGAAGCTGATTCCCAACCAATTACAGATGAGGGGAAGGGATCACCCTTAGGTTGACAAAAGACACAAGTCCATCAAGTCCAACCTTTGCCTCATAACCCTGATAAATGAGAATTGCATAACTTTCCTGCTGCCAGATACATTAGTCTTTATCAGAACTTCCTGTTTTGCCTACTAATACACAGTATAACTTTGTATGTTCCTTCTTGAAAGAAATGTATCTAATCTTCTCTTAAATGTGTCAGTTGTATCGTCCATTATCTGGGGGTTTTCGCTGGGCCTGGTGATTAAGGGTGATTGCTAAGGGGAGTCACCTGGCTGTGGAGCTACTTTAAATACAGTATCATAACTTATTTGAGCTTGCTCTTTCAGGCTGCATATAAGTGGACTGCAGACAAGTGGGAGTTTGAAAGAATCTGGTATCCAATATTAAGGTAAGTGAACATTTGGGAAGCAGTGATCATAACATGGTTACATGTGAGATGTCTGGCAAAGCAAAACTGTATAGGTTTGACCCACACTCTTAATTTTAAAAAAGCTAACTTCAAATTGTTAAGAGGTTCAATGCAACACAAAGACTGGGATAAATTATTTGAAGGCAAAAACACTGAGGAAAAATGATCAGAATTCAAATTTAGGTTGCAGAAATATAGCAAAAATGATATACCAATGGTGAACAAATGCAAAAGAAGTAAATCACAGCCATTGTGGTTAACTGCACATGTAAAGAAGGAAATGGCAAGGAAAGAAAGCATTTAAACTAAAGTCTGAAGTAACTAAACATTCTCTCTTAAAATACAGGGAGTGCAACAAAGATTGCAAAAAGGCAGTTAGGGTAGTAAAAATAGAAAATGAAACTCAAATTGCAAGGGAGAGCAAAACTAATCCAAAAAAGTTTTTCAAATATATAAGTAGCAAGAAACTTAAGAGGGAGTGCACTGGACCTATCAAAAATGAGATGGGAAAAGGAAAAGGCCGATTTTCTAAACACTTTCTTTGCATCAGTATATACAAGGGCATATGGAATGGTAGAAGAGCCTTATCAAGTAGCAAACAAAACAATACAATTATCAGATATTGGGTTAAAGGGATAGTAATACTTCAGTATTACAAATCCCTATATTAAAGCCCTTGTAAAAAGAAACATTTTGCCCCCAGTGTCATCTCTCAAACCTTTATGGTTTGAGAGATGAACGCTTCTAAAGTTGCCCTCTCCCTCCCCCTTCCCCGTAGTCAGCATTTTAGCTGACTCAGGGAAATCCGGTCAGAGATCATCAGGCGGCTCTGCAGCAGAGCCGCGATCTCATTAACTAAAAATAAAACTTTCACTAAAACGGTCTTCTACGTGTGCATGCAAGCCAAGCCCACGTAGAAGACCATTTCAGTGAATAACACGATCAGGCTGTGCTGGAGAGTCGCCTGAAAGACGTACGACTCTCTTCCCTGCAGTCAGCTAAAATGCTGACTATGGGGAAGGGGGAGGGAGAGGGCAACTTTAGAAGCGTTCATCTCTCAAACCATAAAGGTTTGAGACATGACACTGGGGGCAAACGTTTCTTTTTACAAGGGCTTTAATATAGGGATTTGTAATACTGAAGTATTACTATCCCTTTAACTCATGAAGATGTCATGGGAAGACTGAAAAAAATTAAGCATGACAAAGCACCGGGTCCTGATGGTATACATCCAAGGGTTCTTAAGGAACTCAGTGCAGTGTTAACAAGACCCCTATATTTACTCTTTAAAGATTCTCTCACCACAGGCTCAGTGTCGAAGAGTCAATGTAGTGCCTCTGTTTAAGAAGGGGACTAAAACAGAACCTGGGAAGTATAGACCTATGAGTTTGACCTCTGTAGTGGGAAAACTGCAAGAAGGGATAATAAGGGATTATATTCATGATTACAACACAAAAAATAAGATCATTAGCCGGAATCAACATGGTTTTATGAAGAATAGATGATGCCAAACTAATCTTTTCAGCTTCTATGAGGAAGTAAGTAGCAACTTAGATGATGGTAAAGCAATTGATGTAGTATTATCTAGATTTTGTAAAGACATTTGATACAGTGCCACACAGAAGGCTGGGGTATAAATTAAGGAAATTGGGGCTAGGGGATAGCCTTTGTAATTGGATACAAAACTGGTTGAAGGATAGGGAACAGTGTGTGGTTGTAAATACAGTTAAGGTAGAGAGTGGAGTACCTCATGGTTCAGTATTAGGTCCCCTGCTTTTTAACCTGATTATAAATGACATGGAAATAGATATAGAAAGCAAAATATCAGTATTTGCAGATGACACTAAATTATGCAGGGTAATTAATTCAGAACAGGATATTTGCTTTCTACAGAGGGATTTACATAAAATGGCAGATTGGGCAAATAAATGGAATATAAAGTTTAATGTGGGAAAGTGTAAAGTCATGCATTTGGGAGGAAATAATCCCAAGGCTACTTATGAACGTAACCCTTTGAGTGCCAGTGGGGTACATAACGCATTGCAAAGCAATGCATTCCGTACCCCTCTGGCACTCAGAGGGTTAATGGAATAATTTTAGGTGACTCGTTCCTAGAGAAAGACCTGGGTATCCTTGTAAACTACAAACTTGGAAACAGTGACCAGTGTCAAATAGCAGTAGCAAAAGCAAACAAAATCCTGTATTGCATAAAAATGGGTATTGACACAAGAGTGGATAACATAATTTTGCCATTGTACAAATCATTGGTAAGACCTCACCTTGAATATACAGTATGGTTTTGGGGTGGCCCCTGATTATTTGATCAGGCCTTAGAATGAAAAGCTCACCAGAGAGATGCTTGTATTGACCTCTCATTTACTTGTACATTGTGATAAGATATCCTGTTAGTCGTCTTTTCTCTAGAGGAAAGAAACCAAGTTTGTCTAGCCGTTCCTCATTCTCCAAGTCTTCCATTGCCTTACTTAATATTGTTGCTGTTCACTGTATTCTCTAGTTCTAGAATATCCTTTTTCAGAGCTGGTGCCCAACACTGTGCCACATATTCAAGGTGAGGTCTTACCAATGATTTGTGCAGTGGCAAAATTATGTTATAAAGCATGGGTGACCCCTTTTCCTCATCTGTGATAAAGCTAGGAGTTTCAATGCATAGCCCCCCCCCCCCCCGTCAATGTGAGTGTGGGAAAACATTTTAAACAGGGATTGAACATATAAAAACCAGTTTCCTTTTATTTATTTTCCTCACAATGGTCTCTGTAACTACCCAGACAGGATTTGGTGGGGGTGTTCACTTTTGGAGAGGTTAATTCATAGATTTTCCTAACTTTGTGAAGGAAAGTCAGGATTTTATTAAAGACACTGAGGTGAATATTATGCTTAAAACTCTCTTTACTCTCCCTCAGTAGCAAAGACAAATCAAGTCTGAGTACATACAAACATGCTAGTAACCCTATTCACCAATCAGGATCCAGTATCCCATATAAACTGTGTGTATCCTTTGTAAACTTCCTCTTTCTTTGCTGCTCCCTCAGAGATAAGTACCTAAATAAAAAAATATATAGATTTCCATAATGCTTGATTTATTCAATATATATTTTCCTTGAAAGATTAGTACTTCTTTTGTATTATGTCACAGGTCACAGGTCCTTAACCTCCCTACCCACTGCTATGAAACTAAATAAAATACCACAAGATTTTTACCTCAGGATCTTAATCCTGAGAGCCCACATATTATTTGGCCATTAACATCCCTATATTACAAATTTCTGAGGTACATATCCAGGCTTGTGGACGCCTCAGATAACAAATCTGGCACTCATGCCATTTCATCATGCATGGCAAAAATGTCTGATAATCTTGTCAAGCCACTCTATGAAGTAATTATTAGCATTAATGCCAGTTAAACTCATTCTGAACCCCAGAATGTTGAGAAAAAAATCAGATCATAGTTCTGATCTTTTCACACATTAGGAAAAAGTACATGAGAAAAGTACTTGTAAACAAAAATATTTTTGTTCTGTGGAACCTGAAGATAGAGGTAAGAGGTAAGAAACCATTTAAGACATTTAAGACTAGAGATGATACAAGGTCTCACAATGAATTGGTCTCAGGACCTTATGATGTATGTCAATTACCACCACAAAACAGACCCTCTACTCGTGAGTAAAAGACTAAGCTATAGGCAAAAACCAAACTGGATACTGATTGGTGGATAGGATTACTAGCATGTTTGTATGTTTTTCTGTTAAAACAAACTTGATTTGTCTTTGCTGCTGATGGAGAATAAAGAGAGTTTAAGCAAAACATGAAGCCTCCAGTCTTAAAAATGATGTTTTTGTATAGGAAGCGGTGAGGTGTTTTATTAAGTACTGATGGTTAACCCCTCTGTTGCAATTGCAGCAAAATTACTGAAATGGGGGAGGGGTTAACCATTTCTGTGATTTGAGGTGGAAGTAAAGTCCCTGACTATGGAGCCTATTCTAACCTCAAGGTTGCAGGTTTGATTCCCAGCAGGGTCAACTCAGCCCTTCATCCTTCCGAGGTCGATAAAATGAGTAACATTGATTGGGTAATAATAACATCTATTATTTCAGCTGCTGATTTGGTTAATTCCAAGAGCGTGCGCTGAAAGCGCTTTGAGTCCCACTGGGAGAAAGGCGCTATATAAATACTAGTTATTATTATTATTATTATTATTATTATTATAAGTAGTGTATGTGTTTTGTTTTCATGGAGGGTAACTCCTCCATTAATATTGCAGCCAGATCTAGCAGGGATTAATCATGGGAGAGTGTTCAGGTATGTGGGGGATCAGGCAAGGCACCAAGCATTCCAAAGAGGTGTTTGTAAGAAAATAATACAGTTGGCAATCCAATTCCGACCCTTGGTCAGAATGTGATTGTTGAACTGAACAGCAGGAAATATCTGTCAAGACTAAAAATAGCCATTTAGCAAATATTTCTGGCTTTAATGAAATCTTGGCCTTACTTCTGGGAATATGATTAGTCAGTATTTCATTATCCATAATTGCTTGAATGTTGAAGAAATACCTTGATAACATAAATGATACACTTAATGATTCATTATAGTTTCTCCTGCAGAATAATTGGAAATAATATGTACATTAAACAGAGAGACCTTATGTATAGCCCCCTTACATCAAAGGGATGATTACTTTCAGATCTCAAATTGAATCTGTCACCTACCAGCCTTTAGTCTAATTAAAGGTGTCTATTTAAGCTGCCAATAACTTGTACTTTTTTGTTTTTCATCATTAGGGGCTCTTTAACATCAGCAGAGATGAGCTCTCTGACCTGTGTGTCACAGCCTGCATAATTACGTATCCAGGTCTCCTATAATTGCCCTCCTCATTTCTCTTTCTGAGGATGCTAGATCATATTAGCTTTCACCAAAGGCATGGAATAAATTAATGAAAAGAATAATCAAGCAAAACCTGTGCAGATGGATGATCCCACTGAGGTGAGAATTTGGAGAGGTGACAGTTCCTGTTTAAACAATTTGATGCACACTTGCAACAGATGTGCAAAAAAGCCTGTGTGATCACTAGCATTTAGAAACATTGTAATTTCCATAAGGACCATAATCTGCATTTATCCTTCCTTCCCTCCCTCCTTGTAAGATGGCAAAATTGTGAGGTCACAGCTTTTATTAATGGGTTTTGACATATTTAAGGGAGCCCAAGGAGTACCCTCCCACTACTAAATGGTACCCTCAGAACCCTAAAAGCTCAGGACACACCTGAGCCCAGCTTGCAGCCATGGGAAATAACAGGCAAGACCTTTCAGGCAATCACTGCCTCTCCTCATCTGGTTCCTCTCCATGGCTGCTCCAACCAACCATACCTGGAGAGGCATAAAAGGCCTCAGTGTCGATCTGCCAATATACTACCTCCGTGACCCCCTTCCCACAGTGCTTCCTGGCAATCACCATCCCTTTCTGCAGGCTGACCTGGCCACACAGCACAAGCCTGCCTGCCCCCTTCACTGTCTGAGCTATGCTGCACTGTCGGGGCCTGGAAACCCCTGCTATGGGCCAAAATGGATCATATTCCTTCTTCATCCTGCTTTTGCCTGGACTAAGTGTAACCTCTTTGCTCAGCAATAGCTTGTCTCTGTTGATGATCTCGAAGAAGGGGAGAGAGGGAAAATCCACCTAATCCTGCTTAACTCTAGCAGGTAAGCATTTATAAACTATAAACCCTGCCCCTAACTTTCCCACTCTACCTTCCTCCCCACCCCCGGGTCAACCCCTAGCAAGGGAGAGAAGATGTCCCTTCTTTGTTCCAGTGCCTCCCATTCCCCCTCCACTGGAAAACAGCCCAGACAGAAAGGGGGAGTAGGGTGGGGGCTCCCTGGCTCTTACTTGACTTCAAGCCCCATTCCGCACCGTTCGTCATTTTTAAGGATCATAATTGCCATTTATCCTTCCCTCCAACCATCAATATTCAACACAGGCCCTTTAACCCCGAACCCCACATTCAACATTTAGAAATAAACAGACAACAATGTAAGGTGAAAAAAATTGTGAGGTCATAGCTTTTATTGATGGGTTTTGACCTATTAAAGGGAGACCAAGGAGTACCCACCCCCCACTATGTGGCGCTCCCAGGGTCCCTAAAAGCTAGGGCCATGACTGCATCCAGCTTGTGGCCATGGGAAGTAAAAGGCGAGACCTTTCAGTCAATTGCTGCCTCCCCACCTCAGGTCCCTCTCCTTGGCCGCCGCAACCAACCATACCAGAGAAGATGTAAAAGGCCCTAGTGTCAATCTGCCATGACACTACCTCCATGCCTCCCCTCCCACAGTGCTTCCCAGCAATCGCCACCCCTTTCTGCATGCTGGGCTGGCTGCAGAGAACAAGCCTTCCTCCCACCTTCACTGTCTGGGCTATGTCATACTGTCGGACCCTGGAAGTGCCACCCCCGACACCCATAGAGGGGCCTCCTAATCCCCGGACCCTCCGGCTAACCTCTAGCAGGTAAGCATTTTTAAAACTACAAAACCCGCCCATAAATTTCCTGCTCTACCTGCCCTCCCGGCCCACCCCACAGCGAGGGGGCGCAGAAGCCCCTTCTTTGTTTCAGGTCCTCCCCTCCCACCCACCGGAAAGCAGCCTGGAGAGAAAGGGAGGGAAGGGTGCAGGCTCCCTGGCCCTTAATTTCTTCAGGCGCCATTTGTCTCCCTCTGCCATTTTCCCCATTCTTTAGGACAAAACCCTATTCAGTGGCGAGAACCTGATTCATAATTCAGAATACCAGGAATATGAACTGCAGAAATGCTTTTAAAGAGAGAGTAATGCATTTTCACATTATATACTCTGCAAGTGCAGAACATGTAAAATTAAAATGCCTATACTTTTTATTATTGCCTTTAATTTTCACCTATTTATTTACAGTTTTATATTTATATTTTCTGCAGAGGAGAAGCCCGGTTCTGACCATGTCTGACTAGAAAATCAAGGATAGCACCACCATCCCTGATAAAGAAAAGATTGGTGGGAAGGGAATTTAGCAGTGTCATAGCAGAGACCCTTGTAGCCCCAGCAGTGTGGGGGGGCTGGACTCAGGTGCCCCCATCGGCTCCACACTGCCTCTTCTTGTACTTCCAGGGCACTAAGATGAGGTCACCTCAGTGCACCCAGAAGTTGCAATGGGGGCCGTGTGGAGCTCATGGATCCACTATGAAACTGAAGACAGTGCAGATCTACACTGCCACTACCTACAGATACTTTTTGTTTGGTCAAACAGAGGAAGGGGAGGGGGCATAACAGTGCATATAGGCAATCTGTGGTAACCAGTTGGCAGAAAAACCAGGCTGGGTGAGGGCTCAGACAGTATATATGGGGATCTGTGGCTACCAGTGGGCAGGGGAACCAGATTGGGGGGAGAATCACAGAGTGTATACTGGGATCTGAGGCTACCAGTGAACAGGTGAATACGGCGAGATAGTTCCACATATATTGTTACAAGAGGGGTTAGGCAGTTTATATGGGGATCTGTGGCTAACAGTGGGCATGGGGAAAGGATGGGGCCAGACATTGTACATGGTGATCTGTGACTAACAGTGGGCAGGTGAACAAGGTCGGGCGGGCTAAGACAATATAGTTGGGGATCTGTTGCTACCAGTGGGCAGGGGAACAAGGCTGGTGGGATAACAGTCGCTGTAGCTACAAGTGGGCAGAGGAACAAGGCATAGGAAGGGACAGATTGTGTATATGGGGAATCTGTGACTACCAGTGGGCAGGGGAACGGGGATAGTGGTGGTGGTGGTGGTGGTGGGGTGTCAGATAGTGTATATGAAGATCTGTGTCTACCAGTGGGCAATGCAACAAGACTAGGGGGGGGCATAAAGTGTATAAAGGAATATGTGGCTACCAATAGGCAGGAGAATAAGTCATGTGGGGTTAGATAGTGTATTTGGGGAATCTGTGGCTACCAGTGGGCAGGGTAACAAGGCTGGGGTAGGTGGTCAGACTGTGCATATGGGGAATTTGTGCCTAACAAGGGGCAGAGGAACCGGGGTGTGGGGATTAGATAGTGTATATGAGGACTGATGTCTAACAGTGGGCAAGACTGGGGCAGGGTCATACAGTGTATCTGGGGAATTTGTGGTTACATTGGGCAAGGGAACAAGGCTGGGGTGGTGGTCAGACAGTGTATGTGGGGATCTGTGACTACCAGTGGAACAAGGTTAGGGGTTAGATAGTGTAAATGGGTATCAGTTCCTGCCAGTGGACAGTAAAACCAGGCGGGGGGTCAGAAAGTATATATGTAGATTTGTGACTACCATTGGAACAAGGCTGGTGGGTCAAACAATGTAAATGGGGAACTATGATTACCAGTGGGCAGTACAACCTGACTGGGGTGGATGGGTGTCAGATAGTGTATGTTGGGCTATGTGACTACCACTGGACAGTGCAACTAGGATGGGGGTTCAGGCAGTACACATGTGGATTTGGGTATCCTTTTGAATGGTCGCACACAGAAGAGAGGGCGACTATTCAACTGTTTAAGCATGTCGCTTGTCTAAAAAGCTTGACGTGATAATCTCGCAGTGCATGACAATGAGAGATTGTCACGTCGCCTAGTCAATGGGCGCGTTAAGCACACGGAGGCGCTCCAGCTGAAGAAAAAAAACTGTTAATTGGGGGGGCAATGTGAGAAAGGGTTTGCATTGTATATGAGGAGAATGTTGACGTTGTGCATTGGACGGTTTTAAATAATAAGTAGTGTTGGTAATTGTCTCCTTGCCTTAGCTGGATCTCCCACTGGGTT
This sequence comes from Rhinophrynus dorsalis, assembly GCA_037306005.1. NCBI lineage: Eukaryota > Metazoa > Chordata > Amphibia > Anura > Rhinophrynidae > Rhinophrynus > Rhinophrynus dorsalis. Next base: position 124,449,646 of record CM074722.1, read on the forward strand.
ATTTGGCCCTCCAACCTCAAGAAGGATGAGTTGAGGGAAGCTGAAGAGTGTACCCAGCTGCAAGGTTGAGGGGGCTGGGTTTTATATAAGGCAGGAAACTAACCTCTCCTGTGTGATTTGCTTGTATATTTCAGGTGTGTTCTCACTGAGTCATAGTCAAGTGGCCCAAGAATATTGCAGAAAAAACATTGAATTCAGATTTGGTACTTTCTTCTGGGAATCTACTACAAAAAACAGCCTAATATGGTGGTTCTATAGAACTACCATGCTCCCTAGGTACACAGAGTACCAACCCATAATTTCTACCACTTCATGCTGAGCTGAATCTAGAATTAGGCAGAGGAACACATGTATAGGCACTCAGTGTACATAAGGAGCTGGGTGGGAATGCAGAGCTCTGGCTGTTTATTTCTTCAGCACACGGAGGAGCTCCAGCTGCTTCAGTGTCAATGCAAATGCAAGAGACTTGTGGCTGCAATCATATTCCTTGTGACAAGACTTATAAACTTTAATTCAGCACTAAAAAAGTGTAAAAAAGATACTATTTAATCTGGCAGCCTCGGCCTATTGTTATTGAAGCCATGGCATGAATAGAAAAAAAACAAAACATTTTTATCTTCAGCACACTGGGGTGCTCCAGCTGCCTCCGTGTACTTAACGTGCCCATTGACTAGGCGACGTGACAATCTTGCACTGTCATGCACTGCGAGATTGTCACGTCGCACTTTTTAGACATCTCAAAAAAGGGGAGTGGGTTAGCACTAGTTAAATAATCTATCTTTAACTTAATAACAACTATAATAGTTAGGTGCACTCTAAGGGCAAAGACAATAGACTACTGAACCAAGAGTCAAAAGATAGACCCTTGAAAAAGACGCCCTTATCAAAAATGAGGCACTCAATTTAAAGTATAGATAAATATAAATCAATTTTATTAGGTATTTCACATACAAAACTTGCACATAAAGACTCACATTTAAAACACCATTAAAAACAATAGGTAGGAGGGATACAATAATCAAGCATTATAAATGTATATTGTTGCACAAAAATAATAAATATATGAGGTCAGAATTAAATGTCTTGTGTGAATCTATACCACAGTGATACACGCCAAAAAAATATATTTCAACTAATGAAAACCCCTCACATAGAAGTAAAAGTAAACTCTATCCTCCTCATAATAATCATACAAGTGCAAGGAAAAAATAAAAGATCCCACAAGAAACCCCCATCAAACCTCATATAAGTGCAACAGAAGTAACAACCCTCCAAACCATGCCTCAGATCCCAACGCGTGTCGCCACTAGGCTTCGTCAGGGGATAATAAACCATGGCATAGCTCTGTTTAAATCTACATCTCCAACCAATCCCCAACCCCAAAGAGACCCACATGAGACTCACATGATGTTTCAATATCAATCCCAATTTCCATGAGAGCCCGCGAAAGTGCTTACCACACATGACCCGGAACTCACATGACCAGAGTCACATGATCGGAATATGTAAACAACCGCACGTATGCGGATGCCGAAACGATCTCACAGGGACGGAGACAGAAACATGTGCCAAGGAGAGGAGCATATCGATCCTACAGACAATGCCCATCCCAAGAAGTCTAAACTGCAAGCATGCACATGCATACAGATCAAAAAGTAAAGAGGATAAAAAATCCCCATTCAGGTATAATATCCTAAATCCAAATGCACAAAGCATTTATTTAAAGGGATACAAGGTCCGCTTAAATATTTTTATACAACGTGTAATATACATGTTCATCTGATTTTAAAGAAATATAGACCCTATTTAAATATAGACTCTATTTAAATATTACACTATTGACCTTACTAATTGTGTTCTTCAATAATGAAAAGATATACATCAAAACATCGATATTTATATAACGACGATCATCAAATTATATTTATGAAAAATCTGTTTAATTACAAGTTATACAGTAGAATATAAAGGGCGCGCATCATACAAGAAAAAAATAATAAAAAATCTATCAAGTATTATACTGTTGTCATTGTTTATCAGACAGTCTAAAAATAAAGACTTTCATCAAAATAACAATATTAAACGACGCTCACCAAATTATATTCATAAAAAACATATCAGACTAGATATCATTACATGTTTCAAAGTGAAATTTAGAAAAATATACGCATCTTATAATTATAAAATATTTATGATGATTCAAAATAACGCTCAATGCGAAATAACACTCACTTTTTAGACAGGCGACCTGCTGAAACAGTTGAATGGGCACACGCTCTTCTGCGTGCGACCATTCAAAAGTGAACTGTGGATTTGTGACCACCACTTGAACAAGGTTTGTGGGTCAGAAAGTGTAAGTGGGGTATTGTGGTGAAACCAGGCTGTGGGCTCTGACAGTGTATGTGAGGATAAGTGATTTCAGGTGGATAGTAGAACCAGGCTATGGTGGTCAGACAGTGTATGTGGGGATCTGTGACTACCATTTGGCAGTAGAACCAGACTATGGAGGTTAAACAGTGTATGTGACTGCCAGTGGGCAGTGAACCAGGCTGCAGGGGCCAGACAATGTTTGAGGGGAAATGTGACTACCAGTGGCCAGTCTAAGCTACATGGGTCAGACACTGCACTTATGAAGCTGTGACTGCCAGTTGGCAGTGGTACCAAGCAGAGTGGGACAAACAATGTATGTGGGGATCTGTGACTACCAGTGGGCAGTAGAACCCAGATGAGGGACAGACAATAAATGTGAGGATCTGTGAAACCAGGCTGTGGGGTTCAGACAGTGTATGTGGGGCTCTGAGACTCCCAGTGTCCAATGGAATCAGGCTTGGGGGAGTTAGTCAGTGTATGTTGGAATCTGTGACTACCAGAAGAACAAGGTTTTTGGGTCAGACAGTGAAACATGGCTGGGGTATCAGACAGTATATGCAGTGCAGTTTTGGGCACCGGCTCTAACAAAGGATATTCCAGAACAGGAGAGAGTACAGTGAAGAGCAACAAAATTAATTAGGGAAATGGAGGAACAACTAGACAAACTTAGTTTATTTACTTTAGAGAAAAGATGACTAAGAGGAGATCTTATCACAATGTACAAGTATATGAGAGGTCAATACAAGGATCTTTCTGGTGAGCTTTTCATTCCAAGGCCTGATCAAAAAAACAGGGGACACCACTTGAGATTAGAGGAAAGGAGGTTTTGGCCTCAACAGAGGAAGGAGTTTGTTACAGTAAGCAGGGCCGGATTTGCCATAAGGCAAGGGGCGCCTGCCAATGGGATTTTTTTTTTTAATTCTTAAAAAAAAAAAAAAATTGCCACCTTGCTGGCTACGCCGGCGCCCACTCCATGCTGCCCTCACATTGCACCCTCCGTTGTCTATTTCCTACCTTCCTAGCAGATCTGTCATCTGTGCCTCCTTTGGCATGGTCCTGTAAGCGCTGAGCTCCCTCGTCGGCTCTGTAGGAATGCAGAGCGCTGGGAGATGACATCATCACCCAGCGCTCTGCATTCCTGAATAGGAGGCCGTGCGGGAGCTTCAGTAAATATAGGACTGACTGTGCCAAAGGAGGCACAGACGACAGATCTGCTAGGGAGGTAGGAAACGGACAATGGGAGGGAAGCAATGTGAGGGCAACATGGAGATGGTGGGGGCAAGTTGGAGCCAAAGGGGGGCATTGTGAGGGCAATGTGGAGCTGATGGGGTCAATGTGGAGCTGATGGGGAGCAATATGGAGTTGAATGGGGCAATGTGGTGCTGATGGGGCAATATGAGGGCAATGTGGAGCTGATGGGGTTAATGTGGAGCTGATGGGGTCAATCTGGAGAGTTCCCAGGTAAGATGTATAGGGCAGCCAGGTAACACCTCACACGTTATCTAGCCGCCCCATTTTGGCCATAGGTAAATAGTGGGTGGACACTTTGCATACGGTGATTGTTTAATTATAACCTTTAGATATTTTTTGCATTAATTTGCTTGCCTTTAGTTTTCCTAAGGTAATTAGATAAGGATTTATATTCTGTGCTAACGTGACTTTATTTTTTTTGTTACATTCTGTTAACAATTACTGGCATTTTTTTCTTATAGATAGATAGATAGATAGATAGATAGATAGATAGATTAGATGACAGAGTCATGGGAAAAAGAAAGTACACCTTCTTTGAATTCTATGGTTAAAACCAAAATGGAGAAGCCATGTGTGAAAAACTAAGTACACCTTTACTGCTTCCATAGCAATTAAGATGCTAAGTAGCAGACAGGTGCTGCTAATCAAATGCCCTTGATTAATTGATCATCAGCAAGTGTGATCACTTCTATAAAAGCTGAAATTTTACCAGTTTTCTGGTTTGGACATTCAGGTGTGTGTTAACACAATGCCAAGGAGGAAAGACATCAGCAATGATCTTAGAGAAGCAATTTTTGCTGCCCACCAATCTGGGAAGGGTTATAAGGCCATTTCCAAACAATTTAAAGGGATAGTAATGTTTCATAATAAAAGCAGCTCTAATTAATCATCATAGTATTTGGACTTTGGAGAGTGTTATTTCAATTCTGTCAGAGTTGTAGTTCAAGAGTAATTCAATGACAAAGTATCCCCCTCCCGCCCCTTTTACTGATGTAACACTGTTCAGCCAGATGAAGGGAGGTGCCCAGGTAGACTGCAGAGAGGGACAATCTTCAATTAAGATAAGGGAAAAACCTGAAAAACTTGTCAAGGGGGACAGGGCCTTCATTGTTCTCATAGGAAGAAGATTGTCCCCTTCTGTTATCTGTCTGGTGTTACAACCAGATTCCACATCTGAGAAGAAATGGCTTACACTAGGTAAAAGGGGAGGGTGGGGAAACTTTGCTTGTGAATATCTCTCAAACCATAAAGGTTTGAGAGATAAGACTTATATCATTCATGTTTTTTTAATGCCTACAAAATAAAAGAAAGATAAAACTAAGTATTACTATCCCTTTAAAGTCCATCATTCTACAGTGTAAAACATTCAAGACAGTTGCCAATCTACCCAGGAGTGGACGTCCCAGCAAATTCACCCCAAGGTCAGACCGTGCAATGCTCAGAGAAATTGCAAAAAACTCAAGAATTACGTCTCAGACTCCACAGGTCTCAGTTAGCATGTTAAATGTTAAACTTCATGACAGTACAATTAGAAATAGACTGAACAAGTATGATTTGTTTGGAAGGGTTGCTAGGAGAAAGCCTCTTCTCTCTAAAAAGAACATGGCAGCACAGCTTAGGTTTGCAAAATTGCATCTGAACAAACCACAAGACTTTTGGAACAATGTCCTTTGCACAGATGAGACCAAAGTGGAGATGTTTGGCCATAATGCAAAGCATATCAGGACAAACACCTCATACCAAGCACGATGGTGGAGGGGTGATGATTTGTGCTTGTTTTGCACTCGGTCCTGGGAACCTTGCAGTCATTGAGTCCACCATGCACTCCTCTGTATACCAAAGTATTCTAGAGTTAAATGTGAGGCCATCTGCCCGACAGCTAAAGCTTAGCTGAAATTGGGTCATGCAACAGGACAATGATCCCAAGCACACCAGCAAATCTACAACAGTATGGCTGAAAAAGAAAAGAATCAAGGTGTTGCAATGGCCCAGTCAAAGTCCAGACCTCAACCCAATTGAAATGCTGTTGCGGGACCTTAAGAGAGCTGTTCATAAACAAATGTCCGCAAACCTCAATGAACTGAAGCAATGTTGTAAACAAGAGTGGGCCAAAATACCTCCACAATGATATGAGAGACTGATAAAGTCATACAGAAAAAGATTACTTCAAGTTATTGCTGATAAAGGTGGTCCTACATGCTACTTAATCATAAGGCGTACTTCGTTTTTCACACATGGCTTCTCCACTTTGGCTTTATTTTTGTTAAATAAATCATGACATGGTGTAATATGTCATGTGTTGCTGTGTGCCTGAGGTTGTATTTACCTAACTTTTAGACCTGCTAAGGAACAGATGATTGTGTAAAACCATAAAATTCAAGGAGGGTGTACTTTCTTTTTCACACGACTGTGTGTGTGTATATATATATGTGTGTATATATATATATATATATATATATATATATATATATATATATATACACACATATATATATACACACATATATATACACACACACACACACACAATCAATGAGTGCTTTACAATGCATCACACACCTATGGCACTCAAAGGATTAAAGGGGTGTGGTGTGCACCCTAGCAGACAATGGGGGTTATGCAGTAAGGCGTGAGTGGAGATGACATCTCCAGTGATATCACTTCTCCAAAGTGTTAGCAAAAACTTTGTGAATTGGCTCCATAGAATAGCATAGAAACTGGAGAAGTGATATCACTGGAGATATCATTGCCACTTCATTACCTTCCTATCACACCTTAGTGTTTCTTTCCCAGTGTTTTGACCCTCCTTGGAGGGAAATGTTGACTATGCAACCCTTGACTGCATTTAAGTTTAACATGTCTGACCTGGACCATGGGTCTTGAACTGTGGTCTGAGAAGGACAAAAGAGTGCAGATTTTTGTGATATTCCTGTTTATACACTGAGCAAATGACTGATACCTGTGCAATATCACAGCTGTCCCAAAAATCTGCACTGTTGGCCTTCTAGTGATTTAGTCTGCGGCCACTAATATAAACACTTGCAGGGCAGTTTTAAGAGCTCCTAAGTGAATTCTGTATGGAGGTCTGCACATATAAGTACATGTTATTACTCTCTTTATTTGTAACCTTCATTCCCTTTTGTGGAAAAAAGCAGCCATATTTACATGTGCAACCAGAACAGTCTTCTACCTAACCCTCTGACCACAGGATTAAATTGGCTTCTTTCTGTTAAACTAGAATTGTTGGGAACCCAAAGAGAAGCCCCCTGAAATATGAGGACACTGATTTAAAGGGATTCTTATGCCTCAACGCAAGAACTACTAGCATTAAAGCAAGCATTATGTGCTTTAATAGCATGCCTGTACAAGTGAGGGGAACAAAGGGGCCAAATAATGAGCTGCCTGGTGCATTCCCCCCACTTCCCAAGCCCCCCACAGCACAGATAGGGCCAATTTTAGGCAATGCTAAGGGTGCACCGGGCCCCTCAACATTACTGGCCACACAACAAATTTGGGTGCAGGCAGAAAGTTCAAACAGGGAGTTGCTAAATATTTTGTTATTTTTTTGTGCAAAAAAATGGCACCTGGCCCCACAACACCTAGAACCAGACCTGAGTACAGAATGCCAATGCCACCACTATAAGTTAAAGGGTGAGATTCACTAAGTGGTGATAAAGTGGAGACGACTTCTCCAGTGATATCGCTTCTCCAATTCCTATGTTATTTTATGGAGCCTATGCACTCAGATCTCCAAAGTTGAAGAAATCTAAATGCATTGGCTCCATAGAATAAAATAGGAATTAGAGAAGTGATATCACTGGAGAAGTCATCTCCACCTTATCACTGCTTAGTGAATCTCCCCCAAGGCAGTTTAAAAAACTGCACAGAGCTAAGATATACATATATACATATACAAATTGTGTATACTGTAATATTAAATAAGTATTGTGGAGGGTCTTGGGGGAAGCTGGTGTCCTTTAAAAGGTAATCTTTTAATTTTAATATTAGAGAGGTCCCCAACAAACTACTTCTCAATGTGTTTGAGACCCGATTAAATCAATGGGGATTTTTATTTTCCCAATATGGTGCAGTCTATATTTGTTGCAGAATTGCACCTGCTGAATACAGCTCCAAGTGAAATGATTATATAATCAGAATATTTTGGGAAATAACATTATTCATGTATCCTGTTGTCTCCTTATCTGGGTGTCTTGTTTCTGTTTTCAGACTATACCCGAGTATAGCAGATACTTAGAGGATACAGGGCTTCCAGAAAGATTTAATCTAGAGGAGACATTTGACTGACCCTTTCAGTGACACATCAGACAATATGGTCTTGAAGATCTTGCAGGGCTATATTAACCAGTGTGGAATCCCCTGGATACTGAGTTTATGATCAGCCTTTTTTGAATATGAATCCCTATGATCTCACATCATGGGTTCCCATAGGAAAAAGGAAACCCCAATTTCTAGTATTATCCATAATACCAGACAATTAGCCCAAGAAGATTTTGCTAGCTTTTGAGGCGTCCAAGTACTAGACATCCAGGAATGACACAAGATGAGTGGAAAAGAAGAAATTAGTCACAGCATTAAGCCGGGACATATCTAAATTACCATCTGTAATAGGATGACACATTTATGTAACATCCAGATTGGTGGAAGCAAACTGCCCTGGACTGAATCCAACATTCGATTCCATAGATATATTTGCTTAGGCCCAAAGAACAGCCTGTAGGCTTTTGTTTCACATAGATCAGGGATAGCCAACCTTTTGTTCTCCAGCTGCTAGATACTACAACTCCCATCATCCACTCTGAGCAAATAGCTTGATAGGGACGATATGAGCTGTAGGCCTCATCCATTGGAGAGCCAAAGGTTTCCTCTCCTTGACTTAGATGAAAAAATGTGTGAGTTTAGTTATCTCCCTACACCACACAGTTATTTACCCTGACATCCAGATTTACTAGTACTTAAGTGACCATAAACCATTCCTCTGGGATTACGGGGAGTTTATGGGATGAGTTGGGCTCAGGTTGGTAGAATAAGGAATGATCCAGTTTAGAAAATTACTGTTATGAAATATTATAAAGTGTTACACTGTTTAATACTGTGGTTGTATTGTGATATATTACCTAACAGACCACAGAGTCTGATCTAAAACAGCTCCTTAACCTTTTATGGACCTAGGGGTGTCAGATAACTTTCAGTTCCATAAAGTCGCAAGAACAAATAGAGATGAGGTTTCAGTTACCCAGACTCCTCCCTTGCACTCTTTATTTTCCTTATCATATAAGTGAGACACAAATCTGCAGTGCCCCAAAAAGGAGACATTTTTGCTACTATTGAGTCATTTTATACTCCACTGGTGAGTTCCCTGCTAATCTCTAAGTATTATTATCCTCAGTCGAACTGGCAATCCTGGTTAGGCACTGCTGATTACATAGGAGAACAGCACAACTATAGAATGCTGATGGTACAAAGACACACACACAGTGCCCTGCTTCCTTCCCCCACACCCAGCATCACAAACAATTTGGCAGATTTATAATTTCCCTAAAATGTCTGCTCTACAATACAAGCTGCATAAGCAGTTAAAATGTTTTCTTTTTTCCAGTGTATGAGGTACTAGATGGCACTGGCAGTGGTGAGCATCATGTTGTCCCCCAGTTGTTACATGACAAGTCTCATCATCATGAGATTTGCAGTGTAACAACAGCTGGAGAGTTACAGGGTGCCCATTCCTTGTTTCAAAGAAGTAGTACATTTTTTTTTGTTTTTTTTATGAAACCTGTTATAGAGCTTTTACTGCTGAGTAAAATGAGGACAATCTCACTACTATTGTTTTATTCAAAATTTGTAACAGTTCAAATAATCAGAAAGTGAATTTAATGTGTCTTTACTTCCTGATAGTTCTAACTGACAGGAAGTGACTTGGCAGTTTCTATCACATTCTGTGGAGAACTGTCAGTCACTGACTTTCCTATCCAGTAGAATTTAACAAAATAACTGTTTGGAATTTCACCACTAGATGGCACTGCTAGTGTAAAAAAAAACCAAAACAAAAAACCCACAGTTTTAACCCCTTAAGGATCCATGATGTACATGTACGTCACAGAGTATAGGTCCCTAAAGGACAAAGGATGTACATGTACGTCATGGAATTCAGGGATCCCCACGCGGCTGCACACTGTTCAGGGAGCCCTGAATCGGACAGAACAAATAAAATGGTCCGTGGTCCTTAAGTGCGCACGTGGCCGCTCCTTAAGGGGTTAAACAATATGCATCTCTGAGGAGTGGGAGTATCCATATTTTTCTCAACAGGAAACTCCTTACAGTATATATATTTCATTAAAAAAGTTTACTCCTCCTTTAAGACAAGTAGTAAGTGGCAATAAAAGAAGGGTGGAAGGTACACATCTGATTTGCATCAGATTATCTTACATCCAAACACATATTTGTAACTACAGCATACCATTGACAATAACTTTATTCTGGCTGTTATTACAGATATGGTGGTGCTCCAATGTCTGTACATTTACCCAGCTGTAACCGCAGAGTCACACTATTAACTCCTGGGATGATAGATTAGAAACATGTGAGAGACATCTCTCACATCCATCAGGAGCTGCAGGGCCACAACTTGCCCACATTGGTGTAAAGTCTAAAAAAGGTGGAATATAAGTGAACTCTGATTCTGCATGAAGATGAGCACTTATCCAAGTATTTTAACCCTGTAAGGAGAAGAGGTGTGTACAACGCATTCAGCCACTTGAGGTACAGACATGGCTGGTGTGCTGATTTGGGCAGAAACTTACTCCTGCTCCTGTCCTGCTTTCTCCCTTACATCATCAGTTACACATCCCCCCATCATTGTATGGTATCTCTCGAGCAACTACCATCATACATCAGCTCACCTCACCCACAGCTCCCTTCACATCCACTCCCTCACTCGCAGCTGCCACCACAACCCCATATTCCTCATCCACAGCTCCCACCACACACCCTTCGTCTCACCCATAGCACCAATCACACATTGCCCCCTTCACCTACAGCTCCCATCATACACCCGCCCCTCACACCTGTCCCCTTACCCACAGCTACCATCATACACCAACACAAGTCTGAAGCATGAATCTGATTACAAGTGGGCAGTGGAGAAAGGCTGCAGTGTTAGAAAGTGTGATTCTGTGACTACCAGTGCTTTATTTCCCTATGCTCGTCTACCTCTCTTCCTTCCCTTTACCTATTCTTCCATGTTCAACACTGTACTCCTTTTGCTAGTTCTTGCTATATTACTATGTTCTTTGTGTACAAAGCAAAAGTAGAGTGATTCTAAGAAAAAATCAACATCATCTTCACATGGAACAAAAAAAGCCTGATTTTTCTTAGAATTTTTGTATTACAGCCAAACATGGTTCCGTAGATACAGCGCTTACAATTCTGATTTGCCTCAGATCCGCATGTAAGGTGCATGTAGTAATCATGTCACTCATTGGACAGACCACGTTTCACACTGTGATAAGGACTGCAATAACACTGATTGAATGACTGCAATGAGGCTCATTGACAACTCGTAATCAGCCAGTATGGCACGCTATTGCCTCTATTAGATCTGGAACGTTTAACCCCTTAAGGACCCATGACGGTCCTGGCACGTCATGTGTCCAACATGCGATATGGACCCATGACATGAAGGTTCAGGAGATCCCTGGAGGGAGCCTTCAAGAGAAAGTTTTCCATGTATGGAGTCACCTGAATCCCCTTGGTGAGAAGCCGTGGCGAGCCCAAAAGGTAAGGCGGTAAACTGGAAGTGCCCCAAGACGCAAGCAAACCTGAGGTACTTCTGACTCTCTGTAAATTGGAATGTGCAGGAACGCATCCTGCAGATCCAAAGAAGCCAGAAATTCCCCTGGACACATTGCTGCAATGACAGAGCGCAAAGACTACATCTTGTAGTGAGTATGAACCACAACCGAGTTGAGATCCTTGAGATCCAGGATAGGATGGCAGCAGCTATCCTACTTGGGAACTACGAAGAGGTTGGAATAAAAACCTAAAACCCATCTCTGGCTGAGGAACCGGAGCCAGAACTCCCTTGTCCAAGAGAGCCTGAACTACCCCATTGAAAAGACTGAGCTTTTCCCGTCCCTGAGGGTAGAGAGAAGGGAAGAATATGAAGGGGGGTAGGGATGTGTAGGGAATCCTGTAACCTCCTGCAACCACCTGTAATACCCAATGATCTGCAACAGTGCCTGTCCAAGTACTTTAAAAGCGTTGCAGGCGACCACCCACAGGTGTATATGGAACAGCATTCGGCGAGTCATGCCAAAGCAGGTTTGGTGAATTTGGGTTTGGTGGAGGTATGTTTGGACCTCCACAGTTGCCTGGACTTGGGGGTGGAGTGCGGAGTGCTGGCCTGAGGCACAACCTGGATCAGCCTTAGTGTTTCGCTATGGTGGGAATGAAAAAGACGCTGCTTCCTCGCCTGGGGATTGCGCTTAGGAACCTGAGGTAGCAAGGTGCTCTTGCCCCCAGTGACTTCACTGATGATGTTCTTTAATTCAGGGCCAAAAAGAGATGTGCCCTAAAAAGGAAGAGAAACCAATGATTTTTTAGATATCAGGTCAGTGGACCAAATCAAAAGCCACAATTTGAGTCTGGCAGCAACAGTGAAAACAGAGGCCTTAGCCTCAAGCCTAACAGCATCAAACAGGGCATCAGTAATATAGTGCTAAGCCTCAGTAATATTAGCCAAAATGGATAAAAGGTCCTCCTGAGGAGCACTCTTGCAGACAGCATCAGTCAACTATGCAGACCAGACAGCAATGGCTCTATTAACCCATGCAGAAGCCACGGTAGGCCTCATGAATGTACCTATGGCAGCAAAAGCAGATTTCAGGATACCCTACAGCTTCCTATCAGTTAAATGTTTACGAGCCGAAGCATCTGCAATGGGAAAGGCAGTGGATTAAGAAAGCATAGAAGTAGGGGGATCAAACTGAGGAGGTGTAGCCCACTGAGCCAAAGATGCATCAGAGAAGGGGTACAGCTTAGAAAATATCTTAGAAAGAGAGAGACACTTGTCAGGAGTCTTCTGCTTCAAGAATAACTGCGGCATTAAACAAAAATAGAAGCTTCTTTGCAGGCAGGCACCAGGGAACACAGCAGACATCTTGCAGAGCCGGCATCTCTGCGTCTGCCCTGTCCGTCCCCTTCAACTCCATCATTGGCGAGTTGAATGCCTTTGTGCCGAAAGGCACTGGAAGGGACTGACAGTGCAGGCGCAGAGAGCACCTACAGCAAGATCCCAGCTGGTGCCTGCCTGCATAGAAGGTTCAATTTTTGTTTAATGCTACAATTATTCTTGAAAATAAAGCTAGGTATGAGCATATCACCAGTATAATTATCATATGAGGCTCTATTGTTATCTGATGAAAGTTCTGCTTTAAGGGTAGACAACACCACTTTAAGGAGACCCTCAGCAGATGGCTCAGGGTCAGCCTCAAAGGGTTCGCCATGCAATTGGGAAGAAGCCCCTTCTGAACACACATCCTCCTCAGACTCCTCAAATGATTCCTCCTCAGAGGACTCAGATAAATCAGGAATGCCAGAGGAATTAGGGGCCACAAACCTGAACAAAATGGGGGGTTTCCAGGATTGGAAAACCCCCCTGAAGAGAAGAGGAAACCGTGCCATAGAGGACTTTAAGTCCTTGACTCAATGTGGCTCTGTTCATGGCTGGAGGGCCCTGGCGGAGAAGCAGGGGCCACAGCACATGAGGGGCATAAGTGACCTGAGTACTCTCAGGGAAGCCCCGCTTGACATGAGGAACAGTAAAAGCAAGGTGGTCAGAGATGCCACTGAGTCTAAGCCTTAGGTCAAGCCCCATGTCCCTTTGGATCAGACATCCTAACAAGAGAAGTGTCTTAGAGTAATAGGAAACCCAATTAGTCACCCAGATTAATAAAATCACCTCAGAAAGCCCAAAAGAGTACTTATCTGGCAGGTGAATGGTTAACCTGAGCTGGACATACTGCCTCTGTAGCAAAGAAAGGAAATGCTGTCTCTCTCTCTCTCTCTCTCTCTTTTTTTCTTAGCAACAGCAGAACCTGAATTTGCAGGGGCCCCCAAAACACTTGGGATGTGAACCAGATCATAGGGCAAGGGGAGACTCTGTAAGTGAAACCGTTGCAGAGATATGTCCCAACAAAGTCTGTCCCATAGAAGTCAATGAGTTTAGTTCAGCTTGGGTGGGAAATGGCCCTTAAAGGCACACTATACCAAAAAATACAAACATTTTTAAAGTGATTAAAAATGCCCAAATACCCAGGGAACAATAAAAATGGATGAACCTTAAGGGAAAATCCAAAATTTAACCCAATAACCAGTGAAAATAGCAGAGAAGGGGTTAATTTACCACAAAACAGCCAAACCAGCTCCAATTACTTCAGGATCAAACAGAGTAATACCCAGCATGAGTGCATGAGTTATGAAGAACTCCAGAAAGACCCCTGTGCTGAGGGGAAGAGTGGGACAAGTGAGCCATGGCACTCAAAGGGCTACTCACCATAAGAAGCCAAAGAGAGACTCCTTCTGGAGAAAGAGACATGGGTTGCCAGACTCTCTCCCAGGGCTGCAAAGGGACCACAGACAGCACCTGATAACTGGGCAATCCTCCAGGGGAAGCCAGTAATGGTAATCTGCCTAATGGGGGAATTTTGACACCCCGTATCTAAGAGAAAATAATAAAATAACTAAAAACCAAGCAGAACTGTTATCAACCTTCCTAATAGGTGATGCAACAAATCTTATCTGGAGGGGCGTGGCTAGGAAAGGAAGGCTCCACGCTGCAATTCTTTGAATGTTTGTTCCAGTGTACTGCATACATGTTTTCCAATTGGGGTGAAGTTGCAGGTTTCAGACAGAATAATTTTCAAAGAAATTAAGATGATATAGCCTAATAAAGTGGTCTGTGATATTGATAGAACCCTGGAGAGCTATAGATTCCCAAGAGGAAGGATGGGGTAGGCAGTTGCACTGGGAGTCCTAACTTGACAATGGTGTAGCTAATAAGTTTCATCCAGAACGATTGTTTATGGGGACAAGAGTAGAGGGACTGTGGCAAGGAAGCCTGCTGTGTTACACATGGTGGACAGGCAGGTGAGTTGGTCAAATCTATGGTATGTGCTAATTTGGGGGTTACATATGTTTGGTGTAATAAGCAATATGAGATTTCATGGAAGTTGGAAGAGTTGTATTCTGCTACTAAAGCCCCAGAGAATCAAGTTGGGTGCGCAAGATAGAATATTGGTTAACCATCTGTCTATATGTGTAGCGCCCTTTGGTGGTTTACCCACTACCTTTCACAATTTCTCATGCATACAAAACCTTATTGGATGCAGTGAGTTACGTTTCAACGGGCAGTATAGCGGATGGGAGTATCAATTGTAGTTAATGTTTTGCGTGTAAGTGTACGAATAGGTGACACATTGGAAGATCAAATTTACGAGAGTGGTAAGGCTCTCCACACAATATGGCTTAAAGGGGGGTAGGGATATTGTAATCATACAGATGTTTGATCTGGAAAGGTAATTAATTAGTGGAAGGAACAAGCATCCTCAACTAGATGAGGGGGGGGTGGAAATCATCAAGAGCGCCTTGGACTTTCCTACATTTAAACCCTGCTATGCTTTGGAATGCTTGTAGCGTGTCTGTAATCGCTACAATACAATCTGAGGGTTACCGATAAAGAGCAAAAGATCGGCAGTGAAAACCGATAGTTTAATCTCCCTCCCACCAAGGAGACTCCTCTGAAGGAAGATAATGCATTAAGTTTTTTAAGAAGTGGGTCCATCGATAAAAGAGGATTTTAGTCTTACCTGTTAAATCCTTTTCTCTTAGTTCATATAGGTTACTGGTAACTTTGGGTAGGTGATCCGCCCATTTATGTAGGCAGGAACAATTCTAGAAGTGAATGCTGGGGTGGAGCCTACTTTCCCTCCTTGGCTGCAGCCAGCAATTCACCACCAGTAAGATTTGAGACACTAACTATTGACTAGATAGTAGAAGGGAAAAAAAAGACTCCTGTGAGCATGAACCCGAAAAAGACCCCCACGTTGTGCCATAGGAGAGCAAAGCATGGTCCCTTGACATGGTGGGAGACCAGTAACCTATATGGACTAAGAGAAAAGGATTTTAACAGGTAAGACTAAAATCCTCTTTTCTCTGTCATCCAATATAGGTTACTGGTAACTTTGGGATGTCCAACCATTGAGCTTCCCAGAGTTGGGAAGTAAGGCAAGGACCAGGGGCAGGCCCCCAAAGTCAGCAGAGCATATAAGAACCATCAGATTAGATACAGCCCAACAATAACAGCAAAGTGTCAACAGACACTGATCAGGGTTAACAACACCCCGGGAACTGTTACACAGCACGCTGAACTAGAGCCAACAGGGCTCAAAAGTGAGGGAGCACCGAAGAACCAAAGAAGATCCTAGACAGGCAAGACTGCCTCCAGGATCTTTTCTCCCAAAACTGGCATCAGCTGATGCCAGCACATCAAAACGATAGTGCTTCGAAAAGGTATGCACAGACGACCAAGTGGTGGCCTTGCACAACTGATCAGCTGAGGCCTGTTTCTTGTAAGCCCAAGATGCCCCAACAGATCTAGTAGAATGAGCCATGACTTGAAAGGGGACATGCTTCTTCCGTAGTTTGGAAGCCTTATGAATAGTGGACTTAACCCAGGACACAATGGTCACTTTGGATGCAGGTCTCCCTAACCTGGTACCCCCAGGAATGACAAACAGCTCGTTTGACTGTCGAATGGACTCAGTGCCATGCACATAAACCTGAGACAGAGCACCACATCCAACAAGTGGAGATCTTCCTCCTTGTCAGAGGTAGGTTCAGGGCAGAAAGAAGGCACCACAATCTCTTGAATAATGTGGAACTCAGAAACCACCTTCGGGAGAAACTCCTGCGAAGTGTGATTTACAAGACAGCATGCAACTCCATGACACGGCGAACAGACACAATCGCCAGGAGAAAAGCCATTTTCCACGTCAGCAGGTGTAGAGGAATAGTAGCCAAGAACTCAAGGGGAGGGAGCCAAATTAAGATCCCGCTGAGGAGTGGGAGTCTTAACCCCTTAACGACCGGCCGCGCAGGCACGATGAGGTCACTAAAGGACTACGGAACAATTTTTTTTTTTCCTGATTAGATTCCAGACTCCCTGAATGGCGTGCAGCTGCTGAGGGAGCCCGGAATTCCATGACGGTCATAGCACGTCATGGGTCGTTAAGTCAAAACAACCCATGACATGCTATGACCATCAAGGGTCGTTAACGCGTTAAAAACAGGATGAGTATGAGCAACGCCCTGGAAGAAAACCCTGACATCAGGAAGAATAGCAATGTGCCTCTGAAGGAAAACAGAGAGAGGAAATATCTGAACCTTAAGGGAACTCAAACCGAAGTCCCTTATCCACACCTTCCTGTAGGAAAGCCAGGACAGTAGGAAGATCAAAATCCTGAGATAGGTCCTTATCAGCACAACAAGAGAAAAAGGTAGACCAGACTCGATGGTAGGCCTAAGAGGAAACAGGTTTGCGTGCACTAAGCATAGTAGCCACCACACCAGAAAAGAAAACCCTTCGTCTTCAGTATTGAGGATTCAATTTCCAAGCCATCAAAGATAGACGATGGACGTCCTCCTTCCACAGGTAACCCTACAGAATAAGATTTGGATGAAAAGGGAGCCAGAAGGGCTCCGCCACTGATAGATCCAGAATCTCCAGAAACCAAGCCTGCCGAGGCCAGTAAGGAGCAATCAGAATAACTGGACAGCACTCCAGTTCAGTTTCTTTATCATCCTGTGTAACATGGGAATAGGAGAAAAGATGTAACCCAGAGGAAATAGCCAAGGAATGGACAAGGCATCCACTGCTAGAGCCAGAGGGTCCCTCTCAGCAGTGGGAGTACCCTTGTTTTATTCAGGGACATAAACCCTACAAGGTATATTTTTTACATCTTAAGTATAACTATCCCTTTAAGGTGTTAATGTCCACTTCTTTGTATGATCAGAAGGGTTTAATAGCAGATATCACTGTTATTACAGTTGTGGAAACATTGGGTTCAAGATGGCATATCAAAGGTGCAGACTGCATAAAAATCATGTATATCACCTTAATGCCATCCCTACTGTGATAATAAATGGCAAATCATACCAGCTGTGTAACAAAAGAGTTTTCTGTCTAAAGTCTTCAATAATGTTATAGACCATGAAGTGTGATGTGTTTGTTACAATGCCACTCACACAGTTGATCAATTGTTTTAACCCAGTTTTACTATTTGAAATGTCTATGAATAAGTGTACCATATTAGATCGGAAAAACCTCCGTTGGACTAATCACCAAAACCACCAAAACAGTCTGTTCTGTGGTATTATTACACTAAGCTCAGTCCTTTCATATGTCATAGTGCATCTGGGAGTGTTTCCATACATTGTGTGTTGGGATTGTATTGTACTTATGTGGGAAACAGCCACTTCAACCTAAATATTGTACTCCGTTCTCTTCTTTCCACTGCCTGGAGGGTTGAATCCTATATAATAATTCGTTAGGATGTTTGTAATGACGCAGTCATGCGCAGTAGAGATTGCTGCATGTGCTGCAATCATGCACAGTAGAGACTGCCTGTGGCGCGGCTGATATGGAGCGGGGCACTCCAAAATCAGACCGGAGTGCTCTCTGCGCACCTTCAGGTGCGCAGACAGGACCCCAGTCTGAATTCGGAGCACCCCGCTCCATAGTCTCTACTGTGCACAACTGCACCACAACCGGCTGGCACTGTGGCTCTTCAACTAGTATATTAAAATTATATCATGTGAGGGAAGTGATGTAACAGTTCATGTATTTAGGAGTGGGTTGCATTGCTTTCATTATGACACTGTATATTTACTAATTGTTTATACAATTATACTGAAATGTTTTGCAAGTAAAAAAAGCAAAAAAATAGACCTTGAAGAGGTCTAGTTCCAGCATCCTGTGCGGAGGGCAAGTTAATAATAAAAAATAATAAAAGAGAGGATGGGAGGAATGAAAATGCTTTTCGCTATTAAGTGCCTTGCCATCTAGTAGGAAGAGCTTTTCCAGCAGTCTCTGTGTCCCCCAACAGGATGCAGGAGATATTGGTTTTTGAACTGATCTAGCACTGGTGTCCTTGATTTAAAGGGATAGTAATACTTTAGATGTAAAAATATATATGTTGTAGGGTTTATGTCCCCAAATAAAACAAGAGTACTCCCACTGCTGAGAGATATTTTATTAAAAAATTATAACAGCTCAAACTTGAATTTTTTAGGTGCAATATCACAGTGGCCTGAAAATTTACAGTGGTGCTGTTGCTACACCATCCTATGGAGATTTATGGTCTACCAACCAGTCCATAGGATGGTGTAGCAACAGCGCCACTGTAAATTTTCAGGCCACTGTGATAATGCACCTAAAAATTTCAAGTTTGAGCTGTTATAATGTTTTAATAAAATATCTCTCAGCAGTAGAAATACCCTTGTTTTACTCAGGGGGATAAACCCTACAACATATATTTTTTTACATTTTAAGTATTACTATCCCTTTAAAGGGATATAAATGGATGCCAATAATATAGCTATGTTTAATGCTCATATGTTATGTTTCATTTTGCTCTGTATATAAATATTGTCCATTGTGTACTTCAAAAGTAAAAGTATTCTCCTCCAGCCCGTTTTACCTACGCAATGTGCTCCCCAAGCCAGTTTGGACAGCATGCAGCAAGGGACAATCTTCTGTGATCATAATGATAATCCTGCCTGCTTTAGTCAAAGGTGGCAGGGTTTCATTATGATCACAGCGCTGTGAGATGTCCGGTGAAGCGACCAGATTGTACATTTGAGGAAGGGGCATACAAGATGTAAAATGGGTGGAAGAGGGATACTTTAAAACTGAATTATTTTGGAACTACAAGTCGGACATGATTGATATACTGCGCAAAATGAAACATAACATATGAGCATTAAAAGATGATACATTTATTGGCATCCATTACGATCCCTTTAATTCAATGGAATGCACACTTAGACTCTACAGCTATTAAGAACTACATCTGCCATAATCATGATCAGGGCTGTAGTCTCCACAGACTCAGAGCAAAAGGCTGCCTATATATAGTAGTGTGTTAATATGTGTGTGTGCGCGCACAGATATCATTTTTTTTTTATTAGACGCACACATACATTTGTACAAACAGAAAAAGGAATCTGCTCACTAAAATAAGTATTTTATTTATATATTGAAATATTTGTGGCATAAAACCAACTAATATTTTCTAGAAAGTATCATTTTATAAAGCCATTATGATTTAAACCTTTGATTGCCAAAGGAGGATAAATTATTCCTGATTTTGTTTTTCCAGCCGCTTTAAACAAACTGAAAGACCAATGTATTGTACCTTAACCCTTTGAGTGCCAGAGAGGTACGCAAGGCATTGCTTTGCTATGTGTTGCGTACCCCTCTGGCACTCAAAGGGTTAACCAGTTCAGCAGGCAGACACTGAAGTACTTATGTAAACAGAAGAAACACAGCCAATCAGAATCCATTTAGACTTATTTATTTCTCAAAGAGTTGTTCTCTATGAACATTGGTTTCTAATGGGTAATAAAATACTCGGTAAATGCTTCACATCTGACACTATACAATATGCACGAGTGTAAAAACCAGGGCTGGGCGAGAAGGTGCCATCCGCTCAAACCGCAAAGGAGCACACCAGATTAGTATGTGCATTAAACTACAAGCAATTAAAAACCCTGGATTAACCCCTTCACTAGTACAGGGACTGATTGGCAAGGAAAGGTTTAACTTATTTCAATTACAGTAAGGGAAAGACAAATAAGTGAAAAGTGCCTCTTTCCCTTTTTTCATCCTACATGCACGTATCCTACAAAGTCTCTAGCTAGCTTTATTTAACCCCTTAAGGACCAGAGGAGTGTGCAATACATTGCAATGTGTTGCAGACATCACTGGTCCTGAGGGGTTAATTCCACTTAGGAAAAATAATGTGCTCAAATATTTGAGTACTAGACTGGAGCCCAATGAATTGTAAAGCAATGCTTTTTGACTCCACTTGCACACATAGGGTTATATATGGTGCACAAAAGGTGTGCAAAGCATATTACACCCATCTGTAATTCAAATTGTTTCACTAGTAATGTGTTCAAAGAAGGTGAGCTAACTGACACCATACAGACCAACTATTAGGCAAGTACCATAATAAATAATAATTAGAAGGGCACATTGCATTTATTGGCTAAGAGCTCTCCTTTCATTTCTGCAGTTTCCTACTGTACTATCGTTATACCAGCATTCGCATTGCACCCACAGTCGTAAACTTTACGCAGCAGTAAAACTTTATTTTACCTTTTAAGATAAACACTTGGAATATAGAGACATGGCTACCATTTCCATGTGACAATTAACTGTTCAGTCTATGTTCCTGAGACTGTCACCTATAAAAAGCAAGCCCTCTCATATACAGACCTGTTGACAAATTTCACTGTCACAAAAGAGAGTTCATCTTTTACATTAATTTAGAGGAAAAACCTTTGTTTGGATGGTTGCAGGTTGTGGGGCACATAAACAAAACAAAAAAACGTAGCGCTCTCAGCCATTTCTTATCGATTTACTTTATATTAAGCTTGCACACTTGATAGCTCTTTTTGCATCAGTTTAGCTCTTTTAGATGCAGACGTGTAGAGGAACCCGGGGCTGCACAGTGCAGCATGGCGGATCACATGGAAAGTCGGTTAAGGGTCCGAGCAGAGCGAGAAAGATTGAACTACAATTTGTAATCATCCAATTCTGTCTCCTGGTGCTGTGTGTGCACAGCCCCAATAATATGCTAATCAAGGGCTTTGAGACCAGACATTGGCAACCAATGGGGAGTGTGTGAGCAACAAGTGAAGTTCTGAGCTTTTTTGAAAGTTGTCTCTAACAGGAAAAGACATAGTAACTAACATGAGTTGCTCTTTTATTGTTTCGTACATTAATTGTTGGCACAATGTATTGCAGATATCACACTGTTATTTTCTAACAACCACACAACAGCTTGGAGCAGGCAAGGAGTATTTCAGACCCATATCTGTAGTTAGTCTACAACTCCTTCCATCATCCTCACCCAGCTGCTGACTGGCTGAGGATAATGGGAATTGGAGTCCAAGAACAGCTGGGGGGAGGGGGTCAAAAAAACAGGTTCACACCTGAATTAGCGGAAAGCATCTCTCCGATGAGTGATAGTGGGTGGGGGCCCATGGTGCTCCCCCTATCTGCAGCCTATGCATTAAATATATCTATGTATTCACATTAGCTGGATGAGGAGAAGAAATGACAATTGGGGGAATAGAACCGTATGCAGAGAGGCCAGATCCATTCACTGGTGCAGTCATCTCTCTCTCTCTAATATATTTATATTACAAAGTAAAAAGGATTGTGTTCAGACAGGAGGTAACAAAGGAGAAGTGTGTGCACTGGGCAGGAAGGATGCAACCTGGCTGCTCCACTCTGCGAGTCACAGTTCTGCGATGGGAGGTGCAGGGTCCTGGCTTTATGGGCCAATAAGTTTCTTTAGGAAACTTTCAAGCTGGTCCTCATCTTTCAGTCCCACAAACTTGTCCACAACATCACCATTCTTCATAGCCAGGACTGTGGGAACAGCAGAGACCTGTGGGGAATGGATCAAGAGACAGTTAAATGAGATATACTCAGAAAAAAATATTTATGTGAAAAATCCCCCTAAGTTGCATAAGACAACTGATCATGGTAAGGACTACCACTACCAAAATAATAGATTCCTCTATCACATAAAACAGAGAGTTATACACAGGGAATTTTAGGTCTGGGAGGAAAGGAGAGATGTAAGTGAAATCTCCAACTCCTATATTCTATGGCCCTCTGCATTAATACCTCCAAACTGAAAAAGAAGTTCCGCAGAAACCCATGGGAACTGGAGAGGAGGGGCTTTTGCAGTTGCAGGAATGTCTTAGAAAAAAAATGACAGAAATGTCCATGTTTAACCGTTTGAGTGCCAGAGGGGTACGCAACGCATTGCTAAGGAATGTGTTGCGTACCTCCCTGGCACTCAAAGGGTTAACACTTTCAGTGTCAGATGCGTGTACAACACTTCACTTCGGACTCTCCACTGGCACTTCAATTATTAAGATACTTCCCCACAATAACAGTTAATGCAGATCATTAAACAAGTCTCTACACATTAAGTCAAAACCAATTCAACATCAGGCAAAAGTTTGTTGCTTTGAGTCCTTTACTGCAAACTACATTGCATTATTAATAAGAAAAGGGGATCTATATATATATATATATATATATAGGAATAAGTGGTTCAGTGTGTATAACCACTACACTACATTGCCAAGGCATTTCACCAAGTGCCAAGCATGTTTCCACACTTTGTTGCAGTTTACAGTCAAATGACAATTTTCTGTGATCTTCTGAACAACCCACACATGTCAAACACCTTTTCCAGCATATCACACACTTCCAAAATATACTGCTGGTCTGTGGATATCAGCGAACATAACGAAACATTTTATGCATTTATGGGGCTTTATTTCAAGGATATTTTTATTTGCAGAGTAAGAACTGTACAAACTGTATCTACAAAAAGTGTACAGAGTTCCAATATATCAACAGGTGCTCGTGCTTGGTGAGAACATAGGGTCTGTTTGATTACTCTGACAAATTAGAATGCTAGTTATTTGGGACAAGTTAATGGTCTATCCAGTGCTAGGTGAAGTGAGGGTAAAACATATTATAGTACTCACAATGTTGCCTCTTGTATTTAAAGGATTAGTAAACCTTAATATGCAAAACACATATTCTAGGGGGGAAAACAATGGTACTCCCACTGCTGAGAGGTATTTTACTCAAAAGTTATTCCAGTTCAAACTAGAATTTTTTATGTGCAGTAGCTCAATGGCTATAAACTGAACAGTGGCTCTATGGAGGTTTTTGGTCAACATTACTGTCCACAGATTGGTGTAGCAACAGTGCCACTGTATAATTTCAGGCCACTGAGATATTGCACCAAAAAATTGAAGTTTGAGCTGCAATAACTTTTGACTAAAATACCACTCAGGACTGGGAGTACCCTTGTTTTACTAAGCAAAATAAACACTACAATATATATTTGCCTACTAAGTGTTAATACCGCTTTAAATTGATCTTTTAACCTCTTGAATGCTAGAGGTCTTGACGCATTGCTGAGCAATGCGTCAAGACCTCTCTAGCATCCGCCATTTTAAAAACTCAATGTAGATAAATCTGAATGTTATATTTGTGCCCCATAGTGAAGTTGTTTTTTCCAGAATTATACTTTATACATCCCTAAATATGTCCCACTGTCCCTTTACAATCCCGCTATAAATTTAGCTTGATCACTTGTAGCTGTTTCACTCTGCCTGTACAAACTGTTGTTGAATACAGAACCCCAGCCTCTCCCTATCTTTTATTTGTCTTTAACAAGAACATAGGGTAGGCTGGAACGAAAGGTCTGCTTGTCAAATCCTGAGAAAACAAGCAGCCACCATTCCCTTCACATCTCATTCTGTTTGCTCACTGGGGGCAGTGACACTGTGGAGTTAGAAAGAGGCTGGATTTTGGCAAGTTACCCAATAAAGAACATTAACCCCTTGGCTGCAAGAAGGGTAGAAATGCATTTGAGGTATTTCTTGCAGTCAGATGATTAAAAGGAAAAGTATATTGTTGATGCGGTCTGAAAATAAATATCCTTCCTAACTAAAAAAGGCAGTCATTTCTCAATGGAGCAACATCCTATCTGCATTGTAACCAACCGTCATAAAATGCTATAATGTTTTGAGCTGAGGAAAGTATCTACAGCAGTGCTACTCAACCACGGTATCCTGGCAGTTTGGTGGCCAAGGACATCCACTTAGGGACCTCCTCCTTTTACATAAAGACTTAACAAAAAAGTGAATGATGCGTTTCAATTGTACGCTTATGGACATTTTTAGGTACAATGTGTTTGTTTTTGCTATTCTGGTTCAGAAACCTAAAAATAACCATGTTTATATATTTGAACCCTTTATTACTCCTTGATAATTGATCTATAAGAGCCAATTGTACAGTGCTGCAGAATTAGTTGGCGCTATATAAATAAAGAATAATAATATAAGATGTTGGGGTGCCCAGAAAATTCCAGACTGTGTGTTCATTTGAGCAAAATGAAAACCACTGATCTACAGTATCTGCAAGCACTGCATCCCAAGTTGTTTCTCATTTACTTGTGTATATTTAACATGATAGTTCCTGTAACCCAAATGCCTAACCTTACTTTTATCCACACTGAACATCATCTAACACTCCTCCACCCTTTCACTCAGTTTATCCAAAACTCTGCAAAGAAAAATTTATGTGGTGGTGGTTCTCAAAAGCTTTTTGCTCAAGACCTTCCTAATGCTTTATATGGAATTTTCAGGACAACCCTAACATCTTATAAACCATTTAACAAGGACTTACTAAAAGGAAAAAATACATAAATATTTAGTTATTCGTTTGTGTCACAACCAGAAAGGGGAATATATTTTTGTTTAACATTGTATCTACCACCCACCAAATTCAGGTGGAAGGGGTTTTCATTCACTTTTTTCCCCACCATAACCTTTTCAGTTTGTGCTCCACATGTGCACCAAGCCTCAATAGCAAGCCAGTAAAACTAACTTCATGCTGACGAGTTGCATTGACAATGAAACGGCCGTCCATGAGTGGTTCACTGGCTTTGCATCTCTTCCCGAGTTCAGCATACACATACTCTAAAGGAATCTATGTATAAAGTGGAATCTGAGGCAAAAAGGTCATTCCTTGTTAAAACTTATTTGCATATGCCTACCCAGAATCCCTTGCAGTAGTAACAACACTACACATGTGAGATTTCTGTGGGAAAAGCAAGTCTTATGGCTTGACTGGTGTGTCAAATTTTGTTTAACATTGTATCTACCATTATATATATATACATATATATATATATATATATATATATATATATATATATATATATATAATTTATTTATTTGTTGTTTCTGAAATACATGATTTGTCCAAACCAAGGAGTAAATTTATTATTACAAAAAATGTAATTCCATAGAACAAAAAATGGTCACTGGAGGGACTAAATTAGGCAAGGGGTGGAAAATCCCAGCAGCCTAGTTTCATAAAATTTTAACTGCGACTCCTGAAGGTTGAGGATATTTTACATACACCTATATATATGATTCTCCTAACTGGTTCCTAAAAATCCTGCCTAGCTCCTGAATTTAATACATTTTTTGTTCGCTCCTGAGTCAAGCCCAAAGTTGAATGGCCTGGAAGTCTCATTTTAAATTTTTATTCTGTAAAACTGTAATCTGATCCAACTGGGAGGAAGCAATTTAAACCTATTTTCTTTTATTACATTCACACACACTCTATCCATCCATTCTTTATATAGCTACATCCCACACACCACACCTAAATGCACACCACCACCTTGGGGATTACGCATTAAGGAGTGATAAAGTGGCAATAAAGTGGCAGTCATTTTCCCTGTATTATAAAACTCGCCAAGTCCTATGGAGTCAATGAACTAAGATCTCTCACGTTAGAGAAATCTTAGTGTAACGGTCAGTATCATTTTTTTACCCATGTAGACTGGTATGTCAATGGTATCACACTTGTAGTTCAACAGTAATTTGATTATAAAGGACCACCCTCCTGCCCCTTTTATTTAACTCTGGTACTCATGCTAGTTCGGATGGAGCACAGAGAGGGACAATCTTCAATGAACATAAAGAAAATCCCGCCCTCCTCTGTCAAGGTGGAGAGGGTTTTCCTTAGGCTCACTGCATGAAGATTGTCCTTTGCAGTGATCTGTCTGGTCGCATGACTGCATTCCACATGAGGGGAGGCAGCATGCATGATGTAAAAGGGGTGAGAGGGGGACCCTTTTTAATTGAATTACTGTTGAACTACAACTCCGATACCATTGACATACCGTTCACATAGTTAAAAAACTATAATGGTGAATCGGAGCTCCATTTCTTTCTTTTTTTTTTTTTTTTTTTATTATTACTATCCCTTTAATCCCTATAAGAACCAGGAGTATGCCACAAATTGCAGAGCAATGAGTTGCGCACCTCTCTGGTAGCAATGTGTTGGCTACATCTCTGGCACTCAAAGGGTTAAAGGGAGAGATGTTTGCAAGAAATTAAAATAGCTGCACATGTTTTTGGTACTATAAGCA
The DNA here is from genome assembly GCA_037306005.1 of Rhinophrynus dorsalis. Classification (NCBI taxonomy): domain Eukaryota; kingdom Metazoa; phylum Chordata; class Amphibia; order Anura; family Rhinophrynidae; genus Rhinophrynus; species Rhinophrynus dorsalis. The sequence goes on from CM074722.1 coordinate 124,476,615, forward strand.
CATACTGTTACTTTCTCTGTGTTATCTTTGCAACGCACAAAAATGCCCTAGTTATTTTTACTGTGCAGCCTTCGGGCTCCACTGCAAAGGAATGGGTTAAACAAAAGAATTTCAACTACAGCCAGTTTCGCAACAACATATTTCTCTGAAGCAGATCCCCCCCCTCATCTCAAGAATGAGATAAGGCAGGGCATCCTGGTGTTACTGTGCTCAGAGCTCCCCCTGCTGTTCAGTTGTGGAACAGAAATTGAAGCTATTCTGAAGAATTTGTAAGGGTTTATAATGCTGTAAATACTTGCTGAAAGATAGCTGGTAATTCACATGGACGTTCTATCCAACATGAATTCAATAAGTTCATCAAATATGCATAGTGACATTATTACAAGACTGAGCCCCAGGTGCGTGTAAACTGGATAGGAATATAGAATAGTAGCAATCAAGGCAATACACGTTTAATCATCAACAATTATAGCAGAACACAAAAACAATAATACAGGAGCTGACAAGCCTTCATTTACAAGGTAGGCAGCAGCTGTGATCAGCCATTTTCAGCGCTCTTTACACACAGACACCGCTCTTATCAAACACCATAAATTCTTGTGAAATCTCACATGAATGCCAGACAAGTCCATGCACATTATCAGCTCAAGTCTCTGCAGAGATTAAACAAAAAACACTTTCTGGGTTTGTTGTATCATCTTTGTATAAATATAAAGCAGATCTAATCAAGGTATTAAAGTAATGCAACAATTTTAAATGAGATATATTTTTTAACCCTTGCATTCTAGGGATGTCTCGAATACATTGCTTTGAAAAACAATGGCAACCTCTGTATCATTCAAGGGGTTATAATAGAAAATGCACCACTTTAACTTTCTAATGGCAGGGTGTGTATGGGGATAGGGGGTGAGAAGGACTGGGGGATTTGACTTGTTCAGCGTAACTGAAAGCACTGGAAGTATGTAAAAAGATACTAACACCAAATAATTATCTCCATAAAAAAGGAATTTTGTGTACATACCAATAAATCCTTTTCTCTTAGTCCATGTGGAACACAGGAACTGCAGGGTAACGTCTCCTGCTCCAGGAGGGCTGGGCGCTTGACTAGAAAGGCTCTCAGACGTGGAGACTCACACCCTGCTCCACTTTGCCCCCGCCAGAACATGCTCAATTTTAACGTATAGCAAAAATGAAAGAAAGTAGTGGAACAAGAAAAGGATTCCTCTGAACTAAAGAACCAAGTGGAGTCCCCTGCCCGGGGCTCAAACACCTGTTTTTTTTTCTCCAAGAGAGGGAAGTCCTTGTTACATATGGACTAAAAGAATAGGATTTAATAATAAACAAAAATCCACTTTTCTCTTATGTTCTATGTGGAACGCAAGAACCACAGGCATATACCAATGCATTCTCCAAGATTTCAGGGAGCAATAGAGAAAAACCCAACAAAATAGACCTGTTTTAACAGAAATTAACCTCAGGTGTCAATGGATACAAACACTGCAAACCAAACAACAGGAACTAACAGGTACTGGCCAAAATTTTATTTCAAGGCACCTACACAGGCACAGCTGCCTGACAAATCCAGCTTCAGCCCAAGCCAGCACATTAACAGAGCAGTGTTTGGCAACCACATTGTGGCCTTACACAGCTGCTGAGCATAGGTCTGATCCTTGTAGGCTCAAGAAGCACCCACAGACCTTGTGGAATGCACCATAACGCAAAAGAGCACAGGCTTCTTCCAGAAGACATATGCTTGGAGAACAGTTGCCTTGGTCAAAGAAGCCACTGTTACTGTAGCTTGGCATGCACCTGGTAAACACAGTGTTTCACGCACCTAACCACATCCAAAACTTGAAGGTCCTGTTCCTTGCTGTTAGATGGAGCTGGACAAAGAGAAGGAAGAACAATTTCCTGGTTACTGTGAAACTCAAAAACGACTTTAGGGAGATACCCTAGACGAGTCTGCAAAATCACCCTATGAGGGGGTAATGCAGAAAGGGAGGCTTACAACCTAAAGCCTGAAGTTCAGGCTTCCATGGAACAGATAAAATAGCCAACATAAAGGCTGTCTTAATGTATATATAAAAAAAAATTCAGAGAAAGAAACATAAGACAAACTCTCAAAAGGAGCCATCTGAAGTGCTCCCAAAATCAGGTTCAAGTCCCAAGGAGGGGTTGGATTCCAAAAGACTGAATAGGCAGGAGCCACCCCTTGAACAAAAGTCTGTACATCAGGCAATAAGGCAAAATACCTCTCTGGAAAGAGCTGAAATCTGGACTTTATAAGAGCTAATGCCAAGCCCTCTTTGAAGACCATGCTGAAGAATGGCCAACACCATCAGAAGCTGAAGAGGCCGTGGCAGTGACCTCTGGTACTCAAACCATGTATAGAACCATGACCATATCTTATGGCATGCCTTGGAAGAAGCTAGCTTTCAAGCCTGTGGTATAGTAGCAAAGGTGGAGTCAGAAAACCACTTCTTCTCAGGATGTTGGCCTCAAGAGCAAAGCTGTCAAAGCCAATTTCTCCACCTGTGGATGACACAGTGGACCCGCAGTCAAAAGGTCAGGAGGTAAGGGAAGCTGAAACGGCTCTGCTACGGACAGATTGAGACAATCTGAAAACTAGGCCCAATGGAGCCAGCGCTGTGCAATAAGAAGACATGAAACAACTCCATCCAGATTTTTCTCAGCACTCTGGGAGTCAAGGGAGATGGAGGAAATACGTACTCCAGGGGAAAATGTCATGGAATAACCATTGTGTCCACCATGGGAGCTAGAGGATCCTATGATCTGGCACAGAACTGAGGAACCTTGCATTTCAGTCGAGGTGCCATTAGGTCCACTGTTGAAGGGCCCCATATGTAAACTATAGAATTTGTACACACTTTGGTTACACTCTCAATTGCTGGGATCAGTTAAAAGTCTGCCCTGGGATATAAACTGCAGAGAGAGCCAGCACATGGACCACCGCCCATGCAGCTGCACTATGTGGTGACTTTGCACATGTTAGGAAAGGGATGGGGGTGGTGAGGTCATAAGCCTTTAGCTAAGATAAAGGAAGGAAGGTATGGTCAGAAAGTGGGCATAAAATACAGCACAAGCTCTGTTCCCTGTACGGTTCCTGCTGTTGGTGGTCCAGTTTCCTTCCCTCCCTCCCTCCTGTGCCCCTGTCCCTCCCCCACTTTGTGCCTAACCTCAATCCTGTGAGTGCTGTCTTGTGGCTGAACCTTGCAATATCAGTAAAAGGGGTAAAGCGTGGTGCTGTGTTAGCCATAGTAGGATAAAAAGGGGAAATTTGCTGCCTAGTATAGATAAAGAGGGATTGCACTCTGGAATTGTTAACTGCTGTGTTTGGTCTTGTAATAAGTATTTGTGAAAGTAGATTAACCGTGGAAACCTAATTTATATAGAATATATGACTTCAAATAAAACACACTACTGGTCCTTACCTGGAGGACGATGTAGGCCACCACTGTCACATTGTCAGACTTGATCCACTCCGGGATCCTTGAAGAGACTGGGACCTTTTAGGCTGGCATCCATCGTAGTCATGAACCAATTTAGGAATTGGTCCAGACAGCAGTGTCATCTCACCTTTTGTTATATCCTAGTGATAGGTGGTGCCTCTGAAGCCACCAACAAAAAGGTCCATCATCGTACTGTCGGACAGGGACATGACAAAGGGTGAGAACGCACTGCTATCTGGACCAATTCCTTAAAATTTCTAGCTGCAGCTCCCGAGTATGAAATTGACCTAACAGCACTGCTTCCTAAGTGGAAACTTAGTAGCCCAGCACCTTCATTTACTCCCACGCTGTTGTAGATGGTCAAAACAGTGCCTGAGACACCGCAAGAGTGGAAAATCTCATACCAAGGAAGTGGAGGACATGGGACAGAACCACAGAAGATTTCTTGAAATTGAGCACCCAGCCTTGTTGCTCCGGAATGGAGACACAAGTCTGAATGTGAAGGCACAGGGTTGCCTCTGAAGGGCCCCTTCAACAAAAGGTAATCCAAGTAGAGAGTAAGAGGAACCCCTAGCGAGCAGATGTGAGCTGCCAGAGTAGTCATGACCATTGTAAAAACCAACCAAAAGGAAGTGAGGTGACTGAAAATCACAGTCTTGGAACACACACTTCAGGAAACAATGAAGATCTGCATGGATGTGAATATGCTTCTATGGAAGCCAACCATTCCCCTGGATTCTTGGCAACAATGTTGGAGCACAAGTCCAGAGCAGGAATGCATCCACTGTCTTTTTTTTTTGGGAACTAGGAAACAGCTGGAGTAGAATCCCGTGAGTCTTTCCTGAAAAGGAGTAGGTACCACCAACACCTGTATATCTAACAGGGAAGAAACCACGTCTAAAGTAGATTTTGGTCCAGATCCTGAGGAACTCTGGACATGAAAAAGTGACATGGGGGAAGAAACTCGAATTCTTATGAAATAACCTGCTAAACCCATTGGTCTGCCATGGAAAAAGTCTATCGTCTTGGAAAAAATATAGACAACCTCCTCTTGCCCTAAATGGACCAGTCCCCTATGAATCATGCGGAGGTGGGCTTTTTAGCTTTTGGCTCTTGCACTGGCTTCATGCCTTACCACACCTGGGGTGAAACATGCCAGGGTTGCAGAAGGAATCAGTGCTCTGGGAACATAACCATACTGGCAGGGATAACAAAAACCATGCATATTCCATGGAAAGAAAGAACGTTTAGGATTAATCTGAAGCAACAAAGTACTCTTGCCTCCAGTGGCATGGCTGATAACCATCTCCAACTCTGGGACAAACAATTGCTTCTCCACAAATGGGATACACACCAGAGACATCTTGTAAGACTAGTCAGCTTTCCAAATTTTAAGCCACAGAGTGTGACACGTGGCCACAGCAAAAGCTGAGGCCTTCCCAGAGAACCTAGCAACATCAAAAGCCTCTTCTGTAAGACATGTATTAACCTCAAGGATCCTGGATATAACAACCAACAGATCCTCCTCAGTGGCATCCGCTTGGATAGCATCCAAACGCTCAGCCCCCCCCCCTCAAAGAAGCCATAGCACTAATTATCTACACAATAACAAAAGGTAGGCAGTAAAGCAGCACCAGAGGTCACTAAATTTGCGTTCAAAAGAGAATCCAGGTACTTATCTGCCTGATTCTTTAAAGCTGAGGCCTCCACGAGCAACAAAGCTGTATTCTTAGCAGAGAGAGAGAGAAAAATTGGGGGGTCAACAGCAGGGGGGGAGCCTTGGCAGAGAAAGGGTACAGGAGATACGGAGAGGAATGAATAGCCACCCATCAGGAGCATTTGGGCTAAGGAATGGTGAAGAGTAAAATATGGCCTCCTTCCTGCATCTTTTGAAAATATCAGGGGAAGTGGAACTAGAGTCTGAAACCTTAAGCATCTCCAGGACAGCCCAAATAAGAACCTCAATGAAAGAACCAGGGTCTTCTTCATAAGGGTTCCCAACAGAGAAGGACAAATCCAGGTTTCCTGCATCATTTTCACTTTTTACTCAGCTGAAAAATCCCCAGTAATGTGGGAATCACGCTCTGTAAAATAAATAAAAGCACCTTTTGGGAGGCTTGGGATATACCATGGACAAAAAGTCTAAGAACACATGAAGGGATAGATGTCAATGAGGAAATTAAGGCCATAACACATGCAAGCTCCTGTTCAACAGATGAGAGACCAGGAGGTTGTGAGTGGGGGCCAAAGAACAAGCTGTACAGAGTATAAAAAAAATTCCCTAGGAAGAGCAATCTGGCAAAAGGAGCAATGGGTTAAAAAGATCCCAAAAACCTTAGTAGCCCAAGTCTTGCTGATTTCTCCCTTAGGCTCTGCTGAGATTAAAGAGTCCCTAACTACTAAACTAGATATATTGAAAACCAATAAACTAACTGAAAAACAAAAAGCACACCACAAAGGCAGTTTGACCACTTGAGGGCCAGAGACATGTACAACACATAGCACATACGCATCAAGAGGAATTGTTCCACCTTGGAGGACTATGAATCTCAGTCTAAGGTCCTTATGGACCGTTTTCTTGAGAAGGGTTATCTTATGGATTGGTCCAAGATTCATATATGAGAGCAAGAAATTATAGCAACCTTAATTGGGGGGGGGGTAATTGGCCATAAAAGAAGAAATAGAGAGAGCCATCTCACAATACATAGTGGGGAACCGTCCTTCATCACACGTTACAGTACTGAGGACGGGACAATATATACTATTATCAGAAGACATTGGGATGTACTCAAAATGGACCCATTATTGAAGGGATCTTTGGGAGATTTTCCCAAGGTCACATACAGAAGGTTGCAAACACTTAAAAATATTTTAGCACCGAGTAAGTTCATCAGCACTCCCAAATCTAATGGGGTAAATGAGAGAGATACACAAAGCCTGATTAGTGACCATTTTGGACCCATACGGAGGAGATCAAATTTTAATATGGAGATTCAACCTTTTGGTGCTTTTAGCTGTCGTAATAGTAGATGCCTTACATGTCAGTTTATGAATAATGGTGTTAGTAATTTTAGGTCAAGTGTAACTTCAGAGACCTTTCCTATCAAAAGTACACTGGATTGTGGGTCTAGTTTGTCATTTATCTTTTGACATGTAGTTGTCAATTACAATATGTTGGATGCACCACACAAAGGTTGCGTACACGAATAGGACAACATAAGGGAAATATCTATAATGGTTTTATGCAGCATAGTGTGTCCCGACATTTCCTCCAGTGTCATGATAAGAAAACTGAAGGATTATTGGTTACACCAATTGAGTTTATTCCACCAATGATCCCCAATAGGATCCAGAGATTAACCCCTTCAGTGCCAGAGGCTCGGGCCATTTTCTGAACCCTGCAGGCCAGACACTTTTTCAACATTTTTGCTATCCTTCCGTTTAGGCTTGATTTCCTCTGGGGATTTTTAGTTACATATGGAAAACTATATATTGTTTTTTTCAGAACGAATTGAGCTTTCTTGTGATACCTTACATGAAGAGAATTTTACATCGTGCAAAAAGCTATGATGTCATAATGACAAAAAAAAGTGAAAATTTACTCATTTTGCTAAAATCACATACTATGTATCAAAAACATTTACCTTGATTGAAAAAGTTTCAATTATTTGAAAAAGCCTTGAGTCCCCCGAGTAAAAAAATACCAAATTTGTATAGTTTTACCTACGTCCATGGCTAGCGTAGAGCCCTAATCACCAGCAGCACAAAATGACATTTTCAACTTTATAAACTAATATGCGCATTCTAGGGTTTTTGTGGTAAAACTACCCTAAAACAGTGGAATAACTATATAAAACTATATATTTCTGGAAAGTAGACAACCTGCTGCATCTAATGAGGGGTGATTTTCCTTGTTACCCCAAGCCTGGTGTGCACAAATGCCTCCAGAAGATGGCGCTAATGAAAAAAAAAGGCATTTTCTTACATTTCTGCCCCTTCAAATGTACTAAAATGTGTGAAAACCATGGCATTTCCAACTGTATTCATTAGCTAGTGCTCTTAGGAGAAAAATAACACCCCATTGGTATGAGTTCACCTACCTCAGGGGGCGCTACAAGTACAAAACTACACCTATTGCAACCTCTAATTTTTCTAACATTTTCTCAAACTACCTGTCTGTACAAAAATGGTTATAACAAATACAGAAGTGAAGAAAGGGTACACAAACCATACCATTTTGAAAAGAAGACACCCTGCCGCATCTAATGATGGGTGACTTGCCTTGTTACCCCAAGCCTGGAGTGCACAAATGCCTCCAAAAGGTGGCGCTAATGAAAAAAAAAGGCATTTTCTTACATTTCTGCCCCTTCAAATGTACTGAAATGTGTGCAAACCATGGTATTTCCAACTGTATTCATTAGCTAGTGCTCTTAGGAGAAAAATGACACCCCATTGGTATGAGTTTAACTACCTCAGGGGGCGCTAGAAGTGCAAAATGACACCCACTACAACTTCAAATTTTTCTAACATTTTCTCAAACTAGGGATGCACCGAAATTTCGGTGGCCGAAATGTTTCGGCCGAAAATGGCCTTTTCGGCAAAAAGCCGAAATAAAAAAAATGGCCGAAAATCCTTGGCACTGGATTAGATGTTGTCAGCCCGCATCATCACGCGCCCCTGCGGGCCGTGATGACATACAGAGAAGAGGGCAGAGGCACCGGAAGAGAAGCGCTTGTTTCCAGCAGACTGATCGTTACTGTCTGGCAGCAAGCGCTTCTCTTCCGGTGCCTCTGCCCTCTTCTCTGTATGTATGTCATCACGGCCCGCAGGGGCGCGTGATGATGCGGGCGGGCAGGAGGGAACTCAGAGCCAGCCAGCCGCAGAGGACCGGGAGAAAGAGAGGTACAAAGGGGAGAAAGAGAGGTACATAGGGGAGAAAGAGAGGTACATAGGGGAGAAAGAGATGCACAAGTGGGAGAAAGAAGTACATGGGGGAGAAAGAAGTACATGGGGGAGAAAGAGAGGCACAAGGGAGAAAAAGAAGTACATGGGGGAGAAAGAGGCACAAGGGGGAGAAAGAAGTACATGGGGGAGAAAGAAGTACATGGGGGAGAAAGAGAGGCACAAGGGAGAGAAAGAAGTACATGGGGGAGAAAGAGGCACAAGGGGGAGAAAGAAGTACATGGGGGAGAAAGAGGCACAAGGGGTAGAAAGAAGTACAAGGGGGAGAAAGAGGCACAAGGGGGAGAAAGAGGCACAAGGGGGAGAAAGAAGTACATGGGGGAGAAAGAGGCACATGGGGGAGAAAGAGAGGCACAAGGGAGAGAAAGAAGTACATGGGGGAGAAAGAGGCACATGGGGGAGAAAGAAGTACATGGGGGAGAAAGAAGTACATGGGGGAGAAAGAGAGGCACAAGGGAGAGAAAGAAGTACATGGGGGAGAAAGAGGCACAAGGGGGAGAAAGAAGTACATGGGGGAGAAAGAGGCACATGGGGGAGAAAGAGGCACAAGGGGTAGAAAGAAGTACAAGGGGGAGAAAGAGGCACAAGGGGGAGAAAGAGGCACAAGGGGGAGAAAGAGGCACTAGGGGGAGAAAGAAGTACATGGGGGAGAAAGAGGCACATGGGGGAGAAAGAGGCACATGGGGGAGAAAGAGTCACTGGGGGAGAAAGTGAGGCACAAGGGAAAGAAAAGTACATGGGGGAGAAAGAGGCACATGGGGGAGAAAGAGGCACAAGGGGTAGAAAGAAGTACAAGGGGGAGAAAGAAGTACAAGGGGGAGAAAGAGGCACAAGGGGGAGAAAGAGGCACTAGGGGGAGAAAGAAGTACATGGGGGAGAAAGAGGCACATGGGGGAGAAAGAGGCACATGGGGGAGAAAGAAGTACAAGGGGGAGAAAGAGGCACATGGGGGAGAAAGAGGCACTGGGGGAGAAAGTGAGGCACAAGGGAAAGAAAAGTACATGGGGGAGAAAGAGGCACATGGGGGAGAAAGAAGTACATGGGGGAGAAAGAGGCACAAGGGGGAGAAAGTGAGGCACAAGGGAGAGAAAAGTACATGGGGGAGAAAGAGAGGCACAAGGGGGAGAAAAGTACATGGGGGAGAAAGAGGCACATGGGGGAGAAAGGCACATGGGGGAGAAAGAAGTACATGGGGGAGAAAGAGGCACAAGGGGTAGAAAGAAGTACAAGGGGGAGAAAGAGGCACATGGGGGAGAAAGAGGCACTAGGGGGAGAAAGTGAGGCACAAGGGGGAGAAAGTGAGGCACAAGGGAGAGAAAGAGAGGCACAAGGGGGAGAAAGTGAGGCACAAGGGAGAGAAAAGTACATGGGGGAGAAAGAGGCACAAGGGGGAGAAAGAGAGGCACAAGGAGGAGAAAGAGAGGCATAAAGAAGTACATGGGGGAGAAAGTGAGGCACAAGGGGGAGAAAGAGAGGCACAAGGGAGAGAAAGAAGTACATGGGGGAGAAAGAGAGGCACAAGGGGTAGAAAGAAGTACAAGGGGGGAGAAAGGGAGGAGAAAGAAGTACATGGGGGGACAAAGAAGTACATGGGGGAGAAAGAGAGGTGCATAGACCCCATAGTAAAATAATAACAATGATGCATGTTAACTGTGTAAAGTTTTTTTATTCTACTGTTTGTTTTTAACACTCAGTTTGTTCATTAAATAATGAAAAATTAGCATTTTTTTTTTTTATCCGATTAATCGAAAAAATAATCGGCCAACTAATCGATTATCAAAATAATCGTTAGTTGCAGCCCTAGTAATCCAAACTAAAATAATGCAGTTCTTTCAATCAGATATTTTGTACACCCACTGACTCCAACTTACTGCAAATTTATGGAGTTCCTTAATTCCAACTGGGGATGCTGGAAATTATTGGCTACATGAGCATATCCATTATCCAGCATTATGTATCTGGGGCAAACAGACTGCAATCTAGAGGCCAAAAAATCCCCCACATTTTAATTGGTTGAAAATGAAGCCTAAGCCTTTTATGTTAGAGAAGGCTACTAGTAGCCGTGCGATATGTCTTATTATGTCATATGCGACTTTTCAAAAAAATGATCCCTAGAATGTGGGATCTGGGCATGATAGAATTAGGAGGATCACAATAAAATGTGATTTACAGGATCACTTATTGAAAAGTCGCATATGAAATATTGTGTGTGTGTGGTTAATAATAGCCTCATGCCGCCCTGTTTAAAAATCACATTTAGTGTGTGTGTGACAGTGTGTGTGTGTTTGAGCCTCATCCTATCATACCCAGATCCCGCAACATATGTACTACTACTTTTTTCAGATTTCAATGTCCGTCATCAACTCTTGCTGTTATATCACTGCGCTACCCAGCAAAGGATGATCATCATGTCAGCCGTGTGGAAATATTTCAAAGTTTCTGATAAGGATATCAGATTTTCAATCTGCAGTGTTTGTTCAGCAGAAATTTCAAGAGGAGGTACAGTGCCGAAGCAGTTTTCCACGACAGGTTTGATACACCACCTGAAAACACGACATCCAATTCAGCATACTGAGTACATCAAAACTACAAAGCTGAAAAGTACTCCAACTATCGCATCAACACCATCTGTTGCCACAGTCTTTGAAAAGGTAAAGAAATTTGCAAATGATAGTGCCAAAGCGCATGGCATTACAGAAAAAATCATGGAATTTATTGCCTTAGATGACCAGCCATTCTCTGTTGTGGAGGACACTGGATTTCGTAGGCTCATAGAACATATTGAGCCACGTTACACACTGCCGAGCAGACGCTATTTTGCTGAAACCTGTCTACCGGAAATGTTTGACCGTGTTGCAAAACACATTCAAGAGCTTATAACCACAGACATTCCAGCTCTAAGTTTTACCACAGATATTTGGAGCTCAGACGTAAGCCCAACCAGCATGCTTAGTTTAACTGCGCAGTGGATAGACACCGATTTTAAATTGAAAATCATTTTGCTTCAAGCACAAGAGTTTGTTGGATCACACACTGCAGCAGCGATATCAGAAGCTTTAGATACCATGCTTGAAACTTGGCGCATTGAGAAGTCTAAAGTGCACCTGATTGTCCGAGATAATGCACGGAACATGGTAAAGGCTATGGAGAATAGTGGGCTCAACAGCATACCATGCATGGCACACACGCTACAGTTGGCTGTGAATGAGGGGGTGCTGAGTCAGCGCAGCATATCAGATATAACCGCAACAGGGAGAAAAATTGTGGGTCACTTTAAGCATTCTCCACTTGCTTATTCCAGATTACGAGCTCTGCAAATACAGTTTGGAATGCCACCCAAACGACTGCAGCAAGATGTAGCCACCCGATGGAACAGCACGTACTACATGTTGCAAAGACTAATTGAGCAAAAGCGAGTCTTAGCTGCGTATATGACAGATCACGAACTGCCAGCAATGTTGAGCGCACATCAGTGGATGTTAATAGAAAATATTGTTTCTCTTCTCGCTCCATTTGAACAGTTAACAAAGGAAATAAGTTCAAGTAATGCGTCCGTTGCTGAAGTTATTCCTTCGATTACAGCACTGAAGCGTCTGCTAGGAAGAGAGGTGCAAACAGACCATGGTGTAAAAACAGCTAAAAAAACTCTATTGGAGGCTGTTAACACACGATTTCAAAACACTGACGACAACCCTCTGTACTGCATTGCAACAGTATTAGATCCACGATTTAAAGAACTTTATTTTGATGCGGAGAAAAAGCGTCGAGCACGGGAAATGATACAGGCACAGTTGGAGATGATGGTAACATCTGGTGAAGGAGACTTGACATGCAGCACAGAGGAAACGGAAAGTGTTCCTGAGAAACAGTCTCGTACAAGTGATGACACTGATGAGGCGTATACTCCCTCACTTTCTGACATGTTCGATGAGATCCTACAGGAAAGCGCCCTGATCCATAGCAGTGCCGCAACAACTGCAGCTACACAACAGCTGGAGATATATCTAGCTGAACAACCTGTCGCCAGAAGTGAAAATCCCCTTGACTACTGGCGCATGAACAAAGAACGCTTTCCATTGCTTGCACAGATTGCACGCAAATATTTATCTGCACCAAGCACCAGCACAGACAGTGAGAGACTGTTCAGTGCAGCATCTCATGTTATTGATGAGAAGAGGAACCGTCTCTCTTGCCAGAAAGCTGAGCAAATTTTGTTCTTGAAGAAAAACCTACCACTTCTACTTATTAAATAGAAAATAAGCAGTCCCAATATGCTATATATGTGTAAAATTATTTACATGATAGAAACTGTGTAGCCATGTTCTTTAAGGCTACATCTGTTGTTTACACTTTAATGACGGATGTTAATTTTGTTGCTGCTGTTTTTTTGCACTATTTTTTTTCCCTTAAAGGCATAATTAAGATGTAAAAAAAAAATAAAAAATATATGCTGTAGGCTTTATGTCTCTGAAAAAAAAAGGATACTCCTACCGCTGAGAGATATTTTATTAAAAAAATTATAACAGCTGAAACTTGAATTGTTTTGAATAGATGCAATCACAGTGGCCTGAAAAGTTAGAGTGGCGCTGTTGCTACACCATCCTATGGAGATTTATGGTCTACGGACCAGATCCGTCCATAGCATGGTGTAACAACAGCACCACTGTAAATTTTCAGGCCACTGTGATATTGCACCTGTCCTAAACAATTCAAGTTTGAGCTGTTATAATTTTTTAACAACATATCTCTCAGTTGTGGGAGTACTACCTTTGTTTTACTCACAGGGGATAAACCCTACAATATATATATATATATATATATATATATATATATTTTTTTTTTTTTTTTTTTTTTTTTTTTTTTAACATAAGCACTATCCCTTTAAAGTGGAATAAGTTTATAAAAATTTAAAAAACAGAATAGAGGCCCTTTGCCATTCTGTGATTTGCCTGTCTTATTTACATTAAAATGTTATTGTGTGTACATACACATACACTATATGGACAAAACTTGGGACACCACACCTGACCATTAACCAACAGGGACTTAATGATATATTATATTGCATTACATATTAAATTGGCCCCCCCTTTGCAGATAACAGTTTCCACTCTTCTGGGAAGGCTTTCCAGTTTCCACAAGATTGTGGTCGTGTTTCTGTGGGAATTTTTTGCCCACTCATCCAGTAGATGGACTAGAAGGCCTGGCTCACAAAATTGCAAATTGCAATCTCTGTCCCAGTTCATCACAAAGGTGTACTGTTTTTTGATGGGGTTAAGGACAGGTCAGGGCTCTGTGCGGGCCAGTCAGTGTCTGACCTCACAAATGCTCTACTGGATGAATGGGCAAAAAAACGTATTACAGAAACACTCTAAAATCCTGTGGAAAGCCTTCACATAAGAGTGAAAGCTTACTGTTATATAGCTGCAAAGGGGGGACCCAATAACGTCTATGTAATTTTGAATGCGATGTCATGTCATAAAGGAAAGTCCCTATTGGTGTATGGTCTTGGTCTGTTGTCCCAATACTTTTGTCCATATAGTGTATTTATTTATAACTCTAGAGCTCTTGTTTGAGTTTATTACTTGACTTTTGTTATGCTGCAATAATAAAAGTCAAGTTAGTAATAGTTAGTTTTCTATTGATTTCAATCAATATGTATAACTAAGTCTAATATAACTATAATTAATAAACACGAGAATTAAAATATTATGGTTATATTTACTTTTTATTTTTTTGGGTCCATTTTGTGCTTCTTTTAATAAAAGTGTTTATTAATATTATCTTGGTATTGGCTTGTATTTTTTTCGATTCAGATTATTTAAGTTCAGGAAATTAATTAAGAATATTATTATATATACAATTATATATCCCAAAAACTATTTTAAAAAAGGTGGGTGGGGAAAAAGTCAGTTTCGGTTTCGGTTTTGGCTTTCGGCCTAGTGCACCCTGAAGTTTCGGTTTCGGCTCCGAATTTTACATTCGGTGCACCCCTATCTCAAACATTACTTGTCTGTACACAAATGGTTATAACAACTACAGAAGTGAAGAAAGGGTACACAAACCATACCATTTTGAAAAGAAGACACCCTGCCGCATCTAATGATGGGTGACTTGCCTTGTTACCCCAAGCCTGGAGTGCACAAATGCCTCCAGAAGGTGGCGCTAATGAAAAAAAAAGGCATTTTCTTACATTTCTGCCCCTTCAAATGTACTGAAATGTGTGCAAACCATGGTATTTCCAACTGTATTCATTAGCTAGTGCTCTTAGGAGAAAAATGACACCCCATTGGTATGAGTTCACCTACCTCAGGGGGCGCTACAAGTACAAAACTACACCTATTGCAACCTCTAATTTTCTAACATTTTCTCAAACATTACCTGTCTGTACAAAAATGGTTATAACAAATACAGAAGTGAAGAAAGGGTACACAAACCATACCATTTTGAAAAGAAGACACCCTGCCGCATCTAATGATGGGTGACTTGCCTTGTTACCCCAAGCCTGGAGTGCACAAATGCCTCCAGAAGGTGGCGCTAATGAAAAAAAAGGCATTTTCTTACATTTCTGCCCCTTCAAATGTACTGAAATGTGTGCAAACCATGGTATTTCCAACTGTATTCATTAGCTAGTGCTCTTAGGAGAAAAATGACACCCCATTGGTATGAGTTTAACTACCTCAGGGGGCGCTAGAAGTGCAAAACGACACCCACTACAACTTCAAATTTTTCTAACATTTTCTCAAACATTACTTGTCTGTACACAAATGGTTATAACTACAGAAGTGAAGAAAGGGTACACAAACCATACCATTTTGAAAAGAAGACACCCTGCCGCATCTAATGATGGGTGACTTGCCTTGTTACCCCAAGCCTGGAGTGCACAAATGCCTCCAGAAGGTGGCGCTAATGAAAAAAAAGGCATTTTCTTACATTTCTGCCCCTTCAAATGTACTGAAATGTGTGCAAACCATGGTATTTCCAACTGTATTCATTAGCTAGTGCTCTTAGGAGAAAAATGACACCCCATTGGTATGAGTTCACCTACCTCAGGGGGCGCTACAAGTACAAAACTACACCTATTGCAACCTCTAATTTTTCTAACATTTTCTCAAACATTACCTGTCTGTACAAAAATGGTTATAACAAATACAGAAGTGAAGAAAGGGTACACAAACCATACCATTTTGAAAAGAAGACACCCTGCCGCATCTAATGATGGGTGACTTGCCTTGTTACCCCAAGCCTGGAGTGCACAAATGCCTCCAGAAGGTGGCGCTAATGAAAAAAAAAAGGCATTTTCTTACATTTCTGCCCCTTCAAATGTACTGAAATGTGTGCAAACCATGGTATTTCCAACTGTATTCATTAGCTAGTGCTCTTAGGAGAAAAATGACACCCCACTGGAATGAGTCGACCTACCTTAGGGGTGCCAGAAGCACATAACTACACCTACCTGTTTGCTTTTTCGAAAATGGCTGCTTGTACTAAAATGTCCATAACTGTTAGAGACATGAAGGAAAGGTATAAAAGGTATACCATTTTGGAAAGTAGACATTCTCCCGCATCAATTGAGGGGTCACTTGCCTTTCTACCCCCTGGGCTGAAGTGCACAAATATTTCCAAAAGGTGGCGCTATGGGAATAAATACATGTTTTTTTTACATTTCCACCACTTCAAAGATACTAAAATCTTTGAAAACCATAACATTTCCTGCTGTATTCAGTACCTGCTACCAACATGAGAAAAATGGTAGCCTATTTGTGTGGGTTAACATACAATATGTGGGTGCTAGGAACACGTACGTAAACCTGACACTTTTGTTTTTGAAATTATCTGCTTGCACTAAAATGGTTATAACCATAATAGATATGCAGAAAAGGTAGAGAAACAATGCCATTTTGGAAAGAAAACATCCTTCCGCATCTAATGAGGGGTCACGTGCCTTCTTACCCAAAGGCTGGTATGCACAAATGCTTCCAGGAGGTGGCGCTAGTGAAAAAAAAAGGCATTTTCTTACATTTCTGACCCTTCAAATGTATGGAACTTTGTAAAAACCATGGAATTTTCAACTGCATTCATTAGCTAGTGCTCTTAGGAGTCAAACGACACCCCATTGGTATGAGTTGAACTACCTTAGGGGGTGCTAGAAGTAGAAAACTACACCTACTACAACCTCTGATGTTTCTAGCATTTTCTCAAACCTGACTTGCCTGTACGAAAATGACTATAAAACCTTCAGAATTGAAGAAAAGGTAGATAAACCATACCATTTTGGAAAGAAGACAACCTGCCGCATCTAATGAGGGGTCACTTGCCTTTTTACCCCTAAGTTAGTTGGCACAACTATTTTCAGAATGTGGTGCTACAGGAAAAAAATAATTTTGTTTTACACATCAGTCACTTCAAAGATACTAAAATGGTTCAATGGCGTGGGATTTCCTAGGAGGACTTCTTGCCAGCCTAAGAAAAATGGTACCCCACTGCTGTGGGTTGACATACCAATTTACGCTACAGGAGCGTAGCTACCAGTGAAACAGAAATGGTAAAGCAAACAGTGTATGTGTGATTTTATGGCTAACAGATGAAAGAAGCTAGGGCGTCAGCCGGTGTACGTGCGGACCTGTGACTACAAGTGTAACAAAGTATGTGGGAGGGTGAGGGATTAGGCAGTGTGTGTGGGTATGAGCAGAGGAGCAAGGATGGTGGGGCAGTGTTTGATAGTGTGTATGGGAGATCTGTGACTACCAGTGTTGATAAAAAGTCCTGTGTGTGCCACAGGAAGGGGGTCGGCATTGAACTCCCCTCCTAGTGGCACACACAGGGTTAATTTGTGTTTTAATTTTTTTTTTTTTTATTATATACCTCATTGAGGGGCATAAGGACCCCCTGATCCCTCCCCAATGAGGTCTTAGTAAAAAAAAAAATATATATGTCCACAAACAGGGGACCCTGAGAGTGCCACAGGGGTCTCCAGCGCATTGCAAAGCAATGCATTGGATCCTTGTGGCACTCAGAGGGTTAATTTTTTTTTTTTATCATTACTTGGTAATCAGAGCTTGTTGGGGGGCCATCAGGACCAATCATGATGGCCCCCAACAATCTCTGATAACGAAGTAATGATAAATGCCCTGTGTGTGCGCCGCAGAAGGGGGGCTGCATTGGCCCCCCTTGAGGCACACACATGGTTAATTTTTTTTCTTTACTTTTTTTTATTATGGACCTCATTGGTGGGTATCAGGACCCCTTTGATTCCCCCCAATGAGGTCTTAAAAAAAAAAAAAAAAAAGGAATCAAAATAAATGTCCCTGTGAGTGCCAAAGGGGTCTCCAGCGCATTGCAAAGCAATGCATTGGACCCTTCTGGCACTCAGAGGGTTAATTTTTTTTTTATCATTACTTGGTAATCAGAGCTTGTTGGGGGGCCATCAGGACCAATCATGATGGCCCCCCAACAATCTCTGATAACGAAGTAATGATAAATGCCCTGTGTGTGCTCCACAGAAGGGGGGCTGCATTGGCCCCCCTTGTGGCACACACAGGGTTAATTTTTTTTTCTTTACTTTTTTTTATTATGGACCTCATTGGTGGGTACCAGGACCCCTCTGATTCCCCCCAATGAGGTCTTAAAAAAAAAAAAAAAAAAGGAATCAAAATAAATGTCCCTGTGAGTGCCAAAGGGGTTTCCAGCGCATTGCAAAGCAATGCATTGGACCCTTCTGGCACTCAGAGGGTTAATTTTTTTTTTATTATTACTTTGTAATCAGAGCTTGTTGGGGGGCCATCAGGACCAATCCTGATGGCCCCCCAACAATCTCTAGTAACAAAGTAATGACAGAAGCCCTGTGTGTGCCACAGGAGGGGGGGGGGTGCATTGGACCCCCCCTGTGGCACACACAGGGTTAAAAAAAATTTTTTTTTTTTTTTAATAATAGACCTCATTGAGGGGCATCAGGATCCCCCCTGATCCCCCCAATGAGGTCTTTAAAAAAAAAAAAAAAAAAAACCCAAAGAAAAGACCCTGTGAGTGCTACAAGGGTCTCCAGCACATTGCAAAGCAATGTGCTGGGGACCACTGCGGCACTCACAGGGTTACTATTGTTTTTTTTTTTTTTTTATTTATTTTTTTTAGCTATTCAGACCTCGTGGGGGACATCAGGACCCCTCCTGGTGTCCCCCAAGTAATTGATCTCCTGCTTTTCACTCCTACCACCGGTAGGAGTGAATCGCTTAAGGGAAACTTCCCTAACGTCATCGGTGGTCATGTCACCGATGACGTTAGGAGGTTTCCCCCGGTCCCGCCCACTCCTACCCGGAAGTTCGGGTAGGAGAGACGGAAGAGGAGAAGCTGCGCTTCTGCTGCGCTTCTCCTCTTCTTTTATTGATCTCCCAGCGCGATCGGCTGGGAGATCAATAACAGGGGGGGCATGAGGAGTGATCCTCATGTCCCCCCACGATTGCCCACATTTTTTTTTTTAAAATGCGGCCACTGCATGCCGGTTATACCGGCTCATGCAGTGACCGCATTTTAGTGGGTACATTGTACGAGCTTGGCACAGCGGGTACAGCTGTCCAAACTCGTACAATGTACCCACTTGGCACTCAAAGGGTTAAACAACTGTGAGAGTTATTGGATTTTCTGGTTGTCTACTCTCATACCTTTGGGCCTGAATGAGTCCATTGAATCTCCAAGGGTTTAATTTACAAATAGTGTTGTGCGTTTTTTTTTTTTTTTTTTTTATCATTTATTAATTGGGTTCACATTTATTTAGGTTTTCACTTTGATGATTTCACTGAATTATTTATATTATGTACACATTTTTGATAAATATTGTTTATCAATGAATTATTAGTATTTACTTTTAGCTGATATCACTGTTTCAGTCTATATATTTTATGTTGCTTTGCTATGGGATTCTATTGTTGCCTTCATTATTTCATTTATTAATTTAGTGGTTATTGGGTTTGATGTCTCAGGATTATGTTAATTTTATTTTTATCCTTATTTTCATTTTTACTTTTATATCTATTATTTAAGTAGTGTGGTCAATGTATTCTTTTGGGATTTAGTTGTGAATGGACTCAAGAGCCTAACTTTTCATTTTGATGATTCTTATTAGATGCTCCTGGCACAGCTGGAGAGCCTATCATTTTATTTCTTAGTTTGCTATTATCGTTCCAAGCATTTAGTCTCTCCAGTTCCTAAAATTGTATCTTTCATTTTTTATAGATTTATTTTAGTATCTTACACTTATTTTGACATTGTATCATTTTATTTACCATGCCACTATTTCAGTGTTTGCTCCGATTGGCTTGGCCCAATTTGAGGTTACCCAATCAGAGACACAGGGGAGGGTATATGTTTTTTGTTTGTACTCTGGCGGGCTGTAGTCCTTGTTAGCTAGTTATACATATTTTAGCTTTGATAAAGCAGCTTTAGCGCTGCAAAACACGTTAGCATTGTATATTGAATATTGTTTTACATTTTTATATTTGAATTTTGTTATTACTAAATGTGGCTTCTTGGATCCAGTCTTTCGTCCAGAGTCTTTTGTCCTGCAGCTGATCGATAGCTATCCAAGTGCAGACGGAGGTATTTCTCCACAAGCCTGTTTGTCAGTTAGTCTGGTATCAGCTTTCTGACCATCATCACATGTGAGTGCAACTTTTTATTTTTTACATAATTACTTTGATTATTGATCATATTACACTATTGGGCTCTCTTTTGTTTTTCTTTTTCTATATCTGCAAATATTTAAGTTAGCAATTCTTTATTTAAAACAAAGTTTATGAAATATTGAGCTATGTATTTGGCACTTTAAGTAATTTAGGCAGTACTGGCTTGCACACTCAGGTGTGTCAGATGCTCTCATTGCACTCACCCTCCCAACTGCCTCTTCCTACCAGGAAGTACTAACCAATATGCAGTTCTAAATAAAGAATGGCTAACAAATATAGATGATTTTGAAAGCCCTTTCACCTACATCATTATAAAGTGTTAGTTCCACTATAACTAGTAACAAGATGTCATGAGCATTCTCTTCTATAGATGCACTGCTTCCTACATGCTTTAGAAAATAAGAATGAACTTTAGGAATGTGAACTTAAAAATGGTTAAGTAGCTGTATATAATAAACCGCATTTCATGTACAGTGTTAGCATTCTCTTAAGTGCTGTGTACACAGTGATGCTACATAAAGATTATATGTAACTGCACTGAAATTGCCGTTTCGGCCCCTTGAATGCTAGAGAGGTCTTTGAGTGTTGGAGTCCCACTGAAATCCACTTCTACCATATGGTGCATTTGGTTTTCATGAGAAATGCATTTCTCTATCTAAATGAATAAGGCCTATAAAGTGATAGTATTACTTCAGTTTAACGAAGTTTAAAATTGTGCATAATAAAAACACAATTGAAAATATGCAAGTTCCATCTCTTAAACTTGTATAGTTTAAGAGATATACACTTCTAAATTTCCCTCCTCCTGTCCCTTTCACGGACGTCAGCGCTCTAGCTGACAGATGGAGATCATGGTCCAGGGACCGGACGGCTTTTCATCACAGCCGAAGTAGCATTATCTGCAAAGAAATTCTTCATTAGAAAGGTCTACAAAGATCTTAGGGACTTATTCAAAAGTAAATCCAGAGCAAACCAACTGTCACACAGTGACAAAAACTCTAGGGGGGATGCATTAAAGTTTGGTGCAATGGAGATCTGTGCCTGTCAATGTGTGGAGATCACTTTGCCATGGAGAACATGACCATTTCACCATATGCATTAATAATTAGGGGTGCACCGAAATGAAAATTCTGAACCGAAACCGAAACTTCAGGATGCTCTTGGCCGAAAACCTAAACCGAAAAATGACTTTTTAATTTATAGGGCGATGCCTAACAAAAGAAATAAAAAATATAGTAGAGCAAGTGCCCCCACCAGATTTAACTTACCCCCTACCACCACTACTTTGCCCATCAGCTCCAGGTTCCAACTTGTCCCCCATCAGCTCCAACTTGCCCCCCATCAGCTCCACTCTGCCCCCCCACCAGCTTCAACTTGCCCCCCATCAGCTCCAATTTGCCCCCACCAGCTCTATTTTGCCCATCAGCTCCAAGTTCCAACTTTCCCCCCATCAGCTCTACTTTGCCCATCAGCTCCAACCTGCCCCCACCAGCTCCACTTTGCCCCCACCAGCTTCAACTGCCCCCCATCAGCTCCAATTTGCCCCCACCAGCTCTACTTTGCCCATCAGCTCCAAGTTCCAACTTGCCCCCCATCAGCTCCAACTTGCCCCCATCAGCTTCAACTTGCCCCTACCAGCTCTACTTTGCCCATCAGCTCCAAGTTGCCCTCCCATCAGCTCCACTTTGTCCCCATCAGCTCCAACTTGCCCCCGCATCACATACCTGTAGCTGCTGGAGCTCCCATTTGTTCTCTTTAGTAATGCAGAGCGCTGGGAGATTATGTCATCTCCCAACGCGCTCTGCATTACTAAAGAGGCAACGGCGACGAGGGAGCTCAGAAGCTACAGGTCTGTGCTGAAGACTGCACAGACCTGTATGTATTGTGGTGCCGGGCGGGGGAGTCCAAAACGAGTGAAGTAAAATCTGCAGCACAGCACACGGATGCGCTTCAGCTGCAGCACACGGGCACATCACCAGCACAGCCACATACATCACTGCTGTTCTTGTTTAGAGCCTCCGTGTGCTGAATCTGAAGCGCGTCTGTGTGCTGTGCTGAAGATTTTACTTCACTTGTTTCTGCTCTCCGTTTCGGCCTTTTTTTTTATTTCAGCTTTTTGCCGAAAATGCCATTTTCGGCCAAAACATTTCGGCTGCCGAAATTTCAGTGCATCCCTATTAATAATAATCTATGCAAGGGGACAAGAAAAGCAGCTGTTATATGTTCACTGCAGTCTAACCGCCGATCAGCTGATTCAAGCAAACATAAGACTCTGTTACACTCTACAAGGCAAACTGACCTCTCAAGTATTCATGGAGTGAAAACCATATTTAAATCAGCAAGGAGTTTGGTAATTTTTATTTTCTCACTAAGGTACTATTGGTTTGCTCCAGAATTGTGCCACTTTTCTTTAGCAGATTACCCATTATCTCCTCTTCCCACTGTATCAGAGAACAAACTAGGGGCCTGTAACTGTCCATAGGCCGTTACTGATATGAGACTGAACTTCCCTGGTTAAGGACTGACTTGGCCACCGGGCACCCTGTGGAAGGTACATTTCATCGACTTTTACTCGACCAATGAACTTACTTGGCCACCGGGCACCCTGTGGAGGGGTTATTGTATACTTGGGGATTTACACTGCTGACTGATAGTCGACAGTGGATGGTATTTTCGAGGCTAAGTCGTAGGCTTTGGGTGCACCCACTTTTTAGTCGAGTCTTTCAACTCTCACTTCATCTAATGGACTCGGTAGGCAGGCATGGGATTGGCTGGTGATTCGAGTGACGTCAGGAATGGTCAATTGAGGGATAGAACTGTGTCGAAGCCCAAGAATTCGACGCCCATTGGTCATACTAATGGACCAGTCGGGTTGCATTGGACTGTTGTCGCTCCAACTCCATTTGGACGGATTTGGGGCCGTCTATGCTAAACTAATTCAATCACCGATGCCTTTGTTCTAAACGTTTACTGTTCTATTGTTTTATTGTTCGTGAGTGAGTATAAAAGAGAATGAGGTGGTTCAATAAAGTATGTTACTATATTCATCCCATCAACCTCATACATCTCATTAAAATCGTAAGTAGTTGTTATTGGTGTTATTCAAATTTTTTAAATTCTTACACGTATTTGCATACTGTTACTCATAAATGGCAAGAATCTTGGAAATGTATGTAATTATCTTACAAATCATATATTTTTAAAAATATAAGTGAAAGGTTTTCATGAAATATGTTGTGTCTCCATACATTTCGCGATTACAATTTGTGTGTGTCCGTATCTCTTATAAGGGGTTAGTTTAAACTCCGGTTTGCTAGTAAACCTGAATTAATGTGTCACGAAATGATGCATGTCTAAGAAGTGTGTCACCAACATGAAAAGTTTGGAAAACTCTGGTCTAGAGCAATGTAAAGCATTGGACAGAAAAGAAAAAAGGCTGTATTCCAATGCACATCTAAAATAATAATAAATATGCAACAGATACACACACCTCCAAAGCAAGACTGCGTCATGCCAAATGTGATTTCAGCACAATGTGAAACAAATACAAAATAAATAAATAGAATGCAAATAAAATGTGTCTATACAGAGAAAACCAAAACTAAATTTACAGATAGACTCCAATCAGGAAAAAACCCAGATTCCAGCTTCAGGCCTTTGCCATGGGAAATCCCTTGATAAAAGCTTAAAGCCGACACATTGGACCTTGTGCAAAAAAAGGAAGGAGGAGCAAGTATGGCACAAACCATATAACTAAACAGTACAATTCTCTAAATGCCTATTGCTTTCAGTTGGGATTTTAACCCCCTTAGGAGGTCTCCAACTCATTGCTTTGCAATGCACTGGAAACCTATCTAGCACTGAAGGCGTTAAAAGCCCCATTTAAAGCAATTATATATTTGTCTGCATTGTGTAGCTGGTTTTCCCTAAAGCCGCTCCTTGTCTGAGCATAAAGGTCCACTGTCTGCCTCATATCATTGATTTAAGTACAGAATATTATCTACAGCAGTGTCTAGCGGTATAAACAATAGTTCATGTCTTCAGGATATTCCTGGTTGATGACAAGTTAGTAATTTGTTAACCACAGATATCCTTAAAACGTGACCTGTTTGTGTGTCCTCAGAAGAGATTGTGTGTCCCCAGAAGCGAAGGATCACTGATCTACATATCTGTATTTTGTTTTGTTTATGTACTCTCTTTCTGTATAGACCAGGCATGGGCACTGTAAGGCCCTACAGCTGCTGCCAGACAACAACTCCCATCATCTTCCGCCACCAAAAGGCTGGCAGGGGATAATAGGAATTGTAGTAAGCAGCAGCTAGAGAGCCTCATGTTCACTTCCCAGGTATAGACCTATGTTAAAGGGATAGTAACACTTCAATATTACTAATCCCTATTTTGTAGCCCTTAAAAAAAGAACAAAAATGCCCCCAGTGTCATATCTCAAACCCTTTTGGTTTGAGAGATAATCAATTACAAAGTTCGCCCCTGCCTGATGTCAGCGTTCTAGCTGACAGCAGGGAAGTCTGCTCCTGGGACCACCCGGCGGCTCTGCAGCAGAGCAGAGATCGAGTTAAAGGGATAGTAATACTTAGAGTTGAATTTTTTAGGTGCAATATCACAGTGGCCTGAAATTGTACAGTGGCGATGTTGCTACACCATCCTATAGAGATTTATGGTCCCGGGACCAGAGCTGTCCATTGGATGGTGTAACAACAGCTCCACTGTACAATTTCAGGCCACTGTGATATTGCACCTAAAAAATTCAACTTTGAACTGTAATAACTTTTGAATAAAACACCTTTCAGCAGTGGGCGTACCCTTGTTTTACTCAGGGGGATAAACCCTACAACATTTTTTTTTTTTTTTTTACATTTTAAGTATTATTATCCCTTTAACCCCTTCCCAACAACGGACGTACGTGTACATCCCACAGAAACTGTCACTTAGTGACAGAGGACGTGTACATGTACGTCCCGGAAATCATTTTAAGCAATGAACAAAAAAGTTCAGCGGGCATTAAGTGCCGGCTGCGTGTGCGCGAGGCTAGTCTCTAAGGGGCTAATGAAAAAGAAATCCTTCACTGAAAAGATCTTCTTTTCAGTGAAGGATTTCTTTTCAGTAACTCGATCTCGGCTCTGCTGCAGAGCCTCCGACAGTCCCGGGACCGGATTTCCCTGCTGTCAGTTAGAATGCCGACATCAGACAGGGGCGAACTTTGTAAGTGGTTATCTCTCAAACCATAAGGGTTTGAGAGATGACACTGGGGGGATTTTTGTTCTTTTTTTAAGGGCTACAAAATAGGTATTAGTAATATTGAAGTGTTACTATCCCTTTAAAAAGAAAGAAGGAATAATATTGGAGCAAACTAACTACACTTCAAGGAACACATACTAATTCACACTGATTTAAATGGGACTTTTAATCCTTTAAATGTTAGAGAGTTCTCCAACACAATGCAAAACAAAGCAATGTGTTAGAGGCTTCTCCAGAAATCAAATGACTAAACCTTTGTCCCTCTGAAGCACAAATGCCCATGTCCCTCTTTTTTTTTTCCTGTTGTATCTCTATTTAGGAGATCAGATTGTGTGGTTTGTGTAAAACTTTAAAGGAGCAGTAAACCTTTTTTATGAAATTGTAGGTTATATAGATTTACCTGCTGAGTAAAACAAGGACACTCTCCATGTTGTCAGTTGTTTTATTCAAAACTAGTTGAAAAGCCTGTGTACATGGGCCACAGTGCCAAGAGGTCTCAGGAGGGTGCACAGAGAGGACTCCGGTGTAAATTCAGAGTGCCCCGCTCCGTATCAGCTGCGGCGCAGGCGGTCTCTACTGCACATGGCTGCAGCACTCGCAGCCGTCTCTGCTGAGCATGACGGCTTCTGACAAACATCCTTAACAAATTATTATATAGGATGTATAACAGTTCAAATAATCAGGAAGTTAATTTACTGTGCATTTACTTCCTGAAAGTTCTAAATGACAGAATGACTTAGCAGTTTCTATCACATTCTATGGAGAACTGTATGTCACCGACTTTCCTCTCCATCAGACTGTAACAGGATAAATAACTGGAATTTGACCACTAGAATGCATTACTAATGTAAAAAAAATGGGTTTAAACTGTACTAACTGTGGAAATATGCATCTCTCAGTGAGAGTACCCTTATTTTACTCATCAGGAAACACCCAACAATATATGTTTTCATAAAAAGTTTACTGCTCCATTAATGTCTGCTTAAATTAAAACAAAAAAAAAAAACAAAAAAAAACAAAAACAAACAAAAAAAAAAAAAACGTTGATCATGCTCTAAATCATTTAATGTAAAATCCCACTTATAATACGGACTTGTCGGCAATACGCAGGTGTAAATTATACCCGCCATTTTAGGGGAAAACAAAAGTACCTATGTATAATACGTAACTGTTTTCCCTCTCTCCACCCACCAAAAAAAAAAAAAATAGTTTCTTGTCTGCTTCCCTTCCTGCAACTCAATATGATCCCCACCTTCCCCTCCCTCTACACCAGAGGAATCTCTGTGAGGAACTGTGTTAATTCAAGATAATGCTAGTGTCCTTCGAGGACCTGCAGGGTCTTGCAGGGCACTACCGAAGATCCAATGGATAGACCTCTGTGCACCTAAACTACAGTAGTGCCCTGCGAGGACCTTCAGGTCCTTGCAGACTACTACAATTTTCTTGAATTAAAACAGGTCTTCTCAATGGGATAAGGGAAGCAGGAGGCAAATGCGAGCATTTGCAAGCATGCCACCCGATGTGCAGATATCCCAGATGCCTCTGGGAGCATATTGAAGTGTAGGGAGGTAGAAGGGAAGCAGACATGATGATCTATTTTCTCTTTTGTGTAATACACCCCCCCACACACTTCACATAAGGTAAAACTGGGCAAAACCATGAGCATTATACGTGAGATTTTACACACAAAGATGTGTCAATGGGTCTTGAAGTCAACTAAAAAATATGTTGCACCCACCAGTCCTGACCCCAGCAACACCACCTATATCAAAAGTGCCCCCCCCCCCTTTGCCATTTGAAGCCAGTTCTCTGCCTCAAAATCACAGTGAGGAGGAGAAAGGCAGAGAACAGTAATAAAGGCAATATTTAGGAACACTGCCGTTGTCATGTGGCTCTGTTTGGATATGTGCAGAACCACCAGGAAACAGCTTAAACTAACTGATATGGTCCTGAAACAGACAGTTACAGCCCCCCTACCATGATCACAGAGCACCCTTAGGTACTCTGTGATCATTAATACATAAAGTGCCAGGACAGTCATCCATCCTCAAAAGGACAGAACTGTATGACTGTCCTGTAAAGTAATGCAGCGTTAAAGGCCCCATTTAAATCATTGGAGATTCATATTTGCCCCCTATGATGCAGTTGGTCTGTCTGAGTGGAGCAATTATGGGGCAAACGAATTGCTTAATTGATAGATAAAAAAAGAATTCCCAGACAGAGAGAGAAAATAGGAAAACTGACTTCTATCTAAAACAAAAATGATTTAATGCAATATGACATCCCTGAATAATCTTCACAAACTGTGAACAAGATTTTTTGGACACATGAGATCTATCCTTAGTAGTAACAGGGAGAGAACAAACTCCTCCCTCTTTCTGTTTTTCCCCACCCTCTCCATTTCAGCCTCTATATGTGGAGTATTGTGACTATAGGACCCCAAAGCCCATTATATATACTCCAGGCCAGCCAAGCCAACTTGTAATAGCTTGTTTTACACTTCTGCTGGACTTACAGAGGGTCCTGGAATGATAAACCAGTTCATGCCTTATTGTAATTGCATTGCCTAACTGTCGAGGGTGTGCCCCACACTGCAACCATTATTGTAATTCTAATCTCAAATGTATTTTTTTTCTCTTTTTTCCCCTTCACTTCTCTATTCTGTACTCCCCTTTTTTCCCCATATTGACCTACTCATTTCAATAAAATTTTAAGTTAAAGGGGTTCTCTGATCCCTACAAAAGTTTGGCTTATTATGTAGAGTATATATCGATATTGTTGAAAACGTTATTGATTTAAAAAAAAAAATAACACACACACTATTTTGGGTTAAAATTATTGCTTATAGAGTGCCCTGCACCTTACTTCCGCATACACTTCTGTTGCCGCAGATTGCTGCACTGCCTCTGCTCCCTTCCCACTACCCAGCCTCCTCTGATGACGTAGGCTTCTGTCTGTAGGCTGGAGTGATCTCATTGGCAGAGATCGATATCTCCAAACCAGGAGACTAAGTCGGGACTGGCTTATAAACCTGACAGTAGTAGTCTATGGGACTGCAAGCAAAAGTCTGCAATGTGGACCGCAAACCTCCTGGTTGCCACAGTCTCCAATGCCAGCCGAGGGTGGTCAGACTTGGCAAAAAAAAAGAATACTTGCCCTTTAACGTAACCCATATGATCCCATTAATTTAACAGTGTTTACTGTTGAAAGATCCAGTAAATCTTCCTCCAAATTTTGTATCCACTGCCTTACTTTTATTAATTTCCGCTTAACTGAGGTAGCCCATAACACTTCTCCATAAATGCGTGCCCTCCCCATGTGTTCCCTACTTTCACAGATATACCTGCAAGAAGTCATAAGAATTGTTAAGAACTGAGCCATTTACCTTTTGTGTCTTAGGGCAGAGGTAGCCAATTGTTGGACCTCCAGCTGTTGTGGACAACTTTGATCATACTCAACTAGTAGGGCATTGACACCTTACTTCCATACTCTGAACTTGGCACAGTCAGCCCACCTAGAATATTCACTAGCTCATTTTATCTGCTCAGTTTGATATAGATAATCCCATACCTCATATGCAATGGCTATGTCAGTCTGGTCATCTATGTCCACTTTCGCCATTAAAACCTTTCCTTTTTGCTTAGCAACCACCTTTTCCAGCCGGGGACCTAGGATCTTGCATGGGCCACACCACCTAAAATAGAGGAAAGAGGGGATAACACTTAATGCTATGAAAGCAGATCAGCTTCAAGGAGCTTTATCCTTTCCCGATTAGTCAGTTCACTGGATATCTAATCCATACTTGTAAATTTCTCCATTATACAGTCCGGTTACTGTTCAAAAATGCCAGTGCACCATATTTGGACAATGGTCAATGTTTTCTTAAACAAACCAATACTCTGCATTCACTAAATAGAAAGTTGTAGCAGTAAGACATTTACAACAAGTCTTGTGCATTTCACCAATATATAAGAAACTTACTGTGCATGAAAATCCACAACCACTGGGGTCTCACTCCCAATTACACGGTCTTGAAAGTCATCTGCATCCTGGACATTGAAAGTAACTCTGCATGGGGTTGAAGTGGATATATGTTTCAGTGTCGGGAGGACAGCTGACCGGGAGAGAAGTGAAGGTAAGGACTGGAGCCCATGCGCTCTGGAGAGGAGGGTGGAGAAAAATGGAGTTGGAGCTACAAGATTCTTCACAGACGGAGCAAGTAGACGCTTCAGGAACAGACGTTGGGCCATCTGTAGAGATCAATAGAGAATCCATGAGTGTTTAGTGATGTGCTACTTCATAACAACATCAGCTTACCTTCAGATTGGGCAACAGTGGCCCTCTAGCTATGACTGGATTTTATTTTCCATAATCCTCAGCCAACACCTGCTTGGACGACATGGACATCCGTGAGTTAAATTATGAATGAATGTCTCTATGATAAATTTGTTCAGGTAGGAATCATTTATAGACCTTCAGAACAAGATGAAGCACTGATAGACAAAATAACAAAGAGTTCATTGAAAGGTGATGTGATAATTAAGGGAGATTTTGATATGCCAGATGTAGACTGGCAGGTTCTTGTTGATGTCTCAGTAAGGACTAGGGACATCCTTGATTCCTTGCTAGGGGCATCCTTTATACCATTGGTGTAGGAGCCAAGTCTAGATTAGAAATTCACAAATATTGATATAGTGTCAGACGCATATGTGGGTGAAAGCCTTGAGGCCAGTGATCACCAGTCAGTGTGGTTAAATATAAGCGTAATATCAGTGAATAACCACAATAAAACAAAGGTCAGATTTTGCAAGGGCAGATTTTTCTCTTATGGGTGAATACACAAGTAATTCCTTAGTAGAGAGGCTCTTCATGGTGTTCAGGGATAATGTGAACAACTAAACATTCAAATATATATGTAATTGAATTCTGCATTAGGCATATAAACAAGGATAAAAGAAAACCAAGCAATCTGGTTTACTAGAGAAGTAGATGGTATTGTAAAGTATAACAAATTGCATATAGGAAATACAGGCACATTAAATCATTTTTCTTGCTACTAATGCCTCTTCTAATACAGTCAAGAACCTGGTTTGCTTTTCCTACTCCTTTTCTGCATCGCTTGCCTTCCTTCAGATCATCTGAAATAACTACCAGGTCACATTCCCTTGGTGTTTTTGTAAGTACAGTGCTGTTAAGCCTGTTTTCCACCTATGGGTTTCTGTTCCTTAAAGGGATAGTAATGTTTCATAATAAAATCAGCTCTAATTAATCATCATAGTATTTGGACTTTGGAGAGTGTTATTTCAATTCTGTCAGAGTTGTAGTTCAAGAGTAATTCAATGACAAAGTATCACCCTCCCACCCCTTTTACTAATGTAACACTGTTCAGCCAGAGCAGAAGAGAGGTGCCCAGGTAGATTGCAGAGAGGGACAACCTTCAATTAAGATAAGGGAAATACCTGAAAAACTTGTCAAGGGGGCAGGGCTTTCATTGTTCTAATGGGTAGAAGATTGTCCCCTTTTGTTATCTGTCTGGTCTATGGACTGCATTCCACACCTGAGAAGAGATGGCTTACACTAGGTAAAAGGGGTGGGAGGGGAAACTTTGCTTGTGAATATCTCTCAAAACATAAAGGTTTGAGAGATAAGACTTATATCATTCTCCATGTTTTTTTAATACCTACAAAATAAAATAAAGATAAAACTAGTACTGTCCCTTTAAATGTTATCTTGTATTTTTTTTAGCATTAAACTTAAGATCCCATATTCCTGTCCATTAGTTTTCCTAAATTATCATGCATTTAGTTTATCCCTCAAGGAAAGTAAACCATATTGTAGTGTTTTGCATTATCTGTAGTCTTTTGTAATTCTGTATTATTACCTTGAATACCACAGTAATATCACTGATGAACAGAATGGGACCTAGTACTGACCCCTGTGGAACTGCACTACCAACTCATCCTTCCTCTGAATAAATATCATTGATTATGACATGCTGTTTCCTGTATTCAGTCTACGTCCAAACTATGCATTTTATGAATCGGTGTTCTATGTGGTACAGTATCAAATCAGTATTAAAGTCTGAATAAGCTACATCTAATGTTCCATCCTTGTCTATCACTTGAGGAACATAATTAAAAATGTAACCAGGATTTGTTTGGCAAGATTTTCCTTTTTTAACGCCACGCTGCCATTGATCTTGCACATCATTTAACTTCAGATATTAAACAATTCTTACTTTCAACTGTGTTTCCATTCATTTGTCAACTACTGATGTCAGACTTACTGGCCTATAATTGCCAGAGTCATTCCTAGTGCAATTTGTATGTAGTTGCACTATACTGGCAATTTCCCAGTGATCTGAGTGATCTGGAGCCACACCTGTCAGAGATTAGTTAACCCCTTAAGGACCGGGAAAATCTGAGGTCGTTTTCCCTTAAGGACCGGAGCAGTTCTGACCTTTTTGACTATATCTTTGTTCAGCAATGTTTTCCCTCTAAGTCTTTTATTCCACCCCCATAAATTATATACTGTTTTTTTAAGCACAAATAGGGCTTTCATTTGATACCCTACTTATATGGATAACCCACCATTTACTTTATTAAAATTAAAAAAAAGGTAAAAAAAATGTAAAAAAACATCATTTTTGGTTTTTCTCTTTGGATCAATTGGGCACAAAGGGTTAAAATTTTATGGAGACTGCATGAAAGGTATGACCGGTCAGTCATACCTACAAAATGCACAGTTTAAAGTAGCCACTGTCCCCCCTGGGTGAAAATCCCCATGTCCCTTTTTCCCACCCTATTTTGACACTTTTTATCCGTGACATTTGGCGGTGTATATAAGTGTATTACATAGCTCCACAACAATCACACTTACACTTTTGTTTAATTAGATTATTTTTTTTTTTAAATAAAATATTTTTGTAAAAAAAAAAAAAAAAAATATTGCAGGTCAGAAATTGACCTGCATTTAGCAAGCCTTTGGCACCAGCAGTGAAGGGGTTAATATCCCTAGCTGCTGTATTTACTTTGACCACTAGGTGTCTCCTGTCTACTTCTGTCTCCGTTACTTTCATAGCAACGGAGCCAGAGGCAGACTTGACAGGCACAGACAGCATGCTTTCTTTGCTGTCTGTGTCTGTCACTTTGCCTGTACATGTGATCGCTGGAACGGCGATCGCATGAACCAGCAAAGGCAAGAAGGGCTGAGACTGAATGCCCCGGTCTCGGAGCATTCAGTCTCAGCCTGGAATTAATGATAGCAGCGTGCACGGAGGCACGCTGCTATCATTTAAGCCATGACGGTCCTGGACCGTCATGGGTCCTTAACGGGACTGCAACCCATGACGGTCCAGGACCGTCATGGGTCCTTAAGGGGTTAAAGGGATAGTAACGTTTATAAACAGAAGAAGCTTATATCCTTTGTCATACTGAATAGTACTGATGTCTGTGGCTCTCAATGTTCATACCTTGCTGGATACACTGTAATCATATGATTAATTTGACCCTTTCCACCCCTTTCCTGTTTAGAAGCCACCTCCCCTCAGATCTGAAGTCCAGTCTCTTGACCGGACAGATCACAACAATGGACAATCTTCCCTCTGTCAGTATAAGGAAAACCC
The DNA here is from genome assembly GCA_037306005.1 of Rhinophrynus dorsalis. Lineage (NCBI taxonomy): Eukaryota > Metazoa > Chordata > Amphibia > Anura > Rhinophrynidae > Rhinophrynus > Rhinophrynus dorsalis. Next base: position 124,509,605 of record CM074722.1, read on the forward strand.
TGCCCTCCTTGACGAAGGAGCGAAGGTTTTCCTAATACTGACTAAAGATTGTCCCTCGTAGTGATCCTCTCTCAGATCTGGCCGAGATTTAATGATGTTGGGAAAATGGGCAGGAGGGGGTAAGAGTAATCATATGATAACAGTGTAATCAGCAAGTTATGAACTTTGAGAGCCGCAGACATTAGTACTATTCAGGATAAAAAAGGATATGAGCGGCTCCTGTTTTTAAACATTACTAACCATTTAAAAAAGCTCAGATAGTGGTGCTGCAAGTACTGAACTAAACTCTTTTAATATTATTAGATTAATCTCACTTGTACATGTGCTTTTGACTGTTGCTGTGTCTGAGGCAGTTTGCAAGTCCCAGAAAGCCTTTATGCGATTTCCTACATAAGTGGGTAAGCAGCCACCAATCTTGCGAGTATTCATTCACACAATGTATATAGGTGGTTGTGTAGTAGCACTGTTGGATTCAACCCAAGGGGCGTCCCTTGTTTTTCTCCTTTTTTCTCCTCCACATGTACAGACATACATACTAATTACCCCAAAAGTTAGGACCTAGAAATAAAAATTTAGGAGCCAGGTAATTTTTCCCCTACTGTGGATGGGAGGTGTAGTCCAGCATAAACCAGAAAGACTCAAGTCTAATCTGGTCTAAACTGAGCATCCACACTAGACATTTCAAATAGCACAGCAAGCCATAAATCTGGCCTTATTTATATATAAAAAAAAAAAAAAATAAAACAAATTAAAAAAATCCATAAATTGCCACACTGTGACACCATAACATAAAAAGCTGCTGTCATAAGTCTTATTCAAGACACATGACTTGTGCAAAATAAAGGCAGATTTTAATTCTCTCTAAAACAAAGCTAAAACTTGTCTTAGGGTGACAAGTCCATATTAGTTATGTATATTGAAGCATAGGGACATACAAAACAGTCCATGGACCAGACCAGGTCCAAGGACAATTGGCTGTGAAACACAGCCTTACATCACTATTTGAAATGTAAATAAGGTAAAAACATTTCTATATTTCACCATATAAATTTAACTGTCTCTGTATGTAATATTTTTACCATGCTGTGATAATGACTGCCTGAACAGTGCAAGATGTTGATGTATTTTAATTATGTTTTGGGGTAATGCCTGATAACAACATGCCCTTATCATAAATTAATCAAGTCAAGCATCCAATCATGAATTTTCTCAAAATACTGTGTCTAGCGTTCTCGGCATCCTTGGAAGCTGCATTTAACATATGAGAAACACACTGGGCCCTCTGGAGCAAATCCGCTACACCATAGTCAACTACAAAAAAATCCTACAGACTTAAAATTGCTTGTTAACCCCTTTAATGTTAACTAGGTCTCTAACATTGTTTAGCAATGCACTGGAGACGTCTAGTATTCAAGGAGTTCAACGTCCCATTTAAATCTGTAGGAATTTGGGGAATTTTAGATACCCCCTACGATACGTTTTGTTTGCCCCAGAACTGATGCATTTTGCCTTTATAGATAAAGGCTTGTTCTCTCCAAAGTGAGGAATATAGGAAAGAATTACAGATACAAAGTCTGTTAGTAACGTATAGAATCACGAATGGCACCAACAGAATGTGATCCCCTGCTTACAATAACAAAGAGTACATTAAACTGGTGGGGGTCCAACAGGTAGACCACAATCTACTAGTAAATCAGAAAATGGTTACTGGCAGACAAAAGAAAAGAAGATTCAGGCTGTGCAGTATTTTCACTGAATTCCTTTCTAGTATTCAACGGCTTAAAAGCCACTTTTAAATCAATAGAAAATGTATAAAAAGTTATTTGTTCTCCATGGTGTAGTTGACTTGCTTGTTTTTGGCAGACGTCTTATCAATATTGCACATGTTTTGGTCCAATGTTAGCAGGGCTGGTGCAAGGATTTTTGCCGCCTTTGGCAAACCTCATTTTGCCACCCCCTTTGGCGCCTCCCCTTGGGTCCCGACCCTTATGCCGCTCCTCTTTTAATGATTGTTACCTTAGGGCCTTTTATGCGCTAATTAACAGATGTTCCTCTTTTAGCTGGTTGCTTTAGTCCAACAGCAGCTGGAGGATAGCAGGGTGCACACCTAGGCTTTAGAGTGTGAGCTTTACTAACCAGGGACTGCATCTCATTTTTTCCTGTTTCTCTTCATCAGTTTTGAGCTCTGCAGACTCTTTTGGCTTTTTAATGATTTGCTTCATTGGATGTTTTATTCATGTATTTTTGCCTAGTGTATGTAACACATTAAAACAGAAAATGTCCAAACAAAATGTCACATCTGCTTAATGAAAGTCACAGTAAACCTCCAGATTGTTTTACTGGTTCTGAAAGTGCATCAAATATAAGGTTAAATTGCTTGTTTTTTTTATATTATTTTCATGTTTTTTACACTTGCATGTCCCTGGCAGACTGCAGTGAGCACCCTGGATCTGTTTTTGCAGGGAGATGTTCTGTCAGGAACTGTGAATGTAGGGACAGTAATAGTGTAACAATATCCCTGCAGTAGTCCATGCACTCTGTGCTGTATATAATAGACTGGAGGTAATCTCTTATGCTTCATGGAAGTGTTACACTGTACATGAATTCCTTGTCCCAATATAAAAATCTTGAAACAGATTGAAGGAGCTCACACTCAGGGACATACAAATATAATAAGTAGTCGAAGATTGGGGAAAAAAACAAAACAAAAACGTAGGCAGTTTACTGTTACATGTTCTGCATTTGCTGAATATTTAAAGGGATACTAATACTTTATTATTACTGTTCCCCATATTGTAGATATTTGAAAAAGAATTTAATAGCCCCCAGGTTCATCTCTCAAACCTTTATGGTTTGAGAGATAACCAAACGCAAAGTTCCCCCCACCCTCCCCCTTCCCTGAAGTCAGTGTTGTACTGACTGCAGGGATATCCGGTCTGAATTTCAGCAGGCGGCTCTACAGCAGAGCCGCAATCGCATTAGTGACAAAGAATTATTTCACTGAAAAGGTCTTCTACGTGTGCTTGCAAACCAAGCACATGCAGAAGACTGTTTTAGTGAAATAATTCTTTTTCACTGAGATCTCGGCTCAGATGCAGAGCCGCAAGCCTGTCGTACGACAGACTTCCCCTGCAGTCAGTACAAAGCTGACTTCAGAGAAGGGGGAGGGAGGGGGGAACTTTGCGATCATACCCTGAAGAAGTTCTGGTTATATAGGACGAAACGCGTTGGAGGACCTTGTTGCTGTTTACGCTTATGTTATACCGCTAATAGATATGCTACAGTGTATCTGAAGGAGTTACTTTTATAAGACACAGTGATTTGTCTGTCATATATTGGAAAGAGGATTTACCTGGCAGTTCGCTATATATTGGAGATAGTATCAAGAGGCTGAAGTGTGGAAGGTGCCAAAGGACGGGAGGATTTATCCAGTGAAGCCGCCTGTGTATATGGAAATCTGAGTTGAAAGGTGTTTAACCGCAAGTATTCATACCTTTGACTTTGAAGTTGGCCACTATTTGATTTGATGTGGCGAGTGAGAGAATCTCAGATTGAATAGACGGCAATTGTAGAATATTTGAATTGCCGGGATCTACAATTGGGATACTTATCTCTACTACACAGTCGGCATATTGGTGATAATTTGATATATACCTGCCCGCGACACCATATTTGTAGCCTCGTGAAAGAGTGTTACTATATATCTCCGTTATATTGGGATATAGATTAGCGATATTGCCATTACTATATACAGACTTATCTTCAGTTCAGACACATTGTTGCATTTTTTCTTTTTTATCAGTGCACGTTTTTTTTTTTAGCTCCGGAGCGATTAGTATTACTATTTTTAGCGTGTATACATGTGATATATGATATGTATTGTGGATGAAAATTGTTTATGTATTAAATTGATATTTTTATAGTGCAGTCTTTAGCGTTCTCTTTTGGTGTAGTATTTTTGTATTGTTGTGAGACCCTTAACACTGACAGGGTTAGGATTGAAGCGCTTGATTGCACTATTATCCATGATTTTATAATAGTTGACTGTTGTGATATTAGGCGCCGTGATCACAGATTTGGTGAAGGTGTTTATATATATATATAAAGACTTTGATTAAAAAATGTGAATTTTGAGTTTTAAATGTATATTTATGTAAATATTTATGCACAGTAAGTTTGTTTTTTTGTTATTCTGATTGTGAAGCCTAGGAATAACTATATACTACTGATATATACCCTTCAACAAATGACAAAATGCTAGGGGTGCCCATAAGAATCTAAATTGGTATCAGGCTGCCCTGAAGAAAAAATGGTTGAGCACCACTGGTCTAGGCAGAGGGGTACGGGCCATTCAGAGGGTTAACAAAAAATACCATTTATACCCAATGCACTGCACTGACACACAAAGTGTTAATAGTGGAAGAAAATGCTAAATTGCTTGGCTATAGTTTGTTCTTAAACCTCAGACATAGTCCATAGTCAGTAATTTGTCTGCTCTCCTGCATTCCCCCCTTCTCCCTTCCTGTTGTTGGTTGTGTGTGTCGGTCAATGTCTCCCCTTTGTTGTGTTTTTGTTTGGTAATACATAGTCTGACCTATCATTATGATGTCAAGGACATATGCTTGGGAATCACTAATGTTTCGCAAAAGATTATATATCGCGCAAGTTTTGTGATCTCCTGATATCTAACCTTGGTACACTGAAATTTTCATTGCTTGCTGCTTTGATGTATGTGATCTATCATACTGGTTATACTGTCTGTATTGTGGCTTCGTTTAATAAAGCTTTGAACACAAGAAAACCCCACAAGCTAACGGTATTACAGTCAAAGAGGTGATTTTATTTTTTGTTTGCAAAGAAATGCAAGACAAAAAAGGAAGAGTTCATATTCAGAGGCTATATATACACCTCAGGGCAAGTTGTCTGTCTGACATGTGGTATTTATAAACTAGAATACCGTGTTTTATGTGTTCAGGCTGTATGAAACAAAAAAATAAATGTGTACAAAGTACAAATACCAGCACCAACAAGATCTGTGAAGATAAGAGAACTTTAGAAAGATTAATTTGGAGGTGAAGGTTTCCACACATTTTGCCAGCCAGAAATAAGAACCTACTTCCAGCCTCCCATTAGAGTTATTTAAATACAGAGCAAAACAAGTTGAAAGACACATGGAAGAAATAAACCAAGCTACTTATATATATTGAATGCAGCCGTGGACCCCTTGCTCACAGTGACAAGCAAGATAAGCTACACATCACTGACGAGGCCCAACAAGGCTGAAACCTACTTCTGGGGTTGGCTGCTTCTCTTGTTCAGAGAGGAATTACCTGGCACTAACATGGCTGGAATGCTTTTCTGACAGTACCAGTATGATGTGCTTTAGGCACTAGTGAGCTAAAAGAGACTGCACCCTGGGTAGGACACCATTCCTATAGAGTCTGCTAAATACTAAGACAGGCTTGTTCCTAGCTGAGCATCTCTGTCAAATTGGTTTGCATAAGCAATAAAACAAAAAACAATTTCTATGCAATGTGATGTTCAGTACATGCCAGTCTAACTGATTTAGTACATCACGTAAACATTATATTGGCTGCAAATAGAGCTTATTCAAGCTTGAAGTGTCATAAACTGATTAAGATGCATATAGTTCAATAAAAATAAAGCAACGTAAGGGGAAAACAATAATAAAGAATTGCTAGTTTACACCAAGCTATGGATATGGCACCTGTGTGTGTATGAATGGAATTAGCTCCCTGCGTGTCGCAACACTGAACTATGCATTGCAAAGCACTTTAGCATTCAGAGGGTTAAACATCAATTAGACTTTCATAAAGTGAGGAGTGCGGTGTTAAAAGGTTAAACAAGAGGCATACATTAACCCATTGAGTGCCAGGGGGTACACAACGTACTGCTTTGCAATGTGTTGTGTAACCCTCTGGCACTCAAAGGGTTAAGACTTCAGGAAAGGCACAGATATTTTTTTCCCAGTAAGGGCAGTAAAGCTATGGAATTCTTTGCCTGTGGATGTTGTGTTTGCAGATACTGTAGTTCCTTAAAAAATGCATAGCAGTTTTAGTTCAGAATATTAATAATTGACAGTTGATCCAGGGAAATATCAGACTGCTTTTTGAGGTCAGGGTTTACCGGAAATGGTTTCAAAATTATTTTTGCCTAAAAGAGTGATATGCCAAAGACTGCACCTAACAGACGCATTAACTATGTTACTAAGAATGTTGATATTTTTGAAAGTGTAATAAACAAATCGACCATAACCACACTCAATTTTACCTTTTAATAGAAAACCAAAGATAGCATGAAAATTCCTGTGTACAATTAAATTTATGGGAACTTAAAGGGATAGTAACACTTCGTTTTAACTTTATTTTATTTTGTAGGCATTAAAAAAACATGAAGAATGTTATAAGTCTTATCTCTCAAACCTTTATGGTTTATGAGATATTCACAAGCAAAGTTCCCCTCCCCGCCCCTTTTTCCTAGTGTAAGCCATCTCTTCTCAGATGTGACTCTGGTTGTATGACAGTACAGATAACAGAAGGGGACAATTTCCTTTGTATGAAAACAATGAAAGCCCTTCCCCCCTTGACAAGTTTTTCAGCTTTTTCCATTATCTTAATTGAAGATTGTCCCTCTCTGCAGTCTACCTGGGCATCTCCCTTCTGATATGGTTGAACAGGGGGGGGATACTTTGTTTGTGAATATCTCTTAAACCATAAAGGTTTCAGAGATAAGACTTATATCATTCTTCATGTTTTTTTAATGCCTACAAAATAAAATAAAGTTAAAATGAAGTATTACTATCCCTTTAAGTATAAAGGTATTTAAGTGGAGCCAACCAATTGCACCACTGGGTATGAATAAAAAAACAAACAAACCCTAAATGCCCTCTGATTTAAATTGCACTTTTACCCCCTCTGAATGCTAGGTCTCCATAGCATTGCTTTGCAATACATCTGTGACCTCTCGAATATAAACCCACCATTTAAATATACGGAAATGTTAATATGCCCCCTAGGGTACAGTTGGTTGCCCTAGAATTAGCACACTGCATTGCCTTTATAAATAAGGTCCATGGAATGTGTTGCTTCCGCGGATGCTCTTGTTTCTGCCATTTATTCTATTCTAGTTATTTCATTTGATTTAGTAAATGATCCAAGAAAGACATGAAAAATCCGCCAAAATGACTGAGTACCAGAAAAGAAACTTTCAGAACTCTGTCTGACACAGACGCACAAGACACAGCACCTCTAACATTCCTACACACAGAACTGTCCCACTGTAAAGTAATCCATCCCAATCAATCGCTCTATTTACCAAGCCCTTAAGAACTACAAACACGTGCAACGCACTGCAAGATATTGGTCCTCAAAATGTTAATAGGCAGATTATGCGTTATCACAACTACAAAAGTAAAACGCTTTGCAGTAGTTTATGTAAATTAACTCCTGCCTGACAAAATAATCGCATCCCAACGCAGATCATTCAGCTATACAGAATACATGCATCAACAATAAACCTATAATTGACAAGCCCCCCACATCCACTTGACCTCTCACCTTTTAGGTTCCCACACGTTGCCTATCTTTCACAAGGACAGCAGCCTCCTTACTTCCGGCACATACACGTGCCTAATTTTCACTTCCGCGCAAGATCTCAGTTCATCTTTGAAGCAATGGCGGCCGTTTTAGATGTGGGAATAGGCGCTTTACTGGTACTAGTCCACGGATGTGAAAGGTGTCTATCAGAATGCTTTTTTGATATTTCTGGAATCGAATTAGTTACATAAGGTATTAAGTATTGTTGAATTTCAAGTATACACTCCGTGAATGTTTTTAGGCATCAACTCGAATACCGCCCCTTCCAATAACGGATTACTTTTTACATACTATACTTTTACTTAATCGTAACGCTGACTAGCTATAGTGCATTAGATATGCTATATATATCTTCTAAAATAATAATTCGGTAAATGTTTTGGAAGCTTGTCACGATCAAAGATGGCTTCTTCAAGGTTAAAATAACAAGATTCCAGAACTGTCAAAATTTTGGTGAGAAACCGCTTCCGGGATAGGAGGCTCACCCCATAGATACTACTGCAACATGCTGTTACTACAGACGCTTTTAGAGTAATACAAATATGTGGCTCTTCAGCTATTTACATATCTGTCAGCTGTTCCAGGGACTGTGCTAGATCTTGTTGCCCCTACTTTTATCCCTGGTTATAAAAATGTTTTCTCGACCCATATTCGGGGTAATTAAACGGATAACAACCCAAAAGATTCAAAGCATGTATTTGTACTGCATATTTATATGATTTCATTTAGCAATTTATTGTGGGTAATATCAGTGGGCAGAAACTATCTAAGAGAAGAATTCCATTACAGCCATGAGGAATTTTGCTGACAAAGGAGTCAAATTTTTTTTTTAAATAAACTTATGTAAACTCTTCTTCTTGTACTTGGGAAGGTATGTATCCCAGATTTCTACCTCCCAACATTTCAAATGACCAAAGAGAGACACTTTTGTTTTAGGTGGTATTACTGGGGGGTGTAACTGGCGGGCCAATGTTAAGGTTACATCACATACCTCACAAGAGTCCCTCTTTGAGACCCAGATCCCTCTGTCCCTCTTTTCTACCCTTCTGTCCCTCTTTTTAGGACATCAGAAAGAGTAGTTTGTATTACATTGCTCCACAGCAATAAAACATACATAAATGTGTTGTTAATTGTCAGTATATGTGTTTATACATTAATATGGGCAATTAAAATACTTTGGACTTGCTCTAAATCATTTATCAGTTACACAAAGAGGTGCAGATGGGTCAAGAAATAACCTAAAAATTCTTGGAAATGCCCTGCCTACCAGCCACGCCCCCAGAAACGCCACCTAAAACAGAAGTGTCCCTCTTTCGCCATTTGAAATGTTGGGAAGTATGACATCATGATTTAGTGTTATTGAATAAATGATAAAATATTTTATTTTCACAGATTAATTCATAAAGACATATGGAAATTTAAGCAAACAATATTCATTTTATTGATATTCTGAACTCCTTAATATCCCCTTAAGGACCAGAGGCACAGGGAAGTTGGGGTCCGAGAGAGACCACTCCAGTCTTGGGGCGGTCAATTTTAGACCTAGTTTTTAGTGGAGCAGAATGTCTCGTGTAGTGTTTGTGTGGTTGAATAGGCTTACCAGGCTCTGCAGCTCAGGGCTGCATAGCATGGGAAAAGGCCTATTCAGGCTGTAACCATTGCAACCCCCAAGAGTCCACATGTGCACCAAACCACCCTCCCCAAACACATCCAAGTCCATCTTAACCCGTCTGATGCCAGGTAGCATAAAATGCATTGCTGGGCAATGTGCTGTAAACTGTCTTCCATCAAAGGGATTATCTGTCTCAAAAATAAACTTACACTATTACTACGGCACCCTTAAACAAATGCTGAAAGTGTTCAGAGAAGCCAGAAAGGGGTTGGGAGCAGTACATATACATTTGATATTTGTTTATGGGGGAGGGGGCTTCAGGTGTCTATCTGCTTCTCCGCTTTTGGTCAAATGTACCTCCTGGGGCAGTAAAGTGTGTTTGGGGGAGGGCCTCAGAAACCAAGGTACCTCAGTTGTTCAGTAGGTGCTGCAGCTTACCAACTGGTTAAAACAGCTAATTGGCCTGGCTCGAGCACATCTCCATTCAGCTCAGGCAAAACAAAAAGCCTGGGATGTCTAGACAGCTCGAGCCTGGGAGCATCGAGAGGGGAAAAAGGTAACTGTGTTGGAACAAAAATCAACAAAAGAAGCTCCAAGCCACCTGGAAAAGACTGTGGTCAGGAAATTGTTGGATGCCGATTATGTGATAGCCTTTGCCTTGGGATCCTTCACATATATTTGATGAAGGAATACCAGCAGTGTGGGACCATGGTCATGGAGATTTGCCATCTGCTGGATAAAGCAGTGATTCTAACTAGATAGAGGCTCTTGGACAGTCACACCTGCAGAGACCTCCCTACCAGCACGGCCGGCCCAAGACATTGTGCTGCCTGAGTCCAAGGATGAAATGCTGCCCCCCCCCACCAAAACACCCATACGGATACTCTATGCACATTTAACCCTTTGAGTGCCAGAGGGGTATGCAACACATTGCTTTGCAATTTTATAAATAGAAGATGGAAAGTAGGAATGTATTTTGAAATGAGAGATGAAATATAGGAAGGTGCAGTATTAGTAAGGGCTCTGTAAGTTAGCACCAGAATTTTGAATTTCATTCTATATGCTAATGGGAGCCAGTGTAGGAATTGGCAAAGAGGAGAAGTATTAGAGTAGTGATGTGTATGTATGTATCTTTATTTATATAGCACCATACGTGTACACATCACTTTACAGAAGTTGAAATAGTACAATACAAAAATACAGAACTGGGTTAAGAGCATCAGTATAAAGTACAATCATTGCATATTTTGTGGGGGAAAGTGCAGCAAGGGAATCATACACTGGGAAAGGGACCCTGCCCCAAGGAGCTTACAATCTAATTAGAATTCATGACAATATACAGAGACAGTAGGAGGAGGATCATAAGATCAAGTACAAGGCATAGTGAAGGAAGTGTAGAAGTATTTTGATGTGACTATAAGTGTGCACATGGAGGATATTGTTACTGAGATGCCTCTTTGAGCAGGTGGGTTTTGAGGGGATGCTTGAAAGTGATGAGTGTGGATGATTGGCAGATGGTGAAAGGGAGGGCATTCCAAAGTCAAGGGGCAGCCAGTCAAAAAGATTTTAGCCGAGAAATGGCTCGAGTTGTGTAGGGAGAAGACAGGAAGAACCCTTGAGAAGAATGTAGGTGATGGGAAGGGGTGTAGCAGGAGATAAGAGCAGAAATGTAAGAGGGTGCTGAAGAACAAAGAGACTTACAGGACAGGAGGAGAATTTTGTAAGAAATACAATACTTTATAGGTAGCCAATTGAGGGATCTCAGGAGGAGATGAGAGGGAAGGTATCTGGGAGCAAATGTGGTGATTTTTGCAGCTGAATTGCGAACAGATTGAAGTGGAAAAAGATGAGAGGCAGAAAGACCGGAGAGTAGAATGTTGCAGTACTTGATTCTAGAAAGAATGAGTGCCTGAGAGAGAGTTTTTGCAGTTGACATACAGAGGAAAATATTTTTCAGGAAGAAGACATGTTCTAGTGACAGCTTGGATATGGGGGGAGAATATTAATGTACATTCAAGTATGACCCCAAGACAGTTTGATTTGGTTACTGAGTGGATGGAAGAGTTGTCAATTGTGATGGAGAAGGGGGATGGTGGATGGGTTTTAGGAGGGAGCACAACCAGCTTTGGAGGTGGGCCATCCATGATGAAATAGCTGAGAGACATTGAGTGACTCAAGACTGTATAGCCGGAATGAGGTCAGGGAAAGAGAGATATATATTAGTGTGTCATCTGCAAACAGATGGTAATTAAAGCCAAGAGATGAGATGAAGTCACCAAGTGTGAGGGTGTAGAGGGAAAAGAGAACTGGTCCCAGGACTGATCCGTGAGGTACACCTACTGAGAGGTCATGGGGATATGAAAAAGCGTTAGCAAAAGTAACACTGAAAGTACGTTTAGAGAGATAAGAGGAAACCCATACTAGAGGTGTGTCATGGATGCCAAAGGTGTGCAATGTGTTCAGTAGGAGAGCATGGTTAACAGTATCAAAGGCAGCATATGTGTGAAGTAGATTAGTCTGGCAGCAGTGTTCATTATGGACTGTAATTGGGTTAGTCAGGTGAGAGGAAGGCCAATTATGAATGAGTTACAGTAGTAGAGACAGGACATGAGTGTTTGGATTAGAATTTTAGTAGTATCTTGTGTGAGAAAAGGTTTAATTCTAGAGATATTACAGAGGTGGAGGCGGCGTGAGTTGGAGATTGACTGTATGTGGGGAATGAAGCATAAGGAGGAGTCATAAGTAACTCCCAGACAGCATGATGTAAAGGTTGGTGTGATGGTGGTGCAGTTAACACTGAGGGCAATATCTGGGATAAGGCTAGTTGGAGAGGGAGGGAAAATTATAAGTTCGGTTTTGCTAATGTTAAGTTTTGGATGACAGGAGGACATACAGGAAGACACAGCAGAGAGACAATTAGATATCTGGAACAGGTGGGAATGTAAGAGGTGTGAGGAGCAGGTTTGAGTGTCATCAGCATAGAGATGGTGGTGAAACCCAAAGGAGTTTATTAGTTTGCCAAGGGAAATGTGTGGTTAGAGGACAGCAGGATGCCTACTCCACCCCACTGTCTGTTACCAGGTCTAGGGGTGTGGGTGAATTGTAGGCCGCTAAGTAAAAATGTAGCAGTGGAGACAGTGTTTGATGATGTAAGCCAGGTTTCCGTGATGGCAATGAGGTTTAAAGAGTGTGAGATGAACAAATCTTGAACAGCAGTTATGTTTATTGCACACAGAGTGGGCATTCTGAGACCAAAACAAAAGGGAAGGGAGGAGGTTAGGTGAGATGGTACAGTTATAATATATATAGAAAGGAGAGCACTATATCTAGATATTATTCCCAAATACACACCTTTTGGTTTTTAATTACAATCATTATTTGTTTTTTTTATTGGTGAGAGCTTTACCAGTAGAGTGCCAAATCTCCATTAAATCTATTATTTACTTGAGTGGTACAGTTATTAGGTTACAGATGTTGCGTGTATGAGAGGTTGTTGCAGTACAAGAGAGAATGGAAGAGGGGCCTGGGATAGGTGAGATGTCATCTGCAGCAAGCATAAGGAGAAGGGTGAGGGACAGAAGGTGGAAGTGAGACTAAAAGCAGCAGGGCATTTTTTCATGGGTAGACGTGATGGTGGCGATAGGCAATGGAGGAATGAGAAAAGTTCATGGGAGCAGAGAGGTGGTGAGGGAAGAAGTGAGGGTGCAATATGAATGGTTTTTCAGTTAATATGGGCTCAGGAGGAGGAGAGTATGATGCAGGTAAGGATGGTGATGAAAAATCATAGAGCCAAATTGGACAAGGTGAGGTTAACGCATGGGACAGGAGAATCTGTGCAACAGTCTATTTGTGTTCCAGTAGAGTACTGATGAGTTAGCTAATCAAGGCTCATTCCAAGAAAGTAAAAGGGGCTGAAGGTGCAGGTGCCAGAGAGGGTGAAGAGAGTTAGCTGCAAAACTGCCGTGTGTCTGGGGAAGGCAGGAGTCAATGCAGGTTTAAAGAAACAGTAATGTCCATTAAACATGTTTTCTTGTTTTGTAGATTAAAAAATAAAAATTATGTTGCACAAATCCCATCTCTCAAACCAGGCACACTTTGTAGACCATTCCAATTAAGTAATTCTTTTTCAGTTTTGCTATTTCGGCTCTGCTGCAGAGCCACCAGCTGGTTCCAGGACAGGGATCTCCTGCTGTCAGCAGAGCTCTGACGTCAGGAAAAGGGGAGGGAGGGGGTAACTTTCACTGCGATTGTCTTTCAAACCCTAAAGATTTTAGAGATGGGATTTGTGCAACATTATATTTTTTTTTTCAATCTACAAAACAAGAAAAAATGTTTAGTGGACATTAGTGTCCCTTTAAGCAGCGGATATATTGCAGGATTAAAGAATATAATCCAAAGAAGTTAAGTAGAGGTTGTAGTTCTGTGTAATAGCAACTGGGGTTCACAGTGTGGTCCAGAAGTGGAGTAAAGATGGAACATTAAATCACCTCTCCCAGAACAAGCCATCCAATGAGTGTAGACCACACCCTTTCATTTCCACCTTCTTTGCTGTAGTTGGTAAAAGACTGGCAGTATTGGAGGAGTCATTGCTTGATTGGCTTGCTGGTTTGTGGACATGGCCATGCTGCTTCATGCTCTGGAGAAAGGAGCATTTACAAATTAATCCTTTAAGTGCCAGAAAAGTATTGTGTTGCAATGCATTGGATACCACTCTGGAACTTAAAGGGTTAAACTACAGTTTTGTGAGGATAGTGAGAGCCAACTGAAAGGGATAAGATCATATTAAAGAAAGGCTGATATGCTTTAATAATATGACCCCCTCCACTTCAGAATAACACCCAGTGTGTAGAATGTAATCAAAGCAGACAGATTTGAGGAAGCTCAGTCTCCATTAGCTATCATTAAATAGTAGACTTCAGGGGACAGCCAGGGTGCCACCAGCAATAAAGGTTAGGCCACTACTCTGCCTTCTTCTGTCCCTCTACCAGCCCTGCGCATCCTTGCTTAGTCCATAGGTCTGCTGGTACACTTCCCTGGTCCACAGTCTTCAGAAATGACAGGTTACGCAGCTCCTTTATAGAACAGCTATATATATATATTATTTATATATATATTTATATTTATATATATATATATATATTTATATATATATATATTTTTTTTTTTTTTTTTTTTTTTTTTTACTCCCAATCATCCCAAGAATTTTCATTATCCAGTTCAATCAAATATTAGACAGTCACATGGCAGAGCCAAAATCCAGCTACTTACCACTCTATCACAAATTTCTTAGCTTGCTGTGCAGTCACTTCAGCGCATGTTGATGCCATTGCTGCAATTTTTAGGTTCAAAGACTGGTTAGCTTCTATCATGTGGCTATATACTGTTTTATCCATTTAGATGTTCTATCATTACATTACTTCTAATCACACCATCACTGTCACACCCATCTAAGGAGTTCAGCAAGGAAATAAAGTTAAAGCAAAAGACGAAGGATCAATACAACACAAGGCTTTAAAAATACTCTCTATGCTAGGTGCGCTACCAGTAGACCCCTCTATGAACTGGATCTCGGGGGAAGAGTAAAAGAGTCCCAAGAAATAAACAGTTCTTCTTTAGAGACAGTTTTGTCCAGACTTCCCACTCAGTGTCGCCTGCTGCGTAACTTTGGTCACAAAGTTGTGTGTCCACTGCCAATCATTCAGCTACAAAAAAAAAACAAAAAAACAGCGCTTCAAAAGGCAGTCTTCTAAACTTGATCTCCACTTCCCAGTACAAATCCAAAATTAACCCCTTCAGGTTGGGTACTCATGAGATATTGAGGCTAAACCAGCCTCTATGTTTAGAAAGCACTTCAAATGTTTTGCCAGACACAGTACACCAGCATCCGTCTTTTTTCTGCTGGTTTACTCTCTACTCAGAGCGCAAATCACCAAAAGACTAGATCTTAGTCTGGTTTAATATCTCCATTTAATGGAGTATTACTTATAAAATGTTGGAATATAAAAGTATATAAACAATCAATAAAATCAATGTAAAATCAACAAACTAATATCACTCTACGTGTTTCGTCATTCCTGTGACTTCCCTGGGGGCACATTAAGCACTACTGCAATGTACTCTTTTATACGTATATTACCTCAATCTCTCAATGGGCACTTCTATTTGCCTTTATCCCAATCACCATACAACAAACTCGCAATCAAACGCCCGATCCATATGAGTGGAAGTGATGCTACCCAGTCCATTGATTCCAATTGGCCATAGAGGGAAAAAATGGAACTCAAGAAAGTTCCAGCATGCAAGAGGTGTTACAATAGCACCAGTATTTCTAATGTTACTCGGATCATACCTTCTCATGTTACCACTCTCTCTACTGGTTCCTTTAAAGGTACAGAGATAGCAGTGCAATCCATACTACAGCCTAGCTTCAAAACCCCATATGATTACAATTGGAATCAAAGCACTGGTAATCGGTCTTAACTTAACTATACTTGTACATAAATTTACAAGTTACATGTTGCATCTCAGCTTAAAGTAGAACTTTCATCACATTAATTTTGAACCTCAAATCATAATTACAATAGCGATATGCATAGACGTACTTGTATTTTCAAGAATCATTGCTGCATTAGTGAGAAATATAACTTTTTAGGCAGACAGGCACCGGCAGGGATCTTGCAGTAGGCGCTCTCTGCAACTGCGCTGTTAGTCCCTTCCGGTGCCTTAAGATAACTAGGCATTCAACTCACCAATCGTGGAGGTGAAGGGGACGGACAGCGCACACTCAGAGAATGCCGTCTCTGCAAGATGTCTGCACTGTTCCCCCCGCTGCTGCCTGTCTGCTTAAAAAGTTCCATTTTCACTAATTAATGTGATGAAAATTCTGATTTAATATTTAAACCACATTAAAAGATGGAAATAAGAAAAGCTATTTTTTTTTTTTTAATTAGCATAATAAAAAGATTGGAAGGAAAAATCACAGGAGGTGTGTTCAACATATTGCTTAGCTCTCAGCACTCAGTGGGTTAATAAAGGAAATGGGCAAGACTGTAGTCAGTGAGGTTAATGACTTAAGAACTGGAGCAATTTGCAGGTAAACAAACATAAGGAACAATAATAAGTTCTCACAATTACTATTTATTTAAATGGACTTTTAACCTGTTGAATTGTAGCGAGACCTACAGCACTCGTAGAAGCAATACTCTGGAGACCTCTTCATTCTTCATGGAGTTAAAAACACATTTGAACCAATGGGATTTTGTATTTTTCTACAACGTGGATGGATTGCCCCAGAATTGCTTCAGTTCAATGTGTGTATTTATGCTGAGTGCCATTTAGAGTCAGGAAGGAATTTTTTACCCACTTGCGGCTTAATTGGAAGTGGCTTCAGTGAGTTTTTTGCATTCCTCTGGATCAACAGTGGTGTTTTGGCATGTGCTGGACTTGATGAACGCATGTCTTTTTTTTTCAGCCTCGTCAACTACTTTACTACAGTATGTTATGTTACTATGATAACCAACAGTTAATCTCAGAATTTTAGTCAAAATATTTTGCATTTAAATGCCGATTTTCAGAGAAATAACCTTTTTTTTTAAACTTGCGACTGCTATGAAAGCTTATAATAAGAATATTATTAAGAAATTATCATAAGAGTAAGCTTGGTCAAAAATTGTCAAAACAAATCATGTCTAAAAAATAAATGGATATAATCACAGAAAACTCTTGGTTATACTGTATGCAGAAATACCATACTTGTTTGTACCAATCTTCTCCATTTTAAAATAATGTTTCTTATAATACTTTTCCAACAAACAATTCTAATTCCATCAACTTTCAAAAGTGATGTTTTGTCTTATGAACATTCCTATGAAAAAAAAACGCTAAAATTCATTGACTTAGATCAGTTTCCAAATAACCATTCTTTAACATTTGGGCTCTAAATGTTAACCTTTGAGTGCCAAAGGGGTATGCAACACATTGCAAAGCAATGCATTTCATACCTCTGTGGCACTCAAAGGGTTAAAGTAGATCTGTCATCTTAACCCCATAAGGACAATGGACTTTACCTGGTACGTCCCGCAAAAAACTGTCACTTAGTGACAATGGGTGTACCAGGTACGTCCCGGAAATCCGGGTCATCACGTGGCTGCACACAGTTCGGGGACTCCGGAATAATTTGGTAAAAAAAAAAAATGTTAGCCGGGCGTTAAGTGACGTCCACGTGCGCACGCGGCCAGTCACTAAGGGGTTAAAAGAGTACCCATCACTTTGAAAAACAAATAAGGAACATTAACACTTCCTAATAATAAACCCTCACTTATCTTTAAGGCGCAGTAAAAGGTCCATACAAGACCCTTTTAAATCATTGTGCGTCCCGGCAGCACACTCATGGGAGATTTTTCTACTCACTGTAGAAGCCTATAGAACCCCAGTGTCAATAAATCCACCATCATGTGAGGAAAGCAATCTGCCATGAGCACTGAGTAAGGCACTGGCCTCAGCCAATTCAGTAGCAAAAGATGTGTAATTCTGGAGCAAACCAACTGCATTTTAGGGGATGCATACTAATTTTTATTGTTTTAAATTGAACTTTTAACCCCTTGAATGCTAGACTTCTACAATACATTGCAAAGAAATGTACTGATGACCTCTTTATCATTCAGTGGGTCAAAAGCCCCCTTTAAATCAAATGTAATTGATTTGTACAGCTCTGTACCTCAGGCTGTCAATCTTCTCTGCTTGTCTCCTGCTGTGCCTCTTTCCCTCCTCCTTGTCTGAAGCTCAAATCATCCATGTGACCCTTGGCAAGAGAGTGAGCCAGGTCACATGGAGGATTCAAGTGCCAGACAAGGAGGAGGGAATGAAGTACAAGGGAGCAGAAGATTGACGGCATGCTGTACCGCAGCGAGGCCTGATGTATTTTGAGACTAAAAAAAGATTAATTTTGTGAGCCAAAACTAATTTTATGAAAATTTTTTTTTGGACACCACTATTTTTTCAGTAATTGTGTGTGCACAATTCTGCTATGTTTCTCTGCAGAGTACTATCTATATACATATATGCATGTGAATAATACTTCTGCATCTCATCTGTAATGGCCTCATTCATGCTGTATTGGAGACACACAATAAAATAACAATTGCTTTATAGGAGAGGAGAGTTCCCCTTTCAAAGAAGATGAACTAATCATAATGAACATTGGTGGTTGGTTGTTTTTCTGTTTCCAGGTACTGCTTAAAGGCATAGGTATATGTTCATAGGCTTTATGCCAAATCATCAACAATGCAAAATGACAAAAATACCTCTACTGCCCAGAATACAGTTCCAGCATAATTGTGTGTACATTTACATATGTAAAACAGATTTTAAAAAAATTTAACTCTTTGAGTGCCAGAGGGGTACGCAACGCATTGCAAAGCAATGCGTTGCGTACCCCTCTGGCACTCAAAGAGTTAAGGCCACACAGGAATTCCAAGCACATAGAAATATAGGTGTGTTACACATGCATTTTGTTTATATGCTTAAGAAATCCTGTCCCATTAATGCTGCTTGCATGAATCAGCGAGGCCTGAATAAATCCTAATTATGGTTGAACATTTTCCAGTGTTTGCCTCTGAACAGCAACATTGTAACAGGCCCATATTTATAAATATGAGGTTGGTATCCCTGTGTACCATTAACTGCTCGTTGCTGGATAGAATTCTGGGAATGCAGTAAAAATGCTGTAAACTGGGGATACCTTTTCCAGAGAGATTTATATATAAAAAAAATAAAAAAAACAACCTGTTTCAGATATGTAAATATACATACAAATATATCATATTGGTACTGTGCAGTGAAGTCATTTAGTATTTTTTTTTTAGTTGTGTGACAAGAAAAAAAAACAAAACAATTTTGACAGATAAAATTTATTTTTTGAAAAAACAAAACAAAAACACGTATCACTGATGGGATTCACTACACAGGCAAACACAGACAGGTGGTGGTAGGGGATTCCATAATTAGGAAGATAAATAGACAGGTCCTCAAGTTTGACATATAGATCAGGTTGGTAGATTGCTGGGTGGATGACCCAGTTGTCATGGACAGATTGGTACCAATGATAGTCAGTGGGAAATTAAGGTTTGTTAAGAATGTGAACCAAGTGAATTAATTAGTGAGAATAAAGCAATGTCTAACACCTTAGTTAATTAGTTATTCTGTATATACAATGGAAGAAACAATGGCAGGCCTTCATAAGCAGGGATAAACACAACATTTCCTCTACCATGTCGATGGCTTACTGATGACAACGTCCAAAAGAGTATGGAAAAGGTTATAATAAATAAAGCATCTTGCCCTCATGGCATACACCTTATGGGCTTAGTTCAGTAATAGGAAAACCAGTATACTTAATATTTATTGATTCACTCTCATCAGCAATTGTCCCTGAAATTGAAGGAAAGCAGAGGTAGTGCCATTGCTCAAAAAGTGGTCAAGGTCTAAACTGGGAAATTATAGACCTGTAAATTTACAGGAGTGTGATTTTTTGTGAAAGTGTTTTACCAGGAAGAATACATTGAGATTGTCTCCCATTTTCAAGTATGTCCTGGACTCATTTTATCTACCTCAGAAGGGTGAAAGGCTGAGCTGACCTTGCCGAAACTAGAACCTGCAACCTTGCTGCTTGAACAGATTCTAATGTTGGTGCATTAACCAACTGAGCTATCTGACCGGTGTTCCTACCAACAACATTATTACTAGGAGTCAACGTGGTTTTATGAAGATCACATCATGTTAAACCAATTTCTTGCATTCTACGAAATGGTAAGTAGTAACGTGGACATGGGTATTGCTGTTGAAGTAGTATGCTTGGATTTTGAAAAAGTTTTTTTGCCTCTCAACAGTTTACTGTATGAATTAAAGGATGTATCTTAGGTGGAATGTTTGTTCATGGAGAGAGAACTGGTTGAATAATAGAATTAAGAGAATTGTTGTAAATGGAAGTTTTCAAGTTGGTATAAAGTTGTAAATTGAGTCCCACATGTCCAGTCCTGGACCTGATGCTTTTTTAATTTATTAATCATCTGAAAAGGGGTATTGAAAGTAGTGTCTTAATTTTTGCTGATGACACTAAATTGTGTAGAGAAATACTGTACATAGGAAACAAGATGTGTTTTTTTTCTATGCAGAAATATTTTGATAAACAAATTGAATGGCACTGAAAAGTGGCCAGTGAGGTTTAACATAGATAAATGTAAATTTATGCATTTAAGTTGCAGTAATAAACATGCTACATATACAGTACATGGGAAAGTACTTGGGGAATTCGTGTTATAGAATGAGTCAGGATGACTAATGGATAATATTCTTCAAAGTAATGTGCAGTGTCACTCAACAGCTGCAAGAGCCTATAGGATATATCATGTATAAAAAGGTGTGTAGATGCATGGGGTGGGAGTATAAAGCTACCTCTTTACGAATCCTTGGTAAAACCTCAACTAGAACATGCAATAAGAGTTTTGGCACCATTTAAAAACACATTACTGAACTGGAAAAGGTGCAGAGACACCCAACAAAACTGATAAAGGGATTGGAGTATCTGAGTTATAAACAAACTCTATTTCTTTACATTGGTAGAAAATGTCTAACAGGTGATTTGATTAGCATTTACAAATATATTCAAGGTCAATATAAAGAATTCACTGAGGAACGATTTACTCAACGAGCAGAGCAAAAGGCACTTTCAACTAAAACAAAGGCAGGGATTATGGGCAGTAAGGTTGTGAACTCACTGCCTCTGGAAGCAGAGTTTGCAGATAATGTAGTGGTTTTCAAAAAAGTAATGGATACCTCAGAACAATATTAAGAATTATGATAGTTGGTTTGAAAACAGACAGAGACCACTGTACTGATTACCACTTAGCCTTATGTATCTTAACCAAGCATATCTGAGATCCAAAATTATTATCTTAAAGTGGAATCATCTCCTTGAATTTGTTTACATATCTGAAAAACTCAATAAAAACTGTCTATCATGTTAGCTAAAAGCGCAGCAGATTCATAGTTTAGGAGCTACTTATTTCTGAAAAAATAAAAGACTCTCAGTGTAGCAAAGAGGTTAATTAGAATATGAAAATCTCTGAAAAACTTCATTTGAATACATTAGTATATGGTCCCACACTCAGATTACCATAGAGAAATAAAAGTATCAATATTTTGCAAACTATGCATCTGCTAGTCTTTTGGCTAATGTACACGAATTGGATCTAGCAGTTCCAAATAAATGAGTCTCCCTATATGTGAGGTGATTCAGGTAGGATGATCGTCTAGCTATGCAGACTGCCATCTACATAAGGAAGATGTGCTTAGTCAAGAATGGTATCAGAATTAATAAAGCTTAAAGGGAGAAAAGGTAAACATTTCATATGACTTTCACAGATGCTGAAGTAACCTATCACAAGTGGATCCCTATTTTCCATTTGTATATGTCTGAATGGGCATGTCATCCGGTTTGTATTCATTTTAGCACAATGTTTTGAAATACAGTTGCAAGATTGCATCTTATAAATAAAAGGTAATAAAATTAACATTTTGTCAATATATGTTGTTCCCTTTCTGCATCTGGGTTGTTAGCCCCTGCAGTGGCTTCAAGTAGTTGTCAAAATCTATGCTATAGGCAACAGGCCAACCTGATAAAAGGAGTAATTTGTGTTGTTTAGGAGTGAGTTAGAGTTATCATTCTTTTTGTAGATTTGTGTTAGCTACATCTATTGGAGTTTCTAGGTTCCCAAAAGACATGGGGCTTGAGCCAACTAATGCATTATTAGTGCATAATACAGTCCAGTTGCACTATTATTAATAGAGCAATTAGCAGCATTACATGCTCCAAACTTGCAACAAGAATGAGATCTGGGGCTTTAGCCTCATCAGCCAGTATTCTGGCATGTGTTTTGATTTTACTGTGCACCATGATCACTCCACCGTACCATGGCAATCCATACAGTTGCACACATGCAATATCTCATGTAAACATCCAGAGATTGCAGTTTCTCCTGCAAAAAGCTCTAAAGAACTCTGTTCATCTATAATATGCAAATTGTTGCTTGCTTGGAAAAGCAAGCTTTAAAGGAGCTACTGATAGTAATTATACGTTTTCCTTACTTCAGGCAAGATCACTGACCAATAGCCCAAACAAAATCCTTAACAGCCTTGTGTTCTCAGTAATAACTTTGGTAGTCCAATTTCAGTGTACACTGTAGCATTATTTTCCGTACTGACGTCACTGGAAAACCTATGGTAATCTTTACATATCTCCCGGGTTCTTTAAAGGTCAAAGTTCATCTCTTTGGCTTCTTCTATCAGCAGCTCTCCCCCCCACCGTCCTTTGAATTTTATTATAGTCCTCCATGAGGCCAGCATCCCTAGCATGCTGTCTTAACCACTCTGTTCCCACAAGTCCTTGGTTCTGAAGATAACTCTGTTGGCAGAAAATTGGCAACTTCCGTTGTGTTAGAGTGAAGAGCAAACAGGTTTCTGCAAAAAGAGAACACAAACAGGTAGGGGTGATTTTCTAAAAGAAAAGATCAGGTACCCTCATTTTGCAGCTCAACATGCTTTATGCCCCAGTTTGGTGACCACATTGCATTAATTCATAAATTAATATGTATGTGAGATGTTTGCATATTTAACGCATACAGGAGAAAGACAGGATAAAATGAACAGATCAAAGAGAATTACATATGGAAGAAAGAGAATCTTGGGAAGTTGGTCAAGTAAACTATATATTCAATGATACTACAAGTAGAGTTACTAGTTTCCCAAAATACCATGAACCTGGGTCAGCCTAATGCATTATTAGTGCACAATCCAATTGCAGCATTACCACTAGGGAAATTAACACCGGTATATGCCTGAACCTGGAAACAAGACACAAGGCTTGAAATTTCTAATATGTTTATGTCAAACACGGTTTGCCATTTTATTATCAAGTGCACTCATGCAAAAGACACTTTTTTTGGGGGGAAGAGAATAAGCCTGGTTTTGGTACATTATATAAATATATACCTTCTAGTTATATACAAAAATATGCCAAAACAAGCAGGACCATTTTTTTAATGATTTTTGTCCCAGATTGTTTACACACAGAATGGCTTGCCATTTACAAAAAACACCCTATATGTGCCACTGTTAGGTATAATTTTAAAAAAAATGGTCTTAAATGGTCAGGATACCATTTACTGTTAAATAACTAAAAATAAATATATATTTCCGTGACAATAGGACAATTAGAGGTTTCCGGGGAGATCTATATTGGGAACTGACTGAATCAGGCCCCAGGATTTAGAAGCGGAGCAAGCTGTCAGTTTCAGTGTTCCGGTGAGGTTGCCCATTGTGATTCCTTGGATTACAATGAGTTAACTTTAAGAAAAAAAAGTGCAGAGAACCAATCGGCAGTTCTCTGTACTTGCAGGTGACCCATGCTGTCATGAGACAACAAACTCCAGTTTCCTGCAGACAGGCTGGGGAAGCTTGCAGCCAGTGTTGCTTATATGCCATATATATATGGTGCAACTGTCCTTAACGTTACAACCAAATGTTCTTGACACTACTGACAGTTTACACATGCTTTAAAAAAAAAAAAGTATAGGATTATATTTTAGGCATCTACTATAAAATATGCTAATATGATATTTAAAGTTATTTCAACCAATTAAATTTTTAAATATTAATATTCCTTTAATCAGGCAGAATAGGGTCAATATAACACCCTTTCAACCCAATGCTGTTTACCTCAGAGCTATGAAAACAGATTCCCAAAGCTCATAACACCCCAGTTACCAGTTTGCTGTGCAGATCAGAACATGGCATTACTCAGCACTCATAGAAGCTTATTCCTCTGTCCATAGAAGCCCACTGATGGTGGATTCTCCAACACAAGACTCCTATGGTGCATAGTTCTGAAGTCACTGACAGTGTTTTTGACACAATACTGCCAGCAAAACAATATAACACAGTATTGCATGAGACCAGCAGGGTAATGCAACATTACAAGACACCAGCAGACTATTTTCAACCACTTTTGTCCAAATGCTTTTCCAATTTACACTTTATGGACACATTACTGGAGCAGTTACACTATAATAATTCAATTAATATTGATTTAATACTAGAGTGAAGGATGTGTCATTTGAATGTGCTCTCTTCAATATAGCCCTTCAATATAGTTTCCAAATTTGCCTATTGCTACTTCAGAAGTCTTTGTCTAGTCTTTCCTTTACCAACAGGCCTGGAAAAAGTACATGGAGGTTATGCACTAAGTAGGAAAAAGTACAGGAGGTTATGCACTAAGGAGTGATAAAGAGGTGATAAATTTGAGATGATTTCTCCAGTTCCGATGTTATTCTATAGAGTCTATGCACCAAGCTCTCCAAAGTTGGAGACATCTTAGTGTATTGGCTCCACAATAACACAGGACTTGGAGAAGAGACATCAATGGAGAAATCATCTCCACGTTATCACCTCTTTATCATGCCTTAGTGCATCTCTTCCCTGCTGCTGGTGTAAATCATAGAAATATACATGGAATATTATGACCAGTTGTTGTCCACCCTCCCTTTCCAAGCCTGAAGGTCTTAAGAATAAGTTAATGCACTTAGGGTCATATGCTTGAAAGAAAAGTGGAGGACTTTTGGAGCAAACCATACACACTATGGGGGATAACTAAAACCTCACCTTGATTTAAATGGGGATTTTAACCCCTTGAATGGTTGGAGACCTTTCTAGCATTCAAGGTGTTAAAATCCCCATTTAAATCAATGGGAAGTTTTGGAATTTTTTTTGTTCTCCCCTATAGCGCAAATGGTTTGCCTATAACGCCTCCACTTCTCTTTTAAATATACAGTCCTTAGTATTCTGGAAGCTTAACGATCAATTCTGGAGCAAAAATTCCCATTGATTTAAATGAGGCTTTTAACCCCTTGAATGACAGAAATCCAGCACATTATACTGCAACACAATGCAGACTTCTCTAGAATAAAAGGGCTTAAAAGAAAGACTCATTAAAATCAATGTGAATGTGTTTGGTTTTATTTCTTCACTATGTTGCAGTTGGTTTGCCACAGAATTTATCACGTTAAGCTTCCTGAATACTAGACTCAGCAACAGACTTTTTTGACTCAGAGTTCTTGCAGGTCTGTAATACCCATGCCCCACTAAGGAAGGTCAGGGTAAAGGGGGCCCATGTACCCTGGGTCTCGACTGACTTGCCTGAGTTATACAGTTTCAGAGATGTCTTTTGGACAAAATTTAAACAAACTGACTCCACTTATGATCTCACTGCATATAGACAATTACAGAATACCTGCACAAATCAAGCAAAACTAGCAAACAGTCAATATTTTACTGGCAACTTGAACAGTAAAATATCAAAACCAATCAACTTTTGGAAGCTTATTAAAGGGAGAGTAATAGATGGAAATAAACAGAGCTTATATTCATCTGTATATCTTTTGCAGCATGTACAGTGCGCTATCAATCCTATCTGAGTTGTAGTTAAAGAGTGATAAAGGATCCTTCCACCCCTATACTTACAACACGCCGACTCTCATGCAGGTCCGGATGGAGCGCAGCGAGGGACAATCTTCAATAAGCATAAGGAAAATCATCAAGGGGGCAGGGTTTTCCTTAGGCTCACTACATGAAGATTGTCCATCACCGAGAGTTGTGCGATCAAGAAACCGGATCCCACATCTGAAGGAAAGCGGCATAACATAGGTAAAAGGAGTGGGGGGATCTTTTAAAACTTTATAATTCTTGAACTCGGATAGGACTGACATAGCACTTTACGTGATGAAAAAAGATATACAGATGAATATAAGCTCTGTTTATTTCCATATATTACTGTCCATTTAAAAACATCTATAAACACCCCTAACCATTCTCATCCCTCCACTATAAAAAAAAGGCAATGAAACAATACAATGCACCATAGCAATAACTAATGCATTCAACAGCTACTTCGCAGGATGTGCCACCTCCTTGATTACACAAAACAAAAGTAATTCTGAAGTAGAAAAGTGCATGGAACAGTCTCTGTCACCTACAACCAAGTACAACAATACTAGTGAATTCAATTTAATGAAATATATGACCACCTCCTTAGCCCAAAAATGAAATTGCAATCTTGGCCTGGCCAGCCACCAGCAATGTGATTAATGCTAAGTGCCTCTGTCACTACCCATCCTATTGCATCCCTAATTGCATTCCTATGCCGGCGTTCTGCAATCTACAAATGACAGAAATTATATGAAACACATATTAGGTTTTGATCTGACAGATTAGTATACTATTATTCAACTTTAGTGTATACTTTCGGCCAGCTGATGTTGTGGGACCGAGTAGAAATGCAGAGTGACGACAATTTCTTTTAAATTTAAAGATTTGCCACTGTACCCTGGGGATAGTAATATGAGGAGCTGTAGTTGTAATCTAACCCGTGACTTTGGGGAATATTTCAGGCTGTAGTGTGCAATATAACCCAGTACTATATATCTGAATATATTTTAGGAGATTAATTTAAACATTGGAATACTAGTGTAAAAGTCCGGGTGCTGTTAAGAGGCCGGTCCTGCTCTGCATACTGCAGCCGACGCAGTAATGCTCTGTAGAGACTGCCCGAAAGCACAGAATGCTCCCAGCACAGAACTCCCAGCATTCTGTTCGTTCAGGCAGTCTCTACTGTGCATAACAGCTTCTGACAAACATCCTAGCGAATTATTATATAGGATTTTTAATTCAGTTAGACTCTTACTTTGAGTTTATACAGAAAGTTGAAATGTTCTAGCTGATAGGCTACATATTATATTAGTGTGAACAACTTTCAAATAAGAGGCACTCAATCTACAGTGATTGTTTTAGCGCTCCTCTTTCATTGTTGTTACTTGGAGGAGACGGGTTAACCCCTTAAGGACCAGTGACGTGGCAGGACCGTCACACTGGTCCGGCACTTAAGGACCAGTGACGGTCCTGACACGTCACGTACTTTTACTCATCGCGCTCCTGTAGGAGCGCGGTGAGTAATACCGGGCACTGAAGTTGATTGCTCCAAGACCGGAGCGATCTCTTCCAGTGTCCCGTTTAGCGTGCCGCCCCACGTGATCAGTCACGTGGGATGGCACGTTAAAGTTTCCTATGTGGTCCTTAAGGGACGGCATGCCCCGGGACCGCTGGTCCTTAAGGGGTTAAAAAATAGTTTCTCCTGTCTATGTTAGGTTTCCCCAGTGTACTGTAGGCACTCATGTTGATTTTAATTCATTCATTCATTTATTATTTTGTATCAATAAAAGTTATATTTTAACTTACCACAATCAATATCACTCGTCAAATAACTTCTTTGTGATTTTATCACTGTAGTGCCCTGTTAAGTATCTATAAGTTTTTCTTTTTTCTTTTGTTTATGTATATGATGAATATTTAGATACAGGAGCGCGGCAGCCAATATAATTTGATTTAAAGAGCTTCAGTGAGATTACACAATCGGTGCTCAAGCTCTAATTTCTTTTGTGACAATAAGTTGTATCCCTAATTAATGCCTACTTGTCATCCAGGTGCCCAAAGCCTGGCAAGTGGCTAGAGTTGTGCCTATCTACAAAAGTGGGAATAAAAATGTAGTATCAAATTACAGACCAATATCACTACTCCCCACATGATCTAAAATCCTAGAGAAATGTGCAAGTATAGAAGTATTACCGACTGTCTTGTTTTTTCACCCTGCTTGAATTAGGCTTTTGTCCAAATCACTGAACAGTCACTGCCCTCCTAAAAGTATGCAATGATATCCAGACTGGCATGGAAAACTCACTGGAGCTGTTTTCTTAGATTTTGCAAAGGCCTTTGATAGAGTACACCATAATATTCTGATAAGTAAACTCCAAAGTTCAGGATTGGGTAATCATTCTCTAAACTGGTTCCGATCCTATTGATCAGACAGAATGCAGTATGTGTCTGCTGCTGATAATATTTCCCTTCAATTCAAAGTAGCAAGTGGAGTTCCCCAAGGCTCCATTCTATTTTCTTTAATTATAAATGATCTGCCCACAGTCTGCAAAGCATCTTCTGTGCACATGTATGCAGATGACACCATAATCTACACTACAAATTCAAACGTATCTCAACTTGAGGCCTTATTACAGAATGATTTGTCTGAAGTTGGAAGATGGATAGATAAAAAAAAAATGTTCTTAACACTGACAAAATGGTCACAATGGTATTTGGTACAAAGCACAAACTCCTCAGTACCCATCTAACCATTGTAACAAAGTCTAATTGTAACTTGGCCCAGGTGGACTCTTACAAATATTTTTGTATGCCGCTTGACCCCATAAATTAACATCCAAACTTTATCCTAAAATAGGTTGTCTGCTTAGAACTAGTCAGAGACGCTCAACTAGGAACGAGCCTACCCTCAAAATGATTAGGCTCTATAGGATAAGTATCCTACCCAGGGTGCAATCTCTTTTAGCTCACTAATGCCTTTCACAGAGAGGAAATATCCTGAAACACATCATACTGATCCCACCAAAAGGTAGTCCAGCCACGAAGTGCGAGAAGCAGCCAACCCCAGACGTACGTTTCGGCCTTGTTGGGCCTCGTCAGTGAGGTGCAGCTGATCTCTCTAGGCACTGTGAGCAAGGGGTCCACGTCTGGATTACCCTGTTACCCTTAGGGTGACTAGTCCCAAGGGCAATTTGCATATGCAAATTGAGGGCAGGCTCATTCCTAGTTGAGCATCTCTAACTAGCTCTTTTGCATATGCAAATTGCCCTTGGGACTAGTCACCCTAAGGGTAACAGGGTAATCCAGACGTGGACCCCTTGCTCACAGTGCCTAGAGAGATCAGCTGCACCTCACTGACGAGGCCCAACAAGGCCGAAACGTACGTCTGGGGTTGGCTGCTTCTCTCGTTCAGAGAGGAATTGCCTGGCACTTCGTGGCTGGACTACCTTTTGGTGGGATCAGTATGATGTGTTTCAGGATATTTCCTCTCTGTGAAAGGCATTAGTGAGCTAAAAGAGATTGCACCCTGGGTAGGATACTTATCCTATACAGCCTAA
Organism: Rhinophrynus dorsalis; assembly: GCA_037306005.1. Taxonomy (NCBI): domain Eukaryota; kingdom Metazoa; phylum Chordata; class Amphibia; order Anura; family Rhinophrynidae; genus Rhinophrynus; species Rhinophrynus dorsalis. The sequence continues at coordinate 124,538,926 of CM074722.1, forward strand.
TCATTTTGAGGGTAGGCTCGTTCCTAGTTGAGCATCTCTGACTAGCTCTTTTGTCTGCTTAGAAACCACTCCTGTTTAAGTCCACTTGTAAGAAAACGTTGTTCAACAGCTGTTAATGCCATTCAGACTATGGGGACGTAGTATATGTTCCCCCGCCGCAAATCCATCTAGGTAAACTTCCAGGTAAAACATTTTCTAAATAAATAAAACAACTGAATATCTTTGGCTTCCTGAATACGGCTCTAAGTATTAACCTTTTGAGTGCCAGAAATTGTGCAACATATTTCCTGTAGTGTGTTAGAAATTCCACTGGCACGCAACAAGTTAAAATAAAAATTAGAAACAATATTTTGTGCATATCTATTATATAATGTACAGAACACCCTTTTAACGATCTGTTCATCTCCTATTACTCAATTACACGATAAGCTCCTTGGCTCACAGGGCCAGATTTATGTCCAAGACGCTCCTTGCCAAAACACTGTGGGTGTCTATAGCTCCACCAGCAGCCACACCCCCAGTCCCATCTATTAATTCTGGGCACAGGAGATACCCTTGGTTGCTAGAAAGATCTCTAGTGCATATGTATAGCATCTCAGGGGTTAAATAATAAATAACCTGTATTGGGGTAGAGAAAATGGAGCAAAGACATTGCAATTGCAATTCAGAATGTGGGTGTGGCCAGCACAGCTAAGCTCCCCTCCTAATTTGGAGTTCTAGGCAGTTGCCTACTCTGCCTAATGGGAAATTCAACCCTTTTGGGGCAGTGACCTCCTTTCTGTTGTTTCTAAGACTGTGGCACTTAATATAACCATGCTTATTGTTGCTTTTTTTTGTTTTTTTTAATCAAATCAAGTTTTATTGAGTTTTGAAACTGCAATACTAGGAGAGGGGGGTACAGAAAGTAGAAAAAGGGAGGGGGGGGCAATCTCCATTTTATAAGAGTACAAACAAACACATCGTAAAGCTAAAGGCAAGGTAGATATAGCACAAGAAGCCTGAGAAGTCGGCAATCCTGCCTAGCAGAAAAAAAAGGGGAGCCGTGAAATTCGGCTGCCCGGCTTCAAAAAGTTCTAGTGAAGATTGAAGGGGGGGGGGGAGAGAAGGGACAGGAAAAGGAAACAAGGAAAAATAGAGGAAAAAAGAAAAGATGAGGAGGAAAGAGAAGCAGAGAAGGTCCAGCACCAAGCAACACGGAGTGAAACGAGAGGCAACCTCTACACTCACTGGTCAGCTGTATCTCCCAGTAGGGGCTGCGTCAGTGGGTCCTCCAGGAACTGCATCCCGGCAAACCAAGTGTTGTAATAGCGATCTCTCTGATTATCCTCCGTAAGGAGGCGTTCCTCTAGGCAGCGTGTGTTCTCCACCCGCGAGACCCAGTTGTGGAAGGTCGGAGGTGAAGATTTGCCCCAATTAAGAGGAATAAGTGCCTTTGCTTCGTTCAGAAGATGTTGTATCACCGACTTATTGTATTGCGAAGTCGACACAGAGGTGTGATGCAAAAGAAAAGGAGCAGGCAAAAAAATGAGGGGGAGAGTGAATCACCTGCCAGAATGGTGAAATAAGGGGACAGTCCCACCATATGTGTAACAAAGTACCAGGAACCAGCCCACATATCCAATACATGTTGGACTGCTCAGGTAAGTAGGTATGTAAAAAGAACCGGGGTGCAATACCATTGAGTCAAGAGTTTGTAGGACATCTCCTGGGTCTTGTTGGCCAGGGAGCATTTATGTGTCAAAATGAATATCTTTTCCCACTTGGGCTCGCTCAGATAAATCTGTAGGGCGTTTTCCCATTTACCAACATAGGCAGGCAAGCCAAAGTCGTCCGAGGAGCAAAGAAGCCGGTAAAGGAGAGAAATAACGTGGAGGGGTAAGTCATCTCTAGAGCATAAAGCCTCAAATGGGGTAAGAGGTCTAAGGAGATTATGTTTCTGTGGGAGAGAGTGAAAGAAATACCCAAACTGGGTAAACTTAAACCAGTCCAAGGGCGTCTGGTGACAATGAGACAGGATATCCACCAGTGGCTTGATCTTGAAGTCAGCAGTCAAGAGGGACGCTATCCGAGTGTCATCAGCAATAGAGGTGCCCAAAAAGGGTCCAGAGGTCTGGCCAGGAACATAGTCTGGATTACGATGTAACAGGGTCTTTGGGGAAGGGTAGGTGGTAAGCCTGAATGGAGCACGAGCTCCATGGAAAACCAAAAGAGTAGCAGAGATCAGAGGATGGCCCCCACATAGCGATCTGGCATGTTTTGGTGACACCCATGGAAGGGAATGGAGCGGGACACCAACTTCCACCGCCTCCATCCCAACCCACAACTTCTGTGGAGGTCAAAAGACGCATTCCAGGAGTTGTAAGAGATGACAAGCCCGATAGTACATCCGAGGGCACAGCGATGCCAGAACGTCACGTGACTTTGGCCGTGTCAAGACATAAAAGTGAAGTCTGAACTTCTCCCCGCCCAAAGGAATTGAAGCCACATGGAGCACAGGGAAGAGAAAGCCAGCGGGATACGGATAGGGATCGTCTAAAGCAAATAGAGCATGCGCTGGAGAACGTTCATTTTCAGTGCATTAACTCGCCCCAGCCACGACACGTAGAGGGGCCCCCAAGCACTCAGGTCTCTCTGGAGAGTAGTTAAGAAATGAGGGAAATTATGGGCATAAAGTTGTGAAGGGTCTCCAGTCAGCCAAATCCCTAGGTACTTGAGTTTGTGTCAGCACCATCTAAAGGGAAAGGAGGACAGACATTCCACCTCAGATGAAGGTAAGTTAATATTCAAGATCTCAGACTTCAAATCGTTAAGCTTAAAGTTGGACAGATCTCCGTATTCCTGAAATTCTCTAAGAAGGACAGGAAGCGAGATCCTAGGCTAGGTTAACATGAAAAGAAGGTCGTTGGCGAAGCCCAGAACCTCGAGATGAACACCCTCCACAAGCAAACCACCAAGATATGGATTATTGCGAACTGCCTCCAGAAAAAGTTCAAGGGAAAGCACAAATAAAAGCTGGGAATGGGGGCAACCTTGCTGCATTCCATTCGAAATCCCGAATGACTCAGAGAGGGCACCACTTACACGTATTCTGGCCGAGAACACAAGGCCAAAATCCAGGCCAGCATATGTGGACCAAAACCCACGTGGCGCAAGACCTCTAGTAAACAAGACCAATTCAACCAGTCAAATGCCTTTTCGGTGTCCGTTGATAGCAACAAAGAAGGGGAGGAGGTAGAGTGGGCACAATGAATCAAGTAAATAGCCCGAACCATACAGTCACGGGATTCCCACAAAGCCCGTCTGGTCAGGATGGACCAGGTTCGGCATGAGGGGAGAGATACGAGAGGCCAAAATCTTCAAAAACAGCTTCAAGTCCACATTAAGTAGCGAAATGGGCCCCTAGCTACCACAGTGGTCTAGGTCCTTCCCCTCCTTCGGGATCAATGGGATTGTGGTAGACAGAGTATGAGGGTGAATATCATGTCCCTCCAAGATGGAGTTAAAGGCTGAGACTAAGCGAGGCCCAAGGATCTCCTGAAATTGTTTATACTATGAAAGCGAAAAGCCATCCGGGCAGGGACATTTGCCTGTCATGGAGTTGCATAAGGCTAAGGTAATTTTGTCCAAAGAGATCGGGTGATCCAAGAGTTCAGAATCGGATGCAGTTAACTTAAGTTGCAAGTGTTGATTCAGGTAGGCAGAGATTTTATCTTGTAGACGGTGGCCCTGAGCAGGGTCATCCCCATCTGGCGCCAGGTTATACAACTTAGAGTAATAATTCACAAATTCTCGAGCAATATCCAATGGGAGCTGACAGATAGTACCACCAGATTCCGAGATCCTAGGGATATATGTGAGTTGGCTGCGTTTCTGGAGGGCCTTAGCAAGGTACTTTCCAGGATTGTTGCCATGTTCAAAGTAAAGTGCCCAGAGCCGGGTAAAGTGTCGCTGCGCAAGGTCATTAAAGACAGAGGCCACTTCACGACACAAGGTCAGAAGACGCTGGAAGTCCGCGTTGTCTAGCTACTCTTTATGCGACTGCTCTAAGACGGCAATCTGGTCGTACAGCTCGTGTAGCTTGGTGGAGCGAGCCCTCTTCCTTGCCGCAGCTATCTTGATAAAATGACCACGTACAACACATTTGTGGGCCTCCCAGACTGTGAAGGCTCGGAGATCAGGGGCTATATTGAGAGCAAAATAGTCTGCCAAAAGGGAGCGAGTAGAGGCCAACATAGCTGGATCACTTAAGAAGGAATCGATGAGCCTCCAAGAACATTGTGCCTGACAAGTAAGAGGGTAGCTCAAAGTCGCAGTCAAAGGGGCATGATCCGACCAAGTCTCGATCCCATATGCAGTGAAGCGCAACACAAGTGATTAATGAGTGATAAACAAGTAAACGATGCGAGAGTAACGGGAATGAGGAGCAGAGTAGAAGCAATAATCCCTGTCATCGGGATGGAGAGCCCTCCAGCAATCAACCGACAATCAAAAAGCGATTTCTTAAAGGGATAGTAATACTTAATAATTACGAACCCCTATATTAAAAAGAAATGTATTGCCCCCAGTGTCAGGCGGCTCTGCAGCACAGCCAAGATCGCATTAATAAAAAACAAATCTTTCACTGAAATGGTCTTTTACGTGTGCTTGGTTTGCAAGCACCCGAGCAAGGCAGAACCCACAAGGTCGAGCTCCCGGTGGATCCCAGTGATGAAGGGGTCCTAGCCCCACAACCAATCACGTAACAAAAGCCCAGCCCCACCCCAGGCCTGACGGCGCACGGAGAGGTCCCCTCCTCCCCCCACCCAAAGGCACCAAAAGCCTCCATACAGTCTCATTCCTCCATAGGGACAAGAACCCCTAGTGATCGAAGGAAAACACTCTCCACGCACCGCCCAGGCAACACCAAAGCAATAACTATAATAACAGTTGAAAATGGAATCATACACATATGCAAAGTGCTTAGCAATCACCTCCCGGGTTGGGAGCCGGCCAAGGCAGGCCCCAGAGCCGTGGAAGATGGAGACGCTACACCAGGGCCCCGCTCAAAGCAAGTAGCCTGAAGCCCAAGAGCCGTGCCTTAAAAAGGCACAACAGCGATGACACAAACGTTAAAATAGTACATTCTCCACAGATGGCAATATATCACACATCTTGCTAGGGTTGAGGGAAGGGAAGGAGGGAGTACAGGGAAAAGCGGATATGAAGGGCCGGGGTAGGGGGGCAAGAAATAGAGAAGGGCCTGGGAGAGAGAAGAAAGGGCAGAGTTGGGCCAGGGACATTAAACAAAAACATATCGCCGGAGGCAGGGCCAGTGCCACCTATAGGCGAGGTAGGCGCCGGCCTAGGGTGCACATGTACTGGGGGCGCGGGCATGCAGCAGAGAAGAGCTGCGCCCGCACGCACCACGCCGGGAACCGCAACACAGTCAGGTCTGTGTAGCTACTGCGCTCCCTCATCGCGGTCGGCTCTTTAGTAATGCAGAGCGCACTGGGAGTCATGATCTCCCAGCGCGCTCTGCATTACTGAAGAGAAGACTGCGCGGGAACTCCAGCAGCTACAGGTATGTGATGGGGGGCAAGTTGGAGCTGATGGGGCAAGTTGGAGCTGATAGGGGCAAAGTGGAGCTGGTGGGGGCAAAGTGGAGCTGATAGGGGGCAAGTGGAGCTGATAGGGGGCAAGTGGAGCTGATAGGGGGCAAGTTGGAGCTGGTGAAGGCAAGTTGGAGCTGATGGGGCAAAGTGGAGCTGGTGGGGGCATCTCTTACAGGCATCTCCAGACCAGGGGCAGATTGGCCACTGGGCAGAGAGAGGACAATCTTGAAAAGAGGTAACATCATGAAAAGAGGTGGGGTATAAAGGGGTGGGACACAAGGGGCTGAGCCAAATGGGCAGCAAAATTGGGTTTTGCCTGGGGTGGCAAAAATCCTTGCACCAGCCCTGGCCGGAGGGCCCACTAGCAGCCCCGGCAAGCAGGGCTGGTGCAAGGATTTTTGTCACCCTAGGCAAAACCTAATTTTGCCACCCCTTGGCTCCACCCCTAGTGCCCTGTCCCTTTAAACCCCACCCACTTACAGGCTGTAAAATAACTAACTGAGCCTAAGCTGAAAATTAACCCTGTGAATGCCAGAGAGATGTACACAGCTCATTGCTTTTCAATGCAAAGTAAAGCAATGCGTTGTGTACCTCTCTTTGGCTGCTAGCACTCAAAGGGTTAATTTTCAGATTGGGCTATTTAGATTAGGTTATTCGTTTTACAGGAGTCTTCAGGGTCTGACTGCCTGGACCAGGGGGCAGAGAGAGAACAAAAATAATCCTAACCCTGGCTTCCCAGCTACACACAGTATAACAGCCTCAGGGAAAGGATGAGAGATGTTAATGTGATCACATAGACAGTAGGATTTAACTTATTGCTCCATTGGCAGATATTTTAAAGTACTGTCCATATTAAGCAAGAGTGTATGTGTTCTACCTGGAAATCTTTAGGTCCCAGGAAGAATCTAGGCTCATATGTAAAAAAGCAAACTAGAGTTATTCTGGGGTAAACCAACTGTACCACAAGGAACAAATACAAATTCCTATTACATTACATTAGGATTTTCACATTTTGAATTATAGAAAGGTCTCAAGTGCATTGCGATGCATTTGAGACCTCTAGCATTCAAAGGGTTAAAAGTTATCTTCAAGTTTGTGGGGAATTTATAAATGTTCATTTGTCCCCTATGGTGCATACCCCAGAATAACTCCAGTTTGCTTTTATAAATAAATAAAATAAATATAAATAAATATATAAAACCTCTGTCTCTCTATCTGCAATCAGCACTGTGACACTGAATTGCTCCTGTCCAGACACAGGGGGAGACAGCAGGAAAGCATCAGCAGGTCCACTAGATCAACATCCCTTCTAATGTCCTTTGTAGCCTTCTACTGCACATTAACACTTTGAGAACCAGAGGAGAGTGGATTGCATTATGGAGCAATGCATTTGCACATTCCTCTGGCTTGATCATAGAAATAGGATGTTATCAGCACTGCAAATGCCCCCAAATCCAACAACTGCATTATTTCACTAACAGAGATGTTGCCAGTGCACTTTTCAATGCATTGGAGACATCTCTAGCATCCGAGGAGTTAAAGAATGTAGGCCCATGTGTATACAAACAAACTGTATTTAATGTGGAATAAACCAACTGCAACTTAGGGGACAAATAAAGATGTCTACATTCCTATGCACTAGAATAGAGTGTTTTTAACCCCTTGAACACTAGAGAGAGTGTTCCTATGCTTTTATTTGCAATGCACTGGATACTTCTCTACCATTCAAGTGTCTAACCCCTTGAATCCTAGTGAGGTCTCCAGTGCATTGCAAAGAAAAGTATAGAAGAACACTCTAGCACTCAAGGGGTTAATAAAAAACTTCTACTGAAGCCCAGTTTAATTTTGTCCCCTATAGTGCAGTTGGTTTTCTCTAAAATAAGTTGCTTGCTTTTATAAATATGGGCCCTTGTACAGAACATACTAAATGCAGCCATTCAACCACCCAAAGCCACCAGTCCACCATGAGGAAAAGTGTTACAGTTCTCTAAAAGTAAATGTAATAAGATATGTGGATGTAACCTGTTCGCTCAGCCCTGCATGAAGGAGAGGGAACCCAACTCTACAACAGCTTTGTGTTGCTGCTTCCCCTGTCGGCTTCTTCTAGCTTCCAGTGCCACTGCCACGCCCTTCTGTAACCTTCCCTCAGTCAGTATCGGCAAAGGAGGGAAAACATGCAGCTAATACGGCTGTGCACCTATTTCAGCTGCTGCCTTCCTCACACTGCTGTGTGGTTCCTATTTTACGTGACTGCAGGAAATCCTAGCACAAACACTGAGAAATAAATATAGTAATATTATGGCGTGCAGACAACCTAGGTGATTGAATATTTGCAATGAGCCTGCATACAGGCTGATTACTTACTGCACTGCTACAACGTTTCACAGACAGCATGGTACTGCCCTAGACTCCTAGCACTACCATCACATACAGAACCGCAAGCCATCCAATGAGAGAGGAGTATGTTCTGACTACTCCTCTTTCATTGGCTACCTAAGGAATACCTAATATAATTTCAACTCAGCCACTCTTCCAGGCCAATCAGACGTGAGAATGACTAATGCATGTAGGACTGTGATAGACAGTTACGTTTGCACTTGCCAAATGTCTGCTACACACACTGTCACTCTGTACCAATATGTCTCCAGCATAATGGTGGCTCTCGCCTCACAGCAACCACCAAGGTGCATCCGGCTCTACTCCCCAGGAGATGTGCGCCCTAGGCCGGCGCCTACCTCGCCTATAGGTCGCCGGCCCTGCCGGCCAGGGAGAGAGTGGAGATGCCCAAGAGAGGTACTGCTACGGGCTATAAGCCAGAGGCCCAAGAACCCTTAGGTGAGTAGGTCCCAGTTTAAGATGTGCAGGGGGTCCAAACAGGGCACCAGGGAGAAGGAAACCCAGGTGAAATTCCAAGGCTTGGCTCAGGAGGTCCAGGGCCGAGTGGCCAGACGTGGCAACCAGGGCTCAAGAAAGACCCCTAGCTAGGGGGGCGGAGCGAGCTGCCTAAGCGGACGGACGTGTTTTCTCTAGCTCCAGGCCATAGCTTTCATTCTTAAGGCTTAGTTGTTTTTTCTACCGCTTGTTTTAAGATATATTTACAGCCCAGACCTCTCTATTATATCTTGGATGGCTTAGTAAGGATCTGACCTGATTTCGAGAAGCGGTTTCAAGTGCCTTCCTGTCAATGAGTATGACGGGTGAAATGGCTGCAGAGGTGGCTGACGGTCCGCTAGTTCAGGAGGACATTGCACATTTGCTGACCAAGGCGGACCTTCGACTCGTGGTTGCAGATTTTCGGAGTATTATCCGTGAAATGTTGGAGGACGTGGGGTCTAGCCCAGGGCCGCGAGGTCAGAGTCCGGTGGAACTGCAGCAACACGTGGACATTTTGGTTTGGCGAGCCACGCCATCGGAATATACACTAGATCCTAGGGCTCCGGCCCTTGTGTCTAATGCCGAGAGCACTGCTGTTATGGTAACTATACGTGGGAACCCCATCTTATCGGAGGCTACTTTGGAGACAGGATGGTTGACTTCCCTGGATTCTTATGTGTATCGGAAGCGGATGGAGTCTACATTGTTGTTTGGCACTTGTGCTAAGCTGCTGGGATTGGATTCTAGCTATATCTGCCTTTATGAAGGGTCTTTGTGGCTTGGCCTGAATGCATCTGCTGCACGATCCTGCGCACTACCTCGGCGGACTTCCTTTCTGTGGGACCCAGGGACATTCTCTGATTCTACCTATGTTGATCCCCTTACCATCCTTCCGGACTGCTTCTCACAACCCCGAACCCGTTTGCTGGTTTAAACTGTATTAAGAGGATTATCTTCCCTTAAGTGGGATGTGCACACATTTGTGCGTCATGCTTGGTCCGTGGGGGGATCCTCTAGGGCCCAGAGGGCCGCCCATGGCTCTGGCTGAGGGACTCTATAATGTGTAATACCTGATGCTCTTGATGTTATTTGCCTTGTATGTTGTTATTACTAGGTCCATGGGTTTATGTGGGAATGTCTGATTTTATGTCCATGCTTCAGTGGGCTGCTTAAGTTGTTTCTATCCACCTAGCTCTTCTGTTTGAAAATAGTTGGATGTCTATAAATTGTTATCATGTTAGTGGCCTGGCCGTTTGTACTCTTAGCTACACGGTCTTTACTTATTTCTTTCCCCCAAGACCTCTTTGAGGTCCCCTACCCTATTTCGGCAGGGTGTGGGGTACTTACCCTACTACTTTGTCCACGTAAAGTTTCTACTACTTCTCTGTCTTCAGGCTCTGCTTTTCTCTCTTGAAATTATTTGTTCTTTTACCTGAGACGTACTTAACATTCGTTCTCTTTCTTTTCCTCTTCTGTTCTTTTTCTCCTCAAATGTCTGCTCCCTGGATTTGTCTATTTCTCTGTCAATATATGCTCTCTCTTACCTGATGCCTTGTATGCATTCTTTCTTTCCCTTCTTTGCTCTCTTTATTCTCAAATGCCTTGTTCTTTGTCTGCTATATGGTCTATTTTCCTATTGTACTTATTCTATCGATTTACTCACTTGTACACCTATGCAGATTCTCAGGTTTTGCTACTTTGATAATGGCCTTGAGTTTTTCACATATTTACGGTATAATCGTATTATGTGTCTACTTTGGTAGCATATGCCATATATATGTGTATATTTATTTAGATATATATTTATACGGGCTGTTAAGTTCAGTATATGACTTTTTCCTTTCTGTTAATACACAGGTTGCTTTCAAGGTTATCGCTTACAGCTGTAAGCTTCATGTGTAATTGAGAATTTACGTAGCTATACCACTGCTTTTGTAGTGCTTATTCTGCTTCAATATTGTATGTATTACTTTCTCTTATCTCAATAAAGCTTTTGGAAAAAAAAAAAAAAAAAAAGAAAGACCCCTAGCTAAAAGTTAGTGCTCATTCTTCGATCTCCACATCGCCGCAAGACAGGTGGGCTGAAAAGTCTTGAGAGACTCGGGAAAGATCAGGGCCCCGAATGGGTCGTCTGGTGTAGGGTCTCGCTGGCCTCCTCAAATCGGGCAGGCTCCAGTCCCGGATTTGGAGGTCGGGAAGGTCAAGGTCCTCCAAAAATGCAGGGAGCTCATGGAAGTATTGCAGAGTGTGAGACAGATTATACTGATGAACCGTCAGCCCAAAGGGGTAGCTCCAGAAGTAGCGGATGTTCCCCCGTTGGAGAAGACTAGTTAGGGGCTGCAAGGCCCATCTAGCTTGTAACGTAAGGTCAGAGAGGTCTTGAAAAAATGTGATTGTGTTGCCTTCGTAAGTCCATGACCCTACTTCTCTGGCTCGGCGCATTATCACTTCCTTTAGAGTATAGTCCACTGGGCAGCACACAATATCTCTCGGAGGACTATCTGGGGGACCCTGAGGACGAAGGGCCCGATGTGCCCTATACAGAGCAACCGTGGCATCTTCAGGTCGGCCCAGCAGAGCATTGAAGATAGTGGTCAACAGCTGCTTAACATTCTCTTTGGTCCCCCCCCCTGACACCTCAGGGACACCATGTGCCCGAATATTATGGTGCCGGCCTCAGTTATCCAGGTCTTCAATCCGTCTCCTGTAATCTTCCAGGTAGCACGCTTGTTGTGCGGTAGCCTGCGAGGCCGTAGCAAGCTTACTCCAGTGTTGGACAGACAACTCCTCCTGCTTCATCACATGATGTTCCAGGCCTCGAAGGTCTGCTCGCAGTTTGGAGACCTCGTCCTGGATCATGTATTTAAGTTCCATTATTAGATAGTTAAAGTCGTTACTCCAGGGTGTCGAAGAGAAGATGCGTTGGGCCTGGTTAGATGCAGGGCAGTCAGCCAACTCATCGGGGACTGAGTCTGGAACCTCGTCATTTGAGGAAAGAGAACAAGATGGCGATCCCGCCACGAGATCAGCTTGTGACCCCATCGAGGCTTGGGTCTGAAAAAAAGTCTCACAGAGAGGTAGAAGCTTGTTTCCCCGTTGCTCTAGGGGTGGAGGAACCAGAAGTACCTCTTTTATTGCGGACCATAGCCTTAGAATAGTGCAGATTGCGACGCTCAGGAGGGAAGGAAGCGGAGCCCAGTAATTATGTGACCATCTTCCTAGGCGGTCAGCCACGCCCCCAAGTTTATTGTTTTTATTGTAACACAATGTATTAATTGCATAATCATCTTTTGTAAGGCACTGCATAAACTATGTGGCACCATATAAATAAAATTATTTATACATTAATGCTGTGATTTTTTTCAGTTCTCCCTCTAATCTGCTGACATCCTTTCACCTCTTACCTGCATAGAACGCCCTGAGGTCAGTCTGCAGACAGTTCTCCAGGAAGCGGCGCAGTGGCAAGACATGAGAATTTGGCCCAGTCCAGTCAGTAAGGAAATCCTCTACGACATGGTGTAACCTCTGAGGACGTGGTAAAGGCCAGTCCTCTGGACGAAGCTTCATCTCCTGTTCTGTGGTTTGGGTGAGGGATATTATAAAATAAACAAAAGGAAAAAATAGTTACAGCAACAGATGGTTATAATTTGGAGTGAATTCTTGGGGAAAGGGAGCTGCATTAGATGTGATATACTTTTCCAGTGAAAAATTCCTGCAATTCCTATGTTATTTCATGTGTAAAGTATGGTACCATGTTAGCCATAGAAAATGCAGGACACTAGTAGAGTAAAAATTATACCTTTATTGGCTGACTGAATGGCTCTAGGATGCAAGCTTTCAAGACAACTATGTCTCTTTTTCAGGCCTTCATTCTGATTATGCCTGAAAAAGAGACCCAGTGGAGTATGTATATCTGAAACAAAGGAAGGGCAAACTATTGCTTTGAAAAGCTACACCGCACTTCTTTTAATCCTTTGAGTGATGGAGGGATACCCTTCTGGCACTCAGAGAGTTAACTGTGGCATCTCTTGGGGGCATTATCTTATTTTACAATGAGCTCTTACTGGATAACTTTTTAACAAGATTTTAATGAAGAAAGAAGGGAAGAAAGAAGACTGAAGAAGACGACGGATAGTGGATGACAGGTAAGTGTTATATTTCTGAGTGTTAGGCTACTGTTAGGGCTAGTACTATTTAAGTGTTCATGTTAGGGATAGTGTATGGGGGTATCCTTTTGAAATGGCGTGTTTTTTTTATATCGCAGTGCTTTTTGGCACATTCAGTAGGTCGCCATGTTCAAAAGGGCTACATGACAATCTTGCATTGCATATCAGTGCGAGATTGTCATGTTGCTTCTTTAAAGAGTGCTATATACAGTCAGACCACCACACAATGAGCAGCGGCCGCCATGGTTAGATCATGGCTGTGCCTCCTCCTTCTACTGAACATGAGTTTGTGCACTCTCAGCACCTTACACCACATTAACCCTTTAAGTGCAAGTATACCTTTTTTGTATACTTATGTTCAGTAGAAGGAGGAGGCACAGCAATGAACTAACCATGGCAGAGTTACGCACAAAAGATTTAAATGTGCACACCAGGCCACGCATACACTGCTTGCCTGGCCCGCTACCTAACACACGCTCCACCAGATAACCTACATATTTGTTTGTGACTCAGTCTCCCCAGTGCTCCCCCATCCACTGCCGTCACCTGCACCGTTACCTCTGACTGGCACTTCACAAGCTCACTTATGTTACAATGTTAACGTCGCTCTCCCCTGATCCTGCAGGACACTTGGCTGCCTTTACCCATAATGGCCATTCTATTGCTGTGGATGCCACAATCCAAGCCGGACCTCAGGTGGGAGGACTGGCGCTATACATTGGGACACACACAGACAGCTGTTTAACCCTTTCAATGGCAGAGGGCTAAACAGCACATTGCTTTGCAATGCGTTGACTACCCCTCTGGTACTAAAAGGGTTAAAGCACCACCAGGATGGACAGGAGGTCTGAAGAGGAGGGACAGTAATGGGCTGATGCCGAGGAAGCCAGGGGCTGGCAAAGTGTCCGACATGCTCTTAGCATAGAGGTGCCCCGGCCTCTCATGGATTTCAATAATTTTATATCACAAGTAAGAAGCCGCATACCTTAGCAGAGAAGAGGAGATCGAGTGCTACGCTAAGGTCCAGCAACTACATACATACATACTTGCGCACCAGTTTTGAAGGCATGGAGCAAAACTAGTAATCGTAACGGGACAAACCACTGATGAAGGGAAAGGAATCTGCAGCATCCAAGGGATGTGAATATGTAATGAATACGCAGTCTGGCTGTGTATATAGCACTCTTTAAAGAAGCGACATGACAATCGCGCGCTGATATGCAATATGAGATTGTTATGTAGCCCTTTTGAACATGGCTACCTACTGAATGCGCTAAAAAGCAGAGCGATATAAAAAACACGACATTTCAAAAGTAAACCGTGTATGGGAAGAGGGAGAGGGTGCATTTGTTTTGAGCTCACTCTTGTTGTTTGACACTGTGTAGAAAAACGAGAGTTGCCTATTTTCCTTTGAGGTTCCTACAAATCATGCTATTTAGCGAAAATTGTGGGAACAAAAATCAACAACGAGCGATTGGCTATAACAAGCTGTGGTGCACAAGTGGATTTGTCGCTTTGTTTTTTTTTTTCCTTACCGCCTGTTTTTACCGGAGGGGATAGAATCAAGCCCCTAGTTGTCTTGAATGCTTGCATCCTAGAGCCACTCAGCCAATAAAGGTATAATTTTTACTCTACTTGGCTCCTATGTTATTCCATGGAGATTACGCACTAACAGGCTTCTAGTTTAAAAGATCTTAGGGTATAGGCTCCATAGACTAACACAAGAACCACAGAGTTTATCACATGACGTTATCTCGTCTTTATCACACCTTTGTGCATAATACCCCAGGTAAAAGTTTTATTAGGAGGTGGAAATTCCTCCATTTTAAGCCTTTATGCAGAGTTCTGGGACAAACCAACTGTACAGTGGGTGGAGAAAATTAACATCCCCAATGACTTTAACACTTTGAGTGCCCAAGTGGTATCCAACACATTGCATTGCAATGTGCTGGATAACTCTCTGGCACTCAAAGTGTTAATGGGACTTTTAACTCCTTGAATGCTAGTGAGCTCTCCAACATGAAACTTTTAGAATTCAAGGGGTTAAATCCCCAATAAATCAATTCAATTTTAAGAATTTTTAGTTGTCCTTTATGGTGCAGTTAGTTCTCCACAGAATTACTCAACATTTGTTTTATGCATAAAGCCCTTTGTAAAAAAGATCAGCTGAAGTATTGTAACAGAATCAAAGGGCAGATCAAAGATCTCAATCTCAATGTGCATAAGCAATAGACTGTTCTTACCCTCGTGCTGGTGTACTGTGAGTCATAATATTTGATAAGAGAGAGTTTATCTCCCTGGATGATAGAGAGACCTCTAGTGCACTATGAAGCAATGTGTTAGAAATGTTTCTAGCACCCAATCAGTTAAAAACCAATAAGACCTAAATCAAGCTAACAAACTGCATACAGAGCAAGTAATGGGGTCAAGTTTCAATGATTAATTATCATTCACCTTGTACAATCTAACTCAGTGGCTCTCAAATATGTACCTTGATGACCCATTAAATGCTATGTGTAACCAACTGGAAGGACAATAATAAATCTGGCCTGTTAGGGGTCTAGGATTGTGGCACTGTTGGTCTGATTTAAAGGAACAGCAAATACTAAATCTAAACTAACTAAAATGAAAGATCACATGCCCCTAACTACCTCCATTCTATTCCGGTAGCTATGGGGTTAATGCTTAAAGAGTCGAAAGTCCAACTCAGCACAGACTCCAGCAGAGTAGGGTTCAGGCTTCCTTTTCTCCCTGCTTGATCTGTGACTGCTAATACAGGTCTGAGAAGGGACAAACTTCATGAATTCTCAAATGTCATGTTACTACTCCAGTTTTGCACACCCAAAATCCCAGGTCTGTATATTCGCACTAGTAACATGGGATTTGAGATGTCAGGAAGTTTGCCCTGCTCACAACCCATATTACTAGATTCCAATCAAGCAAGAAGAAGAGGAAGCCTTCACTTGACCTTACAGGAATTGGTGTGGGATTGGGTGAGCTATTATGTTAAGTATTAATACCGGAACAAGACTAGTAGTAGAGAAACATGGCCTTTCTTTTTAGCTAGTTTACATCTAGACTTTACTGATCCTTTAACACTTTGAGTGCAAGAGGTGTACGGAACGCATTGTAAAGCAATGTGTTCCGTACCTCTGCCACACAAAGGGTTAAATGTCCCAAATAAAATACTACCCCAAACATGGCCCTCAAGATACAAATGGTGACCCTGCAAAACTGGTGACCCTCAAGATACTTTTAGTAGCTTGCAGACTGCCTCAGACTTCCATAGCTTCATTATGTCACAGCATACTTTCTATCATATCTGGCCCACTGGCATGAGGATATGAGAAAACCTGGCCCACAACATAGAGAAGTCTGATATCTCTACCCCAAAACATTAAGCTACAAATGGACAACCGCAAGTCTGTGCACACTACCTGTAGGTAGCTGTCTGTAGTAGTAGACCACAGGATGCAGGAAGTTGGACCTCCAGGCTTCTCTTGCTTCTCCAATGGCACGGTTATAGTAGAAGACATCTTTATCTGGACCAGAGAAGTTCTTTCCATATTCCATCACGAGAACAAACAATCCTGTGTTATGGACCTTTCTGCCTGTGCTCTCCTCTAACACATGGAGAATTCCTGCTGGTACTTCTTCCAAATACTCAAAGTCTTCAGACTCACTAGAAGCAAAGGGTACATTTACTTAAATAAATACATTATATATTATATTTATATATATATATATATATATATATATATATATATATATATATATATATTAGAAAAACAATAGGATAAATAGAATGAGGCTCATGGGCAACCTCTGTGGCAGGGGCAGTCAGTTGTTGCACCTCCAATCCCAACCAACTTACAGAATGGGGTGAGCAACATGTGACCTTCTACTGTCAGACTACAAATTCCAATACCATCAGCCAAATGTCTCCAGTAGGATCATCTGTGAGATAAACAAGCTGTCAGCTGATGTCTGGTATTAACCTTTCATATAAAAAAACAGTAATGCTGACTATGGAATATATATTGTATAGTGTTGTGTAAGATAATTAATTAATTATGTTTCCATTTCATCAGGGCAATAAGAATAATGTACTAAGAAAACCTGAAGTAATTTTGAGGCAAACCAACTACACTGCAGTGGATAAATAAAATGCCCATGATTTAACCAATTGAGTGCCAGAGAGGTTCACCTCGCACTGTGTTAGAGACCCTGAGGGCATTCAGGAGGTTAAAATACCCATTTAAATCAATGGGGCTTTTTTTCCACCACTGTGCAATTCATCTGCCCCAGAATTACTCTATTTCTTATTAGTACAGCAACCTCAATGTTGATATATCTGTCTATAGAGAGTCACGGACAAAAGCAGTCCATAGACAGCAACAGAAACAGTGCCACGTTAAAATGGAATAGTCACAAAATACTGGACCCATCCTCCAACAAGAATGCAATTTTATTGTGGAAAAACCTTTGAATAAATAAGGCATTTCCTAGCTGAGGAAAAATTATACATTTTTTTCATGATAAAATTTATTATTACAATCCTATTGCACGCTACTGTTCTTAACCCCTTAAAGACCCATGAGGTACCGGGACCGTCATGGGTAGATTTGCCACAAGGACCCATGATGGTCCCGGTACGTCATGGGTTAAAAGCTCCCATCGCCGCCGCACGGAGTGATGGGAGAGCACGGGCTGGCTGTAACTAAAAAAAAAAGTTTTCATTCAAAATTAACTCCTTGATCACTGGTGTTGCAGTGATCAATAAACTCCCCCACTCTGATCATTTTAATAGTGATCAATTGCTGCAGATCAGCTTTTTGCTGATCTGTGGTACTTCCTCCATCCCCCTTGTATTTTTTTTTTTTTAAATAAAATATGATTATTTAGTCTATTTTAGGTAGTTTAGGTAGGTAGTTGGGTAGGTTTAGTCTACGTGTGTTAGGGAAAGGTTTAGGGTTATAGTTAGGTTTAGGAGTAGAGTAGGGAAAAAAATAATAATAATCATAGTTTAGATAGGTAGTTGACTTGGGTTAGGTAGGTTCAGGGTATACGTGTGTTAGGGTAAGATTTAGGGTTAGTTTTTTTAGGGTAACTGTAAATAATGCAGGGGAGGTACAATGTAGAAGAGGCATATGCCTTTTTGGTGTCTGACTCAGAAGCCACAGACACTGCGTCAGACTTTGACATAACGCAGTTTTCAGAGAGTGAGAGGAGCTTTAGTGAGGACGCTGGGCCTTCTGTGGAAAAAGACTCACTGCCCCAAGAGCTGCCCCAGCACCTGCCAAAAGACCTGCCTAAAGAAATGCCCAAGCACTTGCCACTCCTGATCCTAATGAATGGGTATCACCAACCAATTTATGCCCACAAATCCCAGAATTCACAGGCAACCCAGGAATTCAAATTGATGTGGAAGGATTTACCCATGATAAGTTTTTTTTGGGGGGAGACATTTTGGATTTGTATGCAGCCCAGTATATTGCTGCAAACCCTTCAGCTTTCATTGTTAAGCAAGAAGCATGGAAACCCACAGACATTGCAGAATTTAAGCAATTCTGGGCCCTAATAATGGCAATGGGGATAATAAAAAAGCCAAGTATCAGATCCTACTGGATCAAAAACCCCATATGTCATACCCCTATATTCTCCAAGACAATGAACAGGTCTAGATTTGAAGTAATTTTGCACTTTATGCATAATGATAATACCCTGTGCCTCCCAAAGGAACACCCCCAGTATGACAGACTGTACAAAATTCGCCCCCTAATAAATCATTCACAGAAAAAGTTTGCCCAAGTATATATGCCCCAAAAACAAATTAGTATAGCTGAATCCCTAATGAAATATAAAGTCAGGTTAGAGTTCAAGCAATACATCCCCTCCAAGCTCTCCAAGTTTGGTTTAAAATTGTATAATTTGTGCGAAAGTGCCACAGGCTATACCCAGGCTTTTAGAATTTATGAGGGCAAGGACAGCCAACTTGATCCTCCTGGTTGCCCTGAATTTCTGGGAACAAATGAGAAAATTGTTTGGGATCTAATTTAACCTTATTAAATAAAGGTTATCACTTGTTTCTTGATAACTATTACACCAGCCCCCTTTTATTTAAGTCTCTTTTTTGTTTTGACACAGTGTCCTGTGGCACTGTTAAGTGCAATTGCAGGGAGTTGCCCAAAAAACTCATAGATACCAAACTAAAAACTGGGACGTCCTTATCTTTGTGCCAACAGGAGCTGCTGGCACTTAAGTTTAAAGGGATAGTAATACTTTGTTTTAACTTTATTTTATTTTGTAGGCATGAAAAAAACATGAAGAATGATATAAGTCTTATCTCTCAAACCTTTATGGTTTAAGAGATATTCACAAGCAAAGTTTCCCCTCCCGCCCCTTTTACTTAGTGTAAGCTATCTCTTCTCAGATGGGGAATCTGGTTGTAAGACCAGACAGATAACAGCAGGGGACAATCTTCTTACAATGAAAACAATGAAAGCCCTGTCCCCCTTGACAAGCTTTTTCAGGTTTTTCCCTTATCTTAATTGAAGATTGTCCCTCTCTGCAGTCTACCTGGGCACCTCCCTTCTGCTCTGGCTGAAAAGTGTTACATCAGTAAAAGGGGCGGGAGGGGGATACTTTGTCATTGAATTACTCTTGAACTACAGCTCTGACAGAATTGAAATAACACTCTCCAAAGTCAAAGTACTATGATGGTTAATTAGAGCTGCTTTTATTATGAAACATTACTATCCCTTTAAGGACAAAAAAGATATGTACATGCTGACCACCAAGCATGGGGACAGAACTGAGGCAGTCACTGTTCGTGGCAGGAGAGGGGTACTGAGAAAGCCAGTCTGCAACAGGGACTATAATAAAAACATGGGGGGAGTTGATCTGTGTGATCAACTAATGCAGCCATACCTCGCAATGAGAAAGTGTAAGGCATGGTACAAAAAAGTTGCCATCAATATGATGCAGACTGCAGTACACAATTCATTTTTACTTTTCAAACTGGCAAACCCCAATCCAAAATGTATTTTTTTTACAGTATCAGCTACAACTCATTTCACTATTTTGTTTCACGGTGCACCAGAAATCATTCCAGCAAGACCCAGGGTAGCACACTTTATTTATAAAATCCTCCCAACTCCCCAAAAGAACAAACCACAGAAGCGCTGCAGGGTTTGCTACAGCAAGGGAATACGGACAGACACCACCACTTACTGTCCTGATTGCCCTTCCAAACCTGGCCTCTGCATTGGTGACTGCTTCTAGCAATACTATTCAGGCACAATGCAGTAGTGCTGTAAAGTGTATTTTATTATTTGGCCACTTTTTCCCCCTGAAATATCCTGTTTTTTCTATTTTTCAAAACACACCCCCTCCTTAGATCTAACACTCTCAAAATATAGTGGGAAGAAAAGCACCCTAAGTTTTTCCATGTCTGATAATGGAAACACACATGTTCTCTACTGGGCCCACAAACCTATGCATATGGGTCATTGCCGTACTCAGATGATGTAACTCACCACTAATGTAAAGCACTTAAAAAATCTGCAAATATCATCTGATTGAAATCCAGAGCAACACTAAAATATAAGTGTGAAAAAATTGTGTTTCTCTTCCTTACTGCAGGTTTTGGGAGGGATTGGTGATAGAGTGGCAGCAGAAAAAATTGATAAAATGCAAATAGAATGAAAGCCAGGGTTGTCTACTCTTCTACAACATATGCTTTTGGGGGTAAAATTCATTGCAGCATTGCCAAACAGTCCGAAGTGAGACAAGGCACCAGCTGTAAAAATGGCATGTCTAAAAGGAAACGCACATGTTCCAGCTGGGCCCAGTAGCTCCACCAAACCTGGACAAACCTACTCATATGGGGTATTGTCGTACTCAGAAGAGGGAGCCGAATGCTAATCAATGCAATTTATAAAATCTTCACCTATTCTGTGCTTGAAATTAACATTAACACTGAAGTGTGAAAAACGCTGAATTCATTACTTACGACAAGTTTTACAAGGGATTGGTGGTAAAATGGCTGCGTAAAAAATTTGAAAACGCACCTAAAATGAAAGCAGATGGTGTCTACTTTCCAAAAATATACACTTTTGGCGAGAAATCTTAAAGTGGAGCATGGTTACACAGCTCCAAATGAGACATGGCACCATAGACGCAAGATGTGAAAAGAGGATTTTAGTCTTACCTGTTAAATCCTTTTCTCTTAGTCCATATAGGTTACTGGTAACTTTGGGTAGGCGATCCGTCCCTTTAATTAGGCAGGACCAATTCTAGAATTGAATGCAGGGGGTGGAGCCTACCTTCCCTCCTTGGCTGCAGCTAGCCAACCAGCTCCAGTAAGATTTGAGACACTAACTATTGACTAGATAGTAGAAGGGAAAGAAGACTCCTGTGAGCATGACCCGGAAGGACCCCCATGGTCTGCCACAGGAGAACCAAGCATGGTTAGTGGGAGACCACTAACCTGTATGGAAGTAAGGCGGGAAGTAAGGCAAGCCCCCAAAGTTACCGGAGCAGATATGAACGATCAGATCAGAAATAGCCCAACAAAACAATGAAGTGTCAACGGACACCAAACAGGAGTAATAATACCTCAAGAACTGTTACACAGCACACTGAATTATAGCCAACAGGGCTCAAAAGTGAAGGAAGCACCAAAGAGCAGAAGAAGATCCTAGACAGGAAAGACTGCCTCCAGGATCTTCCTCCCACAACTGGCATCAGCCGATGCCAGCACATCAACACGGTAGTGCTTCGAAAAGGTGTGCACAGACGACCAAGCGGCAGCCTTGAACAAATGATCAGCAGAGGCCTGATTCTTGTAAGCCCAAGAAGTGCCAATAGATCTAGTACAATGAGCCTTGACCTGAAAGGGAACAGGCTTCTTTCTCAGCTCGTAAGCCTTACGAATAGTGGACTTGATCCAGGATGCAATTGTCACTCTGGATGCAGGTCTTCCTGCCCTGGGGCCCTCAGGAATGATGAACAGCATGTCAGACTGTCTAATGGACTGTGCGATATACATAAAACTTGAGACAATGCACCACATCTAACAAGTGGAGATCCCTCTCCTTGTCAGAGGTAGGGTCAGGGCAGAAAGGAGGCACCACAATCTCCTGATTAATGTGGAACTCCGAGACCACCTTCGGGAGAAACTCCTGAGAAGTGAGACGCACCACTTTGTCTTTGTGAAACACTAAAAAGGGTGGTCTACAAGACACAGCATGCAACTCCGCGAACAGACATGATCGCCAGGAGAAAGGTCATTTTCCACGTCAGTAGAAGTAGAGGAATAGTAGCCAAGGACTCAAAGGGAGGGCTCTGAAGGACGCCCCAAACCAAGTTAAGATCCCACGGAGGAGCGGGATTCTTAAAAGCAGCATGAGTATGAGCAACGCCCTGGAAGAAAACCTTGACATCAGGAAGAATAGCAATGCGCCTCTGAAAGAAAACAGAGAGAGCAGACGTCTGAATCTTGAGGGAACTCAAACTGAGGCCCTTATCCACACCGTACTGCAAGAAGGCCAGGACCGTAGGCAGATCAAATTCCTGAGACAGGTCCTTATCAGCACACCAAGATAGAAAGGTTGACCAGACACGATGGTAGGCCTTAGAGGAAATAGGTTTGCGGGCACTAAGCATAGTAGCCACCACACCAGAGAAAAACCTCTCTTCTTCAGTATTGAGGATTCAATTTCCAAGCTGTCAAAGTTAGCCGATTAACATCCTCCTTCCACAGGTAACCCTGTAGAAGAAGATCTGGATGGCAAGGGAGCCGGAATGGCTCCGCCACTAACAGATCCAGAAGCTCCAGAAACCAAGCCTGTCGAGGCCAGTACGGAGCAATCAGAATGACTGGAAAGCGCTCTAGTCTCAATTTCAGTAACACACTGTGCACATGGGAATGGGAGGAAAGATGTAAGCCAGAGGAAATAACCAAGGAATGGACATGGCATCCACCGCTAGAGGATCCCTCCAGCGAGAGCAGAACCTCTAAACCTTCCGGTTGTGTCTTGTCGCCATCAGGTCGATGCAAGGAAGACCCCACTTCTGAACAATGAGGGTGAACACCTCTGGGTGCAGTTCCCACTCTCCGCTGTCCACCGTGTGTCGACTGAGGAAGTCTGCCATGATGTTGTCTACGCCAGGAATGTGCACTGCGGATATGGCAGGAATGTGTTCTTCTGCCCAGGACAAAATAGCCTTGACCTCTAACTAAGTGGTGAGACTTCTTGTTCCTCCCTGCTTGTTGATGTAAGCCACAGCCGTGGTGTTGACGGACTGATCCCGGACTGGGCATTCTTCCATCTGGGGTGTCCAATGACGAAGGTCATTAAATATCGCCCGAAGCTCCAACACATTGAGGGGAAGGAGAGATTCCTCCGGAGACCACCGGCCCTGAGCACTGAGGTGACCCAGGACCTCTCCCCAGCCGGAAAGGCTGGCATCCATCGTCACCGTGGTCCAGAAGGATACCAGGAAGGACTTGCCCTTCAGTAGACTGGAGAGGTCGAGCCACCATGACAAACTCAGTTCCACATGAAGAGGGAGGAATACTGACGTCTTCAGAAGGTCCGGCTGACCCTTGCACACCTGTATCACAAACCTCTGGAGTTCCCTGGTGTGAGCCATGGCAAATGGGACTGCTTCTATAGTGGAGATGATTTCCCCACTAGAGAGGACAGCTTCTTGGCCGGAACTGGATCGTGAGCCAGAACAGCAGAAACCCTGTGGGCGATCTGATGACCCACCTCGTCTGTGAGAAATGCCATGCTCTGCCGAGTGTCGAAGAGAAGACCCAGGAAGACCAGACGCTGGGATGGGACAAGATCAGACTTCTCCATGTTGATGATCCACCCGTGAGCAGTCTGAAAGGAACGAAAAATCTGATTACGCTTGAGAGACGTTTTCTTCCTGGGGACCAAAGGCAGAAGGGTACTTTTACCCCCTGTGGCCTCACTAATCAGATCCTTAAGACCTGGCCCAAACAATGATGTGCCTTGAAAAGGAAAGGAGAGCAAGGCTTTCTTGGAAGCAGTGTCAACAGACAAGATCTTGAGTCAAAGAGCTCGTCTGGCAACCACAGACATGGTGGAAACCCTTGCCACCAGACGGATAGCATCAAATAAGGCAGCAGAAACATAGTGCTGGGCCTCAGAAATGTTGGCAAGAAGCCACAACATATCCGAAGTAGGCACACCCTGAAGGACAGCCAGAGTGAGCTGTTCAGTCCAGACCACAATGGCCCGGTTAACCCATGCCGCACGAAGACTGGAGGCATGGCAGTACCAGCAGTGGCAAAAATGGACTTGAGGGAAACCTAAAGTTTCTTGTCAGTCCAGTCTTTCAGAGTAGATGCATCAGAAACTGGCAAGGCAGTCGATTTAGATAGCCTGGAGATAGGAGCATCCACTTTGGGGGGATGAACCCACTGAGCAAGCGCCGCCTAAGAGAAGGGGTAAAGCTTGGTAAATTTTTGGAAACAGAAGGTTTCCTGTCCGGAGATTTCCACTCATCAGACACAAGGTGGTCAAGAGTGGGGTCAGGTGGAAAACAATTAAGGGGCTTCTTAGGCTCCTGAAAAACATCAGAGGGATCTGAAGAAACCTCTTGGACTAAGGGAATGTTTAGAGTGGTTAAGACAGCCCTGATCAGACCCTCAGCCAAGTGATCAGGATTAGCCTCAAAGGGGTCCCCAAAAAACTGAGAGGAGCCCACAGCAGAACATTCCTCAACATCTGAATCCACCAAGAGTTCCTCCTCAGAGAAATCTGATACATCAAGTACTCCCTGTGGTTTCGGCAGGGACGATCTGACGGAAGAGGGGGTCTGCCATGAGTGGAAGACCCCCTGTAACTGGGATGGAAAGAGTTGTAATGTAGATCGACTGTCTCTAGTAGCAGCCTTGAACTCTTGCACCCAAACTGGCTCTAATGCATGGAGAGAGACTCAGGGACATGCTGGGTATAAATTACCTGAGAATTCTCTAGGTAGCCCTGTATGACATGAGGAACAATGCTCATTATGGGACACAGAGACCCTGCATCCTTACTGACCCCAAGCTCCAATGGATTAGACATTCCCACAGTGTCAAAAAACGTTTAAAGTACAAGGAATCACCCAAATACAGTGTGCAAGATTAAAATTTCACCAAAGAAATCTCTACAATACACTTATCTGGCAGGCGAAGGGTTAATCTGCAGAGGAGAGAAGTAGAGTCCAAGCCCTGCGTAGAATACTCGTTCTAGAAAAGGCACAAAATGGCTGCCAAGGCGGAAGCCAATCAGAAACGAGTGCGAGAAGCAAACGCTCATGGGAAATATAGTTTTCTCAGAAAAAGTACCCCAACAGTGCCCAAAGCCCTCAGAGCCCCCCAACACACTTGAAACATTAACCGGATGACAGAGCATGGGCAGACAATTAAAATGAGCCATCCCTGAAGTCGTTACGCTGAGCGGTTGCAGAGATATGTCCCAAAATGTACAGTCCCAAAGGAGTGAATGGAGCAATGGTGCCTATGTGGTAAAGTGCGCCTGGAACTCAAATTTTACAAAATTGAAAGTGTAAAACTAGCAGACATGAAACATCAGTAGAACATGTAAGAAAACCCAAAAAACACTGAACCAGTAGGAAAAGTGTTAGAAAACCCCCCAAATTAATGCAAAACCAGCAGCTAAAGGGTTACATACCACATAAACCTGCTCCAAACACCCAACAGACATACAGATAGACCCAATGAGTGCAGGAGTGTGCAATAGGAACTCCAAATGAAAAACCCCTGTGCGGAGGGGCACTGTGGGACATGTGGACCTGCAGCACTCAAAGGGTTGTTCACCTTTCCTGCAGATCTTCTGTCTTCAGATTACCATGTTTAAAGAAGAAGCCTCAGTGGGCAACTCCTGAGAACTTGTAGCCAAAATTTTCTCCCCAGGGCTTAAGGTCCACAAAAAGCACCCGGTCACTGAGCTAGCCACATCCAAGGGCATTGTCAGTTATGGTAATCCGCCTAATGGTGGTATTCAATTTCTAACAGAAAAATAAAAAATTACCTAAAACTATAGCAGAACTGCTCTCTTGCCTGTGTTATCGTCACCAAGGAACAAATCTTACTGGAGCTGGTTGGCTAGCTGAAGGCAAGGAGGGAAGGGAGGCTCCACCCCTGCATTCAATTCTAGAACTGTTCCTGCTTAATTAAAGGGGCGGATAGCTTACCCAAAATTACCAGTAACCTGTATTGGATGACAGAGAAAATTCAATATTTGTTCAAAATTGGGCCCAGTAGCTCCCCCAAACCATGAAAAACCTATATATATGGGGTATTGCCGTACTCAGAAGAAGGAGCTGAACACTAAACAATGCATTTTTAAAAATCTTCACCTATCATGTGCTTGAAATTCACATCAACATTGAAACCAAAGTGTGAAAGACGCTGAATTTTTTACTTACGTCAAGTTTTATGAAGGATTCGTGGTAAAATGTCTGCGTAAAAAGTTTGAAAACATACATAAAATGAAAGCCTGGGGTATATATTTTCCAAAAATATACACTTTTGGGGGAAATTTTAAAGTGGAGCACTGGTACACAGCCCCAAATGAGACATGCCACCAGTTTAGCAAGCTGTGAAAATTCAAAGTGTGAAACTGGAAATGCGCATGTTCCAATTTGGGTCCCGTAGCTCCCCCAAACCTTGAGAAACCTATGCATATGGGGTACTGCCGTACTCAGAAGAAGGAGCTGAACACTAATCAATGCATGTTTTTAAATTTTCAGCTATCCCGTGCTTGATATCAACAGTAATATTGAAATGTAAGTGTGAAAACTGCAAAAAAAACTAATTTGAAAAATATTCCTGGAAAAATAGCTGCATACAAAACTCCAAAATTATCTTGATTATTTACCTTATGTTGTCTACTTTTCAGAAACATATACCTTTGTGGGACATTTTTGGTGCTGGCACCATCAACTAAGCTATGATGCTCACATGACAACTGTTGAAAAATTACAGGTTGGAAATAATGGTGTCCATCTTGTAATATTTACCTTGTAAATGTGAGAAAGGGATTGAAATACTAAGCATATGGGGTACTCTTATATTCAGGAGAAGCAAATGAATATATTTAGGGGTTTTTTTTGTAATGAACTAATAGTATGCAAATCCTGACAGGAAAATGTAAGCAAAATGTTGTTGTTTTTTATTTTTTTCCTCTATTTTTCCATTTTAATCAAATTAAACGATGAGGTATTCATATATAATTCTGGTATCAAAAGAAAGCCCTACTTGTGCTTAAAAAAAACAGTATATAATTTGTGTGGGTGTACAAAAGCAATTAAAGAGAAAAACACATAGTCAAAAAAGTCAAAATTGCTCTGGTTGTAAGGTGAAATCCAACTCAGATTTTCCCAGTCCTTAAAGGGATAGTAATGTTTCATAATAAAAGCAACTCTAATTAATCATCATAGTATTTGGACCTTGGAGAGTGTTATTTCAATTATATCAGAGTTGTAGTTCAAGAGTAATTCAATGACAAAATATCCCCCTTCCGCCCCTTTTACTGAAGTAATACTGTTCAGCCAGATCAGAAGGGAGGTGCCCAGGTAGACTGCAGAGAGGGACAATATTCAATTAAAATAGGGGAAAAACCTGAAAAACTTGTCAAAGGGGACAGGGCTTTCATTGTTCTCATAGGAAGAAGATTGTCCCCTGCTGTTATCTGTCTGGTCTATGGACTGGATTCCACATCTGAAAAGAGATGGCTTACACTAGGTAAAAGGGGCGGGAGGGGAAACTTTGCTTGTGAATATCTCTCAAACCATAAAGGTTTGAGAGATAAGACTTATATCGTTCTTCATGTTTTTTTAATGCCTTCAAAATAAAATAAATATAAAATGAAGTATTACTATCCCTTTAAGGGGTTAAACCCTTTGATTGACAGAGGGTGTGCAATGCATTCCAGAGCAATGCGTTGCGTGCCTCTCCGGCCTTCAAAGGGTTAATGTGGACCAGTCAACCCAAGAAGACTTGCATTTGTTTTACAGAGAATTAAATGTTGCCTGTATGTTATACTAGCCATTTTTCTGCAAAATAACTAGTTTAAGATAAATTAACGCTTATGTGTTGGTGACACAGAGTGGCACTTTATGCCAATTCCCGGCACAGTATGCTAATTAGTTCAGTTCAAGGCCAAACATATTACTTGTTGTGCTATTAGAAATGTCCGCAGAGTGTGGGGTCTGCCTAGAATTACAGCACAGTGTGGCTGATACACAAAGAGAGCGGTGCAAATTCTGGAGCAAGCCAGCTGTACCTTTGACAACAAACAATAATTCCCATTCATTAAACAGAGCTTTTAACACTGTAAATGCAAGAAAGTCTTAATTTAAATGAACTGGAATTTGTATTGGTTAACTGTAATGCATTTAGTTTGTTCCAGAATTGCTCTAGTACTTCTTAGTGTGTAGAAATATTGGTCTACAACATAAACGAATTAGCATAAAATGCCACTTTGTACCACCAACAAATAAAGTTTAATTTTCATTAAATCTAAACTGATTTGAAGTTGACAGGTCCACTTTAACCCTTTGAGTGCCAGAAAGGTATCCAACACATTGCACTGCAATGCATTGGATACCTCTCTGGCACTCAATAGGGTTAAACGCATGTTTGAATCCAGCTGTCAATGTCTTACTCTCCAAGTAGAATCACATCAGCCAGGACTCCAAACATCTGGTAGAGACCCGATGCTTCATTCATACGTTTCAGGAGGACAGTGAGGAGCTGGGAAATGGGATGATGAGAAGCTTGCCAGGGGACGTCATGATAACGCTGCTCCATGAAGCGGTGCACAGATCGGGCTACCAAATGAAACATAGATTTTGCAAACATCAAATTAAAACTCTCACAATAGCAAACAAGTTAAGTGTGAAGGGATTAAGCTGTGTCTGGAATCCAACTGGGGATAAAATGACCAGTAATATGGACTGGAACATGCACTTAATAGAAATGAACTAGAAGTTACTAACCTCTTTAAAGGGATAGTAATGTTTCACTATAAAAGCATCTCCAAGTAATCTTCATAGTAATTGGGCCCTGGAAAGTGTTATTTCAATACTATCAAGAGTAACTGAATGGTAAAGTTTCCCCCTCCCACCCCCTTTACTAACGTAACACTGCTCGCCTCAGAGCATCAAGACTGTCCGGATGGATCGCAGAGAGGGACAATCTTCAGTGAGCATATGGAAAAACCTGTCAAGGGGGGGAGGGTTTTCCTTATGCTCTCAGTAAGAATATTGTCCCTTACTGTGAGCTCTCTGAGCTCAGGACCAGATTCCACATCTGAGGGGAGGTGGCTTACAATAGGTAAAAGGGGTGGGAGGGGGATATTTTATCATTCAATTACTCTTGAATTACAACTCTGACAGTATTGAAATAACACTCTCCATGGCCCAAATACTATGAAGATTAATTGGAGCTGCTGTTTTTGTGAAACATTACTATCCCTATTTATAGAGATCTCCAGAACATCATCCAACCAGTTAATTTTATCCCTGAACAAAAAGCTAGTAGCCTAAAAATGCAGATAGCCATTTCACGTTTAAAGAGCTATCCCCTTAACCCCTTATGGACCGGCCGCGCAGAATCCGATTCTTGACTCCCTGAATGGCGTGCAGCCTCGCGGGAGCCCCGAATTCCATGGTGGTCCAGGACCATCATGGATCCTTAAGGGGTTAATGTCTCTTGGCCTCAATAATTACACTACGTTGAGGTAGCCCATTTTATACTAATTGGGTTTATAAAAAATATCTAACCCTTTGAATGCCAGAGGGGTATACAACACATTGTGGAGAAATGCTTTGGATGCCCCTCTGGCACTCAAAGGGTTAATCTGAATAAATGACAACTGTCAACAGACAATAGCCATATCTACTCACGGGGGAACAAGCCTTTCTCATTAAGCCAAGGCTGCACTGTAAGCTCCATGTCACTAACAGGGGAACAGAACAGGTGTCTGAAAGGAGACCGCCAATGCTCCCCCTGGTGTATGTATGCTGCAACGTGCAGGACAGTTTCCTCTACTACACAATGCAGATCTGCATTTACAAACTATATTGGTCTTGAAACGGCAACATTGCAGGTCGACTGGGAAAATGCACACAACCCAGAAGCTTGTGGAGAAGAGTAATATTTTTCAGTTTGTATTCCAGTTGAGGGTGACAGAATTCTGCCCCCAGTCCCCAAATGGCTGGGCAGAAGCCATTTTGGGGATGGAAGAAGTCCCAGGCTTATTTCTGCTGTTTGCTCCCATTGAAGCAGACATTGTAAAACTTGATCATTTCCCTTTAATATAGTGTATGTGAACATTCCATATTTAACCCTTTGAGGAATAAAATGTGGTGTGTATCCCTGTTCCTCAGAGGGTTAAAATATTGTATACATTTATTTATATACCATCTGGGAATTATTTAATCACTGAGGGCCAGGGAGGGCAATTTCTAAAGAGAAGTGGAGCAATACTGAAGTAAATCAACTGCACCGCAGCAATGAATCGGTCACTTATCCTGCACTGAAGAGTTTAAAACCCTCATTTAAATAAATGGAAATTTGAGTTGTCCTATATAGTGCATACAGTTTACTCCACAATTGCTCCACTTTTTGTGTTTGTGCAAGCATACAAGCCGGTGAGTCTGACACTCCTGAAACGGTAACCATGGAACACATTTTTTGTTTGTGTTGCACCAAACAAACTCTCTGCTCTGGTTACAGGTAAGGAAGTAGATTTAAAATAGAAATTAACTGGACAGTATTGAACTTTCACCTCAACATATGTAAACATATCTGACTGTATGTGAGCCATCTGTTTGTTATTACTATTATTTCCCCTTTGTACAGCTATGTGAGATACTGAAAAATATTAAAGGAGAAATGTCAGCAATCACGCCTTGATAAAGTGCCAGAGAGGCACACAACAGCTGTCGACTTACATGTATTATGTATATGCTATCTAGCCCCCTGTTTATCATGCCGTTGCAGTGAACATGCTTAATAAACAAGCTTTTAATTGAGTGAATGCAGGTTTATTTCTCTTTTTAATATTGTTTACTAGATTTTTCAGTGTTATAGCCAGAAACTGGGTGGCTGATACATTCAGATGGGAAGGTCTGTTTACTATAAATAACGCTGAAGGTGAATGAATACAGCTGTACCTACATCTGTTTTTTGATATTCTCTGCTAACCTGTAGGGACACTGATGTTCGATGTAGCTGTGCAGCTAGTGATATGTTTATCTTGGTGATTCTGTTTATGTAAGTTATTGTTCTTTATAAATGAATGATAATAATAACACAGAATTAGTTCCCTATATATGGCAATAATTTGTTGGCTTTCATTGTAATTGTTGCAGTAATAATAATAATAATAATAATTATAACTAGTATTTATATAGCTCCTTTCTCCCAGTGGGACTCAAAGCGCTTTCAGCGCACACTCTCGGAATTAACTGAATCGGCAGCTGAAATAATAGATGTTATTATTACCCAATCAATGTTACTCATTTATCGACCTCGGAAGGATGAAGGGCTGAGTTGACTCTGCTGGGATTCGAACCTGCAACCTTGCGGTTTGAACAGGCTCCATACTCAGGGACTTTACCACTGAGCTATCTCACCAGCTTAATCACATAGTTTAATAGACCATTTTTCCTTTCTGTCACTTAGAGGCACAGCTTAGACTAGGGCACCAGAGTACTGTATTTGGCTCATGTACAGTTCTGCTGGAATGTTATCACTAAGCATCGGTTTGTAACCTGTGCATTCACCTGGACAACATAATGTTGATCAAAAGAGACACCTGTGCTGGGTTGCAAGAAAATGGATATCAGGCCCCAAGGCTTGGCATAACCTTATTTTACAAGAACATTGATTCCAAGTCCCAAGCTTTGGCATAGCCTTATGCAACAAAAAATGGAGCTGCCACAAATGTCTGGCATCAGGAAATTGGGCATAGTTCTTCCTCTAGGACAAAAATGGACAACCTGGGCCCTCCAGCTGTTGTCAACAACAATTCCCAACATACCCAGCCGGACAGTTGTAGTTGTAGACAGTTTTAGCATTTTACACATCTGTGTGAATGCCATCTGCTTGTAGCCCAACAATGCCATCATTTTCTTTCTGAGTAGTAAATGGGCACCTAATGTTTAGAATTAGAATGATATGCTCTTTTCCTATAGAGGCCTCAATCCAAGACTTTATATTTTGCCAGAAGCAGACATTTAAAATCTAGGACTGTTCTGGGCAACTCAACCATGTTAACTATAGGTGTAACACAGAGTAACAAAGAGATCCACTCTTATTCTCAGGAATACAGAAATGTTGGGGTAATGTTTAAAAAAAACAGAAGGTTAAAAGGCAAGTAGGAGAATGTGAAACTCACCGGTATAGCGGAATCCATGGATAAACCCACCAGCAGATTTACGGAAGTCAATACCATGGCTGGCAGTGCCCACCACAAATAGCCCTGGGGTATATTTTGCTTCATAGTTAGCCTTTAGCAAGGGATATTTCTTCTTCTGCCCAGATGCTGGCTTCAGCTTGACAGACCTGGAAACAAAAGAAGAAAAGCAGCAGGTTTGATGAAGTTGGCTGTCAGAGAATTTAAATATCTACTAAATATATTATTTGGTAAAAGGAGGCGGTTATTCATAGACAGCCTATTGTTTTACAGCATTCTATTAAAGCAGGAATAAAAAGGTACTACATTGCACAAAATCAATATTTGAAATTATCTTACTGTGTCTGGTTTTGCATTTAACAGGCCCTATCAGCCATATTTAACTCCATGGGTGCTGGAGATGCAACAAATGTCCTGCATCTTTGTGACATGAGATGTAAAAACTGTAGCATTAAAAAGGGTTAAAGCTGGTGTTTCGTGTATCCATACATAGGTTTAATTCGTCAAGCGGCTTTTGAGGAAAGAAAAAAAGATTAACAATTCTGGAACAAAATCAGCTGCAACAGAATTCCCTCAGATTAATAACTGGAGTCATTTTTTATTCAGTGGGTTAAAAGCCCCATTTAAATCAAACTGGCTTTTTGTTCCGTCTCCATGGTGCAGGTGGTATACCCCAGAATTGTAAATCTTTTGCTTCCTGAATAAAGCCCTTAGTTTACATTCCATGTCATAAATACATGCATTAGCTAATGCTGGCAGTAAACATTACACAAGAATGTTAAAGTCACCATTATTTTTAAAATTTTCCATGGAAAAATGTTAAAATAATTAATGATAGATAAAATTACATTAGCATTTTGTTTTGGTTTGATTCCTGTTCCACAGAAAATTCACCAAAAGTTCTTGAATATCCACAAGAATAAGCAGCCAAGCTTGGAAGTTTAAATGCACTTCTGGTAAGGTTTGCAAAAATCTGTAGTAGCCATCAGACTTGTGGTATCCATACGTTACTGCTCGCACACCCTTATATTAGCAGTATCTACTTCCAAGATCTAACAAACTAAATACTCTTATCTATATCTTTATGTAAGCAGGATAGAAGGAGCAAGTAGCTAATCCACAAAGTGTAATGATCGAGGCCACAGGAAGCAGTAACCCAACACTACATGCTAACCGTTATATCACCACATATTCTGAAGATTAATAAACAGTCAGGAGGAAGGAGACTCCATCCCAGAGATGTACAAAATATGTCTGCTGGGAATTTTAGGCCAGTGGTACAGATACAAAAGAACAGCTTTACAGAGAAAATAGCACTTCTGGTTTTCGCTGAAGGAGGAAGAATGATACATTTTATTACAAAGCTCAAGGTTGATACAGTGTATCATTCTAGCAGTAGAGACAGACAGAACTAATACATTTTCTATCAAGCAGTAGCTGTTAAAGTAGATTGTGATCAGAAGCACAACAAATGGCCAGACATAACCCTCTATTATCCTCACTCACATATCAGTCAAATCTGGGTTAGTGTTAGGGCAGGAATATTATATACAACACAGAGGGTATATTTTATTATATTTATTTACATTATTTTTTAAACTATATATATTTTTTTCATAAATATAACATATCTTGTTTTGTTTAGAGATGCCAAACAGCTACGGCTCACTGAATACATTTAACATAGCGGTGCGGCCCCAAGGCTAAGATAACTGCCCACCTCTGCTCTGTCCTCTGCCTTTAATATCAATCCCTTCTCAGATCAAAAGGCTGAACATCAGTTTATCAGTTAGTGAGACATACAGTCAAAATCTTCTTCACTGTACACGCTAACAACATCCCAGTGATCCCTTATATAGGCGACAGGCAGGGGTACAAACTGCTGTGATTCACAAATGATCACTCTGATTCAGTGGTGCCAAAGTTTCATCCAGAAGTCAGCTTGCTTTCTGAGGAGATCATCAATGGTGCCAACCCAACCAAAGGACAAAGAATTCTCAACAGACCTAACTAGAGGAGTTAATAACATTTCTTCTCACTCCTACTAAACCCCTAAAGATTAAACAAATGTGGAGACCACTATCATCACTTGCCATCTGGTGCAACCATTCACCTGGCCCATCTGTATAATTTTCTACCTCTGCAGGTCGTCCAATTTATATGCAAAAAGAGCTAGTCAGAGACACTCAACTAGGAACGTGCCTGCCCTCGAATTGATGAGGCTCTATAGGATAAGTATCCTACCCAGGGTGCAATCTCTTTTAGCTCACTAGTGCCTTTCACATAGGGGAAATATCCTAAATCACATCATACTGATCCTACCAAAAGGCAGTCCAGCCACGAAGTGCCAGGCAA
Organism: Rhinophrynus dorsalis; assembly: GCA_037306005.1. Taxonomy (NCBI): domain Eukaryota; kingdom Metazoa; phylum Chordata; class Amphibia; order Anura; family Rhinophrynidae; genus Rhinophrynus; species Rhinophrynus dorsalis. The sequence continues at coordinate 124,573,384 of CM074722.1, forward strand.
TTCCTCTCTGAACAAGAGAAGCAGCCAACCCCAGACTTACGTTTCAGCCTTGTTGGGCCTCGTCAGTGAGGTGCAGCTGATCTCTCTAGGCACTGTGAGCAAGGGGTCCACGTCTGGATTACCCTGTTACCCTTAGGGTGACTAGTCCCAAGGGCAATTTGCTAAGAGAGATTGCACCCTGGGTAGGATACTTATCCTATAGAGCCTCATCAATTCAAGGGAAGGCTCGTTCCTAGTTGAGTGTCTCTGACTAGCTCTTTGCATCCAATTTATATACATGTTTGCAATTCTGTGCACCCAAGAGGAGCCCCAGTGAGTTTCCAGGGAGACTGCTTTATAAATAACTTCAGCTCCTATACAGATAAAAAAAAAATCACATATATAAATATAACTGTATAGGTTTTCGAGGGAAATAAAATACAAAGATTGTATTAATAAGCACATGTAGTAACAACCCTAATTTAAGGTACCTCAGTGACTCCTAAAGGGGAATGAAATATGGTTCTATGACAAAACACCCATTATATCATTCAGAGATCGTCTAATCAGATCGCAGATTCCTTCTCAACATTCCAAGAGTGCCTTAAGGCAACAGTAACGCTATAAGTCAGAGATCAACCATCCAGATTAGCTTCCTTCAACATGCTAAAGCAATTAACATCTCCCAGACACCAGCCAATCTGAACACACTACTGATACTTATCTAATATACTGTATTGAAGAAAGCTTTATAAATACATACATTTTAATAAAATAATGTTTCCTCACCTATCAAAGATGGAAAAATCGAATCTCCACCCCAAGCAGCGAATCACTCGATCATATGGGTCCCGGGCTGCAAAATTATCCAGGACATCTTGTGGAAGGAAGGTCGGACGTGTGTCTGTGTCGTTGATTTCACTATCTGTGTTCTTTTTCAAGTAATGCTTGTGAGTCACGTACAACTTTCCTGCCCCATCACGGACTAAAGCCAAATCCGAAAGGTCTCCCTCCAACAGACCATCCAGTGATTTCAGCTGATATGTGTCAAGAAGGCCATTATTAATAGCTCTGTGGATGGAGAAAAAAAGCAGTCTAGGTCACCTTGCTCTGTGGATGTCAGATTTAAACCAATGTCATCATCATGTATCTGTCAAATGTACACTTTACTTCTAGGTGGGGTTAGTCATTTAATGGGAAACTATATCACATTCTTACATATTTTACCTTAAATAGTGTAGTTTACTTTATATTTCTTAGAAGTACCAATTTGCATAACACTTTTTACAACTATGTTCTTGCTTTTGTTTAACTCCTTAAGGACCAGAGGGGTCTCTCACACATTGCAAAGCAATGCATTCTAGATCCCTCTGGTATTATACAGTTAATATTTGTGTCTTTCCTACTTTGCTACATACACCTCAAAAGACTATCTTACATCACTGCAGTAATGACTGGGCCTCTGGTATAAGTGTAACGGTTTTTAATTTACGTAACAGAAGTCCTTTCCTATGAATTTCTCCTTACAGCTGTCAGATTTATCAGTTTACTTTTCTTGTATACCCCTTTGAGTGCCAGAGGGGAATGCAACGCATTGCTTGGACCTCATTCACACCAGCATCATAAATGCCACATTTTAACAATGTGCTCATTTCCAGCGAACAGAACACACTGGCCACAATGTGGATATCACAGCCCAACCAAGGGCTCGATTCTATTACCAGAGCTAAAACCGGCGTTACAAGAAAAACAAGTAGCGTGAATTTTGAAAACGTGTTAAGTCGGTATTCTACTGCAGAACCACAGTAAAACACAACTGGAGTAGACAGCACATTTCAGAGAACTAACAAAACTGGAGCGGTCTGCTTTTATTCGACTACCGCCTAAAAAATGTGCAAAATGTCAAAGTCCAAGGAAATAGGCGTACGTTTGAGGACAGAAAGATCAAGTTCAGTGTTAGATGTGTTCCCCTCATTATCAAAATCCGACATAGAGCGCCCCCTTCGACATATTAACCCCCCCCTTTAAAAAGTCGACTTGCAGTGCTTTCTTTCACCACTTTAATTTGACTAATATTGTTCACATTCCACATTTTAACCCTTCCCCTTCAAAATTTCACTTACAGTGCTTTCTTTCACCACATTAATTCGACAAATATTATACATTTGACATTTTAGCAGTTCCCCTTGAAAATTCGACTACAGTGCTCCCATGGCTTTCTTTCACCATTTAAATTCGACAAATATTGTTCACATTCAACATTTTAACCATTACCCTTTAAAATTCGACTTATAGTGTTCCTATGACCTTCTTTCTCCATTTTAATTCAAACAATATTGCTCCTATTCAACACTATTTACTCTCCAATTTTACTGCAAAATACAGACGCTTTGGGCTAGATTCTATTACAGGTGCTAATTTTATCACTGCTTTTATCTCCGGTTTTCTCCATAGACTTCAATAGGAAAATGTTTGATAAAACGGGTGTTAACAATTAGCACCTGCAATAGAATCCAGCCCCTTATGTGTCACAGGGATTCTTGTACAAGAATGTATAACTTGCTGTGCTAAGTGTGAAAGACCTCTCACTCCTATTTGATGGCTAAACCCATTTTATGTGTTAATGCTACAGTAAGACGTGATACTAACCCCTCCTTTACTTTTGTAAGAAAGGTTACAGAATAAGTGTGACCCGATTTACATAACAATAAATGAAACTATTCTAAATAGGAGTCTCTTTTTTAGAATAGTTTCACTTATTGTTATGAAAATCTGCATGGTGGCCTATGGAATGCAGTGCAGATTACTCAAACCCTGGACATCTGTGGATGCTGAGATGCGTATTGTAATGTCCAATGAATAGCCGACCCAATGACATATGGTCCACATCCAGGTGGACTCTCTCAGTCACGCCTCCCCACTCCCTCTTAATGATGGGATCATGAGGGAACTCGGTGTTATCGCAGGTTAGCCAACTGATGATATAAACAGTATTGCATCACAAAGCTGTTCAAATCTCCTCTGTGGACTAAGCCATAGTCTATAATTAGATTTGAAATCATATTTCGGGCTTTCTCTCCATGGCCAATCTCATTCAGACTTACAAAGTCTATTGTTCATTGTGTAAAGGTGAAAATTAAACAGAGACCTAAAATGGTGGACAGCAAATCCAGCTTACTGCAGATACTAAGCAAAAAACAGATATACCTGATTGTTGTGTGAAGGACACCTACATAAGGACTTTTGTTAAATGCAATAAAAGCCACTTATATTCATAGTTGCCTTTTAACTTTATATAATGTATTGTCTCTCCTGTGACCATTATTATTTTCTGAAGAAATTTAATCTTGTGCTGTTTATTTCAAACATGAAACAAGCACGAACACTGTGTGATAAACTGATGTATCGGCTGTGATTACACAGTGGCATTTCCTCAGCTGACTAATAATCATTCATTCCCTTTTGAGATGCAGTTGCTTGTATTCTATAGTCAGATAACTTTCCTCCCTTTCTCACTTTTTGCCTAATGATGTTGGCACAATTAAACGCTTTGAATGCTGAAAGGGGTATGCAAAGAATTGCGGATGTAATAGTTGCCCTGTCGGCAGATTAGCTCCCCTGGAAACAGACCTGTCGATTATGCCAGGGTTACACTGTGAGCCCCACACAAACAGGGGAGCAGAAATAAAGTCTCAAATAAGGCCCCGATGCTCCCCCTGTTCATCTCACCAACAATCCCAGGACAGTTTCTAGACGGGCTGTATTGGCTTTGAAATCCAGACACTGGGGGACAAAGGGGAATGGCTGTGCAAACCAGGGGTTTGTGGTGGATAGCTACAAACACCTGGTTTGTTTTTCAGCCACTGTGGTAAGTCCCGCCCAAAAAAAGCCAACAGCAGCCATTTTAGGACTGCACAGATCATCCCCAGGCATTTTCTACTAATTCTTCACCCATTTGCCCTTTAATGCCAGTGCAGCCAACAAAAGCTTTTTTGCTGCCTAAAGCTTCTACCATCCAGAAAAGGGTCAGTTATCTGACCTCCAGCTGTTGGGGACTACAAACATACACTGAGGTTGATGTGCTGAGAAGTATTTGGTAATACCTTTTTATTTGTATCTTAAAGAGATAGTAATGTTTTACAAAAAAGCAGTTCCAATTAATCTTCATAGTATTTGGGCCACGGAAAGTGTAATTTCAATACTGTCAGAGTTGTAGTTCAAGAGTAATTGAATGATAAAGTATCCCCCTACCTCCCCTTTTACAAAGTGTAAGCCACCTCCCCTCAGATGAGGAATCTGGTCCTGGGATCAGACAGCTCACAGCAAGAGACAATCTTCTTACTTTGAGCATATAAAACCCCTGCCCCCACTTGACAGGTTTTTCCTTATACTCGCTGAAGATTGTCCCTCTCTGCGATACATCCAGACAGTATCGCTGCTCTGAGATAAGCAGTGTTACATCAGTAAAAGGGGCGGGAGGGGGATACTTTATCATTCAACTACTCTTGAACTACAACTCTGACAGTATTGAAATAGCACTCTCCATGGCCCAAATACTATGAAGATTAATTGGAAGGGAGTTGATCTCTCGAAAGCTTTCCTTAAACCACAAACTGTTAGTCCAAATAAGAAATATATCACTAAATACCAAAATATTCATATATTTGTATTACTAAAACTGGATTAATATGACCACTACAGATTCATTAATACTGGAATAATCCAATGTTTCACAATTTGTGTAAATATGTACCCTTTACTGAAAACTATCCAGGACATCCTTGAAAACGAGAGAAATCTCAATGTATTCTTCCTGGTAAAACATTTTCTAAATAGATAAATGCAATAGCACCACAGAGGACAAATAAAAATTCCCTAAATTTCCAATGATTGAAATGGAGATTTAAACCTCTTGAATGCTAAAGGACTCCACTACATCCGTTGGATAGCTCTCTAGAATTCAACAGGTTAAAAGCCTAATTTGAATTTATGGAAATGTATGTTTGTACCCAAGGGTAGATTGTTCCAGTATGATTTATGGTGTTTGCTTTTTTGTGACTTTTCTTCTTGTGCTGATTTTCATTATTCAAATTAGAAATGCGCATCTGAACATAGTAAAAATAAGAGAAAATACACATTTTTAAATCCTCTGTTATGTTTTAATTATAGCTTCCCTTTAAAGAAGGCCCTATAAACAGGCAGCAATAGTACATACCTCCCAACATTTCAAATTGCAAAAGAGGGACACTTGTTTTAGGGGGTGTTCCTTGGGGTGTGGCTGGTGGGCGGGTCATTACCGAGACTTTTTAGGTTATTTCATGACCTACTGACACCTCTTGTGTAACTGAATAAATTATTTTGAGACCAAAGTATTTTACTCATACAGACTAATGTATATACGCATTTACTGAAATGTATACAAATATTAATGAGGTTTATTGTCGTGGAACAATGTGATACACTAATATACACACCACACAGTCTGATCTCCTAAACACAGGGACACCACGGTGGGAAACAGGGACAAAGGGATTTGGATCTCAAAGAGGGACACTTGATAGGTATGCACTTTGTGCACTACTAGCACTCAAAGGTTAACACTTCACAAGCAGTGTCTCATTAATTGTGCATATTGGAGATGTACATTAGCATCCTAGGAGTAACATTATCATCAGTCAGCAAAAGGGCAAACAAATATACTCAAGTATCTTCTTCCCATTGCAACTGGACATTGGGTAGAGTCAGCACTGGGGGGAACGGCAAGCTATAAGTCAAATGCACAATTTTTTTTTGTGTACTCATAATGAAATGTCCTTTGATTGCCACAGAGGTACCATTGGCTTTCTCACTGGCACTCAAAGGGTTAACCCTTTGATTCATTGCCTGCATGGCTAGAGGTGTTTGCTTTGCACACCCCTGGCACTCTAGTCACTCACGGAGTAACTTAACCCTTTGAGTGCCAGAGGGGTACGCAACACATTGCTTTGCAATGCGTTACTTACCCCTCTGGTACTCAAAGGGTTAATTTACTCAATGAATAAATATGCTGCTGGCGTGCCTGGTCAGTCAGGTGCCGGCCCGCATGCACTGAAGAATTATTAATGAATTCAACTCACGGCCGGGCTTCCTTCTCCTGGCTTGCTGCCTCCGGCGGTTGTCACTTAGTTAAGGCAGCAGGCACTGAGGCAGCAGTACTCACTTGTCCCAGTCCGCAGCCAGGCATGATCATGACAGACTCCCAAAACTGCATACCACCCCCCACATTGGCGCCATAGCGATAATCACCACTAACAGTAACACATATTAGTACCTATCACAGAGGATTTGAGCAGAGAGGTTTTCCAAAAACGTTCTCAGGCACGCACTCAACTGGGCAGTTCAGTAAGCTCACACTCACAAGTTCTGGCTGGCTCAGGAAGAGTATGGCATGAATGCGTGCACATATATCAAGTGTGGCACACATGCGCAGTGAGTTATGAGTGACTCACTACTCAGCAGAGTGGCTCACCTGATGAGCCTGGTGTGTCAGTAGGCTGCTGGGCAAAAGTTAAGTGGGGAAAAGTCCAGGAAAACGGGACAAAGTGAAATGCGGGCGGAACAGCGGGTTTGGGCCCTAAATTCAGGACTGTCCCACGTAAATCGGGACAGTTGGCTGGTATGATAGTATAACTTAAAGGAATAATAATTCTGTATTCTTATTAGCACTTCTCACTCCCACCCACTGACTGACAGTTCATGTGGCAGGAGGTACTTACACCCAATAGCACTTAGTCCTTCTGTGTCAAACCTACCTTCCTGTAGACTGTAAGCTCTCACGAGCAGGGTCCTCTGATCCTTCTGTTCTCCACATTTGATTGTACTATTTAACACTTCTGTATGTCTGTTCCCTACTGTAAAGAGCTGCGGAATTTGCTGGCGCTATATAAATAAAGATTAATAATAATAAATATTCTATCTTTATCTGCTGCCTCTGCTTCTGTTTGGCTTGCCTTTCTTACACTTTCAGTGGTATGAGCGCCCTCTACATGCAGTCCCTAAAAACACAACTCAAGTCTGCACAAAGGATCATAGCAACTCTGAGGCTCATGTACTAAAAAAAAAAAAAAAAAAAAAAAAAAGGGGGGGGTGCAATTCTGGAGCAAACCAACTACACCTGGGGGGGGACGGACATATAAATTCCAAAAATTCCTTTTTATGTAAATGGAACTTGTAACCTCTTGAATACTAGAGATATATCCAATGCAGTGGAGACCTCTAGCATCCAAAGGCTTAAAAGCTCAATTTAACTCAACTGAATATTTTATTTGTTCCCTATGGTACAAAGTTGGTTTGCTCCACAATTGCAACACTTTTCCTTAGTACATCTGTCTTTCTGTCTCATATACCCATTACTCAAACAGCTGAAAAGCTTCAGCAGAGATTAGGGATGCCAACAGTGGCACTGCTAGGTACTGGCATGATTAAAATCCCAGGTCTTGCTGCCAGCTTGGGGCATGTAATGGTGTTTATATCTCTACTAGTAATGGTACAATTGGGCTGTCCAGTGTACTAATAATCAAGTACACTGGCTCAAGCACTCGGTCTTTTGGGAACCAAGCAACTCCCCTGGGGGCCACACTTGCTTTAATAAATGTGGCCCTTCCTACTGCTGCCATTGACCAATCTCAATTTTAACTGGACTGCTGGTATTTCACCATCTAGATAAAAACACCAAGCAGGGCTAAGGTGCCACATCTTGCCCAGAGGTTTTTGTTTTGTTTTTTACATTACTCTTAATGCACAAAATGTCTCAATGTTTCTACACACCGGGCTGGGCTGTTCACGCAGGCAATTTTACCAAATATCATGCAGCCCAGAAACAGCAAATTTCCTGCATTTAAAGGGATAGTAATGTTCTCTTAGAAGTTGATGCCATTCAAGGCTACGGGCCAATGTGCTCTTTATACAGGAAACACATTTTCATGCTAATTCTCACCCTAAATTTACTAATCACCGTTTTCCTAACGCCTGGTTTTCTTCTGCTCTGGAAAAGAAGAGAGGGGTGGCGATTCTTCTTGATGGTGACCTCCCTTGGATTTTAGAGGCATCTTCCTCTGACCCAGAGGGTCGTTATCTTTTCCTCCGGGGGACCATTTACTCTGAAAAATATACTTTGGCTAATATTTATGTACCGAATTCCTCACAAATTTCTTTTCTCAAACATACTTTGAAATTATTAGACGAGTTCACTGAAGGGACTCTTTTATTGGGAGGAGATCTAAACACTGTGTTCCTACCTTCTCTTGACACATCTTCGAATTCCCCCAGACATAATAGGTTACCACCATCAGGTCTAGGTCCGCTGTTTCAATCTAGATGTCTTGTTGATGTTTGGAGGTATTTTTTTCCTTCAACGAAGGATTATACATTTTACTCCCATCCGCATAACTCATACTCGAGACTGGACCACTTATTCATCTCTCAGCATTCATTACACAGTGTTTCTAACACTGAAATAGAGCCAATAACATGGTCCGACCACGCCCCTGTTTGGTTGGAACTAGATCTTATGAAAGATGCTCAGGGTGTTCATCCCTGGCGACTTAATGAGACTCTACTGGATGATACCTTGACATCTGATTCAGTTAAGAGGGCTCTCTCTCTTTACTTTGATATTAATGCTCATGGGGAATGTTCTCCCGTCATTGTATGGGAAGCACACAAATGTGTGATTAGAGGTGAATTGATCAAACATGGTGCATTGAAGAAGAAAGCCCAGAAGAAACAGATGGATCTTCTTCTTGATACGATTAGACGAAAAGAACAGTTACATAAACAGACATTGTCATCATCGGATCTTCAAGAGTTGGAGTCAGCTAGGAGAGATTTGGCGACTATACTCCAGAGCAAGATCCACAAATCTTTTATGTGGCATAAATATAACCAATACTTAAATGGTGATAAATGCGGAAAGACACTAGCAAGAATCGTGAAAATCAAGAGGAGAGCACAATTTATTCACTCGGTGAAATCAACCAACGGGAGAGATTGTGGGACTTTCCCAGATATAGCAGAGTCATTTCGGATGTACTACGAAGAACTTTACAATCTTAAAAACAGTACTTCTATACACTCCACCACTCCTCCACTTTCTGTGATCCAGAGTTACTTGGAGAGGGCTAACCTTCCACACTTGGACCCGGAGTCTGTAGCTTCTTTAGAACAGCCATTCACAAGTGCTGAGCTGGACTCGGCAATTTGATCTTCTCCTAAGGGGAAAAGCCCAGGTCCTGATGGCTTTCCAATAACTTATTATAAATCTCTTGTAGATATCTTATAACCGTATATGCTGGAAGCCTTTAATGATGTGTTCCAGGGATCTCCCTTTTCGAGACACACTTTGGAGGCTCATATTGCTGTTCTTCACAAACAGGGCAAAGATCCTTCTCTCTGTCAAAATTACAGACCGATTTCCCTTCTTAATATTGACCTAAAGATATACTCAACTCTTATCGCTAACCGATTGGCTTCGCTGCTACCAGTCTTAATTCATCCCAATCAGGCAGGTTTAGTGCCCCATAGGATGGCCAAACATAATACCTCGAAAGCGGTAGCCTTGATACATCACGCTGTCGAACATCGGGTCCCGGCCATTCTGTTGAGTACTGATGCTGAGAAGGCGTTCGACAGGGTGGGGTGGGACTTCTTGTTTGCGGTTTTAGATCATATCGGTCTTGGTCACAATTGTCTTACTGCTATACGAGCTCTCTATTCTTGTCCATCGGCAAGAGTTAAGGCCAATGGCTACTTATCTCAACCTTTCCAAATTACGAATGGTACTAGGCAGGGATGCCCCCTGTCGCCATTATTGTTTGTTTTGGTTCTTGAGCCGCTCCTGCAGTTAGTACGGAATTCTCCGCTAATTAAGGGAATAATATCAACATCTAATGCCTCCAAATTATCCGCATATGCAGATGATATCCTATTTTATGTGGCATATCCAGCATCTTCGCTGCCACCTTTACTAAGACTATTGGAGGAATATGGCAATTTATCACAGTTCAAAGTTAACATGACCAAATCTGAAGTTTTAAATATTAATTTGCCTCTGACATCGGAACAGTTGTTGAGATCCAGATGTCCGTTTTCTTGGATGACAACATCTATCAAATATTTGGGGGTGGCCCTTACCAACAGTCTTCAATCTATGCTGTCATTGAACGTGACTATCCTGTCCGACTCTATTACCACAGATCTTAACGTCTGGAATGGACTATTTATCTCCTGGCTTGGTAGAGTCAATCTACTGAAGATGATTGTCTTACCGAAGATTCTATATCTTTTTAACGCGTTACCTTTAAATATCCCATTGAATTATCTACATAAACTTCAGTCCATGTTGTCTAAGTTCATTTGGAAATATAAGACACCGAGATTAAATTTTCGACATCTCATCCAGCCTCCGAAATCTGGAGGTCTGGGCATGATGCACGTTCATTCTTACTACTATGCATCAGCCATGGCACATCTAAGTGACTGTCTACGGCACACTGTACCGGAATGGATTGACTGTTCTCTTTGGTCACAACGACATCTGGATCCGACTCAATTTTTCTGGATCAATCCAATGGCAATTCCTAATTCTCTACGCAGACATCCCATTTGGAGTCATTTATTGGGAATCTGGTCTAAGATTAATATAAAATTTGATTTGGCTCCATATCCCTCTCCTTTAATGTCAATCTTACAGACACCGGATTTTGTTCCGGGACACATCGATCAGTCCTTCCAGATTTGGAAGAGATCTGGGGTCCATACCCTTCGGACGCTATTACCCTCAAATGCGGTTATTTCTTTTCATACTTTAGTATCGAAATCACCTACCTGCCACATCGCTTTGGCAATATACGCAATTACGCTCTTTTCTACAGAAATTATTGGACTCAGGTTATGTGGATAGATCCAATACATCTTTTGAGGACATGGTCCTCTCTCCGACACTTCACCGTAATACTATTTCTAAATTTTATAGGATCTTTGTTGAGGGGATGCAAATTTCTGTACCATACTTTCTCAGAGAATGGGATACAGAAATCGCAGGTCTATCATTATCTGCTGTATGGCCTAAAGTGGGCAGGATGCTCTGGACATCGTCGAGAGACACGGCAACTAGAGAATGCAATTTTAAGTTGCTATCTCGTTGGCATCGGTCTCCTCGACACCTTTCACTTTACGACCCAGCAGTGTCGGACGCTTGCTGGCGATGCAGCCATAGGCCCGCTACTTCTTATCATATGTGGTGGACTTGCCCTCCAGTCTTAGACTTTTGGACTAAAGTATCTGCAGACATTTCTGTGATCCTGGGGACTACAATTCCTTGCTCGCCTGATGCTTTACTCTTCTTCTCCTCACCACCTTTACCGCTCACTCTTAAAAAACTGCGTAAAGCCCTTTTCTATGTTTTAGCAAATGCTGCGAAGCGACTCATCCCTCTTCATTGGAAAAATGTAACACCTCCTTCCATCATTCAATGGCATACTCGAATTCAAATGGTGTACACACTGGAACGAATTCATGCTACTGCGACTAATAGTTTAGGCACTTTCCGTGATCTTTGGCACTTGTGGGAGAAATTCCGCAGGCCCACTCCTTGATCATTACCTATCAATTCCCCCCCCCCTCCCCTCTCATACTTATACTACTCCTTTCTCTTTTCACCCCCTTATATCCCTTCTTCTATCTCTTTTACTTATCCCTTACCTCTATTTCATTCACTTATTCTTTATCGCCCCTCAACCTTCTTTTGTCAGGTCCATTCTGATATACTTCTTCTGACGGCTACTGTGTAATTTATTTTTCATCTATATAGTCAATATCCGTCCTAATTGTCGGTCCTTTTCTCTGAATATTAATCCATTATATAGTTCTGTTGCACTTTGTCTAGCTCATCACATGCACCTGTTTCTTTCTTTTATAAACTTTTGCTGATTATTCTCAATCTTTTATCCTTGGATTTAATGAATGATGTACACTGTACTTAAAGTGTTTACTTTGTTATGAGATGTTTTTCATACAATAAAGTTTGGAAAAGGAAAAAAAAAAAAAAAAAAGTTTAACAATCTCAGATGTACCTCACCCAAGTGTCAATTGAACTGCATTGGGCTGATGGTGCTGTTCGAAATCCATACTCTAGCTGTTCACCAGGGTAGAGATGCACAATTTTGGAGAATACTGTTAAAGGGATATCCTCAGTACAATGGAGAAAAAAAGGTTGCACTATGCTATATCTGTGTATACCACTAAGGAATAAAGTACACCTGAGTTCAGCCATCATATCACCACTAATTGTCTATCATACTGCAGATTTCTGACCCTCAATGTGAGCCTTCTGGTTATCTGCATGGATGGCACACTTGTGACTTTACAACGTAAGTCTGTTGAGAAAGAAGTTGCATTCACAGAACAGAATGTTTAAGGCACTACATAATTCTCAGGGAAATCAATTAAATCAGTCTCCTTTACTTCATGTTTCCTACCATGGGCTGGATTCTATTGCAGGTGCTAAATGTTAACACCAGTTTTATCAAACATTTTCCTATTGAACTCTATGGAGAAAACTGGAGATAAAAGCAGAGATAAAATTAGCACCTGTAGTACAGTCTAGCCCCATATGTGTACAACCTGAAACATAACATTACTATCCATTTAAGAAAATTTAAAAAGCAGTGGATATAGTCCAAAAAAACAGCGTTTGTAAGTAGAGACTGCAATGTTAGTATTCACCTTTGAACCCCTGTTGTTTTATGTAAATTTTGTTATTTAGTAAACAAGTGTTGTTTAGGAGAAAAAAAAAAAAGAAGTTGATGCCATATTGCAGATTTTTAAAAAAATAAAGTATCTGGAGCAAGTCCCATCTCTCAAACCTTTATGGTTTGAGAGATATAAAGTTTTAAAGGTCCCTCTCCCTCCCCTTTCCCTGATGTCAGCTGTAAAGGTGACAGAAAGAGATCCGTGTCGGCCAACTCAAGGTGGCTCTTCAGCAGAGCCAAAATAGAGATATTTAAAAAGAACTACTTCATTGGAAGGGTCTACAAAATGTGCCTCCAAACCAGGAATATTTTGTAGACCGTTCCAATTAAGTAGTTCTTTTTAAATATCGCTATTTCGGCTCTGCTGAAGAGCCGCTGGCTGGTCCCAGGACTGGGATCTCCTTCTGGCTGATGTCAGCGCAAGGGTAAGGAGGGGGAATTTTAAAACATTATATCGCTCAAACCATAAAGGTCTGACAGATGGGACTTGTTCCAGATAAAAAAAAAATGTAACCCTTTGAGTGCCATGCAATGCATTGCGTACCCCCCTAGGAACTCAGAGGGTTAAAGTCTACACTATAGCTTCAACTTATAAGCAGGCATTACTATACCTTTAAACACAAAGTATCACCATGCAGATTCATACTTCCAACATTTCAAATGGCCAAAGACACTAGTGTTTTAGGTGGTGTTGCTGGGGACGGTACTGGTAGATGGGGCATTACTGAGAATTTTTAAGGTATTTCATGACCTATTTTGACACCTCTTTGTGTAACTGAGTAAATTATTTAGAGTAAGACCAAAAGTATTCTATATACACACATAATTGTATATATAGATTGATTGTATTGCTGTGAAGCAATGTGATAAATTTATATACACACCACACAGTCTAATCTCCTAAAAAGAGGGACACCAGAGTGAGAAAGAGGGATAGGGTTTAAAAGAGGCTCTGTCTCTCCTATTGAGGGACACTTGGGAGATATGCAGATTGATCACACAAACAATTGGATTGACAAGCAGCTTTCCTCAACTACAAAATCAAAGGCCGGCCTATGTGAGTATCAGCCAATTATGTCGTCTGGCTGACACCCATATGGGTCGGCCATTAGTCATACCTCGAACACACTTCCAGAGGTGGTGGTCACTGGGAGAAACACAAGGACAGTGCAAGTAATTGTAACCAGGCCTCTAGTGCAGCAATGCACTAGAAGAAATGATTGTATGCCCCTCTGGCACCCAAAGGGTTAAATTCAACATTTTTTTTGTTCCTCCTCTCTCAGTTTCATAAAATGGATCAGTACCATCTTTACACTTTAGCCATATGTGAAACTAATCCCAATAACCCTCTGAGTGCCAGAGTCACTTATATTTGCATACTTGGCCATGACAGAGACTGGCCTTTCAAACATATTCATACCAGCACAATTTGGTCATAGATGGAACAAACATCTTAACCACATCTTATCAAGCATCTTATAAGTGACAGAGAGGTAACAAAGCATTGCATTGAATGCACACCCCTTCAGGAGTAAACTTTCATTTTCAACAAAAAAGGTTTTTTCTTGAAATGTTTTTTCCTACTAACATAAGAGTATGTTCACTGCTGGGAGATTATTAATTCAACATCTATTACTGTTCAGACATGTTATTTTTAGTAGGTAGTTCTGTTTATATGACTTACTATGGATAAGTCTTACGTAGAGTTCAAAAAAAGTGCCTTATGGACACCGATAGTCTCTACTGCTAACAGTTTGACATGTAATACCTTTTGAATTACAAATTTCACACCAGTAGTAGAGCTCTTGTTTTTACTCACCAGTAAAAGCCTTATAACATGTTTTTCCATTAAAAAAGTTAATTACTCTTTTACTTATTTAAAAATAAAAAGACATTGTTTTCTTTCATGTGACCATATATTTTGTTTTGCACAATGTTAATGTCCAATAACTTGCTGTTTAACACCTTGGGATTATTTACTAAGGAATGATAAATAGGCAATAAAGTGCAGATTACGTCTCCCATTATATCACTTCTCCATTTCCTATGGTATTCTACAGAGCCCATGCACTAAGATCTACAAAGTTGGAGAAACCTTAGGGCATTGGCTCCATAGAACAACATAGGACTTGGAGAAGTGATATCACTGGAAAAGTTGTCTCCGTTTTATCTCAGCTTTATCACCTCTTTATCACGCCTTAGTGCCAGAGGGGTATCCAGCACATTGCTTTGGATACCCCATGTCACTCAGAGGGTGAAATGGTCTTCTGGATGAAGCCATTTGGCTTTCAAACACATGAGAAAAGTAAGGAGTAGGGGTGGTCAC
Organism: Rhinophrynus dorsalis; assembly: GCA_037306005.1. NCBI lineage: Eukaryota > Metazoa > Chordata > Amphibia > Anura > Rhinophrynidae > Rhinophrynus > Rhinophrynus dorsalis. Next base: position 124,588,477 of record CM074722.1, read on the forward strand.
TAAAATGGCCTCATTTCAATACTAAATCAGTCTCAGTCTTACAATTGCTTGCAAAGCTTTGAATAATCAGAGTTAGTTTCTGTATCGGTCTGAATTTGTTTGCCTAATAATTAACTGTAAACAAATTAAACTTAACTAAAACAGCTAATTGCCTCTCCTAACTCAATTTCAAAGACTTGTGTTACTGCATTTGTTTGTGGAAATACTACAGCCGTAGGTGGGAAGGTGTGATGCCAGAAAATGTATCTACTTTCATAAAAGTATTAGATACTTGTTTAACCCTTTGAGTACCAGAGGGGTACGCAACCCATTGTCAAGCAATGCGTTGCGTACCCCTCTGGCACTCAAAGGGATAACTTAAAGGGACAGTAATGTCCCATAAAAAAATGTTTAGAGTTTTGTAGAGATTAAAAAAATAACCTAAATGCCACAAATCCTAAATCTCAAACCGCTATGGTTTGAGAGATATCCTCCATTAAAGTTCCCCTCTCCCTCCTCTACTAAGCTGACAGCAGGAGTTCCTAGTCTGGGGACCGACAAGCAGCTCTTCAGCAGAGCCGCAATAGCGTGATTTAAAAAGAAAATACTTCTTTGGAATGGTCTACAAAGTGGGCCTGGTTTGCAAGCACACTTTTTAGACCATTCCAAAGAAGTAATTCTTTTTAAATCTAGCTATTGCGGCTCTGCTGAAGAAGCATTACAGCTGACATTAGGAGAAGAGGAACTTTAGACGAGGATATCTCTCAAACCATAGTGGTTTGTTGCTTATTTTTTAATCTCTACAAAACTCTAAACATTTTTTATGGGACATTACTGTCCCTTTAACAATATAGATTACTATTACAATTGTTTTCAATGCAATAAATGTTACTCCGCTGCTTCCTGGATCAACGAGTCTTTGGAGGGTCCCAGTGCAAACATTTTTGAGGCCTCTGATCGCAAAAAGTATTTTCACAGATGCATTACTAGAACCTATTGGACCCTAATGCAGATGGGGGCCCCCACTGGATGCTGGGCACCTCCTGCACTCTTTGAAGTTATGCCCTGCCACAGAGATATCAGACTGCCTTTTGGACTCAGTAAGGTATTTTTTTTACTTACTTGGGGCATGATTGGAAATGGCTTTAGGGTTTTTTTTCCCTTCCTCTGGTTCAACATAAACAAGGGGGATGCACCAAAGGTTGTATTTGATCGGCATGTCTTTTTTTCAACCACATCAACTATATTACATATCAAACTGTAACAAAAAATTCAGACTTTTTTTTAAAGTACAACTTTCACTTTAAATATGTCACTGTCAATAATAAACTTTGGTAATAGTGCTGATTTGTAAATGTTGTGGTCCCTTTAAAGGGGCAGTGCTTCCTAGGAAAATGGCATAAGTGCAAAAGCAAGTTAAAGTGAAAAAAAATAAAAGTAGCCTATATTATTATTGTGTCCTCAAATCTCTTACTTGCATAAAATAGACCCATGCTTGGATCTACCTAATAAACTGTTGGACCTCCAGCTGTTGGGGACTACACCTCCCATCATCATAGCTGGGAACTCTCCAGATTTGCCCTGGAGGTTCCGGTTTTTGTAGTGAATTACCGGATCTCCAGGTAGAGAGGCTGATTCTCCAGTGATGAGGAGTTTTTTTTTTTTTTAATTAATCTCTGCCCACTTCTCCTTCCCAGCCTGTTGTGTCCACTTCCCACCTACTTTATTACATAGCCTGTTAAGTTGTGTCCCACCTGCTATTAAGCCCCGCCTCTTTGCAGTGTAAATTGCATCATTTATATCCTCCCACCGGCACCAAATGAGTCCCCTCTGGGCACTCTAGAAGAAAAAGTTCTCAGGTATGCTCATCACCCCCAACAGCCACTGACTCCTAAAACCAATGTTGAAGTTTTGTAAGTACTTTAAAATTCATTATGTTGTAGTAGCCATTTTTCATTTTGAAAATTAGATTTTGAGTTAGTTACATGCATAGATTATGCTAAGTAAGGCATGCTGCGCAGGTACTTCCTGTCTTAGCCTTAATCACTAACAATGCTTTATGAATCTTTCCAAACATTGAAAGACTTAAAGGGATAGTAATACTTCGTTTTAACTTTATTTTATTTTGTAGGCATTAAAAAAACATGAAGAATGATATAAGTCTTATCTCTCAAACCTTTATGAGATATATGAGATATTCACAAGCAAAGCTTCCCCCTCCCGCCCCTTTTACCTACTGTAAACAATCTCTTCTCAGATGTGGAATACAGTCCATAGACTGGACAGATAACAGAAGGGGACACTCTTCTTCCTATAAAAACAATGAAATCCCTGCCCCCCTTGACAAGAATATCTCTTAAACCATAAAGGTTCGAGAGATAAGACTTATACCATTCTTCATGTTTTTTTAATGCCTACAAAATAAAATAAAGTTAAAATGAAGTATTACTATCCCTTTAAAGGGATAGTAATACTTAATAATTAGTAATTCCTATATTAAAGTCATATTAAAAAGAAATGTATTGCCCCCAGTGTCATCTCTTAAACCTCCTAAAGTTGCCCCTTCCTCCTCCTTCCGCAAAGTCAGCGTTGTAGCTGACTGAAGGGAAGTCCGGTCTTACCATCATCAGGCGGCTCTACAGCAGAGCAGAGATCGCGTTCATAAAAAAAAAAATCTTTCACTAAAACGGTCTTCTACGTGTGCTTGCAAACCAAACACATGTAGAAGACCATTTCAGTGAAAGTTTTCTTTTTTATTAACGCGATCTTGGCTGTGCTGCAGAGCCGCCTGACAGTCGTCCAACAGGCTTCCCTGCAGTCGGCAAGAACGCTGACTTTGGGGAAGGGGGAGAGAGAGGGGAACTTTAGGAGCAATTATCTCTCAAACCATAAAGGTTTGAGAGATGACACTGGGGGCAATACATTTCTTTTTAATATGACTTTAATATAGGGGTTAGTAATTATTAAGTATTACTATCCCTTTAAGTCAGCGGTTCTCAACCTGTGGGTCGCGACCCCGTCGGGGGTCGAATGACAATTTGCCAGGGGTCGCCGAAAGGGTACACCTTAATAAAGCTCAAACAGGCAGCAGCGCAGGAGACCTAGAGAGACGGAGTCCCCTCACTGACGACGTCAAGCGTGCACACACACACACCCTATCTGCGCACCGCAGCCAGAAGATGCAAAGAGAGCAGAGAGACCAGCGGGAGCAGAGAGACCAGTGGAAGCAGAGAGACCAGCGTGAGCGGGAGCAGAGAGACCAGCGTGAGCGGGAGCAGAGAGACCAGCGTGAGCGGGTGCAGAGACCGAGTGCCGCAAGTGAATGAGTGAGTCTGGCAATGATGCTGGGAATCGGGACGGCTTGTTGTATATGCTGTACTGTACTGGATAGGCAAGTTGGAGCTGATGGGGGGGGGCAATATGGAGCTGTTGGTGGCAAGTTGGAGCAGATAAGGGCAAGTTGGAGCTGATGGGGGCAAGTTGAAGCAGATCAGGGCAAGTTGGAGCTGATGGGGGCAAGTTGAAGCAGATCAGGGCAAGTTGGAGATGATGGTGGCAAGTTGGAGCAGATCAGGGCAAGTTGGAGCTGATGGGGGCAAGTTGAAGCAGATCAGGGCAAGTTGGAGCAGATCAGGGCAAGTTGGAGCTGATGGTGACAAGTTGGAGCAGATCAGGGCAAGTTGGAGCTGATGGGGGCAAGTTGGAGCTGATGGGGGCAAGTTGAAGCAGATCAGGGCAAGTTGGAGCTGATGGTGGCAAGTTGGAGCAGATCAGGGCAAGTTGGAGCTGATGGGGGCAAGTTGGAGCAGATCAGGGCAAGTTGGAGCTGATGGTGGCAAGTTGAAGCAGATCAGGGCAAGTAGGAGCTGATGGGGCAAGTTGAAGCAGATCAGGGCAAGTTGGAGCAGATCAGGGCAAGTTGGAGCTGATGGGGGCAAGTTGAAGCAGATCAGGGCAAGTTGGAGCTGATGGTGGCAAGTTGGAGCTGATGGGGGCAAGTTGGAGCTGATGGGGGCAAGTTGAAGCAGATCAGGGCAAGCTGGAGCTGATGGTGGCAAGTTGAAGCAGATCAGGGCAAGTTGGAGCTGATGGGGGCAAGTTGGAGCTGATGGGGGAAATGTGAGGGCAATATGGAGCTGATGTGGAGATGAGGGGGCAAGTTGGAGCTGATGGGGGCAAGTTGGAAATGATGGGGGCAATGTGAGGGCAATATGGAGATCAGGGGGAAAGCTGGAGCTGAAGGGGCAATATGGAGCTGATGGGGACAAGTTGGAGGTGATGGGAGAAATGTGAGGGCAATATGGAGCTGATCAGGGCAAGTTGGAGCTGATGGGGGGCAATGTGAGGACAATATGGAGATGATGGGGGCAACGTGGAGCTGATGGGGGGGAAATGTGAAGGCAATGTGGAGATGATAGGGGGCAACTTGAGTGCATGCATGCAACAGTAATAGAGACAAAGACACATGAAACAGACATACACACAGACACAGAAACTCCCACACACATGCACGGACATACATAGACACACTCATACATGCAATGATATACACACACACACGTATAGAGAGAGACAATCTTGACTTGACCCCTGCCTAAAACCATTAGAAATTGTTTTTTTGTAACATAACAGTAGAAAAACTACAGCGATGAAGGAGTAACGAAAATAATTTTACTGTTAGGGGTCCCCGCGACTTGGGAAATTTTATTAAAGGGTCGCGGCGCTAGAAAGGTTGAGAACCACTGCTTTAAGTGTTAGTGAGTGTGGGGAGGTAATATAGGACTAAGACAGAATGTGCAGGATGGCTTGCCTTAATTAGCATAAGCAACACATCCAAGTAGCTCAAAATCTAATTTTCCAAGCAATCAATGAGTAACACAACATTCGGGTTATTTTGACAGCTGTTTTTAAATGACAGGATCCTTTTTAAGAATAGCAATAGTTTAACCCCTTAAGTCCCAGTGACGGGTCAGGACCGTCATTGCTGTTTTTTCCTAAATGACCAGTGATGGTTCTTACACATCGCGAGAACAGAGCAGTCGCTATCAGTCCCCCGTTCTGCATGCCGACTCTTGTGATCAGTCACGTGTGCCGGTGCATCAAATTTCCCTATGTGGTCCTTAAAGGACAACACACCCCAGGACCGCTGGTCCTTAAGGGGTTAAGCTGCATTATTTTAAGAGCATATATTATGTTTTAAAATTTCCCAGATATTCTTTTCTTTACTTACGTATATTTACCTTGAATTGGCTATTTCAGTTCTGTTGTTTCATCCAACTGCGTTTATGAGAGCACCCTCTTTTTACAGTCTATAAAAGAGTCCAAGACTCAACTTTATTGGCAAAGTAACATAAGAACTCAAGGATGCTGATGTCCTAAGAACTGAAGCAATTCTGAAGCAAACCAGCTGCCTATACTTAGCCCATATTTATTAACATATTAAGCAGAACACTAAAACACAACATTTCAAGGATTAAGTCCCTTCATCAGGTGTTTACAAAAAAAGAAAGGACTGCTCATCATTAAAAAACAAAGCTTGTAGGGTCTCTGTTCCCAAAGGAAAGGAGAGACAATAAATACACAGGTAATAAATAAAAGAATCATAGAATGGAATATAAAAATACACAAAGGATAAATGGATAACCACAGCAGTGAAAATAGGATTTTAGTCTTACCTGTTAAATCCTTTTCACTTAGTCCATACAGGTCACTGGTACCATGGGATGTGTAGTCCCCTTTAATAGGCAGGAACAATTATGCAAATAATTTGCAAGGGGCGGAGCCTCCCCTCTTACTTAAGCCACCTTCTGGCCAGAGCCACCCATATTGATTTGAGACCCTAAACTGACCCCAGGTAAGCAAAAAGAAAGACTCCTGTGAGCATGCCCGAACGGTCTCCCACTGAATGCCACAGGAGAGCCAAGACTGGTCCCTTGACAGGGTGGGAGACCAGTGACCTGTATGGACTAAGTGAAAAGGATTTAACAGGTAAGACTAAAATCCTATTTTCACTGTCGTCCAATACAGGTCACTGGTACCATGGGATGTACAAACATTGAGCTGATCCAGAGGCGGGAAGTAAGGCAAGGACCAGGCGCAAGGCCCAAGTCACTAGAACTGTTACCAGTTGATAACATAGCCCAAACTGTAAGTGTCAACGGACACCAACCAAGGGAACAATCCCTGAACTTAACACAGCACACGGAACACGAGCCAACCGGGCTCAACAGTAAGGAAGCACTAAGGATCACAGAGCGGAAGACCTACACAGGCAAGACTGCCTCCAGGACCTTCCTTCCAAAGCTGGCATCAGCCGATGCCAGTACATCAACTCGGTAGTGCTTAGAAAAAGTGTGCACAGAGGACCAAGTGGCCGCTCTGCACAGTTGATCAGCAGAAGCTTGATTCTTGTAGGCCCAGGAGGCCCCAATAGATCTGGTGGAATGGGCAGTCACCCTGAAGGGAACATGCTTATTCCTCAACTTATAGGCTTCACGGATGGTAGCCTTAATCCAAGAGGCAATGGTAACTTTGGAAGCCGGTCTTCCTGCCCTAGGCCCCTCAGGAATGACGAATAGAGCGTCAGACTTCCTGATAGATTCGGTGCGGTGAACATAAAACTTGAGGCAACGCACCACATCCAACAAATGGAGATCTCTTTCCTTGTCAGATGAAGGATTAGGGCAGAAAGAGGGAACCACAATCTCCTGATTGATGTGAAACTCAGACACAACCTTGGGTAAGAATTCCTTGGTAGTGCGAAGCACAGCCTTATCCTTGTGGAACACCAGGTAAGGAGGTTTACAAGACAATGCCTGTAACTCTGCCACCCGGCGTACTGACACAATAGCCAAAAGGAAGGCCATCTTCCAAGTCACAAGACGTAATGGAATGGAAGCCAAGGATTCAAACGGTGGTCGCTGAAGAACACCCAGCACCAAATTGAGATCCCACTGGGGAGCAGGACTCTTGAAGGCAGGTCGAACATGAGTCACACCTTGGAAGAAGACTTTCACATCAGGAAGGATGGCAATCCGTTCCTGGAAAAACACAGACAAGGCAGAGGTCTGAACTTTGAGGGAACTCAGACTGAGCCCCTTGTCCACACCGTCCTGCAAGAAGGCCAGGACAGTGGGAAGATGGAAGTCAAGAGACAACTGCTTGACAGAGCACCATGTCACGAAAGTTGACCAAATGCGATGATAGATCTTGGAAGACACAGGCTTACGAGCACTGAGCATCGTCGACACCACAGAAGGAGAAAAGCCTTTCTGAGCTAGAATCGAGGATTCAACCGCCATGCCATCAAACGGAGAGAGTGAACATCCTCTTTCCACAGATACCCCTGAAGAAGCAGGTCCGGACGGGCTGGAAGTGGGATTGGATCCTTCACTGACATGGCCATCAATTCCGGAAACCAGGACTGGCGAGGCCAGTTCGGAGCAATCAGGATGACAGGGCAACGTTCTCTCTTCAACTTCTGAATAACTCTGATCAATAGAGGAAGAGGGGGGAAGATGTAAGCCAGGGAGAAGTCCCAAGGGATCGACAAGGCATCCACCGCTAGAGCAAGGGAGTCCCTCAGACGGGAGCAAAACACCGGAACCTTCCTGTTGTGTCTGGTAGCCATCAGATCCACCACTGGCATCCCCCACCGTTGAGTGAGCATGTGAAACACCTCTGGGTGAAGAGCCCATTCTCCGCTGTCGACGGTGTGACGACTGAGGAAGTCTGCCATGACGTTGTCCACGCCTGGAATGTGTACTGCAGAGATGACAGGCACGTGATCTTCTGCCCAAGACAAAATATCCTTGACTTCCCACCAGGCGGAACCGCTTCTTGTGCCGCCTTGTCTGTTGATGTAAGCCACCGCCGTGGCGTTGTCGGACTCTACTCTGACTGGAGGACCGGTCAATTGAGACTCCCAGTGCCTCAGGGCCAGCCGGACAGCTCGAAGTTCCAGAACATTGATGGAGAGCATGGATTCCTCCAGACCCCATTTCCCCTGAGCACTGAAGCGACCCCAGACTGCACCCCAGCCCCGAAGGCTGGCATCCGTTGTGACTGTGGTCCAATGAGGAACTAGAAAGGATTTCCCTTTCAAGAGATGAGAGAGATCTAACCACCAGTGCAGACTCGACTCGACATGAGGAGGAAGAGAAACAGACAGATGTTGATGATCTGGATGATTCCTGCACGTCTGGATCACAAATCTCTGAAGATCCCTGGAGTGGGCCATGGCAAATGGTACTGCTTCGATCGTGGAAATGAACTTCCCCACTAAGGACGACAACTTCGGAACTGGAATTTCGTCCATGTCCAGAATCCCAGCCACTCTGACGGCTATCTGGTGAGCCACGTCCTCTGGAAGAAACACCATGCATTGGCGAGTGTCGAACAGGAGACCCAGGAACAGAAGCCTCTGAGAAGGAATCAAGTCCGACTTGTCCAGATTCAGGATCCATCCGTGACGGTTCAGGTTGTGCATGCACCTCTGCAACTGCTGGTGGAGAAGCTCCGCTGAGGAGGCCTTCAGTAGGAGATCGTCCATGTAGGGCGTCACTCTGATCCCATCCTGATGGAGCACCGCTATCAAGGAGCCCAGCACCCGCTGGAAGACTTGAGGAGCTGTAGTCAGTCCAAAGGGGAGCGCTGTAAATTGAAAGTGTCCCCTGTGGCAGGCAATCCTGAGATACTTCCTGCTCTCTGGATGAATAGGGATGTGAAGATAAGCATCCTGAAGGTCCAGGGAGGCAAGAAACTCCCCTGGAGACATTGCTGCAATCACAGAGCGCAGGGACTCCTGGCGGAAGTGGGAAGTCACCACATAGGCATTGAGATCTTTGAGATCCAAGATGGGACGGGTTCCTCCGTCCTTTTTGGCTACCACAAACAGGTTGGAATAAAATCCTGAACCTGTGTCCCCCTGCGGAACCGCCTCCAGGACCTCTTTGTCCAAGAGATCCTGAATAGCGTCGTCGAACAGACGCCTTTTTGAGGGTTCCTGAGAAGGACGAGTAAAATGGAACCGAAAAGGAGGAAGGGAAGAGAAAGGGATCCTGTATCCCTCTGACACCACCTGAAGAACCCATGGGTCCGCCACTGACTCCTCCCAAGTCCGGCGAAAGATGCGGAGACGACCGCCTACAGCCGGATGCGGACCCGGGTTCGGCGAGTCATGCCGAAGCAGTCTTGGAGGTCTTGGCCTTGGAGGCAACTTTGGGCCTCCAGGACTGTTTGGGCTTGGAGGAGGAGCGCGTAGTGGGAGAACCCGTTTGGGCCGAGGAGCGTGTCTCAGTCTGAAAGGAACGAAAGGACCGATTGCGTTTGGCTGGAAACTTTTTCTTAAAGACTGAGGGTAGAAGAGTACTTTTACCGCCAGTAGCCTCACTGATCATTTCTTTGAGTTCAGAGCCAAAGAGCAAATTCCCCTGAAAGGGCAAGGAAAGCAAGGCTTTCTTAGAGGCTGTATCAGCAGACCAAATTTTCAGCCAAAGAGCGCGTCTAGCCACCACAGAAGAAGTGGAGGCCCTCGCCATCATGCGCACAGCATCAAAAGCAGCATCAGCAACATAGTTCTGAGCTTCAGTGATATTAGCAAGAAGCTGCAACTGTTCAGATACAGGCGCATCCTGGCGAACCGCTTCAGTCAGTCGTTCAGTCCAGGCTGCAATAGCCCTATTAACCCATGCCACAGCAAAGGTGGGGCGCATGGCAGTACCAATAGAGGCAAAAATAGATTTAAGAGAGAGCTCTAATTTCTTATCCGTCCAGTCCTGCAAGGCAGAGGCATCTGAGACAGCCAAAGCAGTAGATTTGGATAGTCTAGACACAGGAGCATCCACCTTGGGAGGATGAACCCATTTTGCCAGCTCCGCTTCGGGAAAAGGGTAAAGTTTGGCAAACTTTTTGGAGACAGAGGAAGATCTATCAGGATACTTCCATGCCTCAGAAACCAGACGGGCAAGAGTAGGGTTAGTTGGAAAACAAACAACAGGTTTAGATGGCTTTTTCTGAAAAACATCAGTAGGATCATAAGTGGATTCCTGAGTCAGAGGAAGGTTGAGCGTATTCAGAACCGCTCTGATCAGACCCTCAGCCGAAACTTCAGGGTCACACTCATAGGGGTCCCCAATGGACCTGTTAGGTTCAATAACAGTACGTTCCTCAGCATCAGAATCCTGTAAAAGTTCTTCTTCAGAAGAATCAGTGATATCAGGAGCTCCCTGTGGCTTAGGCAGGGAGGTCCTGATAGTAGAGGGGGTCTGCCAGACCTGGAGAGCCCCCTGTACCTGAGAGGGAAAGAGTTGAAGCGTGGATCTGAGATCCCTAGTGGCAGCTTTAAACTCCCTCACCCAAGATGGCTCAATAGCGTGGCTGGGAAGCCCAGGGTTGCTATCTTTATCAGTACAATTAGGGCATAGATCCCCCACATTATCACAATCCAGCCCAATGTGGCAAGAGGAGCAAAACGCCATGGGGGTAGAAGACCCCCCAGCCTCCTTAGTCTTGGGTCTAGCCCCTAGCTCCAGTGAAGTAGACATGCTCACAGCGTCAATATACCCCACAAAAAACACTATCACCCAGAAAAGTGTTAAAGATTAAAGTTTCACCCCAGAAAAGGTCTAAAAACGGACTTATCTGGCCAGCGAAGGGTTAATCTGGTGAGGAGAGAGAAGGCTCGGTCCCTGCGTAGTGTACTCGCCTTGGAAAAGTACCACAAAATGGCGGCCGTCATGACAGCCAATCAGAAACAAGCGCGAGCTAAGCGCTCATGGGAAATGTAGTTTTCCCTATGCAAGTACCCCAAACAGTGCCCGAAGCCCCCCTGAGCCCCCTACAGTAATAAAACACCAACCGGATGATAGGGCAGGAGCCTAGCATTAAAATGAGCCTACTCTGAAGTTGCTGTGACAAGCGGTTTCAGAGATATGTCCCAAACTGTGAATTCCCATAGAGAGTAAAGGAGCTCTGCTGCTGAGCGGGAAAAAGCCGCGCTTAAAGGCGCGGAACACCATTTTTAATAAAGTTTAGTAAAACATTAAAAAGTGCCCAAACAAGCATGAAATACATGAGAAACATAAATAAATGAATACCCAATGCTCCAAAACTCAGAGAATAACACAGAAATTGCATAAATAGTGATAATGCAATAAAAACACCCTATGAGTGCTGGAGTGTATTAAAACTCCCAAATACAAGCCCATCAAAGGGACACTGTGGGGACAAGTGGACCTTCAGCACTCAATGGGTGACTCACCTTTCTCGCAGACTTCTGTCTTCAGGTGACCATGATAGGGAGGGAAAGAACCAGAGGTAATTTCCCCAACAGGGGAGCTGCTTAACACAAGCTGTCCCCTCTTCAGGTATAGGTCCACAGAAATCCCTGGAAGCTGCACCAGCCACTTTGAAGAGGGCAATTCACAGCCATGGTCACCCTCCTAATGGTGGTATTCCATATTTGAATAAAAAATAATAAAACTCTAAGAAGCATAGCTGTTCTCTGCCTGGTGTGCAAGCACACCAGGAACAAATCAATATGGGTGGCTCTGGCCAGAAGGTGGCTTAAGTAAGAGGGGAGGCTCCGCCCCTTGCAAATTATTTGCATAATTGTTCCTGCCTATTAAAGGGGACTACACATCCCATGGTACCAGTGACCTGTATTGGACGACAGTGAAAAAGGTATTCTTTGTATGTGTTGTATATAAATTATATGATTCCTTTGTTTGTCACATGTGTATTTCCGATCTATTCTCCCTTTTTGGAGGCAGTACCTGGCTTTACCTGGCTGATGTTTTGTATTTAATGGTGCATGATCTTTCTTTCTGTAAGCACATCATTAAAGGACATAGTCCCTGAAACATCTGCTTTTGTATTCTGCTTAATATGATAATAAATATAGGCTAAACGTCCTTCACCATACACAGTACTGCTGCAGCCTTTCTCATTCTTTATTCCAGTAATGATCGGATCAATACTAAGGGGACTGTCTTGGCTGTTGGAGCACCTCTACACCTCTATACTCTTAAATACTCTGAGTGTTGCTCTACCATTAATGGGCTTTTATAGTGAAGAAATGAACCTCACATGAGCGCCTCACACAAGCGCCTCATCCAGCCTTGCAGATCACCTTGAGCTGCAAGACAAACAGTGGTAAACTGAGCAATTCTGAGTTATGGGCACGGTGTTTCCATAGCTCTTGTGACACAGCCAGCAATTTAAAGTGTCTTGTTTGGACCTTATACTGCCCCTATAAGTATATCATTGTTATTAGAACACTCTGGTCCTTGATGGGGTTGAATTCTAAATCATGACACTATTAGTACAGTTTGATTGCAATTGGGTGAACCAGCTTACAAATGTTGCTGTCAATACTATAGTTTGTTCCTAGGAGGGACTGTCACCTTATTTGTAGCCCACAATTCCATGATAAACTTCTCTCACCTGAGATCTCCAACATAGTGAGTGGACCAGGAAAGCCGGACTCTGGAACGGCCCAGCATATGTATGAAGTTAGTGAGTCCCAGGATATTCTCGGCTGTTTCGAAGGCTGAGTTCCCACGTCCCAGAATCAGAACACTCTGTCCTGTGAAGTTCTGAGGCTCCACAGATACTGTCTCATATCCTTCTGCATACTCAGAACCTGGAAAATCCACTATGTTTGGAAGAGATAAGCCTGTGGCCACCAGCAGAACACTGCAAGAGACAAACCATTTAGAAAATCATAGTAAAATTGTTGCAGAGAATCAACTTTCCCTAGCTACTATATACTGCAGGGTTGAGTAATTATGAGGCCCTTCATCTGATGTTGGACTACAATTCCCATCATCCTCTGACAGCCAACAGGCAAATTCTGGAGGACGTCATGTTGCTCACCCCTAGCATAATGGGAAAAATGAATACGTGTAACCACCTGTTTAACACAGATGTAAAACCTGCATCACTCATAATAATGCCACATCATCCTCAAGAGATGCATTCTGGGATGGGGAAGCTGGACGTTAAAGGGATAGTAATGTTTCACAGAAAAGCAGCTCCAATTAATCTTCATAGTATTTGGGCCATGGAGAGCATTACTTCAGTACTGTCAGAGTTGTAGTTCAAGAGTAATTGAATGATAAAGTATCCCTCTCCTGCCCCTTCTACCTAATGTAAGCCATCTCCTCTCAGATGCGGAATCTGGTCACTTGACCAGACAACTCGCAGCAAGGGACAATCTTTTTACTGTGAGCATAAGGAAAACCCTGCTCGCTTGACAGGTTTTTCCTTCTCTGTGATCCAACAGGACAGTCTTGCTGCTCTGAGGTGAGCAGTGTTACATCAGTAGAAGGGGCGGGAGTGGGATACTTGATCATTCAATCACTCTTGAACTACAACTCTGACAGTTTTTAAATAACACTCTCCATGGCCCAAATACTATGAAGGTTAATTGGAGCTGCTTTTATTGTGAACCATTACAATTCCTTTAATAGTCCCCAACAGCCAGGGAGAAGATGATTGACTTCCCCGATCTTACAGTTAATTCCCATTATAAATATGCTGGCTTTCCTGACACCCAGTGTAGCTCAGGGTGCTTTTGGATGAACTGACACGAGCATACCAAGTTCAGTGTGTATTGAACAGAGGTACTTGGCCATTTTTCATATCTATTTTTGTTGCAATTATATCTTCTCCCATGACACACACATAAAAATTAAATAATGATGTATTTCCATTTGACCCATAGATTAAGATAATGCCTCTTCTACCTACTTGCACCGATATTCAATCCCTGTCTGATCCACCAGGTAGAAGTAGTGACCATTCCACGCCTCAGAGTTGGATTCTGTTCTCACACGGCTGATGTTAGCTCCATAACGGACCTTGATGCCCATGCTGTAATCCTGCAGGTACCTCACCATGTCATCAGCATGAGGGAAGAATTCAAAGGAGTAATGTCCAAACTGCAAGCTCCCATTCCTGCTGAGCAGAGAGTTCCAGTCGTGTCTGAGGTTGAACTCACTATTTTTACGTCCAGTAAATCTTTTGTTGATACTGATCAGTTTGCGGTGCCTTGGGTATTGGAGAAAGAAGCTACCAGGGACTGGATTGCGTTCCAAGACTAAGTAATCCCTATCAGTATCCTCCAAGAACCTGGCTATCTGAAGACCCCCAGGACCAGCCCCTAGGACACAGTAATCATGCGTGACCAAATGACAAGAGAGACATGAAGATGTCAAAAGAAGGACCAGCGGGAGATACTGCAATCCTGGCATGGCAGCATTCTGTATGGAAAAGATGAGAAAACAAAGATACAAATGTGGAAATTTGGTGTTAAAATTGTTAAAAACCATGTTTATCAAAATAAATCTTAAGTACATTTAGAAAAAAATAATTTGCATCATATTTACAAAAAAAAAAAAAAGTCTGAGAGCATATGTCTTTGACAGATAGCTTATTGCTTTGATGTAGGTTTGGTAAAAATGTTCGTTGTGTCACCGATACTGATCTGGAGCTTGCTGTTACAATATATGTGCTGCACATCACTATGAAGGGAATCGTGAACTCACTCCCATGGAGTAGTATGTATTTTTGAAAAAAAAATAAAACCTACCAATCTATATAACATTTTAGCAGATTAACAATATAAGATACGGTGTCTTGGGGATGAAAATTCCCCTTTAATATGAAAACTGCACTTAGTCTTTTATCCAGCTATATTCACAGGGCTGGATTTACATCTTAGGTGCCCCCAGCAAGCCATCTGAGCACACGCACAATTAAAAATGTGGGTGTGGCCAGCACAGGTGCAGCACCCTTCAAAATTTGGAGATCTAGGCAGTTACCTATTCTGCCTATTGGGAAATCAGGCCCTGTAATTTCTTTAACTGAGCAGAAGCAGAAACCCACTCTTTGTCAAGCAACGAGAAACATGAACTGGTGAGCTTTTCAGAAAAAAACAACATATTTTAAAATCATACAATTGCATGTGTTGAGTATACTCTTATCTCCATTCCAATACATGGATTTTTGTGGTGTCGTATCTTTCACTTGGTGGAATCATACGACTGTGTTACCAATTATTAATGTGTGTGTGTGTGTGTGTGTGTGTGTGTGTGTGTGTGTGTGTGTGTGTGTGTGTGTGTTTTGCTAAAGCGCAATACTTTATGTAACCACTGCTGCTCCCACCTCTGAGTTTAGCAGAACGGTAAACTTACAAATCTCATTGTACAGATCCACCCCAAGCTTTGTTTAAGCTAGTGGCTGCCTGGGACAGAGGCCCATTAAGCTGCTCGCTCACAGGCAAGTCAAAATGGCGGCCTAGGGGGTCCCAGAACGCAGCTGGTGGAACAAAGAACAAAGGGGGCAGCATGCTGGGTTCCCTCAGCCAGTGGTAACAAGAAGTGGGCAGGGAACAGGGAAATTAGAGGGGCATAAAAGGTGAGGACAGACAGGCTGACCTCACATTACTAATCTGCTTGCCCTTTGGGTTTTCCCCCCACCCACCTTGAACAGTTACAGAAGTTGGAGTGTGACCATCAAACACAATGGAGTCATGGGAAGAGCAAGTGGATTTTGATGGGGCAGAGTGGGTATGTTGAGGGGCAGCAATTCCTGACCCAGGGGTGGGGGTAGAAGAAACACCTTAGTATGCAATTGTGCGGGGCTAGCGGGGAACTGGCTCACAATGGCAAGAGGGGTGCAGGCCAAGCCCCACTGGGACAGTTACGGTGCAACAGCAGGCAATGACTTTGTAGTCAGGCTGACTGAAGGACCAGAAAAGGAGGGGGCTAGCGCCAGGAATACGCAGGGGCGAGAAGCATGGAGATCCTCTCATGGTAGCAGCTGCGGTGAGTGGCTCAGCTGCTATCTGGGGGGGGTGGGGGGGGAGGAAGGTTTGGAGATGTCCAACCTGCCCCCTATTAGTGGTGGGGTGGAGAAAAGGACTTCATCAGTAAGGGCAGCCAGATGTAGATGCTTGCCAGATATCTTTTTGAGGAGGGGAGTGCCGTATTGTTTTCCAGGGGAGGGGGCTGAACCCCACTCTGGGTAGATCGCTAGTCTGTAAAAAAAGAAATAAAGCTTGACTTTGTTTGCCACAAACTGTTGGTTTTGTTCTGGGTGTAGGGGAGTGCCAGCAGGGGTGAGTATCTTTGTTCTACCTTCAGAAAGAGCTGAAAATGTCAAAGACAGCCTCATTCCTACTGCCTTGCAGCAGGATGTAACAACATACATCATCAGCTGCTTCTCCAGACTCACAGCACTGGTTCTGTGGAGAAGAATCCAGAGATGGGGACGGTACACAAGGAATTGTAAATGTAATGCTGCTACTCTCATAGGCAAGAGTAACAGCAATTAACTAACAAAGGCATGAGCTTTAAATTTTATACATATATTTTTTTTCTTAATGTTAGTTGCCGTTTAAACTTCACCTTTCCCAATATTATCCCCAACTCAATAGAAGTGCATATTTATGTGCAAAGTTGTGTTCTCTGTCTTACCCCACCCTACCAGTCAACCTGCTTTTTATGTACTGATGCATTAAAGGGACAGTAATGTCCCATAAAAAAGTATTCTATTCTGGTTTTGTAGATGACAAAAAAATAAATTATTTGCAGCAAATCCCATCTCTCAAACTGCTATGGTTTGAGGGATATTAGCATTGAAAGTTCCTCCCTCCCTCCCCTTTTCCTGATGTCAGCTGTAAAGCTGACAGCAGGAGAGTTGAGTCGGCTAACTCGAGGAGATTCTTCAGCAGAGCCAAAATCACATTATTTAAAAAGAACTACTTCACTGGAACGGTCTACAAAGTGTGCTCAGAAAACAGGCACACTTGGTAGACCTTTCCAATGAAGTAATTATTTTTAAATAAGGCGATTTCGACTCTACTGCAGAGCCGCTGGCTGGTACCCAGACCAGGATCTCCTGCTGTCAGCACAGCGCTGATGTCAGGAGAAGGGGAGGGAGGGGGGAGCTTTCAATGTGAATATCTCTCAAACCATAGCGGTTTGAGAGGTGGGAGTTGCTTCAAATATTTTTTTTCCTATACAAAACGAGAATAATTTTTTATTGGACATTAGTGTCCCTTTAATATTAATATTCTACAATAAAATGTAAGGTTACTACTGACTTAACAGCCAGAGAGGTTCATGCTTAGTGTCCATATATAAATATACATGCATTACATACACTGGCTAGATATCGATCTCTGCCAATGAGATCGCTCCTGCTTACAGACAGAAAGCCTCCATCATCGGAGGAGGCTGGGTAGAGGGACGGGAGCAGAGGCAAAGTGACAGACTGCGGTACAGAGCAGGTAACCGCAATCTGTCTGGAAGTAGGGTGCAGGACACTCTTTAAACATTAATTTTCGCCCAAATAACGTTTTAAAAAAACAAATGAATACAGCTTTAAACATATTTGCAAAATAATTTAACTAATAAGCAACTTGTATAGGGGTGATAGATCCCCTTTAAAGTCTTATATTCTATTAGACTGAAGACTTCATAACAAACACATTGATACATAATATAAACACTTATTAATGTACACGTATCAGAGATGTAATATATACATGTGCAAATGTACGCCTACATAATGTACACCTACATAATGCACACATGTAAAGGTGCATAAGTAGACATGAATAATAGGGCTTCCCTTCCCACCACAGTACCTTTCCAAACTATGTAGCTGACCCTTTCACTTGTTGACTCCTCTTGTTTCAATTACACATTACACCTCCAGAAATAAGGGGTGTGCAATCTGCTGTGGACTACAACTTCCATCACTCCCAGCCAGCTGTTGGATGGCTGGGGATAGTGGAAATTGTAGTCCTCAACAGTTGGAGACCCTCAATTGCCCACCTGGTCTTTAGATTGTAAGCACTTCAGTGTGCAACAACATCCTTTGTCTATCCGATTATCTCCATATGTATCAATAGATCATATTTGTTACTGGATACTTTACAAGAAGAATGAAAAATGCAGATGATTAGGTGCCTTATTAATAATCAGAATAATACACATGAATTTAAAAGTACACAATCATAGATTTATAATACACAAGTACGTGTCTCAAATTGCTCAGGACAGTTCTGGATTTTAAATGTGTGTCCCATGTCCATGACAGCCCTCTTATGGGACAATAGAAAGTCCCAGAATGAAGACTCTAGAACACAGAGTTCTAAAGACTAGTAGGAGAACTACCTATTGCAGCGGTTCTCAACCTGTGGGTCGCGACCCCGTCGGGGGTCGAATGACAATTTGCCAGGGGTCGCCGAAAGGGTACACCTTAATAAAGCTCAAACAGGCAGCAGCGCAGGAGACCTAGAGAGACGGAGTCCCCTCACTGACGACGTCAAGCGTGCACACACACACACCCTATCTGCGCACCGCAGCCAGAAGATGCAAAGAGAGCAGAGAGACCAGCGGGAGCAGAGAGACCAGTGGAAGCAGAGAGACCAGCGTGAGCGGGAGCAGAGAGACCAGCGTGAGCGGGAGCAGAGAGACCAGCGTGAGCGGGTGCAGAGACCGAGTGCCGCAAGTGAATGAGTGAGTCTGGCAATGATGCTGGGAATCGGGACGGCTTGTTGTATATGCTGTACTGTACTGGATAGGCAAGTTGGAGCTGATGGGGGGGGGGGCAATATGGAGCTGTTGGTGGCAAGTTGGAGCAGATAAGGGCAAGTTGGAGCTGATGGGGGCAAGTTGAAGCAGATCAGGGCAAGTTGGAGCTGATGGGGGCAAGTTGAAGCAGATCAGGGCAAGTTGGAGATGATGGTGGCAAGTTGGAGCAGATCAGGGCAAGTTGGAGCTGATGGGGGCAAGTTGAAGCAGATCAGGGCAAGTTGGAGCAGATCAGGGCAAGTTGGAGCTGATGGTGACAAGTTGGAGCAGATCAGGGCAAGTTGGAGCTGATGGGGGCAAGTTGGAGCTGATGGGGGCAAGTTGGAGCAGATCAGGGCAAGTTGGAGCTGATGGTGGCAAGTTGGAGCAGATCAGGGCAAGTTGGAGCTGATGGGGGCAAGTTGGAGCAGATCAGGGCAAGTTGGAGCTGATGGTGGCAAGTTGAAGCAGATCAGGGCAAGTAGGAGCTGATGGGGCAAGTTGAAGCAGATCAGGGCAAGTTGGAGCAGATCAGGGCAAGTTGGAGCTGATGGGGGCAAGTTGAAGCAGATCAGGGCAAGTTGGAGCTGATGGGGGCAAGTTGGAGCTGATGGGGGCAAGTTGGAGCTGATGGGGGCAAGTTGAAGCAGATCAGGGCAAGCTGGAGCTGATGGTGGCAAGTTGAAGCAGATCAGGGCAAGTTGGAGCTGATGGGGGCAAGTTGGAGCTGATGGGGGAAATGTGAGGGCAATATGGAGCTGATGTGGAGATGAGGGGGCAAGTTGGAGCTGATGGGGGCAAGTTGGAAATGATGGGGGCAATGTGAGGGCAATATGGAGATCAGGGGGAAAGCTGGAGCTGAAGGGGCAATATGGAGCTGATGGGGACAAGTTGGAGGTGATGGGAGAAATGTGAGGGCAATATGGAGCTGATCAGGGCAAGTTGGAGCTGATGGGGGGCAATGTGAGGACAATATGGAGATGATGGGGGCAACGTGGAGCTGATGGGGGGGAAATGTGAAGGCAATGTGGAGATGATAGGGGGCAACTTGAGTGCATGCATGCAACAGTAATAGAGACAAAGACACATGAAACAGACATACACACAGACACAGAAACTCCCACACACATGCACGGACATACATAGACACACTCATACATGCAATGATATACACACACACGTATAGAGAGAGACAATCTTGACTTGACCCCTGCCTAAAACCATTAGAAATTGTTTTTTTGTAACATAACAGTAGAAAAACTACAGCGATGAAGGAGTAACGAAAATAATTTTACTGTTAGGGGTCCCCGCGACTTGGGAAATTTTATTAAAGGGTCGCGGCGCTAGAAAGGTTGAGAACCACTGACCTATTGCTTTCTGTGGCAGAAAGTGATGCCTGTTGTTGGCTTCAAAAATGGCCTCCAGACAGAGCTCCGAACACTAGAGAGAGAACTGAGCTTTTATCATGACATTAAACAGTAGATGCAATGCAATTTTGTTGTAGTGTAATGCTAGTCTAAGGATTTGGGCTTGATGTACATTATTTTGTAGCCCATCACAGACATCACTTTCTGTCACAGCAGTCAAACACACTAGTGTTTAGAACTCTGTAGTGTGACAGAGAAGATTCTGCACTGATGTCCAGTGATGTACTCTGAACTCTTCCTCATAGCTGCACTAGAGCTGAGAGAACAAGTACTCTTCTTCTCTCATCTGCACTGTGTCCCTGAAAGAAAGCAAGCAAATGTGGACAGCCTAAAATTTGCGAATGCACAGCTAGCTATAAATATAATACACACGTGAATGTATAGAAACATGTTATACAGCAAAACTTACCCAGATTCAATCACTTCCTGAGTATCCGCATCTTATATGACAGATCTGAGCGACAAATCTGTGATCACAGCTGGAACACAGTGTATACATATTACAAGCTCCAGCACACCATAGAGAACATGGTATGGATAGATAGGCAACAGCATACCAGCGAGATGAGGCAGGAAAGAGCGGGAGTGGTTCAAACTTCCTGGAGAAATCCAGAGAGTGGAATGGAAAATTATCGTTCTTCCTAGAGAAATATGACGTACATTACCTAGGCTAGAAGGGCAAGCATTATATTTATTGCAGGACATGCCTTTTTAATGCATGCATATTGGAGTTTCATTTTTTTTTGGCTTCTAGAGTTTTTTTTTTGTTTTAGTAGTGTTAGGGTTAAACCTCCTGTAACTATTGCATTTGTATTTTATTTGAAAATTAGGGCATCTTTAGCAGAATTCGCGGTAAGCGAAATTGGGATAACTTGACAATTCTTTAACCCTTTAAGGGACCGATGTCTGTGCATAGCTCTGCATTGTGCATCCCTCTGGTCCTTAAAGGTTTAACCCCTTAAGGAATGGAGGGGTGCATAATGTTTGCACACTCTGGTGCTTAAGGAGTTAAATTGAATCAGATTTTTTTTATATATTCAAATTTTCATCGCTGTGGACGATGGCTTCCTTGTTATCTGTTTACAAAACAATATTTAACCCTTTGAGGATCATGGGTGTCGGCATTGCTTTACAGTGTGTCACTGACTCTTCTGGTCATCAAAGGGTTAACCTAGCAGTGAAAACACACACACAGCATAATTCATTAAACAGTCTGATGTTACCAAGGCAACGAAAACTGCACTAGTATCTCACACATAAATTGCATACATCTGCAGGTTGTTATTATTATCCTTTGTTGAGCAGCAACATATGCCACAGCTCTGTAGAGGAAAAGGGAGAGAAGAATGTATACCATCTACAGACCTACAAAAACAAATGGTGTAGAGGGTCCTAATGGCAAAAGCTTATACTATGGGGATGTTAGGAATTGTAGTCCTGAACATGCAGTGTGTCTGTCAAGTGGTAATCCTATCCTTCTTTATATCCTATGTCAGTGGTTCTCAATCTTTTTTTGTTCAGGGCACCCCTAACACGTAATATAAAGTCCATTTTTGTTAGTCTTCATAGAAAACTTGGGGCACCCTAAGTTAATGTCCATGGCACACCAAAATGGCACGGCACCCTGGCTGAGAATCACTGTCCTATATAATAATATGCTACGATGTTTGTCAGAAGCCGTCATGCACAGTAGAGACTACCCGAATGCATAGAATGCTGGGGTTTCTGTGCTGGGAGCATTCTGTGCTTTCGGGCAGTTTCTACTGCGCATGACTGCATTGGCGACAGGACGCAGAGCAGGACCAGCCTCTTAACCTTTTGAGTGCCAGAGGGGTACCCAACACGTTACAAAGCAATGCGTTGCAAAGCAATGCGTTGCATACCCCTCTGGCACTCAAAAGGGTTAACATCACCTGGATCTTGGCCTGTGTACACAGGCTTTTATGCTAGTATATATATATATATTCGAAGCTGTCATGTGCAGTAGAGATGGTTGTGCATCCTGCAGTCATTCCCACTACAGACTGCCCGCGCCGGGGCTGATAACGGAGCGGGGCTCTGAATTCAGACCTTAGTCCTCTCTGCGCACCAGTCTGAATTCGGAGCGCCCCGCTCCATATCTGCTGTGGTGCGGGCAGTCTCTACTGTGCAAGACTGCACCGTGGCCGTTGCTGGGTGGCACTGTGGCCCGTATACACGGATTCTTCAACTAGTTTAACATAATTTGTCTAAGCAGAGTTAAAATGGGAGGAGAGACAGCATAAAAAGGAGGTGAAAACAAAGTTTTGTGATGTGACTAGATTAGACCAATGCAGACATTTTCCAAATAAAAATTCCCTTTACCTCAATTTTCCCATGAAGCATCTCATACCCTAAAGCTGTGTATTCTCAAGCACCAGTGGAAAGCATTACAATGGTATGTTACTCCCATTCACAGTCAGTATATACCAGAACAAGATAGCCCTGTAGAACTACCACTCACTGGCACATCCTCAATGTGGTCATAATAGGAGATGGAGAGCAGGGCTATGTGTTTCTTGCATATACTGTACTTATCATCTGTTGCACCTCAGGTGGTACTTTTGCCCTTAAAAAGATTGATTAATTGGAACTTTTTTACCAGGAAAAATACATTGATATTTTCCTAATTTTCAGGTATGTCCTCATACCTCCCAGCTGTCCCTCTTTAGGACTCAAATCCCTCTGTTCCTCTTTCCCACCTTGATGTCCCTCTTTTTAGGGTATCAAACTGTATGGTGTGTATATAAGTTTATCGCATTGCTCCACCGCAATAAAACTCATACTAATGTTTGTATAAACCAGAATATGTGTTTATAAATTAGTCTGTGTAAATAAAATGCCTTGGTCTTGCTCTATAGCATTTATTCAGTTACACAAATAGGTCAACAGGCCATGAAATAACTTAAAATAATTGGTAATTCCCCGCCTACAAGCCACACCCCCAGCAACACCACCTTAAATAGAAGTGTCCCTCTTTAGCCATTTGAAATGTTGGGAGGTATGTGTCCTGGAGAGCATTTACTGTATAAAGTTACATACTTACACATATATGTGATGGGCTTCCTTACATGCCGGGCCTTATCACAACTGAGCTCTGCACCCCCTCCAGCTACACCTCTGCCTTCTGCAATCATCAAAGAATGCTGGGACTGTGTACCTTGCCTTATACCTCTGAGTGGCACAAGAAGGTCCATCTCTTTACAATATCAGATACATCTGTCTAAAAATATACCTGCTCCAACACTCAACATGGATCAGGGACACTGATAGGTACTGGCTGGTAGGGATAAATCCCCAGGTCTCATGTTTACAGCCATGGGCAGACAGACTAGGACATGTAATGGTGCTAATCTCTATGGTGCTATTGCACTGCATGGTGAACTAATAATGCATTGGGTTGGCCCAAGCCCCATGTCTCTTGGTAACCTAGCAATTCCCTTGTCATTGATGGATGTCTCATTGGCTTAAGCTTTTCCTCACCACAAGGACTAACCACCTGATTCTGACACTGCTTCAAAAGCAGTGCCCTGCTAAAACTTCTTAAATCAAAAACATGCTGCAAACTTATAGGAAATAAATATTCATCTCCCACAGACCAGCCCTTCTGCTTCTGACCATGCCTGGATTGACTTTCTTTTTCTACTCCATTTATAATTATTCAGACATAACAAAGAAACATAGAACTTGATGGCAAATAAGAACAACTAGCTCATCTAATCTGAATATTCCCCAGCTATTTAAAAAATCTCAAACTTATTGAATCTTTAGAGTAGCCAAATATATAGATCAGAAGAGTTTTTAATCAATTTATGCTTTTACCTACTATCACGTCTTCTGAAAGGTTATTCCACATAGCCATCACCTTTTCTATAAAACAGCTAGAAGTTGGTGACTGAGAGCAGAACCTGCCAAGATAGAAACTATTCTGAACTGGCCCATACCCAGACGTAAAGGAACAATAAATCCTCCTAAACTAAATAAATGCTGGCTGTGTGCCGCTGACTGCTGCCAACATTCTCTGGTAGCTATACTTACGGAGTCATATGGCCATACCTGGGAACCTTTCTTCTTTGCTGCCTACTGAGGGGGCTCACAGGCTGGGAATGGACATTTCTAAATGACACAATTTGTGTCAATTTGGGTGGGGCTTAATTGACTGGGCTGGGCTTAATCCGATTTAGAGGAGGAACGGATGGGTTTAATATAAAAATGAGCAGAGCAGGGTGGGAATTAGGAAAAGTGGATGGTAAGTGGTTGGAGTTACCCAGGAAACTCAGGCCTCTGCCCCCGCTGCCCGGTAGTTAACTCTAAAAAATGTTCTGCTCCGCAGATACATATAGTTCCCAGATATATGGCTCATCCCATCCCGTTCCCATAAGACAAAGGAAGAAGCTCCTCCACTTCCTGTCCATAACTGGAGACTGGTGCTATGGGAGCTGGGACTGATTTCTCAAGACCCAATAGAGACAGTGCACTTGTGTAAAGTAATAATCTCGCAGCATTTTACTTAGGTTAAGAGGGTTTACTGTTCCTTTAAAAGGATGGTAATGTTAACAGATAAAGTAATTTTTTCGATTGTTCATAATAATTTTTATATAGTACAGTTTTTATAGTCCTTATAGTTGTATTCTCCTTGTAATTTGAGTACAGTGCATTATATAAAATTATAATGAACAATCGAATATTATTACTTTACCTGTTGACAATACTATCCCTTTAAAAACACATACTGGTGTTGCTAGGCATAGCAGGATATTATAGGACATGTTTTCCCAATTCCACGTGCCTGGCTAAACCACTGACCAACTTTCAGCTTTGTATCATGTTCTGGAAAACCAACTGCAAGGATGCTTTACTACAACCTAAAGCTTTCCTCAGCCAAGCCCTAAAATTCACTACCCCAGTCTACTCCAAGAGGTTACAAGTACATACATGTGTCCATCTATTTCCTGGACTCAGTACTCAGCCCAGCTTTGGACAATTTGGAAGAATACCCCATAGCATATCAAAATCACCACTGTGTGGAACTTGTGTGAGTTCTCAAAAAACTCCAGCCCAATTTGTGTTAAAGAGAATTCACAATGTTCATTAACCATAACCCCTTAACATGACTGACCAGAGTAGCAGTGGACAGTGGAGGACTTCTCTGGGGAAGTTTGTCCTTTCAGCCATTTATCTTTACAGTACTGTACCAGAGAGAGGGGGCTGCGCTACAATAAAAATGTGTTGTCTTATCAAGAAGAGCCTTAAGATTGTGTGGACCATGGAGAAAAAGGACCTTATGAACCTATTATTGGCCTGTTTTGGGCTGGCCTACAACACATTTATTGAGAGGGGCATAAAATAACATCAATGGGGAGCCCAAATACTCGTATAATAAAGGTAAAAGTCAGTTCTCTTCCTTCTGTTCCTATAAGTCATCTCCAGCCTATGTCCCTTTGTTGAGATAAATTCTATGCAAACTATCAGGATGCTGGTTCAAAGAAAGGTTAAAGTGGACCTGTTACCTACACAGCTTTCAGTCTTATTAAATGTAACTGATTATACTTCTGTTTTTTTGTTAAACAAACAGGTTGATAATTTTAGAGATTTTATTTAGTACCTGGGAAATTTAATCAGATAATTGTTTTGTTCTTTGACTTGGTCAGATAAAACTGCATAATTAATGACTCACATGTCCAGTAAATCACCTCTCTACACCTTCTTAGGATGCTAGAACCTATCATACAAATCCTTTCAAGATGGAAGCTCCCATTGATTGGTGGATTTGGAAAGCTAATAGATTCTCTTTATGGCCAGGCACTATGTCAGTGTGCAGCTATGCTACCCTTGTTGCCTCTCTGTTCCTTTAGGTAAAGTGAGCATAGGTATAGGTAATATCCTGTCGTATCTGCCATCTAGCTGGGACATTGGGACGTGACTCAAGGGGTTCCTGGGCACAAAAGACTCCAGCTCCAGCAAGTCTGCACATTTTCATAGATAACAACTCTGGGCTTGAGATGTGAACCCATGAAGCACAATGAGGTTTCAAAGGGGTGTGAAATGAATTTCAAAGCAATACCCTTTACACATCAACTGAAAGTATTTAGAGCAGATGGGTTGAAAAGTGACCCACTGATTTATCTTGCCTTCGGGTCTGATAGTTCTTGTGCCTCTGAACATTCGCTATACTTAGAGCTGTACTACTTTCTGTACAGCAGGTGTTTCTGCAGAAGAAAAATATATTTTACCAGCTTTCTGTAGAGAGAACAAAACCTTTTGCAATGCATTACTTTCTTAGCAGAGAAATCTAGACGGGAGCTCTTTACATCAGTAAGTATACTGCAGAGGAGCACAGAAACACTCATTCGTACACACAAAACCAGGGACAGCAGGATCCAGAAATAGGGAGCCAAAATCAGGGACAACAGGGTTTAGGGATAGGTGGCCAAACCAGGGACAGCAGGATCCAAGGATAGGGAGCCAAACCAGAGATGACAGGATCCAGGGATAGGAGGCCAAATCAGGGACAACCGGATCCAGGGATAGGGGGCCAAAACCAGGGACAGCAGGGTTTAGGGATAGGAGGCCAAACCAGAGACAGCAGGATCCAAGGATAGGAGGCCAAACCAGAGACAGCAGGATCCAAGGATAGGGAGCCAAAACCAAGGACAGCAGGATCCAAAGATAGGAGGCCAAACCAGAGACAGCAGGATCCAAGGATAGGGAGCCAAAACCAAGGACAGCAGGATCCAAAGATAGGGAGCCAAAACCAGGGACAGCAGATAGGGTGCCAAAACCGGGGACAGCAGGATCCAGCAATAGATGGCCAAAACCAGGGACAGCAGGGTTTAGGGATAGGGGCCAAAACCAGGGACAGCAGGATCCAGCAATAGATGACCAAAACCAGGGACAACAGGGTTTAGGGATAGGGGCCAAAACCAGGGACAGCCGGATCTAGGAAAGGGGTCCAAAACCAGGGACAGCAGGATTCAGGGATGGGGGCCAAAATAAGGGACAGCAGATCCAAGGATAGGGGCCAAAATCAAGGACAGCAGGATCCAGGGATAGGGAGCCAGAACCAGTTACTGCAGGATCCAAAGATAGGGGGCCAAAACCACAGACAACAGGATACAGAGATAGGAGCTAATACCACAGACAGCAGGATCCAGGCATAGGGAGCCAGAACAATGGACAGCACGATGCTGGGATAGGGAGCCAGAACAATGGACAGCACGATGCTGGGATAGGGAGCCAGAACAATGGACAGCAGGATGCAGGGATAGGGGGCCAAAACCAGGGACTTTGCATGGAAATCAGGGACAGTTGGCAGAGATGGAACTGGGTGGCAGCATGTGCACTACAGAAAACTATTTACAGTATATACACACTGAGGCTGATGTACTAAAATAAAAAATTGCTGCATTTCTCGGACAAACCAACTACACCACAGGTAAGAAATAAACGTTCCCACTGATTTAACCAGGGCTTTATCTCATTGAATGTTAGAGAAACTTCTCTGGTGTTTAAGAGGTTAAAAGCCCCATTTAAATCAGTGAGGATTTTCAGAATGTTTATTTGTTCTCCATGGTGCAGTTGGGCAACTCCAGGATTGCTCCAGTTGTAGTTAGTACTTCATCCTCAGTGTGTGTATTATTATGTACGTGTTTGTGGACACTATACACCTGTGACCCTCTGAAAACAGTGTTGAACTGTTGTCTGGCCCTCAGGCCATAGTAATTGCCCAACACCTTTCAGATTTTTTTCACACAGGAGACTGACCTATTGCTGCTCCCACACTATGGTAGTTATGTTGCCTGTTTCTATTCTCTTACCTCTCTCCTGTGCACCATCACCGATTGAGATGTAAGGGAGGCATGTCTGATGGCCAGCCCATGTGAGAGATAGCCAATATTGCTCATAGCACCAAAATGGATTGGCCATTCAGTGGAGTCTGAGTCAACGATTGCAACCTCCAACACTTCTAGTGTGGGAAGTATGCTGGAGGCCCCATAGGGCTCTGTATACACCTTCCTTACTGTAACTTTACTCTGTTATTGAGGGAATAAAGTTGTTCCATGCTGGACTTTGTAGAGATCACATGAGGTGCTAGTCATCCGTGTGAAAGGCACCATACTTCAGTATGTTACATTGGCATAAAATGCAACTGAATGGCCTAGGTGCAAACATTGTTTTTGGGTCCCCAAACAGAAAAGTATTTTCACAGATGTAGAACTAGAACTTATACGACATGAAGCAGGTTGGGCCTCCTTGGATGCTGGGCCGCAGCACAACTGCACACTCTGCACCCCTTGTAGTTACACTCCTGGCATATTTCCTTTCACCATGGGCAACAGACCCAATGCATCGTCTCTGCTTTTATGTCACCCGTAAGAAAGGGTCTTGGTGAATCTAAATATGCAGTAGCATATTAACCCTTTGAGTGCCAGAGGGGTATGCAACACATTGCTCTGCAGTCTCTGGCACTCTAAGGGTTAAGTGAAGAAAATAAATCAGATGTTTTTGCCTTCACATATCTTATTCACAAAAAACATTTTCACCATAGCCAATCAAAATGGTTGTAAACCTGTTTGCTTTCATTTTTCTCTACTCTGGTGATGTTAACTGTTCAGATCCCACCAGCCCTTAGAAGTATCAGAGATATGTTCTCCATTCTTTTGACCAGTAGTATTTGGATTAGCCTTTATCCAACAAAGCCAACCTGTGCCTAGTATCCTCTCTAAACAAAGGCTAATTATTTTAATAGGGAGGAGGCCTGTGGGGGAATGTCAGGTACGACAGGAAGGTCTCATTCATTTTTACCTGTAGAGAAAGCATACAAAAGGTCGAGTTCCCAGTTTCAGAAGCCCTCTGGCCTGACTACACCCATCCACAGTTCACACAAATACAGAATGTCAAAAGAAAATATTTAGGGATAAATGTTATACAAGGGACAACAAAGGACTGAATAGTGTATTATATGTAAAAGTGGAGTGAGAGAGACAGGTAAAGGCTCCTTCATGGACACAGCTAAGGGTGCCTAGAGTGCTTTGCCTAGGAGCACCTGGGATATAAATCCAGCCATGCGCATTGGTTGTGTTGTCCCTTGTGAAAGGTACTTTGTTTAGCTATGGCACCTTGGTAATCTCATCTTGCGTGAACTTACCAAAGTCCAGTATACTGTATCTTTACCTTGTTCACAGCTTTGTAGCTGATTAATTATTGTGTCTGTATGTTTCAAGTCTCCAGAAAAAGTAATATTCTTCCTGTGGACAAGACACGCTGCCTCAGGGTACCTTTGGACTATTCTCTTTTTGCCACCACCCACTTTAATTAATTAAAAACCTGTCGCTTCTTTCTTGGAAATATAGCAAAAATCCACCCTCAGCAACTTCAAATCCAAGATAAAAGAGCACCTTTTAAAGAATAGTATTGTCAGATATTAATAAAACTGAATCTGGTAGCTATTAAAAAACTAATCTAAATGCCCCGGTCCTATCTCTCAAACCTTTATGGTATGAGAGATAATCGCAGAGAAAGATTCCCCCTCTCTCTCCTTTCCCTGACATCAGCATCTAGCTGACAGCAGGGGAATCTGGTCCCGAGACCGTCGGAGGCTCTTCAGCAGAGCCAAGATCAAGAGACCTACAATGAGCTACTTCACTGGAATGGTCTACAAAGTGTGCTTGGTTTGCAAGTACACTTTGCAGACCGTTCCAGTGAAGTAGTTCTTTTTAAGGATTGTGATCTCGGCTCTGCTGAAGAGCCGCCGGCTGGTCTGCGGACCAGAAATCAAGTCTGTCAGCTAGATGGCAGACTTGACTGTAACAGCCAGGAATAGGGAACTTTAGTTGTGGATATCTCTCAAACCATAAAGGTTTGAGAGATAAGACTTACATAGTTCTTAATATTTTTTAAAGCCTACAATACTAAATAAAGTTTAAATTAGCTATTACTATCCCTTTAAGGACCAGAAAGTGTACAACGCAATACAAAACAATGCTTGCACACCCCTCTGGTCCTTAAAGGGTAAATATGTGGTAATAATGTAATTATAATATGTATTTGTAATACCCTGCAGCACATTTGTATGTATAACAAGAAAATGTTGTACTTATTTAGATTGTAAACTCTACTGGGCAGGGACCACCTGTCTAATCCTGCCATTCAGGGACACTGCAGAGATGAGTTCAGCAGAGTACTTATCCTCAGTTCTAGTGCAGTTATGTGGAAGGGGTCACTATACATCACTGGACATCAGTGTGTAAGCTGCTCTTTCTATGACGCACCACAGAGTTCTAAACACTAGAGGGAGAACTGCCCATTGGCTGCTGTGACACAAAGCGGTGCCTGTGGCGGGCTACTAGCTACTACGCTAAAGCCTTAAACTAGCACTTGTAGCCCATCAGAGGTTTGACTTTCTGTCAAGTAAGCAATGGACAGTTCTCTTTCTAGTGTTTAGAACTATGTACTCTGCAGTCTTCATTCCAGGAGTTTGTATTGTCCCTGAAGAGAGCTGCCCAGGACACGGGACACATATTTAAAATCCCAGACTGTCCTAGACAAGGCACTCTAGGCACCCTTAGTGCCACTAATGGCCACACCCCTTTTCCTCACATGGCCCAATCCCCAGACCCATACATTTCCTGCCACATGAAAAAAGCTTTAACCCCTTGGCTGATAGAGAAATCAATGTAATTGCGAAACAATACACTGGAGATCTCCCTAGCATTCAAGTAGTTAAACAACAGCTTTAAAGATGCGTACATTTGGTGTAGGGGGCCTTGAGATTGCCCCAACCACACCCAAAATTCAGCTAAGGCGTCCTTCAAAACCTGGTGCTCTAGGCAGTTGCCTACTCCACCTATTTGGAAATCGGCCCATACATACTTAGAGGTTGATTTAATAAAAACTGGAGCAATTCTGGACTGAACCAACAGTACCACAGAGGACATATAAAAATAAAAAAAAAAATCCCAGTTCACGTAAATCGGGATTTTAAGCCACTGAAAGGCAGTGGTCTCTAATGTATGTAGCTAACTGTATTATGTATTATTTATATAGTGCCATACATATACACAGTGCTTTACAGAATTAGTAATAGAACAATACAAAAATACAGGACAAGGTTAAGAGTATCAGGCTAAAATGTGATACTCGCATTATTAATAGGGGAAAAGTTCATCAGAGGGAATTCTACACTGGGACAGGGACCCTGGCCTAAAGAGCTTACAATCTAAATGTGCAGAAATATATTGGAGACCTACCTTGAATTCAAGGGGTTAAAAGCCCCATTGAAATCAATGGTACATTTTACTTGTTCCCTATGGTCCAGTTGGTTGGGTCTAGATTTGCTCATTTCTTACTAAATCAACCTCTTAGGGCCCTGTGTTCAAAAGACAATTGTAATAATTGTAGGGCAAACCAAATGCAAATTCTTAGTGATTTAAAGGAACACTAATGTCTAAAAGTGATATGGAGTTATGCAAAAGGGATAGTGATGTTTCACAAAACAGCAGCTCCAATTAATCTTCATAGTATTTGGGATATGGAAACGGTTATTTAAATACTGGTAGAGTTGTTGTTCAAGAGTAATTGAATGATAAAATATCCCCCTCCCACCCTTTTTACCTAGTGTAAACCACCTCCCATCAGATGTGGAATCTGGTCCTGTGACCAGACAGATCACAACCAGGGACAATCTTCTTACTGTGAACATAAGGAAAACCCTGCCCCCCTTGACAATTTTTACAGGTTTTTCCTTATGCTCACGGAAGATTGTCACTCTCTTTGATACATCCAGAAAGTCTTGCTGCTCTGAGGTGAGCAATGTTCATACCTGGGAACTCTCTGGTTTTGCCCCGGAGATTCTGGATTTCAGACCGAATTACCGGGTCTCCAGGGCAATGTGTGGATCACCAGGTGGGCAGAGTTTAAATAGAAACTCTGCCCACTTGTGCTCTGTCCCGCCTGGTTCCTCCCACTCCCCGCCCCCTTAGATACATTTTGCAGGGGTTTTTTTGTCCCGCCCCCCCCTCCGTGACTAAGCCCCGCCCCTTTTATGACGCAAATCGCGTCATTTTCCTCCCAGGTCGGCACTGACAGGGTTACCCTCCGGGTAGCCCTGTTTCAGAAGTTCCCAGGTATGGCAATGTTACATCAGAAAAAGGCGAGGGAGGGGGATACTTTATCATTCAATTACTCCTGTACTACAGCTCGACAGTATTGAAATAACACTCTCCATGGCCCAAATACTATGAAGATTAATTGGAGATGCTTTTATTGTGAAACATTACTATCCCTTTAAATACCCTGTATTCCATGCTAGCTTCTTTAAAAAGTATCTAATTGTTTTCAGAGACCTGAAAATCTAGTCTTATGTGCAGTATGCTAGGTGGGGGCTCTTTATTCTGTTTTTTTCAGTGCTCACATTACCATAGCAATTTTGATGGAAGTGATAGTGTTTATTGTATGTAAATGGGCTGAGATAATGCATTACATTAATGTAATTAGCTCTGAACAATTAACCAAATTATGTCTATATAGGAAAGTCTATACATGCATTAAAAATATAAATTTAGGATTAGATTTTATGGAACTAACATAATATTTTTTCAGATGTCAACTGGAAATACTTTATATTTAACCCTTTGATTACCAGAGGGGTACAAAACACATTGCAAAGCAATGCATTGAGTACCCCTCTGGCACTCAGAGGGTTAAAATTATATAACCTGATTTGGTTTTAGGTGTTAGCTTTCCTTTAAATAGTTTTACACCCCTGTAGAGTTTGCTCCAGTTCTTCTTATTAAATGAGCCTATTAGTATTTTATGAGTAGGTTGTCACTCATTGTATTCCAGCTTTACAAACCTAGTGCTGTTTTACTTAGCTTATTGTCCATTCAGTTCCTAGTATAAATCCTTTTCCCATTGTGACAGAAGGACCCAGGGGGAGGGGTGCACTAACCTAAAAGAGAATGGAAGTAAAATATTAACCAATCCAATGTACCCTATTCCCCACCCCCTGCAAACTCCCCCTCTAGCAGGGCAGTAACAAAGATCTGAGAGTTGAAGGAATTAGGAAGGCATGCTCATGTAGTCTGCTTTAACTGCTGCATAGGAATCTTCCTATACACTGACTATTGTGCACAGGACAGCAATAGGAATTCAGTATTATGGGTCCCATAGAAGCACAGCAGGTGAGTTATTTTGTTTCTAAATGATTTTATATTATAGAAAACCAAAATATTGTTTGCAGGATGTTGCTGGTAGTTAATGCCTTTTGCCTCAAAACATTATCCTCCATAGATACTGACTAGGGTTCAGCAATGCAGTGCTGGAGACCTCTTTACCAACCAGGAGGCTAATGTTTTAAATTAATATAAATCTGTTTCCTGCAGTAATATTATTATTATTATTATTAATATTTTTGCTTTAAAATAAGTTTTCTTTGCCCAGCAATAACAGTTGTTAAGCATGTATCTATTTTCCCCCAACAACTTCATTATTATGTACTTGGTATTGTTATATAATCTCATTTATTATTTACAAATGTGTCTTGTTATATGTGATTAGACTTAAAATTTAAACTTTGGAATTATTGTACAATTGATTATTCAAGTGTCTTGATCACAGAACATGTTAAACAGCCATTTGGGTAACTAGGTGCAGTGTATTTAAAACTGTGAAAATATCAGTTCTATTAGATAGAGGTGGAACAGTTTTATTTGGGCTGAGAAATTAGATCAGTAATGTTAAAGTCCTGTATATTTTTCAAGCAAGAGATATATCACTATACCTGACCTGACCAGAGTCTCGCCACACCTGTTACTAAACAGAAACCTTGAGTTTTCAGTATAATGATGATACTTTGTATGTGTTTACACAACTGTGTGATCATGGCTAAATCTCACCCAAAGCAGCATGTGGGCAGTTTCTATTGTCAGCTGTGGAAACAGGCCATCAAATACAATGGTGCTGAGATGTGAGAGCACAGGGGTGGTTAACCTGTGGCTCTCCAGCTGTTAAACTATAAATTCCATTATCTTCAGCCAGACAAGGCTGGTTAAGGATGCTGAAAATTATTAAACAGCCGGAGAGCCAAGCATTGCCTATCCCTCTGTTAGTGTGTGTTTACTAAGGTTTAAAAAATAGCACATGATCCAATGGACAACTATCAAATGTGCTTATAATAAATTATTGTTCTATATCCTCAATACATGGTGTTTATATTGTAATCTGAGTGACCTTGCCCCTTTGGCACTCAAAAGATTAACACTGCATATGAAAATGTAATTTGGTTTTATTAAAGTGACAGCCTACTTTTTTATTTTACATATTTTGCAAGTACATCCTATTTCAAGTCAAACTGCCTACCCAATTTTTTTTTTCTTTTGACTCTTAACCCTCTGAGTGCCAGAGGGGTACTCAACGCAGTGCTCTGCAATGCGTTGCGTACCCCTCTGGCACTCAAAGGGCTAAGTCCCTGATGGTGAGCTCCTTGAATATTTGTTACATTGTAGTACTATCCCTGCAGCAGAAAGAAAAGACTACATACAGACTACTGAAGGAACATCTAAAAATCGGTTATATACCCTTTATTTCATGATGGCATCTGTAAAAATGTGTATTCTGAGGTCTAGATCAGAGGGGGCATCCATCCCTGCCTTTTCCAGGGATCCTATTGATTATCTAGGAAAACAGTGAACTGACTGAGATAAGATGTCTTTCTGAGTAGAAGACAGTGGGTACTAATCAGTCAATTAACCAACTAGCTCCTCTTTCTCAATACTAACACTAAATACATGCTCTGCAAACAGGGCAATTTTCATATACGTTTTCAAAAGCAAGTTTAGGGTTGTAACATGTAGAAATTTTTTTTTTACCACTTTCTAGCTGTAAGTACATAATATTTTTAGTGTTAACCCATTTCATGTTTGTATGTTTGTTCCTTTAAAGGGATAGTAATTCTTCATTTTTACTATCCCACTTCTTGTAGCCCTTAAAAATTGGAATTAAACAAGACCAACTGCATCTCTCAAACCTTTATGGTTTGAGAGATATCTGCATTCAAAGTTCCCTCTCCTTCTTTCTCCCCTGACGTCAGCGTTATAGCTGACAGCAGGGGAATCCGGGACCGGCGGAGGCTCTGCAGCAGTAGCGAGATTGAATTATAGAAACAGAAATCCTTCACTGAAATAGTCTTCTATGTGTGCTTGGTTTGCAAGCACAGGTAGAAGACAATTACAGTGAAGGATTTCTGTTTCTATAACGCAATCTCAGTACTGCTGCAGAGCCTCCGCTTGCTCAGGGACCGGATTCCCCTACTGTCAGCTAGAACGCTGTCGTCAAGGGAGAGAGGAGGAGAGGGAACTTTGAATGCGGATGTCTCTCAAACCATAAAGGTTTGAGAGATGCCACTGGTCTTGTTTAATTCCAATTTTTAAGGGCTACAACATGGGGTATAGTAAAAATGAAGGATTACTATCCTTGTAACTGTAGCATACAGAGCAATTAGTGTTACATTGTATCACTATCCCTGCTTTACAGTTATGAAAGATTCTCTGGAAACAGTTTCAGGAAGCTAACTCTCAGGACAAAAGTGTTTATATAAAACATATGCATATGCATTGGACATGGTTTGTTGCTAGTAGGACTACAGTACATGTCCACCTCCATGGACATGACATCCAGGACTGATGTCAAAAATGTAGAAGGGCAGAGTTTATAGGGGCTATTAGGATTTTCTGTCCATAGAAAGAAAAGTGTGAGGGAAGTTATTTAGTATTAAGATACCTGAAAACTCTCAGGGTTTTGACCCAAATCTCAGTGTCACAGGGTGAGAGAGCCCAGTGTTTCCTACTATTTGTTTATTGTAGAAATGAGTGGCATGTATACCAGAAAGGCAGAGGGAGAAGTCCTGCTTGTCTTGTGTGTATCTAAGAAGTGATCTCAGAACTGTAGTATGTTAACTCTTTTAAAGGGAGTGATCTCACTTCAAAAGTTCCCATGTATGGGTATTACTTCTCCTTTAAACGTTCCCCAGGGCTTCAGTGTCCATCAATAAACCAACTCGGCCATAGCTGCTGCTGCTTTTTTTTTTCTTTGCTCATATTGTTTTAAAATAATATTAACTCGTACTAGAGTAGTCCTCCAGCATTGTTTAGATACAAGTATTTACCATCAACATAAGCATGAATTAACAAGTTAATTGGTGTTATTGTACAGTGTTCAGGTGTGTACATGTTGTACATATACTGAGAACAGATGTTTATGCAGGTGTTCATATGAGGTGGTAAGTGCATTGAAGCTTTCAAGTCTCATTTTAGTAACATCGGTGCATCACTTCAAAGCGTGTTCAGTCGCCTATTGTGAAGCTGATAGCATTCACCCTTTATTTCCCACAGTATCTGCAATGCAATGTAAGCACTGCTCCAGCAGCCAAAGGCCTTCTGTCCAACAGAAAATCAGACTAATTCAGAGGCAGACTAACTGCACTATAGGGGATAAACAGAAAACTTCCATACTTCTCACTGATTAAAGTGGAGCTTTCAGTCCTTCGACTGTTAGAGCGCCAACACATGCTAGTATTCGAAGGGTTAAATACCCCATTTAAATCATTAGGAATTTGTATTTGTCCCATATGGTTCAATTGGCTTTCACCAGAATGATTACTCTTTTCTTTTGTATATAAGCATACCTGGGAACTTTCAGTTGAGGGCTACCCGGAGGGTAGTCCTCTGTTCACCAGGGGGTAACAAAAATGACGCTAATCGCGTCAAAAAGGGGCGGGGCTTAACTCGAGTGTTGGGGGGGATTTAACCCTTTGAGTGCCAGAGTGGTACGGAATGCATTGCAAAGCAATGCATTCCTTACCACTCTGGCACTCAGAGGGTTAAAATGTGTCACACAGAAGGCTGGGGACGGAGGCACAACGGGAGAGAAAAGCGGATGTGGCAGAGTTTCTATAGAAACTCTCCACATCCGGAGGAATCAGCCTCTGCCCCGGAGACCCGGTAAAACTCTGTCAGAACCGGAGTCTCCGGGCCAAATCCGGAGAGTTCCCAGGTATGTATATAAGGTTAAAAATCCCCTTTTTGATGGAAGGTGGGTAGGATCAGAAGTAATGTATTGTTCTACTCAAGATCTTATGTAAATTCCGTAATGTGTTTGGCAGAGCAAATCTGGAGTAAATCACCTGCATAAAATGCCCTTTGAATTAAATAGTATGTCTAATCCCCCTGGATGCTAGAGATGCTATACTTTTGTCTCAGTAATACCAATATTCTTGTATACCTCCCAAGTTTCCTTCTTTAGTAGGGACAGTGCCTGTTTGAGGCCTGAGCCCTCTGTCCTCTTTTTCAATCTGGTGTCCCTCTTATTAGGAGACCAGACTGTGTGTCATGTATAACAATGCTCTGCAGCAATAAAACTCAAATTAATGTTTATTTATTTAAACTGTAGCACATGAGAAAATAAAGTACTTTTAATCTTGTTTATTAAAAATTATTTTTTTTTAGTTATGTAAAGAGATGTTAATAGGTCATGAAGTAACATAAATATTCTCAGCGAGATAGCTCAGTTGGTTAATGCACCAGGGTCGTAGGTCCTGGTCACTGCAAGTTTATCTGTCTCACCGGTCTGAGGCAGATAAAAGGACACAGGACATACTTAAAAACAAGAGCCAATCTCAGTTTTTCCTTCCTGGTAAAATACTTTCATTACAAAAAAAAATTAAACATTCCCTGCCTTTCAGCCATGTTCCCAGCAATGACCCCTAAATCAAATGTCTCCCTTTGGCCAGTTAAGAGGTCATTTTTCTAAAACCAATGAAGCAAGTGTGCAAGATGTATAATTTATATAAAATAAAACCAATGCATTTCCAGAACATGGTGTGAAAACGGTGTGCTTCATTAATAATATTTACAGTATTAGATACCTTCCCTGTGACATCCCTAAGAAGCCTCACAAACTTTAAATTGTGTAGTTTGTTTTTGATATTTTGATTTATCTGAATTTTTCTAGTGGGTTCCTTTGTCCTTCTTCCCCTTTATTTAAGTTAAAGGCACATCATTACAAAGTAAATAAATAAATATTAATTAAAACATCAGATATATTATAAAACACATGCTTTTTCTATTCATGTGGATGTAGTGGTACTTGACAGTTTGACCTTTCTTTGTTTATACAGTTGATGATGGCAATGTAAACACATAAGAGATAAGCGCTTCACTGAACTAAACAGGGTAGATTCTAATCTCTAAACAATTGTCACTCTTTGTTTTTAACAAACCTGATAAAAAATTGGCAATTTTAACTTTTTTATTTTGAGATATTTTAGATGTATCTAAGCAAAGAAAAACATTTGAAAAAAATGCTGTCTAAAAGTACTTTTTTTTTTTTTTTGAGGATTTAAAACCCTTTTTAATTTTTTTGTGATTAATGTCCCTTTTAAATCTTCTGCTATCGATGAAACTTCAACTTCCTTGAAAGAGAGCAGCATGGGATTGGGGGTGGATTTGTGGTAGAAGAAGTTAAAAGCAAAGACTCCATTGCCACGCCAACATAAGCAGTTTGTTTTGCATGATTCAGCACAACCAATAAAAACCTTATTTTGAAGTAGCCACCAGTCCACTTGAGCAGCATGCAAACAAGGGGAAAGGAATATAGGCATCACACATGCATCTCAATAGGCACATCTTACACCTGGGAACCTGTTTGGTCCAAAGCATTGATTCCAGGCCCATTATGGTATTATTTGAAGGCAGCATTACTGATTATATAAAACTAATTAAAGCAATGCAATTATTGTCTGAATGAGAAAAAGTTGAATATTCCAAACTGTTTATAGTATAGTAGATACAAATTTATATATATATATATATATATATAAATTTGTATCTACTAATAACTTTTTTGATTTTTAGGGATGAGTAATCATTACTTGGTTGTGATAATTATTGGACAAATGCTTTAATGATAAGCAAAGAATCTTTCCAATTAAAGGTTATGTTTCATTAACTTGTAGCTTTGATCTTCACTTAGAGGGTGAAGAAGGAAAACAATATAGCCCTTTATGTCACCTTGAATAGTGCCATTTATCTACAAAGCACATATCACTGACAGTAAAATTACAATAGGCACTAAAACGGATAAGTGCTTCAAACAGGGAAATCCTCTTCCTTGAACTTAGATGTTTGCTGTCAGCCAGTGTTCAAAAGGTAAGTGTCCTGGGGCAAACCAACTGCACTACAGGGGAGAATTAGGAATTTCCAATGTGTTGGGTGACCCCTCTATCTTTCATTCATTCTATAAAAGTATGTGGGGATTTTTAGTTTTGCCTTATAGTGCAAATTGTTTGCCCCAGTACGCCTCCACTCTTCCTTTGAACAAATGGCCCTCAGTTCTCAGATCAATTTCAGTAATTACTGGATTAAAAACTTTTAACAGCAAATAAGATGTCCACATGTATCCTTCTTATAAAGAAATGCTAATAACAAGTAGGAATTTACATATAAAATCTCATCTTTGTGAAATATATAAGGACATATGTCTGTTAAGAAAAAAAAAAAAAATCACCATTCAGTAGTTTATTGTAGTCTGGTACAGGGCTTATAATTCTAAGTCCTTTGCTACTAGCCAGACCTGAAAAGTTACTCACCACTGCAAGCCAAAACATACCCACCAGGGCTGAATTTCTACTCGCCAGGGCTAAATTTTCACTCGCTAGTGGTGAGTGGAAATTATGAGCCATGGTCTAGTAGTGTATAAGGTTACCTTGGCTCTTTAATTTTAGGTGCTCAATCTTTTTCAGTGTTCTCTATTTTAATCTCTTTCTTGCACTATTTTTGATATACATGTCCATACCTTGAAATTTTCAAAATGTGCTGGCCTTGAAAATATTAAGCCTGTGAGTGCCAGAGGGGTGTTTCCCTCTGGCACTCAAAGGTATAACCATGTTGTATGTAACATATAATCGGCAATTGGTCCCTGCTCGTTCTAATCCAGAGATGCTCCAATCAGACATCAAGGAATTTTTATCGTGCAAAAATGTAGAGATATTGTTACCTAACACACACACACACACAAGACAAGTAAGACTTCTCCACCTTTATTACTGGTATAAATGGCGCTAGTTTAGAGACTAAAGAAGCAGTTGAGTGGTGGGTCTTCATGCTGAGCTTTGAGTAAAAATTCCAAGTCTCCTGCATACCTGTGACGTCTCAGGGTTTGACCCTATGTCACGATAGGTTCCTATTTCATTTTCTGCTTTTTCCCACTTGGTCTGTCTTAGGCGTCACTAATCCTACATTTCTCATTATTTTGTTTACTAACTATGCACAGATTATTCCTAGCTGCATTTCTAACCAATGTGTTATTTAGTGACACTTAATATATATGGCTCATTGTGACTGACCATTTGGTGAGTTCAAGAAAGACTCCAATTTAGGAATTTGAAATAGTAAGTCTTGACTGAAATTGCAGTAACTGATATGGTTGCAACAGAGGATATTATTCTTCATTAAGCTTAGAAATTCTCCAGAACAATATCCTATTCCACATATGGTGACACGTATCATAGAATTGTGATAAAATATTTACAGAATGAATGGTTATAAGCTATGATATATAAATCAATATCTAGATATGAATTGTACAATTTCCTGATTAACAAAATTCTTCTCTCACAGCCATCTTTTTTAGAGAGGACAAGGGAGAAGGATGAGGAGGTGGAGCCAATACAACCCACTATCCCAGGATGCTTGAAGACTGAAATCTCTGGATCTGTGTGGAGCCCACTGGAGTCTACTCGCCTTGATGGGTGTGTATATATTATTTAAACTGTACCTATTCTGAGAGCACGCACCTGCAGAAGGCTGGAGGAAGTGTAAAAAATGGTTTTGTTTCTAAATCACCAAGTTTGACAAGGAGGCACTAGATCCTTAATCTAATACCCTTATCTCCAAATACATAACCCCTGGGCTACCAGAGAAATCTATAGTGTACACTTCACTATGCAGTGGAAAAATCCCTAACATCATAGGTAAAAAAGGCTTATCATCAGATGATGATTTTCCCTTTTAAATAGTGGCCGGTTCATTCTTAAAAGTGTAATTGATACTTAAAGGAAAAGAACACAATTTTTTCTTTTTTAAAGAATTGGAGTGGGAAAGGAAATGTTGTATGCAGCCTCCACAGACCCCCTGTGTTGGGTTTTCAAGTCTGAAGCAGAGAGTCTGTAGGAACTGTCACGCCAGATCTACAAGGGAGTGCTGGGGAGGTTTCTATCAGACCCTCTTTCTTCTCCTCTGTTGGTCTGACAGAGCTTGCAATACAGACCCTGCATCATCATCGGTTCCTCCCAGGAGAACAGACCTGATGATTTGCACTATCGGTGATAAATGTTAAATACAATAGGTGGCGCTTGTATAGAGAATAGTGGTGAATCTCCATGTAAACAGCTGCCCTGACTACCACTCAGTAGTCAAAAACCTATTAACATGAAATTACATTCTCACAATAGTTTTATTTTGTCACTAATATATTCAATAGTATATATAAAAAAGTTATTACTGAACTGTCACATCCAGTTTTAATTTATGTTGAAAGGCTATGATAA
Organism: Rhinophrynus dorsalis; assembly: GCA_037306005.1. Taxonomy (NCBI): domain Eukaryota; kingdom Metazoa; phylum Chordata; class Amphibia; order Anura; family Rhinophrynidae; genus Rhinophrynus; species Rhinophrynus dorsalis. The sequence goes on from CM074722.1 coordinate 124,630,089, forward strand.
TTTTATTTCCCACCGAACCCTGCCTGTGGGTCTTGCAGTCTTTTTAAGCGCATAATGTTTTCTATTTAATTTTACTATCTTGGTGATGGCTATCTTTTAGTCAAATCAACATGAAAAGCTCCAATTCAGACATTGCAATAGACTCCCTCACTCTTGATTTTGTTCCTCAGGAGTTTCCAGGCAGACTGGGCTGAGCCATTTGAGCTCATCACTAACCCTGAAGCCCAGTTTGAAGACTATGGAGAGGTGGTGAGTCCCTGCAGCATAAGGAGCAGCTACTCCAGGTAATAAACTCTATGGTATTATGCTGATGGATCAACAGGACAGGCTGAAGAATCATTTCCCAGCAGTGGTGAAGAGGCCAGCTCCACATTAATTAATGTAGATATTATATGAACAGAGAAAAGAATCTGTACAGCTACTGAGGCTGATGTAGTAAGAAGTGGAGCAAATTAACTGCACCGTAGCTGGCAAATGGAAAAAAAAAAAACATCCTGCCGGTTTAAAATATGTATACTTTTTTACAGTCTGAATCCTAGGGACGTTTTGAATATATTTTCTAAGCAAAGTGTTTGAGAACTCTCTGGTATTGAAGGAGCTAAAAATCCCATTTAAGTCAACTGGATTTCCTTGACACGTGGTACCGTTGGTTTTCCCCAGAATTTCTCCTTTACTTTTCAGGTCATCAGCCTCTCTGACTATAGTCCCTAGACTGAGAGACCCCAATATTATCACTAATAACAGGGTGATCTACTGTATTTCCTTTACATAGCCTCCTGTGACAGGTCAGCCCAAAAATGCCTGCTATTTATGAATTTACATGTTGCTGTTGTTTCTTCAGTCCACATTTCAGAACTAGAGCGCAAATGTAGTAGTAGTAGTATTATTATTATTTATATAGCGCCAACTAATTCTGCAGCGCTGTACAAATTAATAAATGGCTTATGCCATTTAAAGAACATGCTGTGTAAATCAGTGAGGTAATATGTTACTGTGTGTGACTCCTTAAAGGGACAGTAAAAGGTCCATATAAGTACCTTTTAGACTATTGGCTGTATCCTCACAGCTATGGTAACATAATTCACACAAATTAGAACTCACTGTTTCTCTCCCTGTACAGAAAAAACACATAAGGTGCCCAGTAGTGTAATTCAATCAGATATAGTTGCATAAATACAGGAAAAATGGTTACTCACAAGTATTTTGGTCAGTGAAATGAAAGCTGACAGGCTTATGGAGAGATTAACCCGTCTCCCCTCGGGATACACACAGGATCTGGTCTGAAAGCAATGAAGAGTAAAGGAAGGCTCCAATTCCTGGTGACCCACTTGCTTGATCCTCTCTCTCAGTTTGTCCTGCAGATCAGTCTGTTCTACACTTGGCACTTATGGAGGATTTCTGTCCTCTCCATAGAAGCCCATGGATTTGCTAATAAGGGACTTCTATGGAGGGGGTATCAATAAGAGCAAAGTGAGGTGCTGGCAACAGAGAGAGAGAGAACTAGTGAGTTCTAAGCTGTGTTCTAATATTGACCCTTTACTGCCCCTTTAAGTGGAACTATCACCTCATGACAAGTTTAGTTTTACAGTGAATTAACATCTGCGTATATGTTGTACTTTTGTCAAGAGTTCATTTTTGTACATAATCAATATTCTTTGAGGAATTAACCTTTGTGAAATTGTATGCCAATTCCCTAAACACTGTGCTGATTTTTTCTGTTCAAAGCCAAACTTAGCCCTTGATGTGCTAATAGAGATGCCACTTCCTCACATTGATTCGCACCGCTATATCAGTATGAGAATTTCCAAAAGAATTGAAAAGCCTCTTTATTGTGGATTCCAGTATAAAATCACATACTTTCGTGGCAACACATATACTATCTCAGAGGCAATATTAACAGAGTGGGAACACTAGCAGGTCCTTAAAGGAATAGTAATGTTTCACATCTCAACTTCTCTTAATCATGATCAAGACTTTGAATAGTAGTGGGATCCAAAGGTATTGCTTTGCAGGGCATTGGAGACCTGGCTAGCAAAAAAAGGGTAAAAGTTCAGTTTAAATCAGCTAGGACTTTCATGCATAACCTATCGTGAAGATGGTTTGCCGCCAAATCGCACTGTTCCACTTCTGTACTTAAGGCCTAATGTGTGTGACCCTGTGTCAGTTGGGGACCCCTTGGATGCTGCGCCTCTGTAGTTATGATTCTGGTCTGTGCTATTTGCTCAGCATTAATTGACGTAAAGTGCCACATTGCGCCACCAATAAAAAAAAAAAAAAAAGTTACATTCTGAAACAAATGGCTAGTAAGCATATAGGCTGAGGTGGACTTATTTTAGGTGATGTGCCTACAAAGTAGTGTCTATTTTTTGTTTTGCCACAATATGTGATGACTGATGAACTGATGTTGAAATGGTCAAAACTATAACAATTGAGAATAAAAACCACCCACATGGCCCTCACCTACTAACTCTCTAGACATTTTCCCTTTGTGTATAAGGGCCATATACGGTAAGTGAGGGAAACCAATCTGGAGCAAACCACGTGGACCATAGAGAGGATATGAACATTCTCATTGAATTTAAATGGGGCTCCCATTGAATGCTAGCAATGATGGGGTTAAGATTCCCACTAGGGATAAAGAATAAGTGGCTATTAATGGTACATGTCCTGTAGACAGCAGTCAGGTATAACTAATGCAGTTTTTAAAATCTGCATATAGTGATCTGTATTTAACCCTTTGAGTGTCAGAGAGGTATTCAACACATTGCAATGAATTGGATACCTTTTTGACACTCAAAAGGTTAAGCTTTCCTCTAGGTCACACCTACTTTCAACAAGCAAGAGAGTTTGGTAGAATTGACTGGATCATAAGGGACACTAGTCTTTTTGCCCACACCAGATTGTAAAGAGAAACAACAAATACTGCTCTACAAGAGATGAATGCAAAAAAAATAAAAAAAAAAATAAAAAAAAAAAAAATATATATATATATATATATATATATATATATATAAAATAATATCTGACTGCTGTGTGAAGGTCACTTAACGAGATAAATCATTCTGTTAAACAAAAGAGCCAGTTATTACTAGACCATAATTCCCCTTTAAAGGGATAGTAACACTTCGTTTTAACTTTATTTTATTTTGTAGGCATTAAAAAAACATGAAGAATGATATAAGTCTTATCTCTCAAACCTTTATGGTTTATGAGATATTCACAAGCAAAGTTCCCCTCCCCGCCCCTTTTTCCTAGTGTAAGTCATCTCTTCTCAGATGTGAGTCTGGTTGTATGACAGTACAGATAACAGAAGGGGACAATTTTCTTTGTATGAAAACAATGAAAGCCCTTCCCCCCTTGACAAGGTTTTCAGCTTTTTCCATTATCTTAATTGAAGATTGTCCCTCTCTGCAGTCTATCTGGGCATCTCCCTTCTGATCTGGTTGAACAGGGGGGGGAAACTTTGTTTGTGAATATCTCTTAAACCATAAAGGTTTCAGAGATAAGACTTATATCATTCTTCGTGTTTTTTTAATGCCTACAAAATAAAATAAAGTTAAAATGAAGTATTACTATCCCTTTAAATAAATAGGAATTTGGGATATTATTTCTTCCCTTTGGTGCATTCCATTTGTTCCTCTTTAGTTGAAAACGACCCTAAATAAAGCTCCTGGGTGAATTTAATGAACCAATAAAGGTCTATATTGGGTTTGAATTACTTTGCAATGTTCTGTGCTCTCCTTTGATTGGTTCTCAGGGGTTAAACCGAGCAGGGGGATTCCAGTAACTGAGCGCATTCTAATTTAGATGAAAGGAGTTGTACTGTTGGCTGCACCTGGCACAACAAACTCCTCTTGATGTTTCTTTTTTTGCTTTTGATTGGTTTTGCTGAGTCTCCAAATAAACCCTGAATTCTCCCATCTATTTTTACTAGACATCAGGACAGCAGACGAAACAGTTGTGATCTGTCTGTTATGGACCCAGAGGAGTCTTCTTCCAGTGAATCCATAGAAAAGGTAAGTGTCAGAACTGCAATGTTTTAAATAACAACAGTTACAGTTAAAGGGATAGTAATACTCCGTTTTATCTTTATTTTATTTTGTAGGCATTAAAAAAACATGAACGATATAAGTCTTATCTCTCAAACCTTTATGGTTTAAGAGATATTCACAAGCAAAGTATCCCCCCCCCGTTCAGACAGATCAGAAGGGAGGTGCACAGGTAGACTGCAGGGAGGGACAATCTTCAATTAAGATAAGGGAAAAAGCTGAAAAACTTGTCCAGGGGGGAAGGGCTTTCATTCTTTTCATACAAAGAAGATTGTCCCCTTCTGTTATCTGTCTGGTCTATGGACTGCATTCCACATCTGAGAAGAGATTGCTTACACTAGGAAAAAGGGGCGGGGGGGGGACTTTGCTTGTGAATATCTCTTAAACCATAAAGGTTTGAAAAATAAGACATATCATTCTTCATGTTTTTTTAATGCCTACAAAATAAAATAAAGTTAAAACGAAGTATTACTATCCCTTTAAAACCGAATGCCAGAGCAGTATCTTGTTGAATACCTCTGACACTCAAAGGGTTACTTATCAACACCATCTCATTTTCAATATCTATAGCCTTAAATGTCTCTTCAGCACATTTATTATTTTATTCTAAACCCAGGGTAGTCAATTGTTGAACATCAAGCTGTTGGGGACTACAACTCCCATCATCCCCAACCAAAAGTCTGGTTGGGCATGAAGGGAGTTGTTGTCCTTAACAGCTGGAGATAAAACTATGCACTACCCCAGATCTAAGACATAGGTGATGTACAACGGATATGAACACCTTATAGCCACTTTAGTGACACTGGGAAAAGCTTTCAAAATCTCCTATATTTATTGGCCATTTATTTACTTTGAGACGTATTATTCTTTTGTCAGATTATATAAATCAGCTAGTTCTGGCTGGTAGAGGGAGCAGTTGGGATTGAGAGCAGTGTGGAGTGGTTTTAGCTGTATTTTTTTAGTTACTATCCATTTTTAAATAAATATGGCTGATATAGGTGAATTTGCAATTGCTTTAAAAATTGCCTGACGTGTTAACATATTCCTCCCATTGGCCTTATTCACTCACTATTGCTCCAACACCACATGCTGTTGTGTTTTTACTCTATTCTGTTCACTGTAAAACCTATAAAATATAACCAGTAATTTTAGGATGTCCTACTGTGAAAGCATATCTTCTCTCTAAATCTGACTTTCTTACAAAAACAACCAGTATAAGAAAGATAATCCATCAATCGGGGTACATAAAGCTGCTTGTGGTCATGTCAAACTTCTGACATGGGGACACCATTAACCTCCAATGCAATGGAAGGAATGGCCTGTGAATTAATGTGATAGATATTTCTCTAGCATCCATTAGGTTAGTATCTTCCTTTGATAAGGTACCAGCATACCCCCATCACTCAGAGGGTTATATCAGTTTGAACATTTGTCTCCTGTGGTTTTCCCCAGAATTGTTCCTCTTTCCTTTTGTGTATAAGGCTCTGTGAAGACGTTCTTACCCATAAAGATGTATGTATAAAAATGTAGATAATATGGGACATATTCAGCAAGATTAAGTGAAGCAAACCAGCTGCTCTATGTGGAGGGACAAGTCGATATCTCCAATGATTTTAAATGGGGTTTTTAACCCTAAGAATTCTAGAGAGATTGCCATCTAATCCTGGCAAATTAGGCAAGCAGTCTGGTTAAAATTGTGTGGCGAAATGGCGAGCAATTCAGAAGAAAAGACAACTGAAAGACAAAACTTCCCCAATTCATTTTATTTTAAAGGTGATTTTAAATCTGTTAAAGACTTCTCTAGACTTTAAGTGATTAAAGTGTGTGTTCTTCAAATAAAACTGCGGTACTAGCAACAGGCCAAGCTGGGTTCCCCAGTTCTTTATTTTTTTTTATTTTGGGTTCGGTGTTTTGCTTTTTTTTAATGAAATGTAGCTTTTGTTTGTTTTACTTGGCAGGAATAAATAAATTATATATGACCCTTTTGTGCCAGAGGGGATCCACACTCTACTGGCACTCAAGGATTAACCACTGAATTAAACAGGATTTCCCAGGACCAGCTGTATGCTTGTTCTGATCCTTTAGTCTCCATCCCTTTAGCTGAGCTTCTTGGAGGATCGAATCTTGGAGTTAGAAGGGGAGAAATCTCAACATGAAGAGACTGAAAAGAAGCTGCGCCAGATCAACAAAGAGCTTGTGAAAAGGTAAGACGCCAGTTCTATACCAGACCCACAGATATTTACATTTAGGTGATTACTTTTTATCCCTTTATGTGCATTTTAGGTCTTGCATACACTAAAAGGTGAGAGTGGCGTTGTCCCCAGGTCATGCGCTCTCCTTTTATTCCAATTACTGGTAAAGTCACATTATAGGGATTGCGGGTCCCTGTCACTCCTTACTAAAAATGCAGTTGTGACATGGTCATATCAATGAGGCATTGATCTCTATTTGGAAAAGTTTTCCTATTGATTCCCATGAGAAAAGCAATACCCCCCAAAATGCTGTAAGTAAATGGAGTTGTAATTCAAAAATGTCTGGAGTGTTGCTACTTATCCACACCTGCTTTAACCCGTACACTGTGAGAGAAATTCTGTACTATATTCCTGGCTCCATGGTGAACAGATGCTTCTTTTTTTAATATTATCAAACAGACTTCAGTACCTAACTACATTTCACCATTCACAGTATGAAACTTCTACACAGAATTTATATCTTAATAAAAGTCCAAATCAGAATAGATGTGTAGCAGCTTTTATTGTCCAAATGCTTAAATATAAAATACTTTCTGGTTAAAACCTGTTAGTGCACTTGAGTTTTTATATAGTTAGGTTTTATTTTACTTTACATGCAAGCTTACATGTTTTCATATACACCTACAGATATAGGGATATAGAGGTAGGCATCCTTTGGCACTCTGGCTGGTGGACAACAACTCCCATCAGTCCCAGCTAGCCAATGGATGGATAGGGCTGATGGGAGTTGTTTCCAACAATTGAAGAGCCACCCTCTGTTTAAACTGGGTGTCTATCAAATGTGCCAACTCTCCTGCTGTGGTGATACTTATAAAGTGTACCTTCACTCACCTTTTGGTGTATTCAGGGCGAACAGTCATTCCATACTTCAGCCAATGCTCTGGTGCATTCCTCAACATGGATTCACATCCTTGGGCTCTACAATGCTACAACTGAGGCTGGACGCTGATCTCCACTTACATACTGAATAAGTCAGGTGCATGACCCTGGGGTAAGGGAGAGACTTGAGCCAATGCATTTCAGGCTACCTACACAGTACTTCATCAGAGTTGTGTTCTGTATGCATGCGAACACCATTTTTCTTGCTTATTAAAAATAATTGCCGCTACTCCAGAGAACACTGTGCAGCCTTATTTGTTGATTTTGTCTACCCCTGCCCAACTCTACAGATATTTATGTTATCAGTTTATGGCAGCACCCATTCATTTTTAGCTTTTTGCATTTTGTTGATGCCTTGCATTATACCATGAAAAATACAAGTAAATTTAATCAACTGTAGAAGGGTTCTAACACATGCATGTTTGTTTTACTGACAGTATCTCCATTCTCCCTGTTTCCAGAGTTTACTCCCTTGAAGAGCAAATCCAGGATGAGAAAATACGTCAGGAGGAAGAGAAAATGGAGCTCCTTGCTCAGAAAGAAGCTTCCTTCCAGAAGGCTGAGAGGAAGTGGAGGCTGGAGATGGACAAATTAAATGCACGGTATGTACAAGGCCTTGATTTTTACAAATCTGGGCTGAGTTCTAAACTTGAATCTCTTTCCTAATACTTTACAACAAACTAGCAATCATTCTCATCCTTGGAGGTAAAATGGATGTTGGTTGTTATTCATAAAGTTACGATTCCCATAATTTGATTTATGATGCACTGCTGTTAAAGGGATAGTAATGTTTCACAATAAAAGCAGCTCCAATCATCATAGTATTTGGGCCATGGAGAGTGTTATTTCAGTACTGTCTAAGTTGTAGTTCGAGTAATTGAATGATAAAGTATCACCCTCCCACCCCTTTTACTGATGTAACACTGCTCACCTCAGAGCAGCAAGACTGTCCGGATGGAATGCAGAGAGGGACAATTTGCAGTGAGTATAAGGGAAAAACCTGATAAGGAGAGCAGGGTTTTCCTTATACTCACAGTAAGAAGATTGTACCTTGCTGCGACCTGTCCGGTCAAGGGACCAGATTCCACATCTGAGAGGAGGTGGCTTACACTAGGTGAAAGGGGCGGGAGGAGGGTATTTTATCATTCAGTTACTCTTAAACTACAACTCTGACAGTATTGAAATAACACTCTCCATGGCCCAAATACTATGAAGATTAATTGGAGCTGCTGTTTTTGTGAAACATTACTATCCCTTTAAAGTTCAGAAACATGCAAGTTCTGGAGAAATAACGTGACTTATGACTGGAGAGGTTATGGAGGAAGCCAAATACACTCTGGAGGTGACAAGTAACAAATTAATTTACCAAATTTTCTTTCATGTAAAATGGGTCTTTTACCCCCTTGAGTGCTAAAGATCTTAAACACATTTCTTTGGAAAGCTGGTGGAAACCAAATACACTGTAGAGGAAAAACTTAAAAGTGAACCATATACCTTAGCAATGCACTGGACATCTTGCTAGCATACAAAGGTTTAAACGTCCCGGTTAAATCAATGGCAGTTTAAGGTAATTTGTATTTGTCACCTATGTATCCAGTTCTTAGTACATCAGCCTCACCGAGATTCTGTATTATCACTTGGGATCATTTGCTTCTAGTCATCGTTTCCCAGCTCTGGGTTCTATATGGAATGTTGGTATAGTTAATATTCATAAACCTAAAGAGCTGGTGACCTCTCGAGCGTTCAAGGTGTTAAGACCCTCATGTAATTCAATGGGAGTTTGAGGAATTTGTTATTTGACCACCATGGTGCAGATGGCTTGCCAAAACTGCATCTCTCTACCTTGATGAATAAGACCTTTTAATCTCTCACAATTGCAATACACCTTTACTGAGTTTTTATTTATAAGTCTTTTGTGAATATTTCTGTTTGTGATCTAAATGTGCATCCAAGGTTACATTAACCCGACTTTTAATGGGGCAAGGTATCATGTACCCTTGAGATGGGAAGGGATTCTGCCCCTTGTGGACATGAGGAAACAAGCATCTATTTTCATTAAATTTTTCTGTCTCACAGCTTAAAGCTGCTCCAGGAAGATAACGCCCAGCTGTCTCAGTCTGTCTCTTCTCTACAAACCCAGAACAGAGTCCTAGACAAGGTATGTTTTCCTGCCCTAGGGGTTACGGGAAGTAGGACCAATCTAATAAAAGAAATCAGGAAGAGGGCCCATCTCTGCACTAGAAATGTAACTAGATTAAATAATATACACTGATGTCATGCTAAAACTGTCTGTCTGCCACAGACAGCAAAAAAGGAGACCGCAACTTACTACATAATACAGATGTACAAGTCAGTGTCTATAATTGGGCTTCCCAAAGAACTATAAAAGGTACCACTGAGAAAATGTAAGCAATGGTCTGCATGACTGATGTATGAAGGACCCATCCCTAGGCAGTTTTTTTAATATAGATTATATTTAACCAATTGAGTACCACTTTTTTGCTATAGTTATAGTTGCCATTTTAAATGAGTATAAGATGTGCTCATAATACTGAATGAGAACCAAAATATACAGTCGATTGAATAAATGACCTTCCTTATCTATAAAATACCAGCAACAGAAGGAACAACGAAAAATATAATCAATAAAACCTCTTGCTATAGATCAATCTGCCTATATTACATATACCCAATATGTACCACAATTGGCCAATATATTATCACTGAAAAAAGAAATATAGAACAGGTAATATGTGCCACCCCCTTTGTTGAACAAGAGTATGAAGTCTAAAAAGGGAACCACTTCTTGTGCTTACCTTTTATGTATAACAGTATAAATGGCCATAATTAATTTGATGTTTCTGTACACTAACCAACCACTAGATGGTACTAGAGCAGGCTGACAGGAATTTATTAAATCATAGTTGCTCAGCCATGTCCCGAATCCCTAATCTGTTCAGGTTTTTAGGATATCCACACTTAAACACGTGTCAGAAGTTGATCCTTCGAAAAGTCACTGATTGATCCACCTGTTATAGTTTGTAAGGCTTGAGAACCAGTTTGGACAAACCTCTACTAAAGGCTGAATTGCCCATTTATACAAGATGATTTTCTCCCACCCAACATAAACATAAGAACTGTTTAACTGTGGCCTCCATTTTTCTTTTAGTTTATTTTTAAATGAGTCAGACCAATGCAACCAGTAAATAAAACCAGTTTTTTTTTTAAAAAATGAGGTCTTGCCATAGTAAACTTTCAGTGCAGTGTTTCAGACACGTCACACATCACTTCAGTATCTTTCTTGCTGGTTCTATGCAGAAGGTGCAAAGCTTAGTGAACGAGGTCCTGGAGACAGCAGAAAGTCTGGAGAAGGAACGAGAAAGGAACAAGATGTGGGAGGAATCCTTGACCCAGGAGCGAGCAGCTTGGGAATCTGAAAGACAGGAGGTTGCACAGGCAGGTGTCATATGTTTTAGGCCAATGTACTAGGAATGACTGGAGTAATTCTCGGGCAAACCCAGTACACCGTAGCATACCTCCCAATATTTCAAATGACCCAAAGCAGGACACGTTTTTTTTTTTATTTTATTTTTAGTGGTGTTGCTGGGGGAGTGACTGGTGGGCAGGGCATTTACAGAGATTTTTAGGTTATTTCCTTACCTATTGTCACAGCTTTGTGTAACTCAATAAATTATTTAGAGTAAGGCCAAAGTATGTTATTTACACAGTCTAATTTATAAACACATATACTTTTAGTTTGTAGCAACATTTAATGTGAGTTGTATTGTGGTGGAGCAATGTGATACACTTATATATACACCACACAGTCTGATCTCCTAAAAAGAGGGACAGCAGAGTGGGAAAGAGGGACTGTTTCTTCTAAAGAGGGACAATGAGGAAGCATGCCATAGGGCCAAAGAAAAATCCTATTGACTTTAATTAAATTAAATTAAATTATTAACCTTTATTTCTGCCCATGAGGCAGTTGTTTACTTCAGAATCACTCCAGTGTTTTCTTTCCCTCTCTTTCGCTAATGAATGGAGGATCTGTATACTTCATACTATCAATGACTAGGCACATTACACATAACCACAAATAAAAATTACTTTATCTTCATTAATAATACTGAGGATCCCATTATTGTTTCTACTTTCAGGTACATAAGTAAAGTTTTGCATTGGCATAACTCGATACTTCCCTTTTTTGTACTCTTGAACTGAAAAATTGGCCCCTGGAATTTATGCTGGCTGTACAGTAAATGGGAACTGATTTGTGACCTTAACTGAATGAATCTTTTTCTGACAATTTGTGAAGAGGCGATGAAGTTGATTGTACTAAGATTAACTGAAGCACTTCTGGAGGAAACAAACTGCACCACATGGTACAAATAAAACCCGCCAAATACCTGTTTATTTAAATTGGACTTTTGACGCTCTGAATATGTTGATCTCTCTAGCCATCATGGGGTTAAACCCCATTTAAATATGCGATTTCCCTCCTCTCCACCCATCATTTGTTTTAAAAAAACCTTTTAGCATTCAATGAAAAGCTCCATTTGATTGAGTTCCAGAGGTCTATCCAACACAATTCTTAGTAATGCCTTGGTTACCCCACTGAGACACAAAGATTTAAATGAATGGAATTTTTGTATTTCTCCCCTATGGTGCAATTGGTTTGGCCCTGAATTACTCCACTTTTATGAATATGCCCCTCCAGTGTTCAAAGGGATTATAATGTTGTAAAAAATCTACATTTCCGATTCTTCTTTATAATATAAGAAACACATTGTGCTATTTCAAACCTCTTGTTTGTTTTAGTTCAAAAGCTATGAAGTGGAGAAGAATCCCCCACCCGCCCCTTCTGGCCACATAACTCTGCAGGTCTGGACAGATGCGTCGAGGGAAAAACTTCAGTAAGCAAAGGAAAATCCTGCCCTCCTTCATCAAGGAGGGCAGGGTTGTCCTTATACTTACTGAAGTTTGTCCCTTGCTGCATCCGTCGGGACGCACAACCAGATTAGAGATCCAGTGGGAGGCGGCCAGAAGGGGTGGGCGGGGGATCCTTCTCCACTTCATAACTTTTGAACTACAAAAAGTAAGAGGTTTGAAATAGCGCAATGTGTTTCTTATATTGTAAAGAAGACTCGGCGATGTAGACTTTTTTTACAATATTACAATCCCTTTAAGGATTTGTCCTTCTTCTCTCTGCAGCTGGTGGAAAATTTACGAGGCGAGATGACAAGGCTGAGGAGGGCAAGCTGTGAGGTACACTGCTGTGATGACCAGGATTGCACCCAAAACCAATGGGAGGAGTGTGAGAGAGAGAAACAGAGACTGGCAGAGGTGAGTGTGGTGTCTGCCACAGACTGTGAGAGTAGAGAAGATGATGAGTAGGATTGTGTTGAGACTTATGCTATGTGCTGGATACCTCTATGGCATGTAAAGGGTTAAGGCACAATGGCCCATAAAAGAGCAGTGGTACAATTCGGAGAAAACCACAATTCATCATAGGGATCATATACAAATTCTCATTGAGATAGATAGATAGGCGTATTTAATTAATTAATACTGTTGAATGCATTGGACCTGTCTAGAAGTCAAGGGGCTAAAAGCTACCTTTATTAATTTCATTTTTGCTGTGGAACCCATGGCCATCTCAATCTGGGAAAAACTCTGTATGCATAATATTTGGCCCCAAATAGTGGATAAGATAAGCCTTTTTACAAACTGTATTCTGCTGACCACTAGTCGGCATCACTACTTTTCCCAAGATTCCATATACCATGGACTCTGAGTGAATGGACACAAATTTGAGGCCCTAGTATGCCTTAAGACAAAGTATAAGTTCAATACTTGGGAGTGTATGTACCTTTGAAACAAACTTCCCATGTGGAATGCAGGAACCATAAACATAGAGAAGGCTCGCACTAGTCATATATATCAAATCTGAGTATATATTTAGAACTACAATAGTCCGGTGCTCTCAAAGGACAGAAATGCAATACATTTAAATCGAGGAATCATGATTCCTTGATTTATATGGAATGCAGGAACCATGGCATAAAGTATCCGCCCACAGGAGGGCAGGGCACTTTCATAAAAAGAGTTCTTTGGAGGACAAGACTCCCTCCCTAGTCCACTTTACCCCCAGCATACATGCTCAGTTTTGACTTATTCAAAAACAGAAATAGGGCAGGAAGGTGGTCAACAGAACCAAAAGGACCCCCTGCCCTGCACTCAAACAACTTGTATTGTCTTCCACATGGACTAAGAGAAAATGATTTACCGGTAAGTACACAAAAAACCCTTTTCTCTCAAACACTATGGAAAGGAATCATGGGATTTTACCAAATTTATCTTACCAAGATTCCAGGGAGTGAGAGAAAAACTTCTTAAAACATAAATTAGTCTCAGTAGTGACAGGCCAGAAACAAATATGAACCTCAGGTGTCAATGGACACCTACATAACAAACCAAGTAAAGCAAAAAGGATACTAGATGTAAAGGCTTGAAGGACATCTGCATAAGCATTATAGCTTGTAGGACCTTCAGTCCAAAATTGTCTTCAGCTAAAGCTAAAGCTCAGTAATGTTTAGTAAACCTGTGAAGGGACGACCATGTCACCCCTTTGCACAGCTTTACTGCAGAGGTCTGGTTCTTGTTAGCCCAGGAAGCACCCACTTCTATGGTGGAATGAGCAGTGACCCTAATGGGAACAGGGTTTTTCCTAAAGGATATAATCCTGATGAATGCTTGATTTGATCCAAGAAGCCACAATCACCCTAGATGCAGTTTGTCCCAGAAATTACAAAAAGTGAGTCCAATTTTCAGAAAAGGTCCATGCAATGAATGTAGTACTTCAAGGACCTGTTTCCAAACCGTTCCTGCCAGCCAAAGAGAATGAAGAACAATTTCTTGGTTAATATGAAAATCCGAAACTACCTTGGGGAGAAACCCAAAGGGAGTTTTCAAAACCACCCTATCAGAAGATTAGAAAGGATGGTTTACAGGACACGGACACAATCATGAGCTCTCGTAAAAGTTCAAAAACAGAATGGAAACAGAAGTTCAAAAGGAGCCTTCTGAAGCACTCCCAGGTTCAAGTTCAAATCCCACATGTCACTGGGATATTGAAAGACAGGGTAGACACAAGCTAACCCTTGCACTAAAGTTTGCACATCCATCAGTAAGGCAGTACACCTCTGAAAAAAGAAGAGCTCAACTCATCTGGATATTGACAGAACTAAGGTCAAGTCCTTTCTGAAGCCCAGCCTGAAGAAAGGCCCAAAATAGTTGAAAGAATAAACAGACAAGGCCACAGCCCCAGGTCTTCACTCCACTTGTTAAAATAAAGAACAGGCCTTGTGTTATGCTTTTGGTTGAAACCAGCTTGCAGGCCTTCATCATATTAGTGATGACAGAATCCAAAAAAACATTCTTCCTCAGAATGCTGGTTTCAAGAGCCAAGCTATCAAAGCTAACTTTGGTGTCTACATCAGGAATGTGAACAGCTGAGAATCAGAAGAACTTCTTACTATGCGGCTTCATGCTTGGTCTCCTAATAAGCCACCACTGTTGCATCGTCTGACTGAACCTTCACTGGCAAACCCAGGAATAGGGACCAGTGCAGAAGAGCAAGGTCAGAACACATTCACCCACAGCCCCCACACACTGATGGTTGAGTTCCCAGGATCCAGATGTTAAAGCTAGAGAAAACCTGCCATGACAGTGTCTACCCCTGGAATGTTAAGAGCTGAGAGAGCCAGAACATGAGCTTGTGCCCAAATGAGAATCAGAAGAACTTCTGATTACATGGCTGCAAACTTTATCCCTTCTTGGCGGTTGACACAAGCCGTTGCTGTTGCATTGTCAAACTGAATCCTCACTGGTAAACGCAGGAATGGGGACCAGTGCAGAAGAGCAAGGTGACCAACAGCCCCCCCCATACGTTGATGGACAGAAGAGGAGAGGACATCTGGGTGGGGAAAGAGGGATTTGGGCCTCAGAGATGGACTGTCCCTCCTACAAAGGGACATTTGGGAGTCATGATAAGGGTAATAGGTGCTCAGTTATTGAAGTGTACTTCCTGGATGCTAGAGACAGGGCAAGATTTGGCACTAGCCTAGGGCATCTGATTTTCAGGAGTGCCTGGCAATGGCCCAGTCACGCCAACCAGCTTGCCCACGTTGCGTCAACATCACGTCTCATGAACTGTTATATGCAGCAGTGCACTACGCTTTTCATCACATAGTGGCTGGCATGGCTGCAGTGTGTGTGTTTGTGTGTGTGTGTGTGTGTGTGTGTGTGTGTGTGTGTGTGTATATATATATATATCCTATATAATAATTAGCTAAAACGTGTGTAACGACGCAGTCAGGCGCAGTAGAGACTGCTGCGCGTGCTGCAGTCATGCACAGCAGCAACTGCCCGCGCCGCTGCTCTGTATCAGCAGCGGCGCAGGCAGTCTCTACTGTGCATGACTGCCCCACAACTGGGGGGGGGGGGGGGGGGGGGGTGTGTGTGTGTGTGTGTGTGTGTGTGTGTGTGTGTGTGTGTGTGTGTGTGTGTGTGTGTGTGTGTGTGTGTGTGTGTGTGTGTGTGTGTGTGTGTGTATATATATATATAATATAAATCAGAAACCAGCTCAGCATACTGGATGTTATTGGCACTCCGAAGCAGTAGCTTCCCAAGTGCCTCAACAGTGACTCAGGCATGTATGTGTTGTGTTTTCTCCTTCAACATATTAGAAGAATATGGTTAGCGCCACCTGTATATAGATACAATTGGGTAATAAGGACTATAATAGTCGGGTGCACTCTGGGACTTAAATCAACATGAGACAACAAAGTAGAGAAAAAAATCAACCCAAGAACCAGAAAGCCATGATAGGAATCACCCCTCAGATAAACTGCTCATTGCAACGCATGTCACTGGAAAGGAGGACATCCCCAGATAAAGCCTCTCCAACAAAATACATTGGGATGAGCTATTTATTGGAGGGGTGATTCCTGTCATGGCTTTTATCACTGTTTCATCTTTTTTTCATTTCTGATTTACTAATAAGTATACATATTCCTTAGGTCATTTTGCACAGGATTGTACACTTTGTTATATGGCCTAAGTTTGGGGCTAATTTTCCACGTCTAACACTTTGCACTTTTTTTTAGACCATGTTTACACTTGCTTATACCTGTGGGGGGTTTTTCTTTTCACCAGTGGGAGTATCCATATTTTATAGGACACCAATTATTGTTACTTTATCATTAAATCTGTATTGATTTTTATCGAGTGTCCTATTATATTGTGTTTTGTGGCCACGACTGTTCCCCTCATATTATATTATTTTTTAAATTGAGTCACAGTAGTTGTCTTTTGTATCAATCAAATATTTTCTTTTGCGGTTGAGTACCTTATTTATGGGCCTTTCTAGTTCTTGGGTTGCATTTTTCATTATCTAGGGGAAATATACCCTCTCCCTATATGTAACCTTTTCCTCTACCTCTGGAAAATTGCCACAGTACTATGAAGAAAAAATTGGTTTGACAGCAAGATTGTGGTTAATGGGGTGTGGGTAAATGAGGGGGTGAGTAGGTGGTGGGGGAAAAAGGCAGGGCTAGGGGAGCCGGATGGTGTGGCGCCTAGGGGTGCCTGAGATGTAAATCTGGCCCTGGCTAGGCAGCGTGGACAATGCCAATATACATACTTCAACTGAATACATATCTTGCTGCTTACCCAGCTCCTTTTCAAGGTCCGTGTCAATGACCGCTCGCCCTTGGTCCTGTAGAAAGAAGTAGTCATGGACACCAAAATTTTGACTTGTATCTATGTACTCCCCCACCCAAAAAAAAAAAAAAAAAAATCTTGAAAATGTATCTAGTTTCCAGTAAAGTAGTCACCCCAAATAATTGCAGTAGAATCTATTATACAGAGCAAAATCAATCCCTTGATTAATCAGTTCTTCTTTTTCGTATCTCCTCCTCAGGAAAACCGCAGCCTGCTGGATATGAATGAGGAACTACAGGATGCTCTTCTATTACAAACTGGGTCTCTGTGCTTCCCACACAGAGTTTCCAGGGAGAACTCTCCCTCCAAAGAGGGGTCTCCAGTCCACTCCATTGCTGAAGAGATAGATGTGTGTGCAAAAGAGCAGGTACATTATAAACCAGTCTTTCTTGGACTGTTTACAAGTCTGTCTATGGTTCCTTGTCCATGTTTCCTACTTTCTCTGATAGTCAGTCTATATTTTCTCCAGGGGTCTATATATCCATAGCTAGCCATAACAAACTGTAACATAGCCTACAACTGTACTTTTTTGTGTTTACCTTTTTATAAAGCAGCATGACCATTTTGTACCTTATTTAGCCATTTAAGGGGCAGTATTGGGTAGAATAAGACCCCTTTAAACCCCTGGCTCTATACCCTCAGAGCTACTGGAACAGAGTTCCCATAGCTGATAACGCACTTTTTTTTCCCCCAGTTTATTGTGAAGCTCACGGAGATCTGCACAGCTGGGTGACAGTGTCTGACTCGTTGCTCATATGAAGTTCTCCAACACAGCACTTTTATGGGGATGGGAGAAATTCCCATTAGTGCCGAGTAGGCATTTACATCGCCCAGCTGTGTACATCTCCATGAGCTGTAAAGCAAATAGTCTGAAGCCACAGCAATTTCAAATAGTAGGAATTTTAATGTTTCCTTTATGGTGCAGTTTAATTGTTCCACTGTACTTTGTGCAAATGGCCTTATATGAATCTTCAGCCTTGAGCTCCCTCCCACGCTGAAATTTTAAATATTATTTATCTTACACAAGAACCATTGGATGAAGTCCCCACCTTCAGAATGGCAGGGCATTGACAAAGAGCTTTCTGAGCTCCCATCCTGCAACACTTTACCCCTTCTCAGACACACCCAGATCGAACAGTGTTCTTCTTGAGGAGGAAGCAAGGTCAAAGCTCTCTTAGTTTCACTTCTTTTGTATTTTTTTTCTGCTTTAGGATATAGCGCTATATGATCCACCATTAGGCAGACTCCAGTTCTTAGCCTCCTTTGGGACGACTGAACAGTACACAGAATCTTCAGGGTCAGTTTTGTGGAGGATGGCTTGTTTGTTTCACAGCAGGTTTCCTCTTAGTGTCTATGAAGCTTTTGTAGTGAAAATAAAAGACCAGAAGAAAGAGAGCATTTCTGAGTGCACAGGTCCTTTTGAGTATGTCCCTACTTTTCTGTCTGGCAGCCACATTTCTCTGTGGATTGGTAACCAGTAGTGCACTAGGCTGACATGCTTGCTTAGGCAGCACATCCATATAAATTCAACACTTCCATCTTCTGATTCTCTGGCACTAGTGGGGTTTTAACGCCTGCATTTGCCTGTCTTTGGACATTCCTTTGTACATGGGACTTTTTATTTAGGAGCAGTCTCGTGTTAGCAGTGCTGCTTACATAGTTTTATGAAGCTTTTCATATATTATATATATATATTTTATATATTCATATTTTTGGGCACTTTAAGAATAGGCATGCACAGTGGCCACATTGCTTTGAACATATAACATTATTCTGTGTTTTCTCTTGCCTCTGTGTGTTTCAGAGGCAGTAAGGGGGCTAAAGGTAATTGATACCTTCAATGCTGATTCTTGGAGCCCCAAGGGACCACCCAAATGTTGGGAGTGCTGTTTAGCAACACTGGAAAGCCACCTAATCGCTTTTTTAATTCTGGGAAACTACACTTCCTGGCAGCAATATCTTGCATTTTTGGCAAGGAAAGAGGTGGTCCCTGGCTGACCCTTTTCCTTTTTCAATTTACTTCCTGCTTGCGGTCAAATAAGTACTTTTAAACATTTTTGTAAGTACTTATATTCTATCCTTCGACTTTTTCTTTCACTGTCTTTACTTTTTCTTTAAGGGGGGTTTCGTGACTGTCAAAATCTAAGGGAGACATGAGCAAGTCTAAGGCTACTAAGGCATTAGGGGTGCCTTTTAACTCATTGCTGCTTATGCTTGATTGGGCTTCTCCATGCATTTTTCTAGGTTTCTATGTCCCTCTTGCTCTGTGGCCCCTACTCTACCTTCTGGGCCCTCTCCTGTTGAACAGGAGCCTGCATGGGTTAGGGCCCTAATTTTCCACAGTTAAGTTCTTTCCCCTCATCTCATCAAGGGGCTATAGATTCTTTGCTCATGGGATATCCTGAGCATCCCCAAAAGGTTCTTAACCCTTTGAGTGCCAACCTTTGTAATTTTCACGTTTGGCAAAGTGGGCCTCCATGGCCATCCTCGTGGTGAGCAGTGTTATATCAGCAAAAGGGGTGGGAGGGGGATACTTTATCATTCAATTACTCTTGAACTACAACTCTGACAGTATTGAAATAACACTCTCCAAATCTCCATGGCCCAAATACTATGAAGATTAATTGGAGTTGCTTTTATTTTGAAACATTACTATCCTTTTAAAGATCTGATCGGCTGTTAGAGATCCTATTTGTGGGCAAACTGCCACTAGAGGCAAGAGTACATTGTTGCTTCAGATTATTCCTGAATGTCTTCCACCCCCACCCCCCACACACACACACAAAGATGAGTAGCTTTAGTTACCCCAGCCAGTATGGGTTTGCTCTGAGGGCTACCTCAGTTACCCAGAAGTGTTTGACACCAAAACCCATGAAGGCTTGGGCAGGCAAGAAGCCTGTACAGAAGCTCAAAACTGACAAACCTACCACCACATAACTCACGGGGGTCTGGTCTGCCACAGGCTATAGGATATTGTTTCCATTTTTCCACAGTGTTTCTGTAGTGGGCCAGTGGGTATTATGGGCAATTTCAGAGGGGTACCACATAGACTTCAAGTCTCTTCTTCCATGTTGTTTCTTCATGTCCAGATTTCCTCGCAATTCCAGGCTAAGCCATCTACTTCAGGATGTAGTGACTTCTCTAGAAGACATGCAGATGTTAATACCAGTTCCTTCTCAGGAAAAATGAATGGAATTCTACTGCAATCTTTTCATAGTCCCCAAGAAAGTAATTGCATGTCATCCTATTCAACGATTCAACCATAATGTGCTCTCTCCATGGATCAAGATGGAGTCCATGCACTTCATCATTGCAGCCATATGTCTAGGGAAGTGAGAAACTCCCCTGGACACCAGACTCCTATATGTATGTTCATCTTATCCTGTGGTCTGCTCTCCAAGATCATTTTCAGGTCACCGCTCTTCCCACTGGGTTGACACCTGCTAAGTAGGTATTCACAAAAGTCATATCAGCCCTGGAAGCTCATACGCACTCAAGGGATTTATTTGATTCCCTGTATGGATGACCTTTGGCTTAAGTCTCCTTCGGAGGAGGCCTTTTACACTCCAATTTGGTGTTCCATCTCCATTCTGGAGCGACAAGGTTGGGTTCTCAAGACATCTTCCATGATTCCATCATAGGTCCTCCACCTTCTCTGTATGAGAATTAATACTGTTCAGGGGAAGATTTTTCTACCGATGACAAGATTTGGTCATTGTTTCTTAGGTGACTGAGGCAGTATCCCACCCATCTGCGACTCTGCAAGAGTACTTGAAGGTGCTTGATTACCTAGTCTCTGCTCTGAAAGCAGGGCTGGTGCAAGTATTTTGCCACCCTAGGCAAAACCTCATTTTGCCTTCCCCTTGGCTCTGCCCCCTGCGTACTGCCCCTTTATGCCCCACTCACTTATATCCCAGCTCTTTTAAAGGGGAACTACCACCCCGCAATAACTTTACATTAGTTAATTCTTCATCTGGCTACTAGCTGCTTAGTAGCGCTAGTCGCCAGAAATATTACCTAGTTTTAAAGATTTTCCAGTTTTTCTGAGGCGACTAGCTCTTGCAAACCAAGCACATGTAGAAGACCGTTTCAGTGAAATAATTATTTTTCACTAATTCAATCTCTGCTCTGCTGCAGAGCCGCATGATGAATGTCAGATCGGATATCCCTGCAGTCAGCGCAACGCTGACTACAGGGAAGTGGGAGGGAGGGGGGAACTTTGCCTTCAGTTATCTCTCAAATCATAAAGGTTTGAGAGATGAACCTGGGGCTATTAACTTATTTTGCAAATGTCTACAATATGAGGGATAGTAATAATAAAGCATTACTATCCCTTTAAATGTAACCCCTTAACTCCAAAGTTTGGAGTACAAAGCCTTGGGAAATAATGTGCTAGAGACCCCTCTTTACAATCCAAAGCATTCAAATCCCCTCTTTAATTAACTGGTGGACTAAATCACCTCTACAATTGCATGGTGAGCGCTTTACAAGCTTGCAAAGGGTAAAGTGCTAATTTTATCTGGACTGAAAACCAATGTTTAATGTTGGTACTATATATGAAATATGTATAGGCTACTGTTACTGTACCATATAGAACAAATTAAAAAAATAAAAAACTGATCTCCTTGCATACCCCATTTGATCCCCTTACCACTTTTCTGTAAATATCTGTTGCTTCATGGTAGCATCTGTAAACATTCTACTTTTTGTGAGGACTAAACAGTCTAACATGTGCTCTGTGTGATCATGGGATGAGATAAGGGAAGTCTCTCACTGAACAAAAGAGTACTTTATACTAATCTCAGTTAATTAACCATTGTAAGCCTTGTCTTTAATTAGAAATGCAACCAACAAAACTGAACTAAATTTTATCGATATAACACCAGCTTGCAAGTTTAGGATTACATTTTAGGGATCTCACAAAAAGTAACTAATTTTTCAGATGCTAAATGGAAATACATGTTTAGAAACATATTTAATTTATACAAACTTGTAAAAATGTCAAACTTTTTTTCCCCTTGCTGCCTTTTAACCCCTTAAATTATAGAGACCATCAGCACATTGTTTTACAATGCACTGAAGGTGTCTCTAGCATCCAAGGAGTTAAAGGGATAGTAATACTTCGTTTTATCTTTATTTTATTTTGTAGGCATTAAAAAAACATGAAGAATGCTATAAGTCTTATCTCTCAAACCTTTATGGTTTAAGAGATATTCACAAGCAAAGTATCCCCCCCCCCCGTTCAGCCAGATCAGAAGGGAGGTGCCCAGGTAGACTGCAGAGAGGGACAATCTTCAATTAAGACAAGGGCAAAAGCTGAAAAACTTGTCAAGGGGGGGAAGGGCTTTCATTTTCATAGGAAGAAGATTGTCCCCTTCTGTTATCTGTCTGGTCTATGGACTGGATTCCACATCTGAAAAGAGATGGCTTACACTAGGAAAAAGGGGCGGAGGGGGAAACTTTGCTTGTGAATATCTCTTAAACCATAAAGGTTTGAGAGATAAGACTTATATCATTCTTAATGTTTTTTTTAATGCCTACAAAATAAAATAAAGATAAAACAAAGTATTACTATCCCTTTAAAAAGTATCTGATTCACAAACCCTGAATGGATGGCATTTCTCAAGACAAAAACCTCTTCTTGTCTTCTCAGCTCTCCGCCCTCAATGAGCAGAAAGAGATCAACAGACGTCTGCGACAATATCTAGATCGAGTGATCCTCAGTGTCCTGGAGAAAGACCCTTCCCTACTTGAAATTAAGTCAACTATATAACTAGACTGGCTCCATACAAGGATAGGGTATTAAAACCACTTTTTACTCACATAGGGACTATGGTTATATTACCAATTGTGAGCTGGACTCATTTGTTTTGGGTTTTATTACTCACACTGAAATTATTGTAAAACCTTTGTTAACCGAGGTCAGGAAATCAATGCAATTTGGCCTTAAAGGAGGTATTACATTTTAAAACATTTCATGCATCTTCTAATTTCACAAGTGCACAAAATTTGCAGTTCTAATTTCAAGTCAAAACCACTTTTTACTTCAGCCAGAAAATCAAAGTGCACATTAAATGTAAGGGGGTGAATATTGTCTCTGTAAAAGGGACCATAATTGTACAATTTACAGGTTTTGTGAATGATGCTAAGGATATTCTATGAATATAATAAGGTGAAAATAAAACCAAAATGAAAAACAAAGAAAAAAATGACTGAATTTGCAGTGGACTGTACTGTAATTTCGACAGACACATGTTTGATTTATTTTAATTTTGTATGTAGTACAAAATATTTATTGCTGTTTTGGACAAAAACAGCTTGGTTGTGATACCCATTAGTGGTGTAATTGGCATCCAAATTCACTTTTGGGGATAGAAAGAGGGGGAAATGAGTGTGGGAGATGAAATGCTTTTTCATGTTTAGAATGCACCAAAGGACCGATGGAGTCATCTGTTGTCCAGCACTGTTTTTATTGAGTTACTTGTGATTTAGGATATAGAAAGCTTTGAGAATAACACAGGATTTTTTATGTAATCCCCTGGATCCTAGCGAGACACCCAATGTATTGGTTTGCAGTGCACTGGAGACCTCTATAGCATCCAAGGATTTAAACAAACACTGTTCTTTGTAGATGAAGAATTACTTGCCAAACCACTAAAATGCAACACCAGCAACCTTGTTTTTTATCAAATGCATGTAAACTGTGTATGAGAAAAAAATGTAGTTCTAGGAATCACTGTCTTGTGTTTCTATATAAAGCAGATGTTTGCAATGAAATTCTTGTAGACTTCTTTATAACCATTGTATACAGGGGTTCCGTTTACCACTGTGAATTGATTCAAGAAGCACAGGTGTGGTCTCCACATACTAACATAGATGATGGTGAAAGCATACCCCCCAATTTCAAGTTCAACCTTTGCTATATAACTTTTGTTTTTGTTGATCCAAAAGACTGCTGAAAAAAAAAGATGCCATTTCCAGTTGTGCTCAAAATGAAAACCAAATTTTCTTCCTGACTCCAAGATTCAATCCAATATCACTCTGGATCAATAGGATCCCTTTGTAGGCCAACATCCTATTTGCACTACAACCAGTTGTAATATTGCTCTATGTTGTACTGAGTTAAAAAGGAATCTTATACGTGTGAAGCTCGTGTGTCTTCTTCATCACCACTCAAAACTGCTATATATCTACTGTGGTTAGACATAGGATACAGTTATACAATGTGAAGCCTGTGGTGATATTACAGAGATTTGGGGTCACAGATGATTAGCGATTACAGGACTGGTGTAAAAAGACTTGGCTTCATGACTATTTTATAACACATCTGAGTAAAATTATTTTACAAAGACAGGGCCTCTGAGACAAACTCCTTTCTGTCAGTGGAAATGTGTGTGTGGGGGGTCAGAATATGTGGGTATGTCTACCAGTGAGTAGCGGAACAAAGCTGGTGGGTGGGGGGCCAGTGCATTTGGGGGATCTGTGGCTACCAGTGTGCACATACTGTTTGATTCCGAGCCTGAATCCTGTCTGTCTCTACCAGTAGCAGTGGAACCAGTCTGGTGGGTCAGGCTAGGGGAATGGGACTGCCAGTGGGCTGTGGGACCAGATTGGGGGAGTTGGAGACAGTTTGTGTGCATGACACAGGGGTGTCCCAACTCATTGCAAAGCAACGTGTTGACCACCCTCTGGCATCCACAGGTTTTTTTTTTCCCCCCGTTTTTCATTCACATCTCATAGGTGGGGGCTTGGTTCTGATGCCCCCTCAATAAAAAAAAAATGTATGTGCCGCGGGGGGGGGGTCCAGTGGTCCAAGGCATACACCGCTACAGTGGTATCCAATGCATTTAAAAGCAACAGGGTTATTTTTTCTTGTATTGGTTTATTCATACTTCATGGAGGGAGGCATCAGGACCCCTTGGCCACACGGGGTCTAATGCAGTTGGGGCCCCCCTGTGGCACATGCAGGGTTTATTTAATTTTTTTTGTTATTTGGACCCCCTGCAGATGCTCCCCCTTTGAGGTTTGTGCACACCAGGCTCAGGGTAGAAAGATAAGTGAACCCTTGTATGAGGCAGTGTGAGATCTACTTTACAGAAACCTATAGCTTTATATAGTTATTCAGCTTAGAGTAGTTTTACCATGTAACCACTCGAATGTGTTCATAAAGTTGAAAATACCATTTTGTGCCGTTAGTAATTAGGGTTCTGCACAGACCATGCATGTATGTAAAATTATACATATTTGGTGTTTTTGCTCTTTGGGGATCGGGGCTTTTTCAAATAATTTTGCAATCAACATACATATTTTTGTAATTTATGACATCGTAGCTTGTCGCAAAATTTACTTCATGTGAGGCACCATGCAAAAGGTAAATTCATTCTGGAAAAAAAAATACAGAAAATAATAAATATATATATATATATATATATATATATATATATATATATATATATATATATATATGTATGTATATATAATATATATCCTGTATTTCTACAGGAGTAGAAATACTGTCCCAAGTCCTAGTTTGCATGTTAATCTTGATAAGAGTCTCTGTAAGTGGATATAAGCTGTGTGTTCCATGCAATAATGAGTCTGATTCTAAAGAAATACACTAGTCCTGCCTGGTGATTGTGCAAAATTGTGATGTTCCAGCAGAGCAGCCTTGCTCAGGATTGAAGGAAGCAGTGACTGACGGGGGGGGGGGGGGTTCCACTGGTACCGTCACACAGTGTATGTCTCTAAAGAGTAAAGATGAGGGGCATGATGATGCAGGCTTCTCTGGGTCTATAATAGGAATCACACGGTGATAGTACCTGGGGGGTAGGAACATAATGTCACTGAGAGCATCCATGTTTATTGACGGCGCCATTCATTCCTATTGTGGACGGGTGTTTGGATTAGCAACACCCGTCTAGAGATGGGATCTATGCCCACCCTATCCTGGAGGAAAGTCAACTGTCACAATATTTAATAAAGGGGATGAGATACATGACAATGTAGATCCAACTGAATGTAGTAATATGATTCTAGGTGCCCTGAATCAATAGGCATCAATTCACTTGCAATCAAGTCAGGGACAAACTATTCAACACACCTCTAATAGAGGGGTTTGCTATCCCAGCTTGTATCCTGTGCCTATCAATAGAAACATTTGTAGTTTGTCTTATCACTGAGTCCTCGCAGAGCAAGGGTATTCAGTTTGTGTATCCATTTTTCTTCAAGTTGTAACAATTTCCTGTTCCCATCACCTCCCAGTCTTAGTTTGGGTTGATGTTCAATCACCATGTATTTTAAATCTGCCAAAGAATGGTTGGCTTCTGCGAAATGTCTTCCTACTGGTTTGTCACTAGTGTGAGTTTGAATAGCTTGTCGAATAGACGTTCTATGGTTAGCAATCCTGTCCTTAAAGGCTGTAATAGTTTTACCTATGTACATGAGACTGCATGGACACAGAATAAAATATATAACATATTTGCTGGTACATGTGAGTCAATGTTTGATAAAAAAATTTTTTTTTTACCAGAATGCGGATGTTTGAAAAACTCTCCTGTTATAAGATTCCTACAAGTGATGCAACCTGTGCACTTAACCTTTCTTGTCTGACATCAGCCAAATTGTATAAGTGCTGATATAACAATGTACCGGATTGGTAAATTAGAGCTACATTTGTAGCTGTGTAATGGAGTTTGAGAAAAGGTTTTTGGTAATGTGCCATCACTGGATAGTATGTCCCATCTGTTGTTAATGGCCTGTTTGAGTGTGCTGTGAGTAGTATATTTAGATATAAATACCAATCTATCTCCATGTGTTTTGGATTCTTTAACCTTTAACAAGTCTGTTTGGGATAAATGAAAGGCTTGATCATAGGACTGCTGTAAAATGGAGGGAGTGTATCCACTGTAAAAATTGTTGGAAAAGTTCTTTGACTTGAGACACGGCCTGTTCCCTGTCAGAATTGTTCCGGGTGATAAGCAGAAACTGGGAGTAAGGCACCCCGGACTTGGTATGAGGGGGATGAAAACTCTGATAGTGGAGTAGGGTATTTATATCCGTACTCTTCCTATAATTGGTGGTACCTAACCATTTATTATGGCAAATACCGTAAGATCCAGAAAGTGTGATTTTTATAAGGACAGGACTCACCCCAAAAGTACTTTTGAACCTATATATACAAATTAATCGATTAAAACCTTTGTTCGGTTAGTTTCTGGTGATGCAATTTCCCCACCACCTCATAAACCACGTAACAATCTCAATAAAATTGAACAACAAGCTATTTCTGACCTAGCCAATAACCCCACTTTAGTGATCCGCCCAGCGGATAAAGGTGGGGCTATTGTCATCCTGGATTATTCTTATTACCAGGGTGAAATTTTATCACAACTCGTGGATATCACCACTTATCAACCATTGAGTGCTGATCCTGTCATCAAATATAAAACCATTATTGACAATTGACTTCAGATGACACTGACCAATGGTTGGATAGACGAAGCCACATGTGGATTCCTTACGGTAGAACATCCGGTGTGCACAATTTTGTATACTTTACCTAAAATTCATAAAGACGCAAATAAACCACCAGGTCGCCCTATTGTGTCCGCAAGAGGCTCTCTACTCCAACCCTTGGCCCAGTATTTAGATTTTTGGCTACAACCATTAGTGAAAATCATCCTGTCATACATTCAGGACACTACTGGTTTTGTTAATAAGGTCAGTGGTGTGTCTCTGAACAGTGACAATATTTTATTAGTAAACTATGGATGTCAAATCTCTCTATACCATCATACCAACACAAGATGGCATCACAAGCACTATCAATGCACTCTTATCATATCCAGCGGTCCTTAATAGACCACCCATTGAGTTCCTGAGATCATTATTGACTTTTTGTTTAACTTTCAATTATTTTAGATTTGAATTTAAATATTATCTACAAATCTCGGGAACTTCAATGGGTTCTAATGTGGCTCTGGTTTTTGCAAATCTTTATATGGCTGAATATGAAAACCTTTATTTTGCTCCCCTGTTGAATTCCACCATACTCTTATGGCCGATATATCGATGGCGTGTTCCTTCTGTGGAAGGGTGGCTTTGAATCATTTGAATCTTTTGCAAATCCTCTCAATCAACTCCCCAGTCCTGTGAAATTTTCATGGCAAGCTCATCCCCATGAGGTACCTTTTCTGGATCTTATGGTATTTCGCCATAATAACTGGTTAGGTACCACCAATTATAGTAAGAGTACGGATAGAAATACCCTACTCCACTATCAGAGTTTTCATCCCCCTTATACCGAGTCCAGGGTGCCTTACTCCTAGTTTCTGCACATCATCTGGAACAATTCTGACAGGGAACAGGCCGTGTCTCAAGCCAAAGAACTTTTCCAATGATTTTTACAGAGAGGATACACGCCCTCCATTTTACAGCAGTCCTATGATCAAGCCTTTCATTTCTCCCAAACAGACTTGTTAAAGGTTAAAGAACTCAAAACACATGGAGATAGATTGGTATTTACATCTAAATATACTACTCACAGCACACTCAAACAGGCCATTAACAACAGATGGGACATACTATCCAGTGATGGCACATTACCAAAAACCTTTTCTCAAACTCCATTACATAGCTACAAACCTAGCTCTAATTTAAGGGACAAATTGGTACTTACCGATCTGGTACATTGCTGTACCAGCACTTATACAACTTGGTTGATGTCAGACAATAAAGGTTAAGTGCACAGGTTGCATCACTTGTAGGAATCTTATAACAGGAGAGTTTTTCAAACATCCGCATTCTGGTAAAAAAAAAAAATTACATCAAACATCGACTCACATGTACCAGCAAATATGTTATATATTTTATTCTGTGTCCATCCAGCCTCATGTACATAGGTAAAACTATTACAGCCTTTAAGGACAGGATTGCTAACCAAAGAACTTCTATTCGACAAGCTATTCAAACTCGCACTAGTGACAAACTAGTAGGAAGACATTTCGCAGAAGCCAACCATTCTTTGGCAGATTTAAAATACATGATGATTGAACATCAACCCAAACTAAGACTGGGAGGTGATAGGAACAGGAAATTGTTACAACTTGAAGAAAAATGGATACACAAACTGAATACACTTGCTCCGCCAGAACTCAATGATAAGACAAACTGCTCATGTTTTTGTTGAGATGCACATGATACAAGCTGGGATAGTAAACCCCTCTATTAGAGGTGTGTTGAATCGTTTGTCCCGGACTTGATTGCAAATGAATTGATGCCTCTTGATTCAGGGCACCTAGAATCATATTACTACATTCAGTTGGATCTACATTGTCATGTATCTCATCCCCTTGATTAAATATTGTGACAGTCGACTTTCCTCCAGGATAGGGTGGGCATAGATCCCATCTGTTGACGGGTGTTGCTAATCCAAACACCCGTCCACAATAGGACTGAATGGTGCTGTCAATAAACATGGATGCTCTCAGTGACATTATGTTCCTATCACTGTGTGATTCCTATTATAGACCCAGAGGAGCCTGCATGATCATGCCCCTCATCTTTACTCTTTAGAGACATATACTGGTCTGTCATCTTATTTTGGAATCTGTAGGTCTAGCTATGACCTTTTGAGTTAATACAAGTGTTATCTCATTTACAGTTCCCTTCATGTCATTACTGCATGATATATTGTCTAGTTTAGATATGTTAGGTAATATCCCTTGATTTTCTGTGGGATCGGCAAATGTTTCAGTCGAACAAGTTATGAACAGCAATATACATATAACACAATGCAAGTGATATTTTTTGAACTGATGGAACCTTCTAAGTTGTGCTGATAATATACTACACGACCGGCCCCTAGGAAATATTGGCTCTGGACTGGGCAACGTTGTATCCTACAGTTACACTCAATAGATTTCTCCCGTGGACTGTTATTTTTTGTTACTGTATCCAGGCGTATGGGTTATTCTCTCAACGCATCACTATGATAAGTATCGGAGTGTGATTGACTGTTTGCTGGGATCCGGCCAATACCTACGGTTTTGTATAAGCTACAGGGACTCCTACTTGGGTGATTTTCGTGACTATACAGATTATACGGAATTAATACTCTCATAACTATATAAGGGGTTAGGGCTTCAGCAGTACTGTGCATAGCACCGGAGACCTAACAGTCTCTCAGGCAGTGCACAGCTCCGGACATGTAGGCTGACCATATTTCCTTGAGCGAAAAAACAGGATGGGGTTATGTAATATCCCATATTTTATTTATCAAGACGATTACCTTCGAGTTTTGGACCGTTATGACTCATAAGACTCTATGGTAATCAATGTGTACAGTAAAACCACTAGTGTGACGAAGTTCTGATTATATTGAATACCTATTGCTCCCATACTGCCTCCACCTCCGCACCCTGTGTCCACCTCCGCACCCTGTGTCCACACCGTGTCCACCTCCGCAACCTGTGTCCACCTCCACACATTGTGTGGACACAACCTGTGTCCACCTCCACACCCTGTGTCCACACCCTATGTCCACTTCCACATTGTGTCCACCTCCACAGCCCGCCCACCCTGTGTCCACCTCCACATCCTCCCCACCCTGTGTCCACACCATGTGTCCACCTCCACATCCTGCCCACCCTGTGGTCACCTCCACACCCTGCCCACCCTGTGTCCACCTCCGCACCTTGTGTCCACACCATGTGTCCACATCCTGTCAACCCTGTGTCCACCTCCACCCTGTGTCCACCTCCACACCCTGCCCACCCTGTGTCCACCTCCACCCTGTGTCAACCTCCACACCCTGCCCATCCTGTGTCCACCTCCACATCCTGCCCACCTGAAATTCCAAAGAACAAGCAAACAGTGACATGGTATTGCAACCATGTGTGTGGCCAGCCATATTATATGACATTTTGCAACGTTTTAAATGGTTAGACTTTAGTGAACCCACTTGCAGTGTTGCAGTTGCACTCATGACACTGACTCACTTTTAAGCTGCCTCTCAGTCCACTCCAGTCCAGTCTAGTCAGATCATATGCTGCAGTGTCGGCTGCTGCTGGCACTTAGGCCTCCTGATCCTTAGTCCTGCTGGCGGCTGGTCTCTTCCTAGGTTGTGACGGCGCGCGCTAATATGGAGTCCACTGTGTACGCGCCGTGCCTCAGTCAGTCTGACACAAGGATGCTGCTGCCACCATCTTGGTAGAGGAATACACACGATTACCTTCCTGCAGACAGGAACTCACGCGTGTAGATGATGTCAGAGAACCACTCCATGTCCTGCAGAAAGAGTTGTAACCACTAGAGGGAAACCGAACCTACATCCAGTCTCCAGGTGGAGGTTACATGGCCATTTTCTCGTAGTGTTAGGCTGTTCATTGCTTACGGTCTTAACTAAATTACTGAATTTGTATTCTAATGACAATTCCTTCCAACATATCTCACATGAAACTGGTCCAAACTGTAAAAATGGGACAAAATTGCCTTTTATGTTAAAATGACGGGACAGTCTGAAAATGTGAAAAAAAAACGGGACTGTCCAGTTCAAAACGGTAAGTATGGTCACCCTACGGACATGCTATATGTTAATTCTGAATTTGATGTTAATTAAGCAGGACTGTGCATAGTGCCAGAGGCGCAATGGTCTCTCGGGCAGTGCACAGCTCCAGATATGTTAATTCCGCATTGTACATTTATGTGCACTAATCCGTTCTGTTTCACAATTCAGTTCTCTTTTCATTTTCTCTCATATCATGTCTCGTTCACTTACTCTCCATATTAGTGACATTCAGTCTCATTACATCAGGTGTAAACCCTACATAAGTTCTCAATGTCACCCTATCAGAATGGGGGGGTTACTGGACAAAGCCTATAATTCAGCCACACACAGAACAGACACACAACAGGAAAAAGAAAAGCTGTCCTAAGAGTCGAAAACCAAAGGGAAAGACGGGCTCAAAAGAAAACCTTCAGATACACTCACAAAAATGAAACCCTCTCTCACAGAGGAGTGATATCCCTAAAGTATGTGGAGGAATGAGTCTTCCTCCACAAAGGATGCTCATCCAGTAATAAGGCAACATGCCTCTAATAGAACTAAGACTTCACTGAAGGCCATCCTGAAGAAAGTCTAAGAAACACAAGAAGATGAAAAGACTCAGATAAAACCTGTCTCCCTTAGAATACTTGTGTCAATGGCTAAGCCATCAAAACCACATCTCCACCTCTGGGGGAGACAGAGAACCCTGAATAAAGAGGGACAGAAGGAATGGAAACCCCCAAAAACATCCAGCACTGGATAGAGTTAGAAGATCTGACAACCAGGTCTGGAGGGCCCAGAATGGGGTGCTTAGAATCACATGAGCCCACTCCATACTTACTTTCCTCAATACTGTGGTAATCCGAGGAATCTGAGGAAAAGGAAACTCATACACCAAGGTAAACTATCATGGAAATACCATAATCTCCACTAAAGGAATGAGAATGATGCTGGGATGCGGAACAAAACAGGGAAATATTACAATTTGACATATAAATTATTAAAATACAGTTTGAAGACCATACAGACCGACCATGGGGTTAAACACCATTTGGTCGAGTTCCCAATTCCAGGGCTCTAGCCAATGGTGGCTGAGTAAGTCAATCACAAATTCTGCCCCTGGAACATGATCTGTGGAGAGAAGCACATGAGCTTCCACTCAAACAAGAATCAACCAGCCTTCTGACTATATGGCTGCATTTCTGTTCCCTCCTGGGAAGATGATACAGGGCACCACCGTTGCATTGTCAGACTGAATCCACACTGGCAAACTCTGGAGGAACCACAATACAGCAGAGTGAAATAAATAGCTTGTTGTTACGGTTTATTAGACACTCAGACACAGAAGGTTTGGTAAAACACAGTTTTATTAATAGCACAATGAACATGTGACCCCCGCGGGTACAGTACATACAAATATACAATACTGACACAGGTCATGCTACAAAAATGAATAGTATCCCCAACAGGTCCAGTAGATACAGATTTTATGATTGTGACTGGTCAGGTCACAAAGGGTGTAGTAACCCACTCAGGCCCAGCAGGTACCAAAGGTACAATACTGACACAGGTCAGGTCACAAGGGGTGCAGTAACCCACTCTGGCTCAGCAAGTAACAAAGAGTTTGTGTGAATCTGGTACACAAATGAGTAATGACACTGCTAGGCCGGGAACGCCAACAGGCCCTAGCAGTGCCACGGACAACGGAGACTCACTACGCAGGGAGTGAGCACAATCAGTAGGTCACCAGTAGGTGACTGAGAGGAGGCCTTTACTATCCCACGGGACAGTAAGGTAGAAACTAGGCAAACATAGGCCCGGAACAGACCAGCGGACAAATACCTTAGCAGTCTAAGGGAGGCTACATACTGTAGGATACTATAGGCAACAAAGGCAAACTGCCATGTTATGAGGACAAACGGTACTGACAGACAGAGAGTCACGGGAGACTCCCGGATGACAGAGCAGAGCTGTGACCCTGATGCTCTATAGCACCAAACTATAAAGGTGAACGGATGCTCAGACCTGGACAATACTGCCTAGAACCATAGGCTAACCGAGGCGCCCAGAAACCACCCAACTTCGGTAGGGTAGAACAAGCAGGTCAAGCGTACCGGGTGCAACCACAACACTGTAGTGAAAGGATAACAGCGCAAGGTAGTAATGCAGGGTCACGAAGCAGTGCTGCACTAGATGGATGGAGGCAACAGTGACTGTCACGATCAGCAACGGTATGGAGGAAGGACCTCCAAATGGCAGGCAACTGGGTAGAATAGTACCAGGAGGTACACAGAGCAGGAACGTCAGCCAATCCAGTTCGGTACACAGAGCAGGAACATCAGCCAAGCCGGGTCGGTACACAGAGCAGGAACGTCAGCCAAGCCGGGTCGGTGCACAGAACAGGAACGTCAACCAATCCGAGTCGGTACACAGAGCAGGTACGTCAGCCAAGCCAGGTTGGTACACAGGGCAGGAACGGCAGCCAAGCCGGGTCGGTACACAGGGCAGGAACGTCAGCCAATCCGGATTGGTACACAGAACAGGAACGTAAATCAGGCAAAATAGTCAAACAGTCCGGGTCATACACAGGATTCACACGAAAAGCAGGAACAAGCATTGGCAACTGGTACACCACGAAAGGGCAGCGCTGAAGTGACAGGGCTCAGTATAAAAAGGCTAGGGCTGGGCGGAGACAATCCACAGTAGCCAATAAAAGAGAATCAGGAAATAGTTTTGACATAACAAAGTCGCCAGCGAAAGCACTGGCACCGTGATACCTGTCCACGTTGATGGGCAAAAGATTCTTCCTATCAGGCCAAAGTCCCTAAGTCATCTGAAAGTGGCACGCCAGCCTTCCATTGCAAATATCACCCAATTCATAATAACCAAAGGCAGTCCCAATCAACAGATGGGACATGTAAAGCCACCGCCAAAAATCCGACTTCTTTAGATCAGAGAGAGACATAACACTGGAGAGAACACCAGTTCCTGAGAATCATCTGCTGCAGTTCCTGAGTATGGAATTAGACAACAGGAACTGCCTCCAACACAGCAACCTGAAACCCTAACAACATCATATAAATCTGAACTGTTGCAGCTGGGACAAAGAATCACATCCACTGGAAGAAAGACCCATCCCTGAAAAGCAACAAATCTCATGTCAAGGAAGAGAAGGACCTGAGATGGAACCAGAGAGGATTACTGGAAATTGATTACCCAACCCTTTTGCTCCAATATGGAGACACAAGTCTGAATCTGAACTCGCAAAGCCTACTCTTAAGGAACCTTTAACAAAAGGTCATCCAAACAAGCAAGAGAAAACCCAAGACTGCCAAGACACAGAAGACCCTAAGTCCTTTGGAAGTAAACTCTTAGGAACAGGCACCAGCCCAGAAGGAAGGTGATGAACTAGAAAGTATGGAAATCAAGCTAAAGGAAGCATTGAGGATCTAGATATATATAGGGATAGTCAGATATGCATCTTTTATGTCCACAAAGGTGTCACGGTTCCCAAAGAAGTTCAGGAGTCAATACGGTATAGTAAAATGCAATTTATTAATAGTAATGGTAGGCAAATATATACAACTAGTTGAACAGCCCGTTACACGGGCCACAGTGCCTCTGGCAGCCGGTCAGCCGCCCAGCTCTGTATCAGCCGCGGTGCGGGCAGTCTCTACTGCGCATGACTGACGAACGTGCAGCAGTGTCTACTGCACATGTCGGGCGTTACACACGATTTAGCGTATTATTATATAGGATAGGAAGTAGACAAATATATACAAAGAAACAAGCAGAGGGTTACAAGCCAGCGAGCACAGTTATCAGAAATAATAGGCTGCCAAGCTTGACCACAATGCCAGAATCAGGAACAGAACAGGAGCAGGAATTGGGTCAGGAACAGGAACACAGGATCTTGATCCGAAGTAGGAGATGTACCGATGCACGCCTGCCGTCAGTAAGGAGAGAACTCAGCCTGCAATCAGAGAGGGAGTAGATAACTGACTCAAGCCTGCAGTCAGTATCAGAGCAGGTCTAACAGAGCCCCAGGTCCGCACTAGATTGGGTGTCAGCTAGGTAAAGGTAGCAAACGTAAGAGTAGTCAGTAGTCAGCACCAGAGGGGGTAGTCAGACAAGCCAGGTCATGCACAGTTCAGGTAGTCAGTCAGAGCCACAGGTCTGCACCAGGTTGGATGTCCACTAATGGGAATATGCAAAAGAATAGTCAGACAGAGCCACAGGTCAGCAGAGGGAGGAAGTAGGTACGAGGGAGACTACAGGAAGCAAACACATAAAACAGAGGCCTGCTGCATGCTTGAAGCGTTGCGCCTGTAGATGACGCTGAAACTAAGGTAAGCTGTAACAGAAGGCTAGTAAAGTACAGATTAAAAGACTCTCTCTAAAACCAGCAAAATGGTTGAGATACCTCAAGTCCAGTATATGACAACATCAGCCGTCTATCATGGGAACTAAAAAGAGATAGGAACAGAATACCATGAGTCTTGCCTGAGAGAAAGAAACAAAGCCCACCTCCAGGAAAAAAAACATGTCACAATGCAGTATCTCGCCAGATCATGAGGGATACTGGACATGAAGGAAAAACAAAGAAGAAGGTATTTGAAATCTATATGATACCTTTCCATGATTACCCTGAAAACCCTGGAGAACGTCCACTTACTGTGAATGAGATGCAGATGAACTCTGATTGTTTGAGGCAGGCCAGACACCTGTGACTCATGCAGAGGTAGACTTGTCTGCTGGGGGCTTGTGGGTAGGTTTCTTGCCTGCACAAGCCTGTTTGGGTTTTGGAAAGGAGGCACCAGGGATGATGTAAGTACAGATACCCTAGGCACATACTCATACTGGCATGGGTAAAAAAAAAACACAACAAAAAACACATCTACCATGGAAAAAAGAAACCTTGAGTATACCCTGACAAACAGTGCAGTCTTACCCCCAGCTGCATGCATAATATTCTCCAGGTCTTGGCCAAACAACTGCCTGCCCACAAATAGGAAAAAAATCTAAAGCCTGTTTGGAAGAGTGATCTGCTGACTAAATGTTAGCCACATGTTATGATGCACAGCAACAAAAAGTACTTAGGCCTTCCCAATAAATTAATTGGAATCATAAAGCACTTGACAAAGATCTGCATTGACGTCAAGGAGCTCAGAAAACCAACATTCTCTCCTGGCAAGTCGACATGGACTGCTTCTAACAGTTGTACCTCCCAGAAGAAGGCCCCAGACTCCCAAACAACCTTAAAAGTGGGTTATAGAGAAACACCAGATGCCAGAAAACTAACTTGAAGGAGAAAGTCCAGGTTCAAATCTGCCCAATCCTGAAATGCCACAGCATCCGCAAGTATCAGGGCTGTAAGCTCAAGAAAAAGGTATGAAATCAGGGAAGCCACTGTTGGTGGGAGAAAACACACTGCAGTAGGGCAGCAGGAGATAATTTTCTGGGAATATCTAGCACCTAAATAGGCAATGACCCACCCTTCAGAACCAATATGTAAAAGAACTGGAAGCCCAT
Organism: Rhinophrynus dorsalis; assembly: GCA_037306005.1. NCBI lineage: Eukaryota > Metazoa > Chordata > Amphibia > Anura > Rhinophrynidae > Rhinophrynus > Rhinophrynus dorsalis. The sequence goes on from CM074722.1 coordinate 124,667,129, forward strand.
TAACAGCGGAGAAAACTATATCTGGGGAAAAGAATTTGAGTCAGAGGCTACAGACCCTCTAAGGGTCTCCAAACACTGATATGCCAAGACCCTCAGCACTCACGGTCACACTCAAAAGAATCCCCAGGAGTAGAGGAGAAATGAAAAATCATCTCTACCCCCTCCTCATCAGAAGGGTCTCCCAGGGTGGGGTGAACAAGACAGTCCTGGTTGAACTCTGGGTACCTTTTAATAGAGGAAAGGAATTTATACATACAGGCCTCTGCTCCTAATAAGAGGAAGGGTCTGGGAATGTCTGTGTAAATTCCATCAGATGTAACATGAGGAACAAAGGGTTAATAGAGAAACCTCCGAAAACCTAGTAGTCTAAGACTTGCCCATATAGCTCTAGCGCACATATATAGCCAGGATACCCCCAAAGAAACAATACAGAAGAGAAATGCAATATAGAACACTTATCTGCCTCAAAGGGATAAAGCAGAATGCCAGGAGGGAAAAACCAAATGCAGGAAGAAAGGGAGCACTGTAAGACTAAACATCCTCTTCCTATTCCCTACAGCCTAGGAAACCAGACCCCATGGGAAATGAAGATCAGTTTTTGCTTCAAAAATAAAATGTAGTGGTGCCTTTCCAGCCATCAGGTTCAAGCACCACCCTGCATAACATGGGAAGTCCCCAAGGGGTATTTCCTATTGTAAGTAATGACAGAAGAATAAGCCCTGTTTTTTCCACTGGAATCCCCCCAGCTGCTGCAGGAATCACAACAATACTGTTTGTGCCCCATCCAATATGGCCACTATGTGTGTCCATTTTTAAAACACACCATAGACCTATAATGGAGATTTATATTTGGGATAATTTCAAAAAGTCTAGAAAAATATAATTGCTGGAAAAGAGAGGAAGAGGAACAGACAGAAAGGAAGAGCAGAGTGCAAATCTAGCAATTTTACCAGAGGCAATGAGAAAGTGGCTGCTAGGGACATATTCACAGGAACTGTGCATTCTTAATACTGGAGACTATGGTCCTCTTCAGGCTCCTATATCTATGAATGTCCTACTCAAACAAGTTCAGCAGAAGTGAGAGGAAAAAAGCAAACCACCGTATAGCACACCCATGTCCTCCAACAGTCTGCACTCTGATCACGCCAACGAGGAGGCCAGAAATAGAAGCCGACCGAATGGGGGGATTACACAGCCATATCCTACAGCATAAACAAACAAGAAAGAAAACTAACACAGAATATTTGATGCCTTTCCTTTGAGGTCATTTTTATAACTGAGCTAGACTGGTGAGGGTAAAGTGAAGCAGTCTCCACCTCCATAGAGCCTTTTAAGACAAGTTCCCTGCCCACCTGGCCAGAGGATTCTTTACTCCATGGTTCCTGGGTTCCACATTGGACAAAATAAGTGTTCATAGCAACCAGCAGGGATCAAAGCTTGCCGCAGCAGATAATGCGGTTTGAGAAATCAAGGGCTTAACTACAGAGGGTGTAGAGAGTGCATTTGCACTGGAGCCCAGCATCCAAGCGGGTCCTATCTGCCCTAGGGTCCAATGACTAGTTACAAATCTGAAAGCATTGACTGTGTGGGTGGGAAAGGGATTCTTCATGCAATGTGTAATTGGTTCTCCATATACGAACAAAAAATAGCGTATGTCTCTGTTTAACACTGAGAGTCTATCACGGTGCCCATGATCCCTCTCTGTCACTCTCGCTTGTGGTGCACTCTGAATGGCTGAGTCTGTTTTGCCCGCCCCTGGTGACCTTTTTATGCCTGGCCATTGACACCTGTCAGGTGCTCTTTCGTGGTGTTCCAGAGCCAGTGTTGCTGTTGCTGTGTTCGTACGTTCCTGATTCCTGTGTACCGATTTGGTCTGTCTTAACTACGCTCCTGTGTTCCTGCTCCATGATTCGACCCGACTTGGCTGACGTTCCTGCTCGTGACTGATCTGGCTTGTCTGAGAACCACCTCCGTGTACCGATCCGGCTTGGCTGACGTTCCTGCTCGTGACTGATCTGGCTTGTCTGAGAACCACCTCCGTGTACCGACCCGGCCTGGCTGACTTCCTGCTCCGTGACCTGAACCGGCTGTTCCAGAGACCTGCTTGTTCCTGCTTCCTGCTGCTAGTGTCGCCGTGGTGACATTTTGACTTCCTCTGAGCTCGCTTACCGGGCTGATCGTTTGCCTCTGTAACTCTTGCAGAGTTGTGCCTCCAGTGCTGAGTCTCCGTTATCTTTTGCAGAGCTGTGCTTCCATTGCTGAGCCTTCCCTGACACTTGCAGAGCACTTTCCATGATTGCTGAGCCTTCGCTCCTTGAGCTGCTTAACCCTTGCAGTGCTGCCATTTCGTTATCTGAGCCTTCACATACACTTGCTGAGCCTATGCTGGTTGGTCGCTACTTCTGCAGAGCCGGCCGCGTTACAAGTCTGGTCTAGACGGCGGCTCATCCTCCCATCAGCAGAGTAGTCGGTATATGTTACCGCGCCCGTGAGAGGCGCTATTGGCTCTTGCAGGTTGTCTCCGGTATACACCAGTGGGGGCTATTGGCTGATATACTTGCAGCACCGAGTGGTCTCCGTTAGTATGCCCATGGGGGCTATTGGCTAGCTCTTGCATTATAGCAGTCTCCGTTGTTACGCCCGTGGGGCTACTGGCTCAAGCTCTTGCAGGTTGTCTCTGGTGTACGCCCGTGGGGGCTATTGGCTGAAGTTTACCCTGTGCAGTTGGTCTCCGTTATTACGCCCGTGGGGGTTATTGGCAAGCTCTTGCATTGTAGCAGTCTCCGTTGTTACACCCGTAGGGGCTATCGACTCAAGCACTTGCAGATTAAGTTGTCTCCGTTGTTACGCCCGTGGGAGCTATTCATGGTAGCTTTTCTGCAGATTCTACCACTATTCAGTACTGGCTGCAGCATTCTGCCTTAAGAACTTTCAGTGGGGCATTATCTACACCAATAGCTGCCTGATCACCATCTTGGGTGTGCCAAACACCACAACAGAAACTGACTGAGTACTGTATTTTACCATTGAGTATTCTTGCTACTGTGTACCTATCCTGAGATAGTATATGTGATACTTATGCTTCTGTATACTTGTCCTGTGATAGCATTTCAGTCTTTAGATCGCTATTATTTTGTGTCGCCTGTAGAGGGCGTTCTTTACTCTTTATTTTTTTAATAAAACTGTGTTTTATTCTACCTGCTGGTCTGAGTGTCTTAAAAAACCGTTACAGAGTCCCTTCACTCTCTTCATTAGCAGGGCTAGGGGTCGTGCATTGTTACACTATCCCTGCTTTTCTGACCAAATATGGCAGAGGCACCTAAAGGGAAAAGCCCTGAAGTGTCATATAAAGGTTTAAAATGAATAAAGTATAAAATACTATATGTAATATTATGTACTTGCCAAATATGTATAGGCAAAAAGAAGACTGACCTCATTTGTATTAATAAAATGACAAGGCTGGCATTGTGCCAGATTCTCCGTCTCCAGTCATACACACCCTGGGTGGACAAACACATCCAGGGGCAGCAGTAAGGAGGAGTTATTCCAGTCTTCTGTATACTGCCTGTCCAGGACATACCGGGGGGGGGTGATTTGATTGCCCTCCCCCACTATCTCGTCTTACAAAAAAAACAAAAATGCCCTTTCCACCCCCTGCAGCTCCTGTGGTAATCTATGAAAGGAATTGTAGGTGCCTTCAATACACACACACACAAAAAAATATATACAGTGGGGCAAAAAAGTATTTAGTCAGCCACCAATTGTGCAAGTTCTCCCACTTAAAATGATGAGAGAGGCCTGTAATTTTCATCATAGGTACACTTCAACTATGAGAGACAGAATGGGGGGAAAGAATACAGGAAATCACATTGTAGGATTTCTAATGAATTAATTGGTAAATTCCTCGGTAAAATAAGTATTTGGTCACCTACAAACATGCAACATTTCTGGCTCTCACAGACCTGTAACTTCTTCTTTAAGAGTCTCCTCTGTCCTCCACTTGTTACCTGTATTAATGGCACCCGTTTGAACTTGTTATCAGTATAAAAGACACCTGTCCACAACCTCAAACAGTCACACTCCAAACTCCACTATGGCCAAGACCAAAGAGCTGTCGAAGGACACCAGAAACAAAATTGTAGACCTGCACCAGGCTGGGAAGACTGAATCTGCAATAGGCAAGCAGCTTGGTGTGAAGAAATCAACTGTGGGAGCAATTATTCGAAAATGGAAGACATACAAGACCACTGATAATCTCCCTCGATCTGGGGCTCCACGCAAGATCTCACCCCGTGGTGTCAAAATGATCACAAGAACGGTGAGCAAAGATCCCAGAACCACACGGGGGACCTAGTGAATGACCTGCAGAGAGCTGGGACCAAAGTAACAAAGGCTACCATCAGTAACACACTACGCCGCCAGGGACTCAAATCATGCAGTGCCAGACGTGTCCCCCTGCTTAAGCCAGTACATGTCCGGGCCCGTCTGAAGTTTGCTAGAGAGCATTTGGATGATCCAGAAGAGGATTGGGCGAATGTCATATGGTCAGATGAAACCAAAGTAGAACTTTTTGGTAAAAACTCAACTCGTCGTGTTTGGAGGAGAAAGAATGCTGAGTTGCATCCAAAGAACACCATACCTACGGTGAAGCGTGGGGGTGGAAACATCATGCTTTGGGGCTGTTTTTCTGCAAAGGGACCAGGACGACTGATCCGTGTAAAGAAAAGAATGAATGGGGCCATGTATCGTGAGATTTTGAGTGAAAACCTCATTCCATCAGCAAGGGCATTGAAGATGAAACGTGGCTGGGTCTTTCAGCATGACAATGATCCCAAACACACCGCCCGGGCAACGAAGGAGTGGCTTCGTAAGAAGCATTTCAAGGTCCTGGAGTGGCCTAGCCAGTCTCCAGATCTCAACCCCGTAGAAAACCTTTGGAGGGAGTTGATAGTCCGTGTTGCCCAGCGACAGCCCCAAAACATCACTGCTCTAGAGGAGATCTGCATGGAGGAATGGTCCAAAATACCAGCAACAGTGTGTGAAAACCTTGTGAAGACTTACAGAAAACGTTTGACCTCTGTCATTGCCAACAAAGGGTATATAACAAAGTATTGATATGAACTTTTGTTATTGACCAAATACTTATTTTCCACCATAATTTGCAAATAAATTCTTTAAAAATCAGAATGTGATTTTATGGATTTTTTTTGTCTCATTCTGTCTCTCATAGTTGAAGTGTACCTATGATGAAAATTACAGGCCTCTCTTATATTTTTCAGTGGGAGAACTTGCACAATTGGTGGCTGACTAAATACTTTTTTGCCCCACTGTATATATATATAATATATACACACCACAATACACACGCTCCACAGACAATACATACATGCATGCAATACACAACAAACACTCAACACATAAGCACAATGCACGCACACGCACAAAAACACACAATACAACATGCACAAAAAATGCACAACACGCACCCATACAAGTAATATACACAGACACACAATACACCACAACACACACATACTATATTGTGCATGTGAGTGTATATTGTGCAATACACATGCACAATATACACTCACATGCAATGTACACACAATAAACACACACAACATACACAATACACAACTACACACATGTGCAAAACACACACACAACGCACACCACACACATAAACAATACACACAAACACCCACACACTAAAAAAAACACGTGCACAACACATACAAGCAATATACACAGATACACAGTTCACAACACACACTATATGCACATACAACACACAAACGATACACACCGCACAATACACACAATACCTACACACACGCAATATATTTGCAAAAGCAAACAGACAACACACATGGACAATACATATACGCACAATACATGCAATACACATGCACAACACAGGCAATACACACACACACATAATAAACACACAGAGAAAACACACAACACACATGCCCACAGTACGCACACGCAATACACACGCACAAAAAAACACACAGAAACACCTACGCAATACACACACGCACAAAAAACACACTCAAACATGCACGACACACCACAAACAATAAACACATGCAATAGACATGCACAATAAACACTCGCATGCAATGCACACACACACTCAATACACAACACAAAACACACACACATACAACACACATGTGCAAAACACATGCAAATTCAGCAATCCAGTCATTAAAAACATTGTCTCCTTTCTGGATTTATCTGGATGTCAGGAGAAAATAGTCCTACGTGTAAGTCCACTTAAGTTTTTAACCCTATAACTACCAGACAGGTGTCACATTCTGTGTTTATTTAGTCATGACAACTGCAAGAGACTTATTTTTTTGCAGGGAAGGGGGTTATTTATTTTATTAAATGCACGGGCAAAGCCATGCCAATATTGCTAGTATATGAATAAAATAATATATACCATAAAGAATGCTGTAACACTCTTATACACCTTAACACTTTGAACGGCAGAAGGGTGAGTCATGAAATGCTTTGTAATTTGTTGCTCAACCCACTGATACTCAAAGGGTTAAAAACAAAATGGTCAACAGATTTTTTTCTCTCTCGCTTTTTAGGTCAACCGTGTATTGCTGAGTAACCTGAAACTAGGGTCTTAATAGTTAAAGTACAGATTTGCTGAATCACGGTGTCCTCAGACAGAATGCTGACTAACTACATAGCATATTGTTTTCCTCTCCCTGTCTGCTGAGTCATGGCATGTGCTCTGCATTCCTGAGAACAACAAGCAGGCCTCCCTCTTCAGCCTTTGTTCAAGAGAGAGAACAGAAACAGAGCCCGTTTTCTGAGGCAAACTAACTACACTATAATATAGGAGAGAATTTTTTTTACCAGATTTCCATTGATTTAAATGGGTATTTAACCCCTTGAATGCTAGAGTGGTCTCCATTCTATTAATGTCATTCCTCCCTATGGGGAAGTTGGTTTTCCTGAAAATGTCACACTTTTAGCTCCACGGGAACTTATTCACCAAGCTATCAAGGTTTAATTCTGGATTAAATCAACTGCATCATTATTTATTATAAGGGGGAAATGAGAATCTCCATTGACTGTATGCTAGAAAGGCTGATGTAAAAAGTGGACTGATACACTTCTGAGTCAAATCAACTGCATACCTCCCAAGTGTCCCTCTGCATCAATAAAACTCACATTAATGTCTATTTAATTTTCAGTATGTGTTTATTAATGTCTTATGTAAATGAAATACTTTGTTCTTGCTATAAATAATTTATTCAATTACACAAAGAGGTGTTAACAGGTCATAAAATAACCTAAAAATACTCAGTAATGCCCCACTCTCCAGCCACAACCCCAGCAACACAACAGAAAACACAAGGGTCCTTCTTTGGTCTTTTGAAATGTTGGGAGGTATGTAACTGTACAATGTGGGGGGAGATAAATACAATTTAATTTAAAAGAGAACTAATACCTCCGTACCTAACTATGGACAAAAGATTTCTCAATACCCCCCCCCACACACACACACACCCGTGAGTTTTGCCATTATGGCTTTGCTCAAGGGGCAATATCTTCAATCAGTCCTAGGTGCCATGTCTACAGAAGCAAACAAAGCAGTTGCTAGTAGGATCACAGATCCTCAAACTCTGCTTAGTGTACATAGCAATCCTAACCTTATGGGGCACAGAAAAGGTGTGCAATGCATTTCTTCACTTCAGGGCTGCCACCAAGGGAGGTACAGGCAGTACCAATATATGGGGCTTGGACAAGCAGTGTCACATACTTTCCGGATTACACACAGAGGCTACCACAGTCCCCTTGACCAGTCTGGCCACAGGGATTCTGGAGGACCTCCTGGTTGGCTCCTTTTTAAGTATATTTTGTAGGTAGTGCAACAGAGAACTGGATCACATCTCTGCTGCTGTATTCTCTTTTTTATATCATAATGTATTGCAGAGCAGTTCCACTGGCTCTGTCTTTACATATACTTCCAGTTTGTGTTACAAATGTGTGGGGTGGGAAGTCATGGCTTTTATGTTTGTAATGGGCCCAGAGATTTCTGAGGGCAGCCCTGTTTCACTGAGGCACTCCGTCTGCTTCACAAAGAAAAAACTGATAGCAATTGTCTGTCCCCATGGCCTATTGAGGTTTCTGTTGGCAGAGCTTCCATCATGGGGGACTTTTCTCCTGGGTTAGAAGGGGGCCTGGTCAATGTATGCAGGCTCACAATATAACATTGAACACTCTGTTGAAATCACATTAACCTAGCAGGGATAGTGTCAAATAACACTGTACCACTATATATACTCCATAAAGTGTTTAGTATAAAAATACAAACTAAACCACTATCAACAGGGATATTGACATTCAGAGATTGCAATCTACTGGAAAACTGACCACAGAGATTTCAGTACTGATATAGTGGACCACAAAGCTTGTAATCAAAAGTGAAACTGCCTCTTGATGTTTTAAATTTATAGGAGTACTGTACAACTGTCACGTCCGTTCCCCTGTTGTCATCGGATATCTATGCCCTAGAATCTTCCTAACTGGCTTCCAAGCAGGTAGATACGCATTCTTCGAGCTACTTCCGTGTTGCAGTTTGTTCATGTTATTGATAACTATGTTTGACCGTGGCTCCTCTCCGACCTCTCGCTTGATTCCTGATTCATCTGTCTCCAGTCTTTGACACTGGCCTGTCTTTGACCCACCACTTAATTCCCATTCATCCGTCTCCTAGCACTCAACTTCGGCTATAACCATCGAATGCTTCAGATTTTCAGCGTATGACCTCAGCCTGACTTCAACCTCTCTCTTGCCTACAGCTTCAGCCGACTCTCTGTATATGACCTTGACTTGTCTAGAACATTCCTGGCTTATGACCACCCTATTAATCTGAGTCCCAGCTTATGACCTCTGCTTGTCTTTGACCACCCTACTCATCTGACTCCCGGTTTATGACCTCAGCTTGTCTTTGATCATCCTACACATCCGACTCCAGGCTTACAACTTTGGCTTGTCTTCGGCCTTCCTGTTCATCCGACTCCTGGCATATGACCTTGGCTTGTCTACAACTATCCTGTATATCTGACCTCTGTATCAGACCTCAACTTGTTCCTGATCATCTCCTGCTTGCTATCATTCATCCCGCTGTCTCCGACTTCTCCCCTGCCACACCATCTCATCTGCAGGGCATCAGCTGACTCCAGTCCTCAACCATCTGAGTGATCTGCTTCACATGGTGTGAGGTGTACTCATCCCGATATCATGATTTAGCTGCAGCATCGGTACGTTCCTCACTGCCACCACTCCCCAGCTTCAGCTATCACTCAGGTGAACTCTACTGTCCTGATCCTCTCAGCTCGAGTGTTATACCAGCAGTGTTCACAGAGTGGACCAGAAAGCTTTCAATCATCAATGAATTTGGCCCTAAGAACTTCCATTCTATAGGTGAAGTAACCACCACAGTATAGATAAAGATTTAACCAATGTGCTTGCAAACAACAGTGAAACTGAACTTCAGCAATTGCAATCTAGAAGAACTATGAATTCTGTCAGTACTTAAACACACTATAAGCTCTGAGGGTCAGGTCCACTGACTGTACAATTTTGCATTCAAGAATGAGACTTACACTTGATTCTATGCTTATCTTCTGTCAAAGCTACAATGTAAAGTGATAGAAATATTTCACAAAAAAGCAGCTTCAATTAATCTTCATAGTATTTGGGCCATGGAGAGTGTTATTTCAATACTGTCAGAGTTGTAGTTCAAGAGTAATTGAATGATAAAGTATCCCTCTCCTCCCCTTTTACCTAATGTAAGCTGCCTCCCCTAGGATGTGGAATCTGGCCTCGTGTCCAGAGAGGTTGCAGCAAGGGACAATCTTTTTACTGTGAGCATAAGGAAAACCCTGCCCCCCTTAACAGGTTTTTCCTTATGCTCCCTGAAAATTGTCCCTTGCGGAGATCCATCCAGACAGTTGCTGCTCTGAGGTGAGCAGTGTTACACCAGTAAAAGAGGTGGGTACTTTATCATTCAATTACTCTTGAACTACAACTCAGACAATATTGAAATAATTCTCTCCATAGCCATATACTATGAAGATTAATCAGAGCTGCTTTTTTGTGAAACATTGATATCCCTTTAAGAAATGAAATCAAGAGGTATGGAATAGATATGTAGCACAGGACGGTGGCTGCTTTATCCCCCCCATCTAATTGTAGGTATTTGGAGGTATGCAAACAGCTTTCACGTGACTCACAAAAAAGACTGAAACAGCTATATCTGAAAACAACTGTAGACAACTGTTCATGAAAAATCCTCCACAGAGGATATGCCAGCCAATTTTGATATTTGTCGCAAAAATGAAGTTATTGGTGTGGTACAAGACTGGATATGCACTGTTCTTATAGTTAGGCTAGAAACTATGGTTAATATGCTATAAAATATCTTAAGGCTAGCCCAGACCCGGATTAAGACTCTATGGGGCCCTAGGCAGAATCCAAAATTGGGGCCCCCCACCCACAATCCTTTCTGGATTTGCCCACGTTGTCCCCCATTGTCCACCACCACCTTGGCCCCTATTGTCCACTTCCACGTTGCCCCCATTGTTCACCTCCACAAGGGCCCCACTGTCCACCTCTACCTTGCCCACCTCTTTCCATTTTAATAGAATAGTTAACAGACATGTATATATATATATCACGGATATCTGAGGAAGGGTTGTCTAACCTCACCCACCTGAAAAGTTGCATTCAATTTGTTCTGCATGACAACTATATAATGTGAAAATTAGGCAGATTTTTGAAGAAATTGTGAAATTCTGGGGCAAACCCTTTGACGCAATGCTAGCCTTATTAGTAATTTTGAATGTTATGTTACAATCACTATATCTTAATTGCTGGTTTACTGTACATTTTCGTAGCTGGCTTGCGAAGCTGCACTAAACATACTGTTTCATTAAATTAAACAGTATGTTTAGTGCAAGCCTACTACAAAAAAGTACAGTAAACCAACAATTAAGATATAGTGATCGTAAGATAACATCAAAGTTAGTCACTAATAAGACTAGCACTGTAAATCTCTTATCTGTCAATGGGCAGTCAGTCTAATACATAACCTTTTTATTAAACTAGAATAAAACCACATCACTTTGTTATCTCATATTCAAAGGGTTAAAAGCCACATTTAAATCAATGAGAATTGTGGTTATTTGTGTCCCCAACAGTGCAGCTGGTTTGCTCCAAAATTGCTCCTCTTCTTGAGTACAAAGCAAAGACATATGCACACTGCAACATAGCAACTAGACAACACGATGGGGCATATTCAGAAGAGAACAGTGGAGTAATTGTGCAGACAAACCAAATGCCTCATAAGGATTATTCATTGGCTTTGAATCCCTTGAATGCTAGTGGTCTCGGATAAAGCAGCAGTGACTCTGTGAAATAGGTAGGACACACCCTTTTCAGCTTGCTTTGGCGTCCTTGCAAGCATCATTTGCATAAGCTTTACAATAATTCTGTTTTGAAAGACTATTAGCCAAGCTACCTGATCTGCTTAGCATTTGTAAAATAACTGATGGGATTCAGCAGAAGCTCCGAGTCATGGATTAATACTGTCTGTCCTACTTTATAGGGGGCGGATTCAGTTCACAAAAAGCTGAAGATGCCTTAAAAAAAGAGTAGAGATCTCTCAAGAGGCTTCTCTAATTAAGAACTTTGAGGAATGAGACATTAACGGAACAGATGGACTCCTTTGTTCCACAACGCAAATGGGAAAGTTCCAGGTGTTTGTGGCTACAACACTTTGAATAGGAGTACGTTTTATATCCAATATGGTATAAAAGTGGCAGGGGAAACAACTCTGTGTGAGATCAGGTATAGACACCAGAGTACAGGTATACAGATTTACGCAGATGCTGCTCTGCTTGATCAGAGCATAGCTCCATGACAGACTATTTAGGAACATTAAAGAAGGATGAAAAGGACTGATCTTTCTGGATACGGATACAAGATACTGATGAGAACAGTGGGAAGCATTCAAAATTGATCTCTCTGTTTTCACCATTACATAAGGAGATTTTTATATTGATTTTTTTTGGCTTATCTTCTTATTAATTCTACAAGTAGTTAAAAAGCCTGTGTACACGGGCCACAGTGCCACCCAGCAACCTTGGCTGGTGGACAGATCATCTGTTGTGACTGGTCGCTCTGCAGTCATGCACAATAGAGACTGCCTGCGCCGCGGCTGATACGGAGCTGGACGCTCTGAATTCAGACAGTAGTCCTCTCTGCGCACCTTTCTGGGAGGAACACAGAGAGGACTATGGTCTAAATTCGGAGCGCCCCGCTCCGTATCACCCGTGGCATAGGCAGTCTCTATTGCGTGTGACTGCAGCACGCGCAGCCGTCTTTACTGCGCATGATGGCTTCTGACAAACATCATAGTGAATTATTATATAGGACGATTATGTATACATATATTCCATGAGTTGTGCTAGCCTTTCTTTAAAATTTATTTTTTTCTGTACTTAATATCATTAGCTGCACTTATATGATATCTGTGAAAAACAAACCGTTGATCATATATTCTAGTGTGCAATATTTATATCAGTATGTGTGAAGTACAACATTTGTTTTTATAAAACTAAATATATCAAACTATTTTTTAAAAGAAAAATGTGACTAACATTAACATAGGTCAGTTTGTTATAAAGGGTCAGTTCTGATTTACCCCTTTCAGTACTGCTTTGCAATGCGTTGAGTACCCCTATGGCACTGAAAGGGTTAAGTGGGAATGATTATTTGTTCCTCATGGTGCCACTGGATCACGCCACTCTTGTCTTGATATATGCACCCCAGTGCTCCCCAAAATAATTACACAAAAACATTGTACACCAATAGCTACACAACCAACCAGCCCTATACAAAGTGACAAACACAACACACAGACACTTTGAAGCACTCACAGCATGACGAGCGAGGTAATAAGGACACCAGCTCTTCTGTCGACCCAATGTCCTCAGGTCATCAAGGTTATAGACCCCGGGGGGTGGAGGAGACTGTCGGCCAAAGGAATCAAACTCCTAGAGAGACAAGAAATCAGAGCACAGGGTGGATACGTGAGGTTTATGTATAGTCAGGCCTGGTGTAAGCACTAGAAAAGGAGTAAGCAACATTTGGTCTCTCAAGCTGCTGGGGAATAAAACACCTGCCCCCAACCATCCCATGGCTGTTGAGGATAACACTAGTTGTAGTCTCCTGAAATTCAAAAGATTGTCAATGTCAGACCCTGTACCGGGGTGGGGCGATAATGAAAGGAAAATCAGAACAGTCTCTGCAGGCAGTAGACCATCTGACTCCTTCCACATATAATTTTTCCAAATTAAAAAATACTCTTTGAATTCATAGAAGGCCCTATTTATTTCTGAAATCTCGTGAACTCTTTTGGTGACAGAATGATGTCCAGAACTCCTCTGGTACTCAAAGGGTTAAGAAAAGATGAACTGTAAAAGTTATCCCCTAGGGTGCCAAGAACCATTTACCCCAGCTCTATGTATACTGCAATGGTGGGAAACCCACCACCGTTTGTCTATTCCTGGTTACTGTAAACTAAAGAGATATGGCTAGCACCAGTAAATAATCGGACCTGGGTATCAAACAAAATAGTTGGGTGCACTCTGAGATTATAAAATATATATAACTACACAATGCAGGATAAGAAACCCCAAAAACAAAATCTCATAGATGAGGCATACCACCCAGTCATTCAGTACAAGACAGATGCCACTGTTCCTGCCACCCAGAGTCACCTCCAAAAATATCCAACAGGCAGGAGCTCTTCTATTTTATAGCTCCGCCGCCGCATGATCAGTGCTGTGTGTGTGCAGTGTAGCCCTCCCCATATGAGCATGTGCCAGGAGAACAGGAAGTCCTGACACATGCGCACTTCAAATGACGGCCGTCATACAATACATTATTTCTGTATTCTTGTAAAAAAATACTGTGCATGGTTTAAACCTAAATATATGAGGAATGGGAACACCATTTTAAAATTTTGAACAAAAATATACAGTACCCAATAAAATCTTATCAATGTGGGAAATTTAGTATCCATCTATTCCGTAAATTTGGCTGTACCCATGACAACATTTTCATGATGGCAATTTTTTCTGGCCTGTTGGATTTTTTTTTTTATTACCAAATGGAATGTATCAAATTTGTGGGACTGTGAGTAACTCCTGGGGGGGGGGTTATAAACTAAGGAAAGAAAAAGATGAAATAACCCATCCGGTAACAGAAATTCTCCACTCGCTTTTTATTCTATCAGGAAGGAGGATAGTAGTGCATTGGTTTCATAGAGTAGCAGATGAATGTGCGCTTTTTTTCTTGTGGAGCTAAATTCCATCAGAAGTTTCCCTCAGGATAGCTGGTGCTCATAACCCCCCACGCAGGTTTTTATCCAGTAAAGCGAAGTATTAGAGGTCTTGGGGCCAAAACAATCTTATTCATTCATAAAACTGTTGAAAAGTTATAAACGTTTGAATATGAATGAATGAATATGTTTATTATATACCGCCACAAGTGTACGCAGTGCTTTACAATTTAAGGGTTTAAACAATACAGGGTTACAGGTGCTTTGTAGAGTGAAACATTGGGTGGGAGGTCCCTGTCTGAAAGCTTACAATCTAAAATGGTAATGGGAGACATACAGAGTACATAAGGGTCAAATGCTGAATACAGTGCTAGTTCTGATGATGATAGAGGACATCCGTAAAGTAAATAATTTATAAGAGCGTTCATTGTACAACACCAGTGCCTTCTAGCATGTTGGGATTTTATCCATAAGGTGCGTTTTTAAGTGAGATTTGAAGGTTATCAGCGAGGTGCAGTGGCACAGGTTGGATGGTAAAGCATTCCATAGATACGAAGCAATGAAAGAAAAAGGTTTGATACGTGACAGGGCTGTAGACACAAAAGGAGCTGAGAGAAGACAGTCATTGCCCGAACGTAAGTGGCAGGACGGGGTATAACGGGAGATCAGATCAGCATTTAATACTGAAAAAGTCATGCAGCTTTAACTATGGCTGTGTTACTGAAAAGCCGTAACAACAATAATGATTTTAACATATTTATACACAGCCTTAAGTTAAAAAATGCATCTTTGTGTCGTCACTTTACCTTAAACTGTGTTCACACATTGTAGTAACGAATTTGTCGCATAGAATCATATGAAAATTATGTTGAATTTTTACTGTGATTGTGTAGAATTTTTTTAGCTCTCCCAGTATCCCTTTTTCACACTAGAAACAGCAGTGTCAGAATGGCGTATAAAAGGTGCAATTCAATAAACTAAAGATGGGAAATTATGGAGCAAATCAGCTTCTCCACAGGAGATAAGTAAAACTACCCATAGATTTAAACTGAGCATTTAACCCACTGACTCCTAGAAACATATACCAAGCTAACACTCACAGGGCTAAAAACCCAGTTTAAATCAAAGAGAAATGTAAGGTTTATTTTCTTCCCTATGGGTGCAATTGGTTTGTTCCAAAATTGCTCCTCTTTAGCAACCAGAATTGCACCAAAATATAATTACCTGAAACATTTATGTTATTCTAGTGCAACTCATGATATTAACCCATTGTTGATGAAAGGGATGCAAAAAAGCATTGTTTTGCACACCCCTCTGATCTTCAAAGGGTTCATTTTATGTTCTTGAACACATTGTCAAAAGGTGTAGCATATGTTAACATTCCCTGTGATCGTTACAAATGTGAACAGCCCTTTATGACAAAATTACAGATAAAGTCCTCTTGAAACATAGAGGTGGTGGAACTTTTGCCTTGAAAGTACTTAAATCACAAAAACAAATCAGATATTTCCTGTAACACTCTGGATTTACTGCTGAGTCAACCTTTCCCCTCCCCAGCCCTCTGCCCTGAGATTGTGCTGTGTCATGGTCATGTGACATACGTGAGGGGGTGGATTGGGGAAGTGAGAGTCAGCCATCTGGCAGCTTTGAAATCTTTGCTGGAAGAATTGTTTTCCTGCAGATTAAATTGTTTTGGGTAGTCTGGCCATCGCATAATTGTAACTTGTGAAATATCTCATGTGCTGTCTGAGGGGCCCAGCACTCATGCTTTGAAATATATTGAAGAGGTCTCTAGCATCCAATGGGTTAAAGGGATATTAGCATTTCCTTTGACTTTACATAGTATGCAAGTGCATAATATGTAATGCTAATGGTCTATAATTTGTATTTTATTTTTTTCCATTACCTACTTTACAATGTGTATGCCCTGGCCATTGAGATCCCCATATCTGTTTCTAGAGCGCTTTCTGTCATGGACTGTGAAAGAGAGTATAGTGATAAAATGTAGAAAAGATAATATGAGAAAAAAAACATAACATACAGGGCTCTCAGTGCTGCAAGGGTAATGTTACATTGTATCACTAACTGTCTTGCTATGATGGTTGATGGATGATAAAACACTGAAAATGGAGGAAGCTTACTATCAGGGATGTAAACCTGTAAACATAAAAATGGGAACATGAAAAAGGCAATTCACTTTACATACTATGCACTTGTCTAATATCCAAAGTCAAAATAAAGGGTTACTATTCCTTTACTAATAAGGCAAAAGCAGGCTAGCACCATAGTTACATAATTAAATGGTTCTCCTCCTATGGTAAATATAGTGCAATTAATCTGCATGACTCTTGCACCCAGGAGACACCGATTAACAACCCCAATGGGGTGAATGCCCCTCCGGCATTAGCCTGTAATCCAGTGGCCACACATCAAGTTATTCTATACATCATATTAGTGCTGTAGGGCATACCAGTGGACAATCTGCCAGCATAGGACCTTAAAGCCAGCAAGCCCCACATGCCAGCCTGGCCCATAGCATACATAGGGAAATGCCATGCACTTACACCATTCCCTCTTTGCCTCTAGAAGAAGGAATGATATGTCAGGAATGTCTACAGATTGCACCTGTCCTCCTTTTGGTATAAGCAGCATTAAAGGGAAGATTTGGGGAATACGTAGCTTGGTAAATTGTCATTAAGCACATCACAGCACCTGTTATTATGCAGAATTGATTTGGTACATTTGCAAGCATATTTGGATTAATGAACCCTTTAAATTCATTAATCCAAATATGCAGAAAGGACATTGAATTACCTTCTGTAAAGGGTTAATGTAAAGTTTACACATGTGACTAGAACAGAGCAGTGATTTTGTGCCTTTCAGGCTGCTTGAGTTATTTATCCAATGGAGATTGAATTATAGATTGGCATGTTGTATGGCTGGTCACAGGCACGTGCACACATAGACACCAAGGGGGCTTGAGCACCTGCCCTTTTTGTCTAAAGTGCCCTCGTGCCCTTTTAAAAAAAATAAATAAAAAAAATAATTATGAGAAGTGCCCTTTTTTTTCATTTGAGCCCCTGCTCCCCAAAATGTCTGTGCACATCCCTGGCTGGTCACATTTGCCATACATGGCTGTCTGACACCCACACATTCACTGGAGGATGCAATTAACATAGCAACCTCCCACATCACATATGTGAGTGATCTAGAGTGACCATACGTACCGTTTTAACGGGACAGTCCCATTTTTTTCACATTTTCAGACTGTCCCGTTGTTTTAACATAAAAGGCAATTTTGTCCAGTTTTTACGGTTTGGACCAGTTTCATGCGAGACATGTTGAAAGGAATTGTCATTATAATACAAATTCAGTAATTAAATTAAGACCGTAAGCAATGAACAGCCTAACACTACGAGAAAATGGCCATGTAACCTCCACCTGGAGACAGGATGTAGGTTCGGTTTCCCTCTAGTGATTACAACTCTTTGTGCAGGACATGGAGAAGTTCTCTGACATCATCTACAAGCATGAGTTCCTGTCTGCAGGAAGGTAATCGTGCATATTCCTCTACCAAGATGGCGGCAGCAGCAGCAGCCTTGTGTCAGACTGACTGAGGCACGGTGCGTAGACAGTGGACTCCATATTAGCACGCGCCGTCTCGACCTAGGAGGAGGCCAGCCACCAGCAGGACTAAGGATCAGGAGGCCTAAGTGCCAGCAGCAGCCGGCACTGCAGCATTTGATCTGGCTGGACTGGAGTGGACTGAGAGGCAGCTTAAAAGTGAGTCAGTGTCATGAGTGCAACTGCAACACTGCAAGTGGGTTCACTAAAGTCTAACCATTTAAAACGTTGCAAAATGTCATATAATATGGCCACACACATGGTTGCAATACCATGTTGCTGTTTGCTTGTTCTTTGGTATTTCAGGTGGACACAGGGTGGGCAGAATGTGGAGGCGGACACAGGATGCATGTGGAGGTTAACACAGTGTGGAGGTGGACACAGGGTGGGCAGGGTGTGGAGGTTAACATAGTCTGGAGGTGGACACAGGGTGGGCAGGGTGTGGAGGTTGACACAGTGTGGAGGTGGACACAGGGTGGGCAGGGCATGGAGGTGGACACAGGGTTGACAGGATGTGGAGGTGGACACATGGTGTGGACACAGGGTGTGGAGGTGGACACAGTGTGGAGATGGACACATTGTGGGCAGGGTGTGGAGGTGGACACAGGGTTGACAGGATGTGGAGGTGGACACATGGTGTGGACACAGGGTGTGGAGGTGGAAACAGAGTGTAGACACAAGGTGTGGAGGTGGACACAGGGTGGGCAGGATGTGGAGGTGGACACAGTGTGGAGGTGGACACAGGGTGGGCAGGGCGTGGAGGTGGACACAGGGTTGACAGGATGTGGAGGTGGACACATGGTGTGGACACAAGGAGTGGAGGTGGACACAGGGTGGGCAGGATGTGGAGGTGGACACAGTGTGGAGGTGGACACAGGGTGGGCAGGGTGTGGAGGTGGACACAGGGTTGACAGGATGTGGAGGTGGACACATGGTGTGGACACAGGGTGTGGAGGTGGACACAGAGTGTGGACACAAGGAGTGGAGGTGGACACAGGGTGGGCAGGATGTGGAGGTGGACACAGTGTGGGCAGGGTGTGGAGGTGGACACAGTGTGGAAGTGGGCACTGGGTTGACAGGATGTGGAGGTGGACACGGTGTGGAGGTGGACACAGAGTGTGGAGGTGGACACAGTGCGGAGGTGGGCACAGGGTGGGCAGGGTGTGGAGGTGGACACAGTGTGAAGGTGGACACAGGGTGGGCAGGGTCTGGAGGTGGACACAATGTGGAAGTGGACACAGGGTGTGGAGGTGGACACAGGTTGTGTCCACACAATGTGTGGAGGTGGACACAGGTTGTGTCCACGCAATGTGTGGAGGTGGACACAGGGTGTGGAGGTGGACACAGGGTGTGGAGGTAGTATGGGAGCAAGAGGTATTCAATATAATCAGAACTTCGTCACACTAGTGGTTTTACTGTACACATTGATTACCATAGAGTCTTATGCGTCATAACGGTCCAAAACTTGATGGTAATTTTCATGATGAATAAAATATGGGATATTACATAACCCCATCCCTTTTTTCGCTCAAGGAAATATGGTCAGCCTAGAGTGATCTGCACAGCATTCCCATGTAATGGAGTGCAGATTTCTAGTTCTGCCACCTCCAAGAGCTCTGTGTTGATTGCAGGGATGAGGAGGCATATTGTCACAAAGGAGATAGTTGCCCATATAAACACCCACATCTAATCTACTTTGGGGTAATACAGTAATACCATCACTCGAGAGAGCAGGTCCTAATTTTGTACACCTCAAATAGTTCTAGTGTGAGGCCAGGACATGTATCTATTATCACCTTTTCAAAAGGCCATACTCATATTTACCTTCACATTCTTCTCTTTTATCTTCAGACGACCGCCCCAAAAGACATGAGGCTTAGGTTAACCTAACACAACATTACTGCAGAGTGCATCCCAAGTTCACCATTACTTTAATCCACCATTACATGCTATAATGAATCTGACAACAATTCCTGGTGCTTTAACACTTTGGGTGCCAGAGAGGTAATGCGTTGGATAAGTCTCTGGCACTCAAAGGTTTAAACTTCTGAGGCTTTTACCTTCTCAAACAAAGCCTAGCAATATTCCTGACAGAACCTCTTCACTTCCAAGTTCTGCCACAAAATAAAAGCCCTTACGATCCCTGTAGAATTTTCCAGCTCAAAAAAAAATCAATTCCACGAACCATATGATGACAACCGATGGCAACTAACTACAGGCGCCTTCCCTTCCCTTTTTTTTTTTGTCAGCGCTGGAAAACATAAGTTCATACGAACATGATGTACACATCCTGTTATGTGCCCCCCCCTTCCTTACTTCCCCATACTCCCTCCCTGGTAAGTAGCAGAGATCCCCCACTCAGCTCTTTTTTTAATTTTTGAGCCATGTGACTTGAGGACTTGAACGCCTATAAAAAGAGAGGCTGCTGGAACTGAGAAACTAAACAGCCAGCAGGGACTTGCAAGCCTACGTGTTCAGGATTCGTGAAACAAAAGTAGGAGAGATGGATCAGTCCACCAGCCACACTCCTAACAGGTAAGTAACTTCCAACGTGTATTAACCCTTTAACTCAAAGGGTTAACGTGTGTATTTAACTCTCCCTCTCATTGCCAGAGATGATCTGCAACAGACTGCAAAGCAATATATTTGTATGTTTTTTCTGATGTGAAGTCTAATTAAAAGTGTAGAAATTCTGGGACAAACCAACTGCACCGCATGAAACAAATAACATGTCCCATTGATTGAAAACATTTTTTTTAATGCTAGAGCGGTCTGCAGTTCATTGCTCTGTAATATGATGGAAACCCCTCTACCATTCAGAAGATTAATATCCCCATTTTAATTTTTTATACGTTTGTAAATGTATATTTGCTCCCGGTTGGTGTGCTCAAGAATTGCTCTTCTCTTCCTCCAGCTCTTCTTAGTACATAAGCTTCCTTTAAGTGTCAGATGGGGGGAGCAAAACACTTCAGAACAATGAGTTGCTCCAATCCTTCTGGCACTCAAACTGTTAAAAATATGATGTGTGAAATGATGTTACTGGGGAAAAGTACTGCAGGGCTCAGTAGTTCACGGGTGCGGTACAACCGGGGGTCATTTATCAGCCTTCAGATCCCTCTGTCTATGCCTCCTTGAGTGCCAGAAGGGTATGCAGCGCATTGATCTGCAATTTGTTGCATACCCCCTTGCACTCAAAGGGTTAACTCCCACTTAATCCCTTGAGATCAAGAGAGATGTATAATGCATTGCAAAGCAATGCGTTGTACACCTCTGTGGTCCTTAAGAGGTTAACAATTTGGATGTTGTACAAAATCCCCAAAGCATTGAATATTTGCGAAAATTAAAAAAAACAATCCCGGCCAGTCACATTACAACGTCACTAGTGTCCATAGCACCATGTAGCAAAATGCCAGAAAAAACTTCATACCAGTGTCAGATATTGTAGGAGGTGAGCATCTCCACATAATACCTACTCCTTGATGTGTGCAATGGAAAGTAGGCTTTAGGTTGTCGCAGCATACAAAAAGTACATTTTAGCACATTTTCTCTGAAAAATGACCTGCGTAATGCCAGTGATGTTTTGTTAACTGAGATTTATAGTTATATAGAGAATGCCACCGATACAGCAGGTTTCAGCAAGCTTAACCCGTTGAGTGCCAGAGGAGTAAGCAATCTGTTGCGTTGGCACTCAAAGGGTTAATAACAAATTAAGCCTCCCTACAGATTTAGAGATCATTTGTACCAAATAAATAATGTTTTCAGATGCTGGCGAGGAGTAAATTATTTTTAAAAGGATTACAAATCTTTTCATTGTCCCTGAAACCTCACAGAGAGGTGTCCAACACATTGCAATAGTTGAATACCTCCCTGGCACTCAAAGGGTTAAAGCTTCTTGAGGCTTCTGCAGAGATCCACAGTTGCCTACCATATTGTATCATGTGGCATGGAGGCTTGCAGCTTGGTAGAAAAGGGGTATGGGGAGAGATGCACTAACAGGGCTGGTGCGAGGATTTTTGCCACCCTAGGCAAAACCTAATTTTGCTGCCCCTTGGCTCCACCCCTTGTGCCCTACACATTTATGCCCCACCTCTGTATGTGTTTAAGTGTCAGTGTGTTCCCTATATGTGTCAGTTTGTGTGTGTGTTCTCTATAGGTGTATGTGTTCCCTGTATGGATATATGTGTGTCAGTGTGTGTTCCCTATATGTATATAAGTGTGTGTGTGAGTCTCTGTAAGGATATCAGTGTGTAAGTATGTGTGTGTGCTTCTCTATATGTGTATCAGTGTGAAAGAGTGCATGTTCTCTATATGTGACTCTCACCCCCTTTGACTCTCTCCCCTTCTTGACTGTTGATCGTCCTTTGACTCTCTCTCTCCCCATCTGACTCTTGATCCCCCTCTTGACTGCTGATCCCCCTTTGACTCTCTCTCTCCCCATCTGACTCTTGATCCCCCTCTTGACTGCTGATCCCCCCTTTGACTTTCTCTCTCCCGGTCTGACTCTTGATCCCCCTCTTGACTGCTAATCCCCCCCTTTGACTCTCTCTCTCCCCCTCTTGACTACTGATCCCCTTTGACTCTCTCCCAGTCTGACTGTTTATCCCCTCACTTGACCCCTGTTCCACTTACTGTTTCCGGTGCATGTCTCTCTCTCCCCCAGTGAGTACGTTAAGGTGCTCTCCCTTGGCTGGCTATTTTTTTTTAACCTTTTCAGTGCCAGAAAGGTATACAACGCATTGAAAAGCTATGCGTTGCGTATCCCTCTGGCACTGAAAGGGTTAATGTAGCACATAGATGCCCGTTTCTCTCTCCCCCTCTGCTTCTTTAATCCTGGTCCAGGATTGAAGGAGCGGAGGGGGAGAGAGAAATAGGTATCGCCGTGCTACATTAAAAAAAATAGCCAGCTGAGGGAGGGCACCGAAACATCCGTTTTTTTTTTTTTTTAAGTGGTGAGCGGCAGCGGGGGCCGATGCGCCCCCAGAGAATGTGCGCCCTAGGCCAGCGCCTACCTCGCCTATAGGTGGCGCCGGCCCTGTGCACTAAGGTGTGATAAAGAGGAGGGGGTTATGCACTAAGGGGTGATAAATAGCAGATGATGTCTCAGGTGATATCACTTCTCCAGTTCCTATGTTATTCTATAGAGCCTATGCACCAAGGCTTTTCAAGTGGGAGGGATCTTAGTGCATTGGCCCCATAGAATAACATAGGAACTGGGGAAGTGACATCACGGGAGATGTTATCCTATCTTTGTCTCCTTTTTATCACACCGTAGTGCATAATCTCCCTGGTCTCTTCAGTTTCAGACCCGCTTTTACTTGCAGCGCTCCCACAGGAGCACTTTATGCAACGTGCCAGGACCATCATCGGTCCTTAAAGGAATAGTAATGTTACATAATAAAAGCAGCTCTAATTAATCATCATAATATTTGGACTTTGGAGAGTGTTATTTCAATTCTGTCAGACTTGTAGTTCAAGAGTAATTCAATGACAAAGTATCCCACTCCTGCCCCTTTTACTGATGTAACACTGCTCAGCCAGAGCAGAAGGGAGGTGCCCAGGTAGATTGCAGAGAGGGACAATCTTCAATTACGATAAGGAAAAAACCTGAAACTTGTCAAGGGGAGCAGTGCTTTCATTGTTCTCATAGGAAGAAGATTGTCCCCTTCTGTTATCTGTCTGGTCTATGGACTGGATTCCACATCTGAGAAGAGATGGCTTATACTAGGTAAAAGGGGCGGGAGGGGGAAACTTTATCCTTCAATTACTCTTGAACCACAACTCTGACACTCTCTATGGCCCAAATACTATGAAGATTAATTGGAGCTGCTGTTTTTGTGAAACATTACTATTACTTTAAGGGTATAAAAACCGATGATGGTTCTGGCACGTCACTGGTTCTTAAGGAGTTAGCCCATTGAGGACAAGAGGAATGTGCAATACATTACTTCACATTGGTCCACAAAGGGTTAATGTGAAAACCGTGACCACTTGTATTGGCTCTTGATCTTCCTTGTAGAATTAATGTAAACTAATGGCGGTAGCCTATTAAACCTATGGATTTCTGGAGGGGTAACATTTATGACATTTGCATGATTAGAATATGGTAAAGTTGACCCCAAAACAACATTTAAAGGGATCTATCACCCCTACACAAGATTTTCTAAAAAGTAAGCTAATATAGCGACTAGCTGAAATACTGTTTTCATTTTTTTTTTTTTTTTTTTTTTTTTTTTTTTTAAATTGTTATTCGGCCAAAATTAAACGTGTAAAGATTATCCTTCTGGTGCCTTCCGGACGGACTGCAGGTACAGTTCTGCACCACAGTCTGTCATTCCTTTGCTCCCCTCCCTCAATCCAGCCTCCTCCAATGATGGAGGATTTCTGCACACATGACTAATCAACCCATGACATGCCAGGACTGTCTTTAACCCCTTAACGACGTACATGTACATCATCGATTTCAGGGCTCTGAATCGGAAATTAAAAAAAAAAAAAAATGCTCCATGGTCCTTAAGTGGCGGCCGCTGGCATGCATGCCGGTCCTTTAGGGGTTAAGTCAAATTCACCGATGATGGTCCTAGCACATCATCTGTCATCAAGGGGAAGATAAGCACAATATGACACTTCAACCAACAGTTTCCTACCACAGAGGCATCATTGTAGCCATTCACCATAGAACAATGATTCCCACACTGTGGGGTGTCTCCCTGGGAGGTGGGTTATTTCAGGAGCATGAGGCTTTGTTTCAGCACCAAACTTTCTTATTGCTATCTAACATATCTGTATCCATATTGTTAAAAATTGATTGTGGTTGGAATTATGAGAAAGGCTGGTTCAAAGAACGGTTGTGAACAACACAATCTGCCATGGCTGTTCTAGTAGTAAATGTACAGTTGGCATTCGTCTGCAGAAAATGTGTAGAATAAATTGGTTTCCTAAATATATTACAAATTTAAGAAAATGGCAAGTAATAATAATAATAAAAGTATACATACAAAGGCATACATTTGTTTCAGTAAATAAAGTGGGGGGCATTAAGGTTTGGTATAAAGCAAAAGTGATGTGCAGGATGATTGTGAACCACTGCCATAGAAGGCTAGAGGGAAACTGAAGCCTAATTTTACTCACTGAAACATAGTTTATATGTTCTTTTTTTGTCAAACAGTTCTTATTATGGGGTAGATGATTGTTGGCACATCTGGGGACTCTCTGGTTGTGCCTGGAAGACTCCAGGGGGAGAGATGCACTAAAGTGGAAATGACTTCTCCAGGATAAACTCTCCAAGTCCTATGTTAGCCAATGCACTAAGATTCCTCCAGCTTTGGAGATCTTACTACATAGGCTCCATAGAATACCATAGGAATTGGAGCAATGATATCATTGGATAAGTCATCTCCACATTATCACCTCTTTATCACACCTTAGTGCATAAACCCCCAGTTTTTAGACTTAATTACTGGGTCTCCGGGGATAGAGGCTTTTTCTCCTGGTTGGTGATTTTTTTTGTGTTAACACCACTCACTTTACTTTCCATTCCACCTACTTCACACCCATTTTAGGAAAAACCCCACCCTCTCTTCTCCTAATCCTGCCCACCCAGCCCACCAAGATTAAGTTCCACTTCATCATTTGGATATTCCTATCCCAGCCCTTCATCTTAATCCAGGAGCAGGAGACAAGGAAGTTCCCAGGAACAATTTGTTGAAGCCATCAGCTGGTTGGGGTTGATAGGAATTTAGTCCCCAAGCTGGAAGTCCAACAAATGAGTATCATGGACTTATTATACCCACCATCTTTTGGTTTCCTGTGCATTCAATGTTTGCGTCATACTGAGCAGGCCCAAACACTTGACCATGTCTTAGACCTGTTTCCTTATTCATGTCTCACTCACATTTCTTAACTTGCATTTTTTGCCTCCTACAGTGTCCATGGAGATTTATCTGAGGCCTTGAAAGAAGCAACAAAAGAGGTCCATGAACAAGCAGAGAACACTGAGTTTATGAGGAACTTCCAAAAAGGACAAGTCTCACTCAATGAGTTCAAGGTAGGGAATTCAGCTTCTTCATTTAAAAGAATATAAGATATATGAAAGGTTAATTCCCATTGATTTAAAGTAGCTTTTAATCCCTTCATTTCCAGTGAGTTCTCAAAAAACATTGCTTTACAATGCTTTAGAGACCACTCCAAAATGCAAGGGGTTAAAAGTCCCATTTAAATCAATAGGAATTTGCAGAATTTTGATTTCAGCTATATAGTGCAGTATGTTTTCTCCAGAATTGCATAAATTTAGCTTCGTGAATAAGGCCCAGTGCATTTTCGCTTCATCAAACTTATAGTATAGGTTTGAATGGAATCACACTAACTGCAGGGCTGGACTAAGGACTTTATGGTCCTGGAGCAGAAAGATATGATTGCCTATTTTACTGGAAGGATATACAATGAAGATATTGCAAAGTACAGTACATATTTGACATCTCTACATATACTAATTTTTAATTCTACTTGTGGGCCAAGTAGTGGCTTAATGTGGCTCACCCACTGCTGATGTGAATGGGCCTACTGCTTACACTGGGGCCATCAACCATCTTGAGGTTCTGACTAATAACAGAGGTACATACAAAATGTGAGATGCTCTGAGGAAGAACCCAAGCAAAAGTGGCTTGTTCTACAGCTAGTCACTGCTCAAAAGCATCACATTTAGCTCTCTAATGCCATTACAGAAAATACATTTCCACAAACAAAGTAGACTAATCCCACCCAAAAGGGCATTCCAGTTTCAAAATGATGGGCAAGTCCTTTCTGCACGGGAACAGCAGCTAACCCCAGAATTATGTTTCAGCCTTGCTGGGCCTCAACAGTGAATGGTGCAACTGATTTACCTAGGCACTGAGAGCAACAGATGCAGATGCATTTTTGATCAGACCTTTATATTAACAACAAGCGATCTTTGGTAGAAAAAAAAAGACTTGCTATACAGCTTCTATAAATCCCATGTAAAACAAACAAAAAATATTGCTATACAGTGCCCTTGTAAAATGCAGAAAGAAGCTTGGAAAAAAACATGTAAAATGTATCTTTTTCCATACAATGAGGCAGAATTATAAAAATGGAGCAAAAAGGAAATATGCGTTAAAATGGCTGGAACAGAGTGTCCATTAGAACGCCAGTTTAAAGGGATAATAATGTCAGAAAAAGTATTAAGTATATGGTAGATGCAATTAAAAGAGAGTACTTGCACTTATTCATATCTCTCAAACAGTTATGGTTTGAGAGATATAGGAAAATAAAGTTCTCTGCTCCCTCCCCTTTCTGCTTGATGAGCTGTAAAGCTGTCAGAGGCAGATTCTGGTCGCTTGACCAGAACGGCTCTTCAGCAGCACCGATATAACAATATAAATAAAGATAAATACTTAATTGGAATGGTCTACAATGTGTGCTTGCAAACCAGGCACACGTTGTAGACCGTTCCTGTGAAGTATTTATTTTTAGGTATCGTTATATTGGTGCTGCTGAAGAGCCGCTGTCTGATCCAGGAACCAGAATCTGCTTCTAACAGCTTTACAGCTCGTCAAGCAGAAAGGGGAGGGAGCGGAGAACTTTATTTTCTTATATCTCTCAAACCATAACAGTTTGAGAGATATGAATAAGTGCGAGTACTCTCTTTTAATTGTATCTACCAAATAGTTAATACTTTTTTTTGACATTACTATCCCTTTAAGAGGACTGAACACTGTGTGGTATGTTTTTTTGTAAAATGGAATAATGACATTTGTAAATAGTTGCACAGCGAATTTATAAAGAAATTGTTGCTATTTGTGACAGTTTTGCAACATAATTATCACCAGAATCTTAACACCATGTTTATAAAACGCCGTTAATCATTTATAAATCAGACCTGGTGTTATATCCATTTGCCATGCCATAATGACTGTTCTTTAAAGGGATAGTAATATTTCATAATAAAAGCAGCTCAAATTAATCATCATAGTATTTGGACTTTGGAGAGTGTTATTTTAGTTCTGTCAGAGTTGTAGTTCAAGAGTAATTCAATGACAAAGTGTCCCCCTGCCGCCCCTTTTACTGATGTAACACTGTTCAGCCACATCAGAAGGGAGGTGCCCAGGTAGACTGCAGAGAGGGACCATCTTCAAGATAAGGGAAAAACCTGAAAAACTTGTCAAAGGGGGCAGAGTTTTCATTGTTCTCATAGGAAGAAGATTTTCCCCTTCTGTTATCTGTCTAGTCTTACAACCAGATTCACATCTGAGAAGAGATGGCTTACACTAGGTAAAAGGGGCGGGAGGGGAAAACTTTGCTTGTGAATATCTCTCAAACCATAAAGGTTTGAGCGATAAGACTTATATCATTCTTCATGTTTTTTTTCATGCCTACAAAATAAAATAAAGATAAAACAAAGTATTACTATCCCTTTAAGGTAAGAAGAACAAAGGGGACTTATAAAAAAACATTCTTCTTACCTTTTAAAGAACAGTCCATAAGCCACGGCAAGTGGCTATAATGCCAGCTCTGATTTGTAAATGATTAAAGGTGGTTTTATAAATATGGTGTTAATTATTATGCATACTTTAAAGCCTGGAATCCTTAAGGACAGCATATACATGGCATTAAGATTCTAGCAATAATTCTGTCACAAAATTGTGGCAAATAGCGACATTTCTTTATAAATGCGCTACGCAACTTTTTACAAATGTTGTTACTCCATTTTACAAAAAAGCACACTACAAGGCGTTCAGTCCTCTTAAACTGGAGGTGCTTACGTTTATAACTAATGGACACTCTGTTATATCCATTTTAAAGCATATTTCGTCTTTGCTCCACTTTTATAAATCTGCCTCAACATCTTTTATAAATCTTCCTCAATATCACTGCTACAAAACAGTCACTAATGTGAACATCGACAAGCCTTCTTTCTTTGGTACTGTAATCTTAAAATGTAGTCTTAAAATTATTTTCTGATGAATTTGTAGACAATAATTATGTGCTAGTGAGCTCTAGCTGTGTAAAGCAGAAAATGGACTGACATTAGTACCGTCTTTTCTCTGCAAGTTATTGCAGACAATCTGTCACAACTATTAACACACACTTAACTACTATCCTACAATGGCTGCTTCCACAATTTTAGATTTAGATACATCAAATATATTACTTTTTAAGATTCTGGAGAGTAGTAATCTTATTTAAATGTATATAACCTCTTACCATTTATGTTCATTCCCAAAAGCAGCATGGTGGTGCTACATTTCAGAGTCATTAAGACATTGGTGGGCAATATGCAGTCATCTTACTGTTTGAATAACGAAAGCTGTAGCCCAACAACAGGTGGAAGGGAGCAGATTCGTAAGTTTTGAATTATACAGAATACATTTTATGAACAGAATGCAGGTTACAGCTATTCCTAGCTGAAAATCCAATTAAATCCAATGAAAACCGTAAGAGTAGTCTGTATATACCAAGGGTTTATATAGACCACTGCTCATGGAACTCTCTTTATGGTTTTGCAGCAGAATCTTCTAGGACCTCTAACAAGCAGTAACAAGCCTGTATCCAAAAGCAAAAATAAGCTTCATCGTTGCAAAATGGGATGTGTATCAGAGATGGAAGGAGAAGTGTATATGCATGCTTACCATTGACCAATCTGTTTCATTTTAGATGGTTATGTCCGCCTTATACTTTGTCTATGAAGCACTGGAGGAAGAAATTGAGAGAAATAAGGAAAATCCAGTTTTTTCCCCAGTGTACTTCCCCTTGGAGCTCCACCGTAAGAAAGCCCTGGAGGAAGACCTTGAGTATTTCTATGGGCCTCAGTGGAGGAAGAAAATCATGTGTCCCAGTTCTACAAAGAACTATGTATCCAGGCTTCACCACGTTGGCCAACAGGAACCAGAGCTTCTGGTGGCTCATGCTTACACACGGTACCTGGGAGATCTCTCAGGTGGTCAGGTTCTCAAGAAGATTGCACAGAAAGCCCTGCAACTCCCACTCACTGGAGAAGGTCTAGCTTTCTTCGCCTTTGACAATGTCACCAATGCAACAAAATTCAAACAGCTTTACCGTTCTCGTATGAACTCTATAGAAATTAACAAGGCCACCAAGGAAAGGATCTTAGAGGAAGCAAAGACCGCATTCCTGCTTAATGTAAAGGTGAGAGAAGCTTAAAAAGAATAATAAAGAAGCTGATGGTTTGCACTAGCATTTATCCTGTTTTTCTTCTTCTATACAGCTATGATGACCTTATTTGGGAAGCTGAAGAGGAGCAATTCTGGGACTAACCAACAGTACCAGAGGGGACAAATAAAAAATCCAATTGATTTAAATAAGACTTTTCACCACTCTCTAGCATCAGTGGGTTAAAAGCCACATCTAAACTCAAAGTGAAATTTCCAATTTTCATCTGTGGTGGTTTGCTTCAGAATTGCTCCTCTTTTGACTCCAGAATAAAGCCTAAAAGTTTTTTATTCCAAATTATTGTTGAATATAAGTGTCAGAAGGGTGGACATTTGCTTTAATGAAACCTAAGGGATTGTATGTTCCTACTATCAGGACAGGGTGTTTCAGCTCAGAAATTCATGTTATTTTTATTGTGATCTCAGGTCTTTGAAGAACTGCAGACCATTTCATCAGCAACATCTAAGAATGATCATCTCAGGTCTGAGGAAAGCACAGTAAGAAGCAGAGGACACCACTCAGAAAATGGTATGACCATCTGGCAGCTGCAGGAGACAGTTTAGATTTCAAAATACATATTATCAACACGAGTTTGAGGATTAAAGATAACCCCCTCCTAATAATCACCCCCCCACACACACACACATAGTAACATAGATATCATAGTAACCTAGTTCATGAGGCAAAAAGACCCATTCATCCCTCAAATCAGCCATACAACCCATGTTTATCCAGAGGAAGACTGTTGAATCCCTATTGTTGCCATTCCAGTTAAGCCCCAAATGGTTATAAAAATTCCTTCCTGACTCCAAGGAATTTTTCATCAAAATCTTATCTGAACTTGAAAGGTATCAATACTTTTTAAAACATCTACATAGCTGCAAACACAGCTTTCTTAGGCAAAGAATTCTACAACTTTACTGTCCTTATGGTAAAAGCATTCTACTTAAAGGAATAGTAAACGCAGGAAAAAAGTACAGGCGCAATGATAGGAACAATTAAAAAATACTTACTGCCCTCATTCCCATCTCTCAAACCATTATGGTTTGAGAGATATAAGAAAATAAACCCTTCCGCTCCCTCCCACTTCTCATGCGTCTGCTGTATAGCAGACATCATGAGTTCCTGCTTCCAGGACCAGACTGTGGCTCTTCA
Source organism: Rhinophrynus dorsalis (assembly GCA_037306005.1). Lineage (NCBI taxonomy): Eukaryota > Metazoa > Chordata > Amphibia > Anura > Rhinophrynidae > Rhinophrynus > Rhinophrynus dorsalis. The sequence goes on from CM074722.1 coordinate 124,698,474, forward strand.
GGAGTGATGTCATCGAGATATATTATAACTATAATTACTTCATCGGTATGGTGTACAACGTGTGCCTGGCTTGCAAGCACACGTTGTAGACCATTCTAATGAAGTAATTATAGTTAGATATCCCGATGTCAGCACTCCTGAAGAGCCGCCTAAAGCCGGGTGACCGGATTCTGCCTCTTGACAGCTTTACAGCTCATCAGGCAGAAAGGGGAGGGTGTAGAGGACTTCATTTTCTTATCTCTCTCAAACCATAACGGTTTGAGAGATGATAATGAGGGCAGTAAGTATTTTTTAATTGTTTCTATCATTCTGATTGTACTTTTTTTCTGAGTTTACTATCCCTTTAATGTATGATCTCTTATCTTGCTACATTACAGTACTATGGCTGGAAATGATCCCTATTAATTTTTTGTGCCCGAGATATCTTCATTTAGTGCTGCATATCATATCCATGGAGACAGGCATGGCAGTTGCTAGCAGGACCAAACTTCACCTATTGTACACAGTAATCTTAAAGGGACAGTAATGCCCCAAAACATTTTTTACAGTTATGTAGAGTTTAAAATATTAATCAAATCACTCCAAATCCTATCTCTCAATCCGCTATGGGTTGAGAGATATGGGGATTCAAAGTTCCCCGCTCCCTCCCCTTCTCCCGATGTCATCTGTAATGCTGACAGCAGGAGAATCGAGTTGTACGACTCGAGAAGGCTCTGCAACAGAGCCCGAATTGCGTTACTTAAAAAGAATTCATTCATTGGAAAGGTCTAAAAAGTGTACCTGATTTGCAAGGACACTTTGTACCTGATTTGCAAGGACTGGCATCTCCTGCTGTCAGCTTGACGCTGACATCAGGGGAGGGAGGGGGGAACTTTGAATACTTATATCTCTCAAACCATAGCGGTTTGAGAGATAGGGTTTGGAGCGATTTGATTAATATTTTAAGCTCTACATAACTGTAAAAAAAATTTTGAGGACATTACTGTCCCTTTAATCTTGTAAGAAATAGAGGGGCGTACACTTATCTTGATGTCAGAGGTCCAGTTGTGTCCTCGACACCCTGGGCCTCCTAGATGTTCTCTCAAAAAAATATATATATTTTAAAAAACCTAAAACCCTACCACCACCATCTCCATCACCACCTACAAAGTAAAAAAGAAAAAAGATACTTAAAGTGATAGTAATGTCAAACAATAATATTTTGTATTGTAGATTTAAAAAAAAATAATTATTTGCAGCAAATCCTGAGATATTATCATTGAAAGTTACCCCCCTCACTCCCCTTTTCCGGATGTCAGCTGTAAAGCTGACAGCAGGAGATTCGAGTCAGCCGACTCGAGGAGGCCCTTCAGCAGAGCCTAAATCGGGTTATTTAAAAAGAGCTACTTCATTGGAATGGTCTATAAAGTGTGCTTGCAAACCAGGCACACTTTGTAGACCGTTCCAATAAAGTAGTTCTTTTTAAATAACATGATTTCGGCTCTGCTGAAGAGCCGATGGCTGGTCCCAGGACTGGGATCTCCTGCTGTCAGCTAGAGCGCTGACATCAGGAGAAGGGGAGGGAGGGGGGAGCTTTCAATACAAATATATCTCAAACCGCTATGGGATTTGCTGCAGATAATTTTTTTTCATCTACAATACAAAATAATATTATTGTTTGACATTACTATCAATTTAATCTTAGTCAAGCCTTTGCCAAAGCTAGAATGAGGGAAATTGAACAGGGATTTCCTTTTATATGGGCATCCCTCATTCACATGAATTCAGGAAAAGCCAATCCCTGTTCAATTTTTTCTCATTCTGACTTAGGCTTGAGCAGGATTAAGGGGAGTGTTTTTTTACGTTGTAGGAGACTGTGGGGTTTTAAGGGATTTTTTTCTTTATTTTTTAACAAAACATTCAAGGGGACTAGGGCATCAAGAATACAAATGGACCTCAGATATCAAGGTAAGTAGATCAGAATATCGGTGAACGAATTTCACTTGGCAACAAACATCTTCACTGAAATTCTAACCAAATGAGAGGGTAAACAAAATTTACTTCACAGAATGGGGAAAAAATGACCTAATCATTCAAAACACATTTTTTATTTTCAAAACTTTAGGTAATTTCCCTTTAAAAGATTGTAGCCACCATAGTATTCCATGTTCCCACCATTCAGGTCAGGGAAAAATGTTGCATGTTCTGTAGAATATCTTGGAAAGCAGAGCTGTCAGTCACTTTTACTGCTTCATTATGAAAGGATTTCTTTGGTATCTAAGGTAATTTACTTACATAGGCCATCTAGGACTTGCCATTGCACCTGGATGACTAGACTAGTGGATTTTCAAGGAAAATAACAAGTGTGTCTGATCAAATAAAACAGAATTTGTCAATATGCTTCCCCCTGCCTGTTAGTGGACCATAACTCTGATAATGCTGGCTGGTTTAGTATGGTGGGAGATGTATTCCAGCAGTAGCCAGGTGCTTATACATTGCCTGCCTCTTTGTTTACAACTACTACTTTTAGATTACAAACCAATAAAATAACACTTTATCAACAGATCTACATCTGTACTTCATTCTTTAAGTAATGTTCTTGGTTTTGTTTTATGCTTTCAAATATGTGAACAGCATTTAAAGGGATAGTAATGTCAGAAAAAAGGATTAACTATATGGTAGATACAATTAAAAGAGTATTTGCACGTATTCATATCTCTTAAACCGTTATGGTTTGAGAGATATAGGAAAATAAATTTCTTCGCTCCCTCCCCTTTCTGCTTGACGAGCTGTAAAGCTGCCAGAAGCAGATTCTGGTCAATTGACCAGATGCGGCTCTTCAGCAGCGCCGATATAACGATATCTAAAGATAAATACTTCATCAGAATGGTCTACAACGTGTGTTTGCAAACCAGGCACACGTTGTAGACTGTTCCAATGACGTATTTATTTTTAGGTACCGCTATGTCGGCGCTGCTGAAGAGCCGCTGTCTGATCCAGGAACCAGAATCTGTTTCTAACAGCTTTACAGCTCGTCAAGCAGAAAGGAAAGGGAACAGAGAACTTTATTTTCCTGTATCTCTCAAACCATAATGGTTTGAGAGATATGAATAAGTGCAAGTACTCGCTTTTAATGTTATCTACCATATAATTAATACTTTTTTTCTAACATTACTATCCCTTTAAGAAAGTCTACAAGATCGAACTGCTTAGCACTGCTAAGGCTATTTAACTTGTTGAGCAGAAACTTACCATATTGTCTTTTCTGTGTGTTTCTTTAAACAGGTGGTTTCCATCACAAGATACAGAACAGTGAGCAGAAAGTCTCTTCCCACGACCGGTCCATACCATATTTCCGTTGGGCCCTAATTGCTAGTTGTGCACTTGTTGCCTTTATGGGACTATATATCTTATAAGGAAAATTAGTCCACTGTCTCCACTGAACTACCTTTGTGAAACAACTTCTGCAACAAGGATGGAAAGACATAGGACTGATTGTCTGTGCATCTAGAAAGGTCAATATAGGTCACAGACAATCTCCCTTGTTCCTGTTACACAACAATAAAAAAATCAATGGACGGATAGAGCACTTATTGCTGGAATTCTTCAATACAACTAACTCAGGAATTATTATTCATTCCAAAGGCCTCACTGTACTGAACTCTTATTTTCCTTCTTAATTTATCTATTGTTGCTTTACACTTGCTGACACAACATCTATCCAATGCAAAAAGCTTTTGCTAAATTTTAACATTCTTATAAATGATATCTCATGCTAGACAACCTACACCTTATTTTAATAGGGGAAAATGGCTCTGTTCTACATAACCTAGAATCACGTGTTTGAAAAGAGTTTCTGCACATGACCATTTTATAGGCTTAGCCACTTCCTGTAGTAAGAGTATATTTGTAAATTATTAGGATAGTCTGCAGCCCTCAAGCTGATGTCAGGCTTCAGTTCCAGTCATAGTGAAGGCTTTTGTAGGAAATTTGTTATTTAAAAAAAAAACACTTACTTTGTTTCTGAAATAACCTAAGCCAGCAGTGAGTAAAATTCAGCCCTCCGGGCTAAATTGTGATAAAGACATGATAGAGTGGTGATAACTTCCCCAGGATGATACTCTCTGCAATTTTAGGGCTACTCAATGGAGTCTATGCACTAAGATTTCTCAGGTTTAAGGGATGTTAATGCATAGGATCCACAGAATAACATAGAACTGAAGAATATATCTCACTAGAGAAGTTATCTCCCAACTCATGTTGAATTTAAACTCTAAACAACTGAGGATAATACTAATAAAAATGGGGGTTTATGCACTAAGGGGTGATAAACATACCTGGGAACTTCCACTCGAGGGCTACCCGGAGGGTAGTCCTCTGTTCACCAGGGGGTGACAAAAATGACGCTAATCGCGTCAAAAAGGGGTGGGGCTTGCCGCGAGTGGGGGGGGCTTAACCCTTTGAGTGCCAGAGTGGTACGGAATGCATTGCAAAGCAATGCATTCCTTACTACTCTGGCACTCAGAGGGCTAGAGACTGAGTATCAGCAGGAGAAAAAGCGGATGTGGCAGAGTTTCAATAGAAACTCTCCACATCCGGAGGAATAAGCCTCTGCCCCGGAGACCCGGTAAAGTTCTGTCAGAACCGGAGTCTCCGGGGCAAATCCGGAGAGTTCCCAGGTATGGTGATAAAGAGGTGGTAAGGTGGAGTTGACCTCTCCAGTGATATCACTGTTATTCTATGGAGCCAATGAACTCTCTCCCACTTAAAGGGGATCTCTCACATAGACATAAGTAATGCATATTAGTTAGAGCATTTAGTGAAAACATTTAAAACGTTGTTCATTTAAAAAAAAAAAACTTTATCTGCACAAAACTTGATGTTTAAAAAGTGTCCGGCAGCCTACTTCCGTCTTGCAGTACTGCCTCTGCACCCATCACACTACCCAACATCCTCCAATGACAGATGTTTTCTTTCTCTAAGCTGGAGCGATCTCATTGGCAGAGATCGATATCTAGCCAATGAGATTGCTCCAGCTTAGAGACAGACAGCCTCCGTCATCTGAGGAGGGAGGGGAGCAGAGACAGTTCGGCAAGCCGGAAGTAGGCTACCAGGCACTTTTTAAACATTAATTTTTGTGAGGATAAAGTTATTTTTTTTTATTTCTAAATGAACAATGTTTTAAATGTTTTCCATAAATGCTCTAACGAATGAGCATTACTTATATCTAGACGAGAGATCCACTTTAAGATATCTTAGTGCATAGGCTCCATAAAATAACATAGGAAGTGGAGAATGAATCACACTGTAGACCTTCTCTCCTTTTTCTCCTCCCTGGAGAAAATCTGAAGCAAACCATGTACGCATTTGTGGTCAATTAAACATTTTCCCATTTCCCACTAATCTAATTGAGACATGCAACTCCTTGAATTCTACAGGGGTCTCCCAATGCATTGACATTCGTAGCATTCAAGGGGTTCAAAGTGCCTTTTAAATCAGTGGTTTTTATTTGTACTCCATGGTACAATCTGAATGCCTCAGAATTACTCCAGTTCATTTTAGTAACATTAACCTCAATGAAACAGTAGATTATGTCGAGGGAAATTATGCACAAAGTGTTATTATTTTATTATAATAATGTTAACGGTTCCTGTAATATCCATGAGCAGGATCTGGCTGAATGTATTCTTACTGGCCCAGATATAGAGCAATTAGCAGGGTTTATTCTCATGCCTCTTAGTCTCCCAGTCCGTTAATCCCCTGCTCATGAGTGTTTCACACAGTCAGCTAAAAACAAATCTTTGCCACATTAAATTCTTTTTTTTTTTTTACATTTGTATTTGTTACAGTAAAAGTAACTTGATTTTTTATGTGTACAGTATGTCATGTAATTTATATGTTTTTACTAACTACAATAAAGCTGAAACTGATTGTTAATAAGATGCTAATGAGAATGCATTTATTCGGTTTTAGAAGACAAACCTGGGGCAAACCAACCATAGCACAGGGGACAAAAAAAAATTAAAAACTCCCATGAAGTTAAATGTTTTGTATAACTTCTGGATGAGCGTTTGTATGTTTCTACCAGATCGGTTAATGCCTTAGAGCATTTTGGAAAAGTTGTTTTATAAAAGGGATAATGTGAAAAACAGAAATAATACAGAACAGGGCAAGACAATTATTGGACCTCCAGATGATGGAAGATGTAGTCCCCAGCAGCTGGAGGTCCAACAGCTGACTACCCTTACCACATACATAAACATTCACTCACATTAGACTCAATGGGATTGTGTGCCCTAGCAGGGATTCTTTTCTATGTCTCTTTTTTTTCCCAAGTATTCTTAAATGCCACTTCCTGACTAATACACTGGAGAAAAATTAAATGGCAAAATCACAGTCACACACTTCGTCTCACACACACGTGCACACACAGAGATAGGTCCTCTACTCCAGAAAGGCAGCTTCAAGAAGAATGTTATATACACACACAACATATATATGTATGTAACAGGAACCAGGCAATGCAAGTGATCCCTGTCTGTCATTGCCGGATCTCCCTCTCTGCGATGTAGCTACAGGGGGAGGCGGGTAGAAGTGCCGGGCTGAAGTAGCAGTGATCCAGAGAATGTGAGTCAAAGGGAACTCTTTAAACCATTTCCGGAATAAAACACACCAGACAGGCTAACAGGGATCCAATTACTTTATTTGGGGACACAGGGAACATATAGAGGGCAAGAATCCCAACAGTAAACAAAATACAGTTTAATCTTGCCTCGCCGATTTCCAGCCAATAGGGATCTGAGTGACAAGGGATGAATAAGTGGTGACCAATCAGAGGGCCTCCTACATTTTAAACTGGGGACCGGAAGTCTCTGGCTGACCTGTTTTAGAAATTTGAATGTGGCCAGGCAGCCATAATAGGCCATAGAGGGCCAGCGAACATGGGGCACACTGGTGTATACCTGTGTTCCGTTAATATACATACCTGCCATAAAATCGTGGATATAGTACACACTTTATTTTACTTTCGCCTTATAGAAAGTGAGGTGTATGTATTGTACATGAGAAAAAGAAAGACAGACAAACTGCAAACAAGGATATACTAAGACAGTCAGCAATAGAACAAAAGTGAAACAAAACAAGATAATGAGAGAGACAGCAAGAGTGAGCCACAATGAGAGGCAGAGGCAGGAAAAGAGCAAGAGTGTGACACTGAGATAGAGAAACAGGAAGAGAGTAAGAGAGAGACAGAGTCAGAAAGTAGAAACAAGTATTATATATAGAGAGGCAGAGACAGGAAGCGAGCACGAATGAGTCACAATAAGAGACTGAGACAGCAAGAGGGAGACACAGTAAGCGGGAAACACAGCAAGAATAAGAGTTTAGCCTGCACACTTACAACCAAAAGTGGTAATTAGCTATTAGTTAGACAGCAGACCACAATGTTGAAGGCAATCAATGATCAGGGTTTTTTAAGAGCTAAAACATCTCCTCATGAATGATGTGAACCCCACTCTGGGGTTAAATACTAAATGAAATACTTAAAAAAAATAGAAAATAATTTATTGTTTCAAACAGGTGACTTTCACAGAAAAGCCATCGTCATTCATTCATCCAAAAATAGGAGACAGTGTGTCATTTGGAGCAGTTCACCCACTGAAGCAGCATGTTGCAACTTTCCAGCAACTACAGATGTTCACCAGTGAGTTGCATTCACAACACCCAATGTGACCACTGTGCAAGCATTCTGAAGTGTCTAAATTGTTGTGATGCTCATTCCATCCATCCATTGACTGAATGGACCACATGAGCATCCACCAATTTTCTATTGCTGACATTCATTTGTGCTTGCCATTATCCCAGGGGTTCACCCTTCCCCGAAAATCACTTATAGGGGGGAGAGCACTGCAGTGGTTGTTAGGCATTCCAAAAACGATGTTTTGTGTGTTTTTTTATCACCATAAATTGTAAATTCTGTTCCATGCTGTTATCAATTTGGAGCAAATTTACATGAACCTATAATTTTGGGTATTGTTTTCTCAAGGGATACACTGTAGCATTAATTTTTCATACTTTTTTTTGTTTGCTACTGTAAAGTGTAATGTGAGGAGATGTGCTATGACCAATGCTTTTTGTGTACTTTTTTGAAAATAATCTGAAAATTATTTTAGTCATAGAAAATTCTTTGATTGGTAATTTTGAATATGACTTGTCTGGCAGTTTGAAATTTCTGGGATACCTACTTTCCAGAAATGCTTGCTTTAGGGGGTTATTTAGATGTTGTCTGGTAATGAAATATGCAAACTATGGCCTAGGTTACTTGATAAGTTTAACAAGTGTTCTATATACAAATTTCTCCATATAATTCAAAACCAGTGATAACCACTCAATCTCAATGGAGGATAGGCTATGTTTAGTGCATTTTGGTTATCCTCGTGGAAATGTCAGTAGTAAATTCTATTATATGCTGTTACCAATCTGGGGCTCCAGGAAGGGCGCATGTTTATGTATATATAAATATTGGTTATTAGTGTACTCATGATATAGGTACGGTGGTTATTTCATATACTAAGCTTGTTTGAGATGCTGTATGGTAAATTGTGACAGTAATGTAATTTTCCAAAAAATTATATAGTTATGAATTCAGGTTTAGGGTTGCTGCACTATTTAAACAATGGAATGTGCATTCTGAATTAACCCCTTAACGTCCAATGCCGTGCCAGAACCGTCACGGCTGTCCAGCACTTAATGACCAGTTACAGTCCTGGCATGTCATGGAATTCAGGGCTCCCCGCTGCACGCCGCACAGGGAGCCCTAAATCAGATCCGAAAAAAAAGTTATGTGGTCCTTAAGTGCCAGCCGCGTGTGCACACGACGGTCCTTAAGGGGTTCATATAGTTGTGCTCCTGCTAATTCACCTACTTCTCTCTCAGGTGAACACCCATCTCTCTTTCCCTCCCTTTAGCCACTCTGACTCTTTTACGTTGCCTCCCACCTTCCATTTTTCCACTCAAGATCTTCTTCTATCTTTGGAATGTGAACGGTGGAAAGAGCTGGCAAGTGAGCTTTTGCCTAAAATGATAATCAACAGACCTTGGAGGTTGATATAGGCAATCGTTGTTGCATTGTTCGACTGAATCTGAACCAGCAAATCCTGGAGGGACTGAGACCAATGCAGCAGAGAGAGGGTTGATGGGTAAAAGCCCAAGGTGGCTCTCCAACCTATTAGACTGGCATCCATAGTGACTATCACTCATTTCAGTATGAACAAGTGCAGCGCAAGTGAGAAATGGGACATCTGAAGCCACCAACATAGATGTGACTTCATTAGGTCAAATAGAGACATGACATGGCAGAGATGACATGGCTGTCTCTTTTCTCAATTCTTGAGAATTTCCAGCTGCAGTTCCTGAGTGTGGAATTGGGCAAAGTGAACTGCCTCCAAGGCAGAGACCAGTCACCCCAGCACCTCCATGTATTATTGAACCATTGCTGACAAAGTACGCCCTGAGATACCTGCCGAGACAAAGACTGAATCTTGTCCTCCAGCAATGACCACGGAGGATTTATTGAGATTGAGTACCCTAGTGTGTTGTTCTAGAATGGATACCCAATTCTGTATGTGAAGGTACCGAGCCTCTGCTAAAGGAGCTTTTAATAAAATGTCACCCAGACACAGAATAAAAGAATTCCTTAGAAAATGAATGTGGGCAGCCAAGGCTGCCAAGACCTTTGTAAACACTCACGGAGCAGACATCAGCCCAAAAGGAATGGTGGTGAACTGAAAATGACGCACTTGAAAGGCAAACCAAAGGAGGTGCTGATGAGCTGAATAAATGAGAATATTCAGATAAGCGTCATGTATGTCTAGGGGAGCTTTCAGCTGCGATGACAGAGAGCAAGGACTCCATTTGAGCTAAGGCATATAAACAAAAGATGGTGACGCTTCAAGTCCAAAATAGAACAGTATGCACTGTCTTTTTGGGTACAATGAAAAGGGTAGAACAGAATCAAAGTACTCTTTCCTGAGGAGGAGGAATAGGTACCAAGACCTGCATGTCCACCAGGAAAGAACACACATCTAAAAATAGATCTCTCCTTACCGGATTCCAAGTAATTCTTGACATGAAGAAGGGACATGGAGGAAGTCTTATGATACCCTTCCAAGATCACTCATAAAACCCACTGATCTACCACTGAGAGAGACCTATGATTGCCTGCCGCAGACCAGACCCATGCGAGTCAGGTAGACTTGTCAATTGGGGAACTTTTGGGCAGGCTTCTTGCTTGGGCAGGCTTCTTGTCTGCCCAAGCAAAAGACAAAAGCAATCCTACACTAAGCCATACTGATTATTACCCAAAATGTTTAACACCATGTAAAGCATATATTATACCAAAGTGTTTATTTAAAACAAATATGGGATTTGATGCATAGTTTAAGCTCTCTTATCCCACTAAGGTACCCCATTTCAAAAGAGTCCTATCCAATACGCTACTATCATTATAAACTTACAAAACTATTTTACATTAAAAATTACTCTTGATGAAATTCTTTTGTGGAAACACAAAAAAAACAGTTAAAAACACCCAACTGAGCTAAAAGACACTGCACCCTGGGTTGGAGTCTGCTAAATTATTTTGTAGGTTCATTCCTAGTTGATCATCTCTGACCAGAACTTTTGCATATGCAAATTACCCCTAGGATTGGTCACCCTATGGGTAAAGGGGGAATCCAGATGTGGACCCCTTACTCACAATGCCTAGATAAATCAGCTACATCTCACTGACAAGGCCCAACATCTGGGGTTGGCTGTTTCACTTGCTCAGAGAGGAATTGCCTGGCACTTCGTTGAGGACTGCCATTTTGTCAGAATCAGTATGATGTACTTCAGGATATTTCCTCTCTGTGAAAGGCATTAATGAGCTAAAAGAGACTGCAGCTTGGGTAGGATACCACTTATATAGAGCCTGCTAAATTCTATAACAAGTTTGTTCCTAGTTGAGCATCTCTGACCAGTACTTTTGCACAATCAAAGATATCTAGTATCTTTTCGATAAGACTGACTTGCTTTCAACCAGAAAAGGTTTGCAGTAGGTGGGTAGGTACAAAAAGGACTGAACACATCCATTAGTCCCTTTACATAGGACTTTCCCACCTGCTACTACAAACCACATTACATCTGTATACATAATTAAAGGGAGATCCAGACAGGCAAGCCATTTAGCAAAAGTCCATATACTATGCTTTAAAAAACACGCCTTTAAGAAAATATTTAAACTTTAAGTGGATTTTCATATTTTTTTTCTTTCCTGCCAAAGCCTGTTTGGTTTCACGGGAGGGCAACCCTGGGCCACTGTAGGAGTAGACACCCTGGGTGCATGCCCATACTGGCAAGAGTAATGTCTTCCATGGAATAAGGAACGATTGGGAGTAACCTGAGATAACAGTGCATTCTCACATGGCTAATAACCTTCTCCAATCATGTGCCAAACAACTGTTTTCCCATGAATGGGAGAGAGACCAATGACCTCTTGGAAGACTGAGACACATTTTTAGCCAAAGGGTACAACACACAGCAACAGAGAGTGCTAAGGCCTTCACAGTAAGCTTAGCAGAATCAAAGACCACTTCATTAACATAGGGATTAGCCTCAATTATCGCAGAAACAGTCAGAACATCATCCAGTTTAGGCACGTCCATATGGACAGCCTCTAAAAGTGTTTCCCCCTAGTCAACCAAGCAACCACAAAGAAGCTGCAAATTTTACCTTTAAAGGGATAGTAATACTTCATTTTAACTTTATTTTATTTTGTAGGCATTAAAAAAACATGAAGAATGATATAAGTCTTATCTCTGAAACCTTTATGGTTTAAGAGATATTCACAAACAAAGTATCCCCCCCCTGTTCAATCAGATCAGAAGGGAGATGCCCAGGTAGACTGCAGAGAGGGACAATCTTCAATTAAGATAATGGAAAAAGCTGAAAAACTTGTCAAGGGGGGAAGGGCTTTCATTGTTTTCATACAAAGAAAATTGTCCCCTTCTGTTATCTGTACTGTCATACAACCAGACTCACATCTGAGAAGAGATGGCTTACACTAGGTAAAAGGGGCGGGGAGGGGAACTTTGCTTGTGAATATCTCATAAACCATAAAGGTTTGAGAGATTAGCACGAATGAGTCACAATAAGAGACTGAGACAGCAAGAGGGAGACACAGTAAGTGGGAAACACAGCAAGAATAAGAGCTTAGTCTGCACACTTACAACCAAAAGTGGTAATTAGCTATTAGTTAGACAGCAGACCACAATGTTGAAGGCAATCAATGATCAGGGTTTTTTAAGAGCTAAAACATCTCCTCGTGAATGATGTGAACCCCACTCTGGGGTTAAATACTAAATGAAATACTTAAAAAAAATAGAAAATAATTTATTGTTTCAAAGAGGTGACTTTCACAGAGAAGCCATCGTCATCCATTCATCCAAAAATAGGAGACAGTGTGTCATTTGGAGCAGTTCACCCACTGAAGCAGCATGTTGCAACTTTCCAGCAACTACAGATGTTCACCAGTGAGTTGCATTCACAACACCCAATGTGACCGCTGTGCAAGCATTCTGAAGTGCCTAAATTGTTGTGATGCTCATTCCATCCATCCATTGACTGAATGGACCACATGAGCATCCACCAATTTTCTATTGCTGACATTCATTTGTGCTTGCCATCATCCCAGGGGTTCACCCTTCCCCGAAAATCGCTTATAGTGGGGAGAGCACTGCAGTGGTTGTTAGGCATTCCAAAAACGATGTTTTGTGTGTTTTTTTTATCACCATAAATTGTAAATTCTGTTCCATGCTGTTATCAATTTGGAACAAATTTACATGAACCTATAATTTTGGGTATTGTTTTCTCAAGGGATACACTGTAGCATTAATTTTTCATACTTTTTTTTGTTTGCTACTGTAAAGTGTAATGTGAGGAGATGTGCTATGACCAATGCTTTTTGTGTACTTTTTTGAAAATAATCTGAAAATTATTTTAGTCATAGAAAATTCTTTGATCGGTAATTTTGAATATGACTTGTCTGGCAGTTTGAAATTTCTGGGATACCTACTTTCCAGAAATGCTTTCTTTAGGGGTTATTTAGATGTTGTCTGGTAATGAAATATGCAAACTATGGCCTAGGTTACTTGATAAGTTTAACAAGTGTTCTATATACAAATTTCTCCATATAATTCAAAACCAGTGATAACCACTCAATCTCAATGGAGGATAGGCTATGTTTAGTGCATTTTGGTTATCCTCGTGGAAATGTCAGTAGTAAATTCTATTATATGCTGTTACCAATCTGGGGCTCCAGGAAGGGCACATGTTTATGTATATATAAATATTGGTTATTAGTGTACTCATGATATAGGTACGGTGGTTATTTCATATACTAAGCTTGTTTGAGATGCTGTATGGTAAATTGTGACAGTAATGTAATTTTCCAAAAAATTATATAGTTATGAATTCAGGTTTAGGGTTGCTGCACTATTTAAACAATGGAATGTGCATTCTGAATTAACCCCTTAACGTCCAATGCCGTGCCAGAACCGTCACGGCTGTCCGGCACTTAATGACCAGTTACAGTCCTGGCATGTCATGGAATTCAGGGCTCCCCGCTGCACGCCGCACAGGTAGCCCTAAATCAGATCCGAAAAAAAAGTTCTGTGGTCCTTAAGTGCCAGCCGCGTGTGCACACGACGGTCCTTAAGGGGTTCATATAGTTGTGCTCCTGCTAATTCACCTACTTCTCTCTCAGGTGAACACCCATCTCTCCATCTCTCTTTCACTCCCTTTAGCCACTCTGACTCTTTTACGTTGCCTCCCACCTTCCATTTTTCCACTCAAGATCTTCTTCTATCTTTGGAATGTGAACGGTGGAAAGAGCTGGCAAGTGAGCTTTTGCCTAAAATGATAATCAACAGACCTTGGAGGTTGATATAGGCAATCGTTGTTGCATTGTTCGACTGAATCTGGACCAGCAAATCCTGGAGGGACTGAGACCAATGCAGCAGAGAGAGGGTTGATGGGTAAAAGCCCAAGGTGGCTCTCCAACCTATTAGACTGGCATCCATAGTGACTATCACTGATTTCAGTATGAACAAGTGCAGCGCAAGTGAGAAATGGGACATCTGAAGCCACCAACATAGATGTGACTTCATTAGGTCAAATAGAGACATGACATGGCAGAGATGACATGGCTGTCTCTTTTCTCAATTCTTGAGAATTTCCAGCTGCAGTTCCTGAGTGTGGAATTGGGCAAAGTGAACTGCCTCGAAGGCAGAGACCAGTCACCCCAGCACCTCCATGTATTACTGAACCATTGCTGACAAAGTACGGCCTGAGATACCTGCCGAGACAAAGACTGAATCTTGTCCTCCAGCAATGACCACGGAGGATTTATTGAGATTGAGTACCCTAGTGTGTTGTTCCAGAATGGATACCCAATTCTGTATGTGAAGGTACAGAGCCTCTGCTAAAGGAGCTTTTAATAAAATGTCACCCAGACACAGAATAAGAGAATTCCTTAGAAAATGAATGTGGGCAGCCAAGGCTGCCAAGACCTTTGTAAACACTCACGGAGCAGACATCAGCCCAAAAGGAATGGTGGTGAACTGAAAATGACGCACTTGAAAGGCAAACCAAAGGAGGTGCTGATGAGCTGAATAAATGAGGATATTCAGATAAGCGTCATGTATGTCTAGGGGAGCTTTCAGCTGCGATGACAGAGAGCAAGGACTCCATTTGAGCTAAGGCATATAAACAAAAGATGGTGACGCTTCAAGTCCAAAATAGAACAGTATGCACTGTCTTTTTGGGTACAATGAAAAGGGTAGAACAGAATCAAAGTACTCTTTCCTGAGGAGGAGGAATAGGTACCAAGACCTGCATGTCCACCAGGAAAGAACACACATCTAAAAATAGATCTCTCCTTACCGGATTCCAAGTAATTCTTGACATGAAGAAGGGACATGGAGGAAGTCTTATGATACCCTTCCAAGATCACTCATAAAACCCACTGATCTACCACTGAGAGAGACCTATGATTGCCTGCCGCAGACCAGACCCATGCGAGTCAGGTAGACTTGTCAATTGGGGAACTTTTGGGCAGGCTTCTTGCTTGGGCAGGCTTCTTGTCTGCCCAAGCAAAAGACAAAAGCAATCCTACACTAAGCCATACTGATTATTACCCAAAATGTTTAACACCATGTAAAGCATATATTATACCAAAGTGTTTATTTAAAACAAATATGGGATTTGATGCATAGTTTAAGCTCTCTTATCCCACTAAGGTACCCCATTTCAAAAGAGTCCTATCCAATACGCTACTATCATTATAAACTTACAAAACTATTTTACATTAAAAATTACTCTTGATGAAATTCTTTTGTGGAAACACAAAAAAAACAGTTAAAAACACCCAACTGAGCTAAAAGACACTGCACCCTGGGTTGGAGTCTGCTAAATTATTTTGTAGGTTCATTCCTAGTTGATCATCTCTGACCAGAACTTTTGCATATGCAAATTACCCCTAGGATTGGTCACCCTATGGGTAAAGGGGGAATCCAGATGTGGACCCCTTACTCACAATGCCTAGATAAATCAGCTACATCTCACTGACAAGGCCCAACATCTGGGGTTGGCTGTTTCACTTGCTCAGAGAGGAATTGCCTGGCACTTCGTTGAGGACTGCCATTTTGTCAGAATCAGTATGATGTACTTCAGGATATTTCCTCTCTGTGAAAGGCATTAATGAGCTAAAAGAGACTGCAGCTTGGGTAGGATACCACTTATATAGAGCCTGCTAAATTCTATAACAAGTTTGTTCCTAGTTGAGCATCTCTGACCAGTACTTTTGCACAATCAAAGATATCTAGTATCTTTTCGATAAGACTGACTTGCTTTCAACCAGAAAAGGCTTGCAGTAGGTGGGTAGGTACAAAAAGGACTGAACACATCCATTAGTCCCTTTACATAGGACTTTCCCACCTGCTACTACAAACCACATTACATCTGTATACATAATTAAAGGGAGATCCAGACAGGCAAGCCATTTAGCAAAAGTCCATATACTATGCTTTAAAAAACACGCCTTTAAGAAAATATTTAAACTTTAAGTGGATTTTCATATTTTTTTTCTTTCCTGCCAAAGCCTGTTTGGTTTCACGGGAGGGCAACCCTGGGCCACTGTAGGAGTAGACACCCTGGGTGCATGCCCATACTGGCAAGAGTAATGTCTTCCATGGAATAAGGAACGATTGGGAGTAACCTGAGATAACAGTGCATTCTCACATGGCTAATAACCTTCTCCAATCATGTGCCAAACAACTGTTTTCCCATGAATGGGAGAGAGACCAATGACCTCTTGGAAGACTGAGACACATTTTTAGCCAAAGGGTACAACACACAGCAACAGAGAGTGCTAAGGCCTTCACAGTAAGCTTAGCAGAATCAAAGACCACTTCATTAACATAGGGATTAGCCTCAATTATCGCAGAAACAGTCAGAACATCATCCAGTTTAGGCACGTCCATATGGACAGCCTCTAAAAGTGTTTCCCCCTAGTCAACCAAGCAACCACAAAGAAGCTGCAAATTTTACCTTTAAAGGGATAGTAATACTTCATTTTAACTTTATTTTATTTTGTAGGCATTAAAAAAACATGAAGAATGATATAAGTCTTATCTCTGAAACCTTTATGGTTTAAGAGATATTCACAAACAAAGTATCCCCCCCCTGTTCAACCAGATCAGAAGGGAGATGCCCAGGTAGACTGCAGAGAGGGACAATCTTCAATTAAGATAATGGAAAAAGCTGAAAAACTTGTCAAGGGGGGAAGGGCTTTCATTGTTTTCATACAAAGAAAATTGTCCCCTTCTGTTATCTGTACTGTCATACAACCAGACTCACATCTGAGAAGAGATGGCTTACACTAGGTAAAAGGGGCGGGGAGGGGAACTTTGCTTGTGAATATCTCATAAACCATAAAGGTTTGAGAGATAAGACTTATATCATTCTTCATGTTTTTTTAATGCCTACAAAATAAAATAAAGTTAAAACGAAGTGTTACTATCCCTTTAAAAGAGAATCCATGTCATTAAGCACCACCACATCCACAAGTTGCAATGCTGTAAGTTTGGAAAAATGGGAAATCAGAGGGCCTATTGTTGGGGGTAGCCCATTGTGATAGGGCATCAGAAGAGAAGGGTTATAAGAGAAAATCATCTGGGAATGAAAAGTCTCTTATGGGGTGTTTTCATTCTTCATGAACTACCTAGTCCAAGAAATGGTGGGGAGGGAAATTAGCAACCTCCCTTTTGCTCCTCTTAAATAAATCTGGGGGTGACAAGTAGACAAAAAACTTAAAGTAGACAAAAAACTTAAAAAAAAAAATAAAAAATCTTACTATCATTCTTTAATACTGCTTATGTTGTAGTACTTGGAATTGTGTTGCATTTAGTATTTAGTTTGAATTGTGTGTTTATTTACTTTGGTTAATTTGGATCATTAGTGCTTAAGTTTGTATTTGGCTTGTTTTGGTTTCTGCATAGTGTGCATAGGTGTCTATTTGGGTGTAGCTGGTAACTGGTTTCATTAGATTAGCATAAGAAAAGGCTTGGCTCGCTTCGTTAGCGTATCAACTGCAGTAGGTGTATTTATAGGAGGTTTCAACTCTGTGAGTTTACTCTGTAAGTAGTTTGCAGCCAGACACAAGTGCAGCAGACAGACAGAAGTGTGTAGTTTCAAAAACTGCAGTACTTAAGTCAAGCTTGAGGTAAGCTCAGGCTATTACTATTACTTCACTCTTACTTCTCTCTTCTTTTCTATTGTAGACAAAAAACTTAAAAAAAAAAATAAAAAATCTTACTATCATTCTTTAATACTGCTTATGTTGTAGTACTTGGAATTGTGTTGCATTTAGTATTTAGTTTGAATTGTGTGTTTATTTACTTTGGTTAATTTGGATCATTAGTGCTTAAGTTTGTATTTGGCTTGTTTTGGTTTCTGCATAGTGTGCATAGGTGTCTATTTGGGTGTAGCTGGTAACTGGTTTCATTAGATTAGCATAAGAAAAGGCTTGGCTCGCTTCGTTAGCGTATCAACTGCAGTAGGTGTATTTATAGGAGGTTTCAACTCTGTGAGTTTACTCTGTAAGTAGTTTGCAGCCAGACACAAGTGCAGCAGACAGACAGAAGTGTGTAGTTTCAAAAACTGCAGTACTTAAGTCAAGCTTGAGGTAAGCTCAGGCTATTACTATTACTTCACTCTTACTTCTCTCTTCTTTTCTATTGTAGACAAAAAACTTAAAAAAAAAAAAAAAAATCTTACTATCATTCTTTAATACTCCTTATGTTGTAGTACTTGGAATTGTGTTGCATTTAGTATTTAGTTTGAATTGTGTGTTTATTTACTTTGGTTAATTTGGATCATTAGTGCTTAAGTTTGTATTTGGCTTGTTTTGGTTTCTGCATAGTGTGCATATGTGTCTATTTGGGTGTAGCTGGTAACTGGTTTCATTAGATTAGCATAAGAAAAGGCTTGGCTCGCTTCGTTAGCGTATCAACTGCAGTAGGTGTATTTATAGGAGGTTTCAACTCTGTGAGTTTACTCTGTAAGTAGTTTGCAGCCAGACACAAGTGCAGCAGACAGACAGAAGTGTGTAGTTTCAAAAACTGCAGTACTTAAGTCAAGCTTGAGGTAAGCTCAGGCTATTACTATTACTTCACTCTTACTTCTCTCTTCTTTTCTATTGTAGACAAAAAACTTAAAAAAAAAAAAAAAAAAATCTTACTATCATTCTTTAATACTGCTTATGTTGTAGTACTTGGAATTGTGTTGCATTTAGTATTTAGTTTGAATTGTGTGTTTATTTACTTTGGTTAATTTGGATCATTAGTGCTTAAGTTTGTATTTGGCTTGTTTTGGTTTCTGCATAGTGTGCATAGGTGTCTATTTGGGTGTAGCTGGTAACTGGTTTCATTAGATTAGCATAAGAAAAGGCTTGGCTCGCTTCGTTAGCGTATCAACTGCAGTAGGTGTATTTATAGGAGGTTTCAACTCTGTGAGTTTACTCTGTAAGTAGTTTGCAGCCAGACACAAGTGCAGCAGACAGACAGAAGTGTGTAGTTTCAAAAACTGCAGTAGTTTGAAAACGGCAGGAGTTTGGTGAAGGCATTGGTTTTGTCAGTTTGGTGAGTAACTGCTTTAATTCTAAGATGTCTGGTTTGGTGCAGTGTAACACTTGTCTGGCTGTTGTGTTCCGCAGTACTCTCTGGAGTTTGGGGTGTTGTCCAGTATGTTTGCATCTGTCCACATTGTATGGTGAAATTTCCAGGCTGCAGTCTTTGGTGTGTTATCTGCAATCAAAAGAAGTGAATCTTTCCCAGCTAGAGTGTGAAGTCAAGCAACCATGTAATCCACCACCGCAGCCCCAACGGCCCATGAAGAGAAGGGCTGTGTGGAAGACAGTTGGTTCCGGGAGGTTGAGAGTTGTGGAGCAGAAGCACAACACTGTTGGTATTTCGGTGTGTAATCCCTTTGGTGTCCTGTCTGAATTGGAAAGTGAGATTTCAGAAGATAAAAGCACAGATACTCAGGTACGGGATGTTGTGAGTCCCAAAGGAGAGAATTGTAACAAGCAGTCAGGAGCAGAAAATGGACTTAAAAAGAAGAGAAAGCATCTCCTTGTTGGTGACTCGATTGTTAGAGGTGTTGCTTTAGGGCGGAATGAGGATGGACTGAAGGAGGTGAGATGTCTTCCTGGTGCTACTGCAAGCAGGGATAAAAGACGCATCTCAAATATTGTCAAGGCTGCAACAAAGGAGACTGAAGTTGATCTGATCATTCATCTCGGTACAAACGATTTGGCCCAGAAAAGTGTTGAAGAGGTGAAAATGGAATTTCAAAGTCTCAGCCTGGAGCTGAGCAGAATGACAGACTCTATCACTTTTTCAGAGATTTTGCCAGTCCGCTCTGAAAATAGTAAGAGACTTCGTATCCTGGAGTTCAATGGTTGGCTAAGACAGTGGTGTAAAGAAGAAGGTTTTGGATTTGTCAGTCACAGTGTTAGAAGGTGGAGTTGTAAAGAAATGTTCAAGAGAGATGGTCTGCACCCGTCACACAGAGGAACTGAGGTACTTGGAGAAGAGTTCAGGTGTTTCTTGGAGAGGCATTTAAACTAGATGGAGGGGGCAGGAATTTCATTGAGAAGATTGATTTCTGTCCCCGAACAGTTTTGGTGAACCAGGGTTCTGAGTTTGTTAGTGTGATAGATACAGATGTTGGTGCACAGGAAGTTGCTGGAGCTTTACATACAGATGTTGGTGAGGTAGATGATGGTGCGGTAGATAGAGTTGTTGTTGGTGATAAATGTAATGTTCTTCGTGTAATGTGTACTAATGCTCGCAGCTTAGGCAACAAGCTCAGCGAGCTAATATCAATAGTTTGTAGAGATGACTTGGACTTGATTGTAATAACAGAGACATGGTTCAGGGACTGTAATGACTGGGAAATAGCCATTCCGGGATACACGTTGTATAGGAAAGATAGGGCTGAGAGAAGAGGGGGTGGGGTAGCCATTTATGTTAAAGATAGCATAAAATCCACAGCGATCCAGAATTCATGTAAAGAGTTGGAGACTCTCTGGATCTGTCTGCAGAATAAAAAGGGATCAGTTACAAGAATAGGTGCAGTCTACAGGCCTCCGGGGCAATCTGAAGAGCAAGACAACATGCTAGTGGACGAGATTACCCAAATGGCAGTAAAGGGAGATATAGTAGTTATGGGAGACTTCAACATGCCTGATGTTGATTGGAATATCCCTTGTGCGTCCACATGTAGAAGTAGGAGCATCGTAGAAGCCCTGACGGGGATGTCCCTAAAACAGCTGGTGAAGGCGCCAACTAGAGGGGACAATATCCTAGACTTAGTATTCACAAATGGAGACCTGGTATCTGAGGTGAAGGTGGGAGAAAATCTAGGTTCCAGTGACCACCAATGTTTGTGGTTCGGAATCCAGACTGACTACGAGAAATCCCATTCTGCAACCAAAGTATTGGACTTTAGGAAGACGAAGTTTGAGGATATGGGAGAATATGTAAAGAAAGAATTAAAAGGGTGGGATAAAACACCGAGAGTGAGTACTCAGTGGAAGACACTCAAAGAAGTCCTCTTAAAGGCAACAAGATTACATGTTAGACAAATTAGCAAGAGGAAAAGAAAGAGAAATCCACTATGGTTTACTAGAGAGGTAAGAGCTATAGTGAAAGATAAAAAGTCTGCCTATAAGAGATATAAAGAGACTGGAAGTGAAGCGGACAGAGAAGGGTATAAAACTATACAGAAGAAGACTAAACAGATGATAAATGCTGCTAAAGCCTCAAAAGAGGAAGAAATGGCCAAATAAAACCTTCTTCAGATATATCAGTGACAGGAAGAAGAAAAACTGCGGGATTACAAAAATTAACAACGGAAAAAATCAGTATATAGAAGAGGAAAAGGCGGTCGCTGACCATCTGAATAACTACTTCTGCTCAGTTTTTTCAGACGGCGGCCCTCATAATCAGAAAATGGCTGAACACAGCATTGCCTCTAGTTGTATAATTTTAGCCCCAGTGTTTTCAGAGGCCGATGTTCTAGAGGAACTTGTCCGGCTAAAGTCAAATAAAGCGATGGGTCCGGATGGAATCCACCCTAGAGTTCTTAAAGAACTCCGATCTGTCATAGTTGGCCCCCTGACTAATCTGTATAACCAGTCCCTTCTTACGGGAGAAGTTCCTGATGATTGGAGAATGGCCAATGTTGTACCCATTCACAAGAAGGGTAGTAAAGAAGAAGCTAGTAACTACAGGCCAGTCAGCCTGACATCTGTAGTGGTAAAAATGATGGAGACTCTTCTAAAGAAGAAGATAATTGACCATCTAACAAAAAACAACCTGATGGACCCAAACCAGCATGGCTTCACTGAGGGCCGATCCTGTCAGACTAATCTCATTGATTTCTTTGACTATGTAACTAAAGTACTGGATGAAGGTGGTGCTGTGGATATCGCCTACCTGGATTTCAGTAAAGCTTTCGATACAGTTCCCCATAAAGAGCTGATAGATAAATTATCAAGAATTGGACTTAACCCCTGGATAGTTCAGTGGATCTGCAGTTGGCTGAAGGACAGAAACCAGAGGGTTGTTGTTAATGGAGTGTATTCTGAGCAGAGACTGGTTACAAGTGGAGTGCCACAAGGATCTGTTCTGGGCCCTGTTCTGTTCAACATGTTTGTAAGTGACATAAGGGAAGGCTTGGCAGGGAAGGTTTGCTTGTTTGCTGATGACACAAAAGTGTGTAATAGGGTTGATGTTCCAGGAGGTGTCTGTAATATGGAGAATGATTTGGCACTATTAGATAAGTGGTCAAAACAATGGAAACTTCAGTTCAATGTTTCCAAATGTAAAATAATGCACTTGGGGACAAGAAACCCTCAATCTGACTATCGTATTGGCAGTTCTGTGGTAGCAAAGACTTCAGAAGAGAAGGATTTGGGGGTGGTCATCTCTGACAGCCTCAAGATGAGTAACCAATGCAACCAAGCGGTGGGGAAAGCAAATCGTATGCTTGGCTGCATAGCTAGAGGTATAACAAGCAGGAAGAGGGAGATTGTGATCCCTCTGTATAGAGCTCTAGTGAGACCACATCTGGAATACTGTGTACAGTTCTGGAGGCCTCATCTGCAAAAGGATATAACTAAAATTGAGCGGGTTCAAAGAAGAGCTACAAAAATGGTGGAAGGTCTAAAGCATAGAACTTATCAAGAACGACTCAGAGATCTAAATATGTATAGTCTGGAGGAAAGAAGAGAAAGGGGGGACATGATTGAAACCTTTAAGTATGTTAAAGGACTGAACAAGGTTCAGGAGGGAAGTGTGATTAATAAGAATCTGAATACAAGAACAAGGGGGCACAATCTGAGGCTAGTTGGAGGAAAAATCAAGAAAAACATTAGAAAATATTATTTCACTGAAAGAGTAGTAGAAACTTGGAACAAACTTCCAGCAGAGGTGGTTGATAAATCCACAGTAACACAGTTTAAACATGCCTGGGATAAACATGTATCTATCCTAAGATAACAATAAAGGAATACTAAAGGGCAGACTAGATGGACCAGGTGGTCTTTTTCTGCCGTCAATCTTCTATGTTTCTATGTTTCTATGTGAGGAACTTGAGTTAGAGAAATCTGAAAAACCCCTCAGCAGGTGATCCAGGCTCTTCCTCAAACAAATCACCGGGGTAAAGGAAAATTGTCCTCATCAGTTTCCCCCCTTCTAAACGGAGGAACCCCTAGAGAAAAATCCCTCCCACATACACACACACATACACACTGACTAAAATTTATTTTTAGGAGGAATGGGAGAATCCTGGACTAAGACTCAAGGGACCTCTAAAAACAGGAAAGAATATTACTCACAGAAGATATTAATACTTTAACCCATAAAGGATCCTGTTCTATAGGAGAGGGTCCCAGAAGCTGTATGGGGGCCATAGAACAAAAGGGACATAAGGTAAAAGTAGAGTCCTTGAAAAGACTGGTCTGACATAAGGAGCAAAAGGTTAATGGGGAGACACCGAAGCCCTGGTGGTCTTTGACTTACCCATGTCTCCCTTGTGCTCAGATATAGCCAGGAGACCCCCAAATAAACAATAGAGGTCATAAATGTAATGGAATGCAAGGACGGAGAGTCAAGTCTCATGTGTCACAGGTTACAGGAAAAAAGAAAAATGATAAGCATAATACCTCCCTTTTTCAAGGAAAAATCAGGCCTCATGGGAAATGTAGTTTCCCCATCAAATATAGAATGATACTGTGGCTCTCCAGCTGTCACATTTGTTCATGGCACCAACAGTGTGTGTGTGTTTGTGTGTGTGTGTGTGTGTGTGTGTGTGGGGTCACGTGGGAGGGCCCCCAAGGGCATCCCTTCATCTAAAATTAAAAGGGTAAAAGAATAAGCCCCTCTTGCCCATTGGAATTCACCCAGCGCGATAGAAAACCATAACTTTACTGCAGATGCCCCATGCAATATGGCCATAGTGAAAATTTTTTAAAGGTGCCACTGGAAAAAAATGGGACAAGTGGACTTGGCAGAGTCCTCCTGTATTTTAGAATAAGCAAAACACCTGAGTAATTAATCTTTCCAGGTCTCTACAGATCTATAAGTCCACGCAGAAACAAAATCTGGTTGAATGACTGCTCCAACCCCCAAGGATAAGATCTGCAGAAAAGAATCCAACCTCTTATCTGCTGGATTCTTCAGTGCCACAGAAATCAGAATAGGGATTGTGGTATGTCTGGATTAATGGGAGACCATTGGATCTGCAGACGGAGGAGTAGATCATAGTTACACACTATCTTTAGGGAACAAGCATAGTCATGCAGACTTCTTGGGGGCAGACAGAACTCTGTCCAGATATTGATATTCTTTCAGTTATAATAATAATAATCCTTTATTTATATAGCACACACAGATTACACAGCGCTTTACACTCATATTGGTTCCTGTCCCCATTGGGGCTCACAATCTAAATTCACCTATCAGTATGTTTTTGGAGTGTGGGAGGAAACCGGAGTACCCAGAGGAAACCCACGCAAACACAGTGAGAACATACAAACTCATTGCAGATGTTGTCCTTGGTGGGATTTGAACTCAGGACCCCAGCGCTGCAAGACAACAGTGCTAACCACTGAGCCACTGTGCTTTGAGGGATTCACCTGCAGGGTTTCCGCTGAAATCTGTAACGCATCCAACTTGGCTCTAATGAGAGGTTCCACAGAGTCACCAAAAGTGACATGTCAGACATGGATAAGGGACGTTCATTGCTATAACTATGAAATTTGCTCTTATCCGAATAACCTTGATCTTACAATGTAAAAGATTAATGAAGAAAAGTGATATAAGATACTATTTTATCTGAAGCAGGATTTTCAACAGATGTCTATTTGCTCAATATATTTTGTAAGGACCCAGAAAGAGCTTTCGCCTATTCAGGTTCCAACAATGGAAGTGCCTCACCCTGAACTGGTGGTGGTGATCGGGGGGTTGGGTGGGCTGAGAAATGCTAAGACACATATGGCTTTAATGAATAGAAAGATTCCCAACAACAAGGGTATAAACAGGTAACAAAAATAAGAAATAGTAAATGTAATAAGGAAGAGAAAAAGAGGAAATAAGAACACTGACTAGAGATTGTCACCACAGAACAGGAAGCTGGCATCTGGATAGACCAGAAGGTCATCCTCTTCCCTCCCCTGCAAAAGTCCAGGAAGCACAACAATAAAAATTAACATGAATACGGACACAGCCTACCATTGTACAGCCTCCTGTTCTGCCTAACCAACTGGCAGAGCAGCAGAAAAGTCAACGTGAGGCCCCGCTCCATCTGTTCTAGGTCCAGAACAGGAGGAATGTAAGGAATCAGTGTGGCAACCACTTCCTCCAATGCAGAGGAGATCTCTGAAATTACAGGTCCTGGCCTGAGAAGTAAAGAAAGACCTTTATGCTCTGTACAGCAGAACTGAAGCATAACCAGTAAGAGGCACCCAATCTCTCCCTACCCTGACAAAGTAGGGGAAATAATTTTCTGATAGAACACACAGTAACACACATACACAGGGGCATGAACTGTGGTAGTATGTTTTTTTGGGGAGGGGGGAAGAGCAAAAGAACTCCCCATAAGGGAGAAAAGAAGGGAGTTATGAACTAAATGTGCCACAACAACAGTTAAGTATAATGTGTAATTTCCCAAATTCGTGGAGAAGGGATGAGAGAGGCTGCATCCACACCTCAGCCCTGAAATCCCAAAAGGGAGAGAAGATGTAGATATCCATGTTATGCTTCATGGTCATCAGCTTCTCAGTCCCCATTGAACAGAGAGATATAGGGCCAGAACTTTTCAGGAAATACCCCAACCAAGTTATGGACTCCTTTCTTCTAGAAAAACCAAGTAAATAAAATAAGACAACATAAAAAAGTACTTCAGCCCACAGAAATGGCCCTGTACCTCCTGAGGTCACTCAAGAAAACTGTTTTTTTTTTTTTTTATTTATGGATAAATCCTTTTCTCTTAGTCCATTGAGGGATCCAGAGAACATGGGGTTAAGCAGCATGCATATAAGAGGCAGGTCACTGTAAACAAAAAAAAAACCCTCCCACCTCCTAACCCCTCCCCCTGCCTAACTGCCTTCAGTTTTCATTTAGCAGAGTCAGGAAGGAAACAGCAGTAAATATGCCTGCCAAAAAAATGGCAGTGCATCCTCACCCAACAAGTTTTCTATAGGAGGGAAGCTTATCGGTAAGTAAAAAGATCCCATTTTCTCTAGCATTATTGAGGGATGCAGGGAACATACCAAAGCTGTCCCAAATTAGTAGGAGGGAAGAAAACTAATGTACATTGACCTCAAAAACCAGTATCTTGAGATGCAAAAATGTTAAATTTGTAAAACTTTGTGAACGTGCGAACAGATGACCATGTAGCCTCTTGCCCAACTGGTGAACAGTAGTTTGGTTCTTCAAGTCCCATGAAGTACTAATGGCCCTTGTAAAATAAGCTGAGATTCTGAAAGATGATATAACAGACTTCAGTCTGTATGCTTGTCTGATAAGTTGTTTGAGCCATGAGGCAATGGTTATCTTGGATGTTGGTCTGCCCTTCTTAGGGTATTCTGGAATCACAAACAAGGTGTCTGCTGTCCTAAAGGATTATGTGACTTGGACATTTTGTCTTAAATATCTCACATCTCACTACTTCTATGGCGGTGTGCCTTCTCTTTAGAGTTAGATGAATTAGGACACAATGAAGGAAGAACCACTTCTTGGTTTATGTGGAAAGCAGAAACTACCTTAGGTTACATATATAGTAGTTTTGGTTGAAAAAAGACTTAAGTTCAACCCTTTTCCTTTTCTTGTTTACTGCTATTGATGCAAAAGAAGGCAACCCCCCCCCTTATTTCAGAAATTTCAAATTCTGCTTTGAATGGGGGAAACGTTCCTTCTTAACTCCAAGTGGTTGGAACTCTGGAACAGTTCTTAATACAACTTAATCTTGCTGAAAAAGCAGACTGTTTTGAAAATGGGATCTCTGAAATAGACTCATGGCAAAGGCTCAGATGGGGAGGATTTAAGAGCATCTAACACGAAATTCATGTTCCATGGTGGAATGGGATTTCTATATGGGGGAAATTATCCTGTTGACCCTTGAAGAAATGTTTGTATTTCGGAAATAGAAGCATTTTTCCTCTAGAAAGAGAATGGACAGAGCTAAAACTTGAACTTTCAGTGAGTTAACCCTTAAACCTTTATCTAGACCGATTTCTAAAAGAGATGGTAAGTGGAAAGACAAGGGATCTAGATCTTTCCTAGCACAGAAAGAAAAATAGATTATCCAAACTTGGTTATATATTTTGGCAAACACCAGTCTGCGAGCCTGGATTGAATTACTGGAGAAATTAAGCTTTTGTTCGTACATGATTTGGGTCTCAAGTTCCACACCATGAAAGCGAGGTTGAGTAAGTTGTGGTGGAGAATTGGCCCTTGAAAGATGAGATCTGGATTCTGAGGTAGACGCCATGTCTCTGTCAATTACATGCCTTTGAGGTGGTGAAACTAAGATCTCATGGTCCATGAGAATGGTGTGCACTCTCTCTTCCTTTATTTTGCAGAGTATTCTGGGAATCATAGCTAATGGAGGGAAGACATACATTAGACTGTAATTCCAAGGGATTGTTAAGTCATCCACTGACATTGCTTGTGGATCCCTTGCTCTTGAACAGAACATTGGTAGATTTCTGTTTCTTCTTGATGCCCTCATTTCTGTAACTTCCCATAGGTGTGGTATCTAAAGGAATATTATTTCCCATTCCCCTGGGTCTATGGTCTGACGGCTGAGTTAATCTGCCTCCCAATTCGCCACTCCTGGAATGCAGATGACTGACAATACCTGAATGTGATTTTTTTGCCCACAGAAGAATTCTCTACTTACATCTAAGCAGCATTTCTCTTTGTTCCTCCTTGATGATTTATGTAGGCCACTGCTGTGGCATTGTCAGACTGAATCCTAGTAGGAAGATTCTTCATATTTGAAGTCCATGCCAGTAGTGTATTGTAGATTGCACGTAACTCCAAAATGTTTATGAGTAGATGGGATTTGCAAGCACACTTTGTAGACCGTTCCAATTAATTATTTCATTTTAAGTAGCACTATCTCGGCTCTGCTGAAGAGCCTCCACTGGTCCCGGTAACAGAATCTGCCGCTGTCAGCTAGAGCACTGACGTATGAGTCAGCAGGCCAACATATTGTGCGAACTGTGATGGTACCCACTGAAAAGACTCCTGAGATACCTTGGCATTATCTAAACTGATCACCCTTTTCTGTGGCACCTCAATTGCCCTCTGTGTGTTGTTATGTGATTGGCAAGAAAACTGAGAAAAGAAACTCATGCTTACCGGAAAAAGTGTATAGTGCAGATCAACTGAACATAAAATCAATCCAAAAAAAACAGAAGAACTGCTCAATCTCTCAAAAGGTTGTGTGAAGAGTAATCCCTTGAAGAAGACTGTGGTTGTCTTGACTTGGCTTAATTTGCTCCTTTCTGCAAATCTTCTGTTCAGACCCAAGGTGGGGTTGACGCTGCCTTGAACCCAGGAACAGCACCAAGGAGGAGCCCCCAATATGTCGGAATTAGTATGCTTATATTTAGGGGGGAATGTAAAGGTTAACCAGGTACAGATACACCTTCCAGCTCTGTCTAACGGTATATTATCTGCAGTATTATTACCTTGCAGGATGTATTCCTTAACCAAGAATCATAGAGAGTTTCTTCTTTTATTCTAAAAATAAAGATTTATTTACTGTGAGTAAGATGGTCATTCCTTACAGGGTTACAACAGGCACACAGAAGAAGATGTAACAAGATGTTTTCATAAGATGTATTCCAAAGATGTAACCAAAAGCTATAACAACTTGTTTAGCTAAGTGATGGGCTTCTTATAGGCAGATGCTGGACATTTGATCTGTATGTCCTTGCCCAGAGCAGCTTCCCTCCTCAGGCCTGACCAAACAAAGAACACAATAGATGCTGTTTGTTCAGGTCCAATTGGGGCTATATGTTTTATGACTGAGGGGCTGTTAGTTTACATACAAACAAAGATATCTTTGATCGCAGGCCATCATCTAGCAATCTTCCTCAAGGTTTATTTTGTGGCATGTAGATACCACCTGTCAAACCAGCCCTTATTTGGTCAGTTGATATGGGGATGACAACAAATATACCTCCTGCCAAACAAGTACCTATTTGGACAGCTGATATGAGCATGACAAACAAATAACTTTATGGCATGTAGATACCCGCTGCCAAACAAGTCTTTACTTGGGTTGCTGACAAGGGCGTGATAAGCAAAAAATGAAGGAAAACAATTGCCTGTCCCCACAGAGGTCAGCTTGACCTGAATGAGCATCTCCCCATGACTGCAATAGTATCAACTATGTCTACATCTATCAAATTATTACATAATTATAAGATTCACATGTCCACAGGGTCAACAGCTGGAGGTATAGACCAAAGGTCTACCTTGCCTTTAAGTTTTTTTTTTAAATAACAATGGATTTATCTGGGGTTTCCCACTCATCTAGACTATGTGTTCAAGAGCTTCATAGTCAGTAAAGATAACAGCAGATTTCTTTTTACATTTAAAAAAGATATTTGGCTGAGGACTTGGATGCTTTATCATCTGAAACAGCTTTTATTAAATAATCCATGAATTCTGAATCAGAGTCCTCTAATGTGGAACCTTCTCCAGTGGATAAGGCAGTTCAGAAATGTCACTAGACAATTCACCTTCATCATCAGAAGAGTCTGAGCATGAATAAAGTAAATTTTAGAGGGTTTTTTGATACATGGTCTTTTAACTGGTTCATAGGTGGGTCTATTAACCATCTGTCCAAAAAACTCTCCAATTTGGCAAGAGAACCAGGTAAAGCTTTAGCCCACTCTGGTTCAAGAATCGGTGGTGCTATTCTCTAAATCCAAACATTTAGTACATACAGACACATTGTTTGCAACTTAGTATTACAAGATTTGCATGTGACAGAAGGGCTTTATTGGTCTTAACTATCTTCTCCTATTTTGTCTCAGACATACTAAAATAAAGCTAAATAGCAGAAGAATGTCCCAAAGGGACAAATTATACTTCCCCCAATATCAACAATAACATTTGTGCAAATATCCCTAGGGACTAGCAAGAAATGTTGGTAATTGTAGTTTAACAACCTAAAAAGGTACAGTGTAATGTCCCAAAGGGGTAAACAACTGTGGAAGATATATTAATAAAAGAACACAATAATTTCATTGCAATATAATAAATGGTAATAAACACTTCCCCTCTGCTCCAAAGGAGCTAGTATGGAAACAGTTACCTATAACGTTATACAGAATAAAGATTCTTCAACTGAGTCAGCTTAACAAATGCGACCCCAGACTAATCCTCCATTAACTGTTTAGTGTGCCCTTCTCCTACGGAGCTAGATAAACTTTCCCCGGTAAAAAGTAGAAACACTGCTCTGATGCAGCAGTGAGGAATGGCCACCACTTGTGAGAACAGTGTGCTCGTGACCAGAGAGTGTGCACGCCAATAGCCAAAATCAAACTTGCAACGCTGAGGAGAAAAAAAACGGCCAGAGCAGAACTGTATAGCACTCTATGTGAGCGCTCTATGTGGAAAGACACAGAGATCCATACAGAATGACAATAAAGTAAAATGAAAAAATATTAAAGAGATAAAGTGAATCATTATTTCTTATTTTTTTTTTATAAATAAAATAATTAAACAGTAATATAGCTTAAATAAATGAATGAATAATTAAAGGGGCTCTATCACCCCTATACATGTTTGTCTAAAACGTTAGTTTATATAGCGATTAGATTGAAAACTTTACATTTTTGAAAAACTCGTTATTTTGCCCAAATTAAACGTCTAAAGATTACCCTGCGGCTTAGGTTTAAAAAAAATCCTTGCGTCCATCAAGTTCAACCCTTTTCATCTGGCCAATGAGAGCGCTCCAGCTTACATGCAGAAAGCCTCCATCATCAGAGTAGGCTGGATAGGGGGAGGGGAGCAGTTATATGAAAACAGTTTTCAATCTAATCTCTATATAAACTATCTTTTTAGACAAACAAATAGGGTGATAGATTCCCTTTAAAAGGGATAGTAATACTTCGTTTTAACTTTATTTTATTTTGTAGGCATTAAAAAAACATGAAGAATGATATAAGTCTTATCTCTGAAACCTTTATGGTTTAAGAGATATTCACAAACAAAGTATCCCCCCCGTTCAACCAGATCAGAAGGGAGATGCCCAGGTAGACTGCAGAGAGGGACAATCTTCAATTAAGATAAGGGAAAAAGCTGAAAAACTTGTCAAGGGGGGAAGGGCTTTCATTGTTTTCATACAAAGAAACTTGTCCCCTTCTGTTATCTGTCCTGTCATACAACCAGACTCACATCTGAGAAGAGATGGCTTACACTAGGTAAAAGGGGCAGGGAGGGGAACTTTGCTTGTGAATATCTCATAAACCATAAAGGTTTGAGAGATGAGACTTATATCATTCGTCATGTTTTTTTAATGCCTACAAAATAAAATAAAGTTAAAACGAAGTATTACTATCCCTTTAAGCAGAAATAAAACCCATGTAGGTCCCACAAACCATTCACCTACTAACTATAAAGCTTGAGCTGGGGCCTCTATGATTCAAATATTAAGATACTCCAATGGAAGGAAGCTGAAAACTCATAGAGTTAAATAAGAGGACTCTCCTCACAAAGTGATGGCCCTCAGAAGCTTTAAGGGAGAAAGGTGAAATAATAAAATATCTAACTAAATATCTTCTGTCAGTACCAACGTTGCTCTGGACCTCCATGAGGGACACGCTAAAAAATTGAAGGCAGTTAGGTAGGTGGAGGGGTTAGCAGCTAGTAGGGTTTTCTGTTTAGAGTGCACTGCCTCCTATAGGCATGCTGCTTAAAGGGTCTGTAATGTCTCCAAAGGATATTTAGAGTTAGGTAGAGGTTGAAAAAAGAAACTAATTGCCACAAACCCTATCTTTCAAACCGCTATGGTTTGAGAGATATAGGGATTCAAAGTTCTCCCCTCCCTCCCCATCTCTGGATGTCAGCATCTAGCTGACAGCAGGAGATCCTGGCCTGGGGACCAGCAGGCGGCTCTGCAGCAGAGCAGGAATCGCGTTAATTAAAAATAATTAATTCATTAGAAAGGTCTACAAAGTGTGCTTACAAACCAGGGACACTTTGCAGACCTTTCCAATTAATGAATTCTTTTGCAATAATACGATTTCGGCTCTGCTGTAGAGCCTCCTCGAGTTGTACGACTCGAATCTCAGCTGACATCAGGAGAAGGGAAGGGGGAACTTTGAATCCTATATCTCTCAAACCATAGCAGTTTGAGAGATAGGGTTTGTAGCAATTAGTTTATTTTTTCAACCTCTGCCTAACTCTAAATATTTTTTATGGGACATTACTGTCCCTTTATCCCTCAAAAATGCTGGTGTGTGTGTGTGTGTGTGTGTGTGTCTGTGTGTGTGTGTGTGTGTGTGTGTGTGTGTGTGTGTGTGTGTGTGTGTGTGTGTGTGTGTGTGTTTGTGTGTGTGTGTGTGTGTGTGTGTGTGTCTGCTTTAGGGCAGGAAGTAGGAGGGTTTATATTTCTGAGTTGATTCTAGGAATCTGCACTTGATACTACACAATTACATATGTACAAGACTACAGATAAAACACCAGGTGCACTTACACTATAAGGAGGAAGAAATCCTACTGCAAAAGATGATGTGTGTAAATGTTTTCTTCTACTAGAACAGTGTCTCAATATCATGAATGCAGTTTAAGTCTGGGCATAACAGGATTATGACAAAGTAACCAGACCTAGTCCTGGGGGTAACGATGCCATGCTATCATCTTCTTAAACATGCAGTAAAAATTAATGAGCAATAAATAACATCTAAAGTGCATATAAACAGTGTCACAGACTCTGCTTCAGAGAAATTAATCCATTAGGCAGAAGTGAAGAACTTCACTTGCATCGGATCGCCTCTATAGGTTTGAAAGGCCACTGGGACTTTTACAGGAACAAAAAACAGAGATGTCATATAACCAAGGAGCAGAAAACAGATGTAGTCAGGCATAGCAGAAGTTGTAACCAGAAGTGAAGAACATATGTAGCCAAATATAGCAGAGGTCTTATTAACAAGAAGTACAGAGCAGTCAGTGAGGAACAAGCCATTATTGGTACGCTGAAGACAATTAGAAGCATAATGTAAGGAAAGTTTGATCACTAGGATAAAAAGAATAATCTGGCAAGCACAAACTACCCAGATCTTATAAAGGAAGTAAAGGGTGGGGAAGCAGAATATTCTTGAAGATACGAGACTGCAGGAAACACCAGGACCAATTAGAATAACATTACAATGGCCACATTCACTGTCCAGCCTCCTGGACGGCTCAGTGAGCAGATCTGCTACTTCCCATGAAAGTAGGACCAGGATTGTATGCTGAACATGTTCTTCCTTTTATTCCATAAAAGAAACAATCTGCTACCCCCAGCTGTAACAAGTTTTACTGCAACGCTTATCCTGGGGGAAAAGGATAAGATGGGAATATGGGTAACAATGTGATTATGTGCAGTTACTTTATACAGTCAGCTAAATTTGTGCTTACACAGCACTTTGCTGTCAACTGTTGAAGGACAATTTGTCTCCTACACCATTGACTGACTGGTTGATGCAGAGTTACTTTTCTTTTGCGTGTTTGGTTACTTAAAGGGATAGTAATACTTCGTTTTAACTTTATTTTATTTTGTAGGCATTAAAAAAAACATGAAGGATGATATAAGTCTTATCTCTCAAACCTTTGTGGTTTATGAGATATTCACAAGCAAAGTTTCCCCCTCCCGCCCCTTTTACCTACTGTAAACAATCTCTTCTCAGATGTGGAATGCAGTCCATAGACTGGACAGATAACAGAAGGGGACACTCTTATTCCTATGAAAACAATGAAATCCCTGCCCCCCTTGACAAGGTTTTCAGGTTTTTCCCTTATCTTAATTGAAGATTGTCCCTCTCTGCAGTCTACCTGGGCACCTCCCTTCTGCTCTAGCTGAACAGTGTGACATCAGTAAAAGGGGCGGGAGGGGAACACTTTGTCATTGAATTACTCTGGAACTACAACTCTGACAGAGTTGAAATAACACTCTCCAAAGTCCAAATACTATGATGATTAATTAGAGCTGTTTTTATTATGAAACATTACTATCCCTTTAATATTTCATAGATATGGGTATACAAGCAAATGTTTTATGTTGCACAATAGTATTCTCTTCACGCCAGACTCAGTCCTT
This sequence comes from Rhinophrynus dorsalis, assembly GCA_037306005.1. Classification (NCBI taxonomy): domain Eukaryota; kingdom Metazoa; phylum Chordata; class Amphibia; order Anura; family Rhinophrynidae; genus Rhinophrynus; species Rhinophrynus dorsalis. The sequence goes on from CM074722.1 coordinate 124,732,938, forward strand.
GCATGTCTAATTGTTTTTAAGTTTGTCAATGTACAGACAAAAATGATATCTTATGTTAATTAAACTGAAATAAAAGTTATATCTTAGTACCATATAAGCCATTATTTCAAATCTGTCACATCCTATATAATAATTTGCTAAAACATGTGTAATGGTTCAGTCATGCGCAGTAGAGACTGCCCGCGCCGCGGCTGACACAGAGCTGGACACTGCGCCACGGCACGGGCAGTCTCTACTGCGCATGACTGCCCCGCGACCAGCTGGCAGTGACACTGTGGCCCGTGTAACGGGCTCTTCAACTAGTAATCAATAATGAACTAACCTCTTATCATCATTGTGGAGAGCAGTGTTTTGTAAAATTGTTTATATGAGTAAAAAAAGCAATTGAGGTAATGTATTGAGATAGATCTAATCTTGATTGTTATAAGATTTCAAATGTTTCACAACATACATTATTATGACAAAGTACCCATTTCATTCATAGAAGATGTCCATAAATGTAATTGTTGCCGTGAAAGTGATATTTTGTGGCTTATTATGTAAAGTGATCACAAAGAACAATTTGCTTATTACTATTTAGGATTTATTTGTAATATACTAAGTGCACTTTATACTAAATTACAGAGACGTGTCTGGTATTAATCTATTACGCCTCGTGTACCTGAGGGATAGGATTACTTTAACTCCAGATTATTTTTTTTTTTGGTTTCATTAATTCAGAAATTGAAGATTTGAAGAACCAGTGTAGCAAATGGCATCATACTGAAGAACAGATTTGTGAATTAAAAGAACAAACAAAATAAAAAAAACAACAAAAAAAAGACAAAGGAGGTCTCTGCTAAGGTACTCAAACCGAGTATAAGGCCATATGCAATTCTAGAGCAAACTAACTGCATGAGAGGAGGCAAATATACATCTGTATTGATTTAAAGGGATAGTATTGTGATATTTTTAGAAAACAGATTCTTGAAGCTAACAAAAATCTAAACTAAATGACCAAAGTCCTATCTCTCAAACCGCTATGGTTTGAGAGATATTCAGCAGTAAAGTTCCCCCCTCCCTCCCCTTTCCCTGACGTCAGCGTCTAGCTGAGCCGAGATCGTGAGACCTAAAAAGAGTTACTTCACTGGAATGGCATACAAAGCGTGCCTGGTTTGCAGGTGGCCTCATCTATTGAAGGTTCTACACTAGGAGCGCCTCTTGTTATTCTTTTTTCTTCTCTGCAAATATAATACTTTGTTCTTGCTCTAAATCTCTTCAGTTACACAAAGAGGTGTCAATAGGTCACAAAGTAACCTAAAAATTCTCAGTAATACTCTGTCCATCAGGATGTTGTACTTGCAGATTATGCAACTGCTTTCAAAAAAGCAATATATGTCTATCTCGCACTGAACAGTATTGAGAATGATGACAGATGGCTTTGTTGTTGATCCAGGGAACTATCTGACTGCTATTTGGAGTCAGGAAGGATTTTTTTTTACCCACCTGGGGCTAAATTGGTAATGGCTTCAGACGGCTTTTTTTTTTTTTTTGCCTTCCTCTGGTTCAACAGGTGTGTTTTTGGCATGGGCTGGACTTGGTGGTTCCATGTCTCTTCCAGCCTCATCAACTATGTTACTATGTTAAGATAACCCCTGTATGGAGGGGAGCAAGAGGGACAAGTGGACCATGGCACTCAAAGGGTTACTCACCAATCTTCATTTTTTGTCTTCAGGTTACCATTATGAAGAACCAAAGCCTCAGAGAGACCCAGTAAGGAGATAGAAACTTGGGTTGCAAGATTATCTCCACAGGGCTGCAAGAGTTCACAACAGCACCTGAAAGTTGGACAATCCTCCGGGGAAAGCCAGGAATGGTTACCCACCTAATGGGGAATTGTTACACCCCATATCGAAGAATAAAATAACAAAGTAAACTAAAAACTAAGCAGATATGTTCCTAGCCTGTTCACTCTGGTGGAACATGTCAAACTGGAAAGGGCAGGGCTAGGGTAGCCTGATAAGAAGGGAAGGCTCCGCCTCCAAGACCTTGTCTTTGAAATGTTTCAGCATACTAGGAAGGATGTCTCCTCCCCATAGTACCTGTATGTCAAATTGGAAGATAGAGAAAAGCCTTTTACTTATCAGCTTTGGATGGTATTGCTCATCCTCTTCTTAGCAGGAGTTTGGCACTCAAATGACTTGGTTTTGGAATCTCAGTCCTTTCAGGTCCCAGTCATTCTTCAGTGCCATCTCCTTTATGAAGAATGAACTTTCCAATGGCTATGAAATCATGTGGGATAAAATTAATGCACTCAACATTGCATTTTCAAGGATTTAGATTAGATTTATCCATTTATGTATACTGGTCACAATCTTATCCACCAGCAAGACTGCTTTGCAATCAACAGGAGCTCACCATTCCTGGGAGCGCTGCACCTTATTGCAATAAACACACTGACAATGATAAAGGATAGAAAAAAAGAAGTCACACGTTTATTTTGACCTATTAACCTATTTTGAACCCATAGGAGATTTCCTCTATAATGTGACATCCCTGGGCCGGCAACACTGCCCAGCTAGTCTGGTCACATAGGGGAGGGTCCTGCTCCTCTTGCACACCCCCACTCTGGCATGCCGTTACTAGCGGCCCTCACCCTCCATGGTAGCTCACCACTTTGACGCTTCTTGGTGTTTGTACCTGGCAAGAGCCCACCCTGCAAATAGAGAGGAGCCTGACCGCAGGATCAGCGCCCCAGGCCTTCTGTACTGAATCATCTAGCCTACTGCACTGACACGGTGCCCCAGGGTGTCACATTACCACCACCCAATAAGATGGAGTTAATTTACTACCACTTTCTCTTGCTCTGTTTGCTCAGGGCCTCCTGTTCCTTGCAGCTCCCTATGCTGCGACCAGCTGAAATAAAATGAGACCATAGTCCCTTAAAGGGACAGTAATGTTTCACAAAATCAGCAGCTCCAAATAATCTTCATAGTATGTGGGCCATGGAGAGTGTTATTTCAATACTGTCAGAGTTGTAGTTCAAGAGTAATTGAATGATAAAGTATCCCCCTTCCTCCCCTTTTACCTAGTGTAAGCCACCTCCCCCCAGATATGGAATCTGGTCCACAGACTAGACAGCTCACAGCAAGGAACAATTTTCGTTCTGTGAGAACAATGAAAACCCTGCCCCATTTGACAGGTTTTTTCCTTATGCTAACTGAACATTGTTCCTCTCTTCAAGCCATCTGGACACCACCTTTCTGTTCTGAGGTAAGCAGTGTTAAATCCGTAAAAGGGGCAGGAGGGGGATACTTTATCATTCAATTACTCTTGAACTACAACTCTGACAGTATTGAAATAACACTCTCCATGGCCCAAATACTATGAAGATTATTTGGAGCTGCTCCTTGGGATCTCCTTGCTCGGGTTTGGTACCTGGTCTCCCTTACTTAGGAGTTTGCTATCTTGCCTATTATATCTGTTCAATAAAGTGGTGTTCCTTTACTGTATCTTGTTGTCATTATTGCCTACCGTGACAGTTATGCCAGAGATGTAGATCTTCACTGACATAAGAAACTCAATGGAGAAATATTCAAGGAGGGAATCTGCTTAAAGGGATAGTAATACTTCGCTTTAACTTTATTTTATAGGCATTAAAAAAACATGAAGAATGATATAAGTCTTATCACTCAAACATTTATGGTTTATGAGATATTCACAAGCAAAGTTTCCCCCTCCCGCCCCTTTTACCTACTGTAAACAATCTCGTCTCAGATGTGGAATACAGTCCATAGACTGGACAGATAACAGAAGGGGACACTCTTATTCCTATGAAAACAATGAAATCCCTGCCCCCCTTGACAAGCTTTTCAGGTTTTTCCCTTATCTTAATTGAAGATTGTCCCTCTCTGCAGTCTACCTGGGCACCTCCCTTCTGCCTGGCCAAAAAGTGTTACATCAGTAAAAGGGGCGGGAGGGGGATACTTTGCTTGTGAATATCTCTTAAACCATAAAGGTTTGAGAGATAAGACTTATATCATTCGTCATGTTTTTTTAATGCCTACAAAATAAAATAAAGTTAAAACGAAGTATTACTATCCCTTTAAGATCCACTGAAAGGTAAACACCCATATGTTTCATCTTAGTTTCTTAATACTGAAACAGAAACTCTGGGAGAAGTGATAGAACTTGTGAATTAGTCAAATTCAAGATTTCCCACTTACTGTAAGTTTTTCATGTGACACAATGCGATATTGATGTAAAATTTCTATCAGGTGTGGGAGGGAGGGGGAGGGTCAGAAATTAACTGTAAGACATCATCCGCATTTGAGGCTAGTTTGATGTGGGTAGTGCCAATTTGGATGCCGAATTTGTCCGGCAAGAGTTGGAATGGGTTAAGTAGGGGGTCCAAAGATAGAATAAAGATCGGTGAGATTAGAGGCAGCTCTGACTAGTGCCATTGGAAAATGATAGGAAAAAGGTAGCTGTTGACCTTTACTCTAACAGAAGGAGCAGAATGAAGACTAAGGATAGCCATAAGAAACCTAAGACCAATCCCAATATTAAGAATTGTTGCTGCTGTTACGTAAGACCTCCAGACCCGATAAAAGGCTCAAAGGCTCTCTCAGTGTCCGTGATGACCAATATTGAAGGGACGAGCTGACATTTAGGTAGATCTATAAGAGCTATAGATTTAGCAGTATAATGATTAGATTACCTATTGGGTACAAAATCCGCTTGGTCAGAATGGATGAAAGAAGGGAGGAAAGTGGGACGCTAACAATTTAGCAAATAGTACATTTATCAGGTAGATTGGTCTATAATTTGAGCAAAGGGAAGAGACATTACAAGGTTTCGGTACAACTCTTACATGAGTTTCCAACACCTACGTAGAGAAGGAACATCCTAAGGCTACAGCACTGAAGAACCATATGAGCTAAAAGGAGGTTAGAGAAACGAGGATAGTAAAGTATGGAGAAGCTGTCAGGGTCAGAGATAGATTAAGTTCCATGTGGCCCTAGGCAAGGTACTGATTTGGGGCCCCACATCTCTTGATCTGGTTCTTATGACACAGAGTCCTGCTATCAGGTGCTGGAATTATGGTTTTAATATAAGTGGGATCAACTGAATGATACTGGTATATTTCAACAATAAAAGCATCTGACACAAGGGAGGGTTATGAACTAAGACATGATGAAGAGGTGATAACGTGGAGAGGACTTCTCCAGTAATTACGCTTCTCCAGTTCCTAAGTTATTCTATAGAGCCTATGCACTAAGATCTCCATCTTTTTTTTTTTTTTTTTAATGGTTTTTATTGAAGACATATTCAAGATATTGAGTACAGGCATATGATATATGATTCATCTATGACACACAAAGGAAGTGCAAGATACATATGTTGATAAGGATTAATAGAACAACAGGCAATTAACAGCAAAGTTGATATTAAAGTCCATAGACCTAATGTGTGCCTCAGTCTCTGGTGAATCCGTATTCACAACTTACAGTATGAAAATGATACCTTATAGACAGTGGCAAGTGCCATAACACCTGATCAGCAAAATACGTTAAAAGAGGAGGTGTGTGTGGTGGGGAAGCCAATGAAATGGAAAGAAACAGCAACAAAATGGAAGACAAAGAGACAAGAAGAGAGGGAGATTGTAAAAATCTCTCATGGAAAGGAAAGCGGGGAGAAGCCGGTTTGAGGAGGGTGAGGTGGAGAAGGGTAAGGTATTCCCAGTGGGTATTTATCTAGTAGAGATAAGAGGGATGAGTTCTATGTCAGGATGAGGCCAATCCCGTTATGGGTCTGCACCTGGGATAGAGTATCAAAATGAAAGCCAAGGTTCCCACATCTCAAAGAAATGGTGCAATGTGCCCTGCATAAAAGCTGAGGTCTTTGCTAGAGAGACCAAGTCGGCTACTGAATGTATCCATTCCAAGTGGGTAGGAGATGTCATGGATTTCCAATGCTTGCGAATTAAAGATTTCACCATATTGAGATGGTAAAAAAAGCATAGTTCTGGTAGGTTTCTTGAGGGCCAGGGTGGAGGGGTAAGCAATGAGGAGGTAAGACTCAGGATCAAAGGGCAAAGAGAGTTGGAAAATCATTGTGACAGTGTGACTGACTTCTTTCCAAAAAACCTTCATGCATGCACAGCTCCACCATATGTGTACCATTGTGCTCGTCTGTTGGCCACACCTCCAGCAGAGTGGGGAAATGGAGGGACAGAACCTATGTAATCCCTGTGGGTTATAGTACCTGCAGATAACAAAATTAAAGTTCATCTCCTGAGTCCAGATATCAGGCAGGGCAGTCTTCAGATAGGTCTGTACCTGATGCCATTTGTCCAAGAGCTGGCTAACATCTAATTCTGTTTTTCAAGCGAGCATAGAGAAGTCTGTACAACGTAGAGGTAGGTTTGGAGGCATAAGCCTTTTTGTCAAGAGCCAGTTCGAAGGGAGTTAGAGGTCTGGGAAGAAGGCCAGAAGAGAGTAAAGAAGACAAAATTTGAGACCTGTCAGTACTGCCAGTGGTGCGAGGCGGGGATACCAAAGTTGAGGGTGGCATGGACCCAGGGTATCACCCGTTCCTCTGTATCAAGGAAGCCAGAGTGTGTAGCTCTTGTCTCTTCTATAGTGCAAAGTGTGATGCAGCAATACCTGATGGGAAATTGAAGTGTCCACAGATGGATAGTAGCAGAAACGGGCATGGGAAAAGGCCATGTTTGTCATTTACTGTAAGCCAAACTCGAACAAGGTGATGTAATAACAGGTTATCGCTAAGATGTTGGGAGAGATGCTTAGCAGGGAGACGAGGAAGGTTTCTAGGTTGAGCGCCTTTCAGAAATGGGTGCAAGCATGCTATTCAGTCCTTATCTGTCCCTGAACTGCAGTCTATAAGCTTAGCTAGGTTTACAGCTTAATAGTATGTCTTGATCTCTGGGATACCCTGATTTGAGTCTTGGACGTCTGTAATGCCAGACAAAGGAACTGAATGCTAGTTGGATTTTATTCAGCCAAGCAGGGGAGAAGGGCAGGGGGATGCCACTAAAAATATACAAGATTTTTGGAAGTAGCACCATCTTGATTTATATAAAGAATAACAAGGTACAAGTAGTGATCCTACCAATAAAAAGTGCTAGAACATAGAATCCAACGAACAACTGTATATTGATACTCACTGAGTCAGTCGTACCTGTGTTATGTGCACACTGGTACTCAAAAATGGTTGCAGGGGTTTATTATTCAGCTTGTCCCTGCTCAAGCCTCCAGGTGTATGTCCTTATCCCGTAGTTGGCTAGACTTGTAGCGTGCAGATAAAAAAAGAGAAAATCCACGGTGTGTTCAAAAAAGTACAAATGTATATTTATTTAAAAATAATACTGTTTAGATAAAAATAAATAAAGTATATTAAAAGAAATATGTTCATCAGTTGAAAAATGTTTCGTGGAGTATAAACCTGCCACTTTATCAAACAATGATGAACAAACAGTCAAATCACATGCCTGAATTCACTTCCCTTTATGCACTCTTGTAGGATTCTAATACTACCTCCCACTGGGTTATTTTATGTATCATTATAACCATTTGATTGCCAATCTCTTCATGTTGTATCCCCTATCTTTCATATTTACAACTAAACCACTCACTTATACAGATGATTATTTACTACTTCCAGTAGTAATTAATTCCAACTTGGCACAGATATTGTAAACAGACTGAGTGTATATATATGACTATTGCCCCAATGTGTACAATAAAAGGAGAATTACTCAAGTGTAAAGAAGGAAGATGAAAAGAGTAATGAGTAGAAAGATAGTTGGAAAAGCAAAGGTGGACCCCAGCAGGGTCAAGAAGTAGTGAAACGAGGAGGGGCATGATGAGGTAGGAAGCTGAGAGGGTGTAGCATCCGTGAGATTCGTGGGGTTTGGTGTGTGCAGGCAAGCAGCATGGATGGAAAGATATTGTCCAAAGAATTAGCCCGGCCAGCTATACGAACCTAGACCAGGTGCTCAGTGAATAGCCATAGCGGAACAAGACCGGGACAAAGAAAGGAAGACTGTTTCCCCTACTGGAAAGTGCAGGAAGTTAAGCACGGGCCCTGAGAGTGGCATATTCATTCAGAGTGAACACCACCGGCGGCTCGAGTGGTTTGGAAGCCTGTGTAAGGTGTATAAGGCTAGAGACACCTGTTGCTCCAGACAAGTTGGCCTAAGTTGGGTAAGAACTCAAAGGTGCACCTTGGAGCCTTGGGGAAACAACAAAATGGTGAGTCTGTGAACTGATGCATTGGCTATGTAATGACTATGAAATTAAAATAAAAGCAATAACTGTAATAGGATGGGCACCATGGTAGCTGAAAGTGTTGTGGTGCTACAGGTGAAGGATTTATTAAAGTACATTATTGTAGGCCGTTGAAAAAATTGCTGTGAGCGATCTCTTATGCTCTATGGCAGGTTATGATGGCAAATAAGAGAGGTGAAGCTATGTATAATATTAAAAAAGACAAAAGAAAAGTAATAGAAGACACAAGGAAAGATAAGAAAATGGCAACATTGTTTTACCCTCAGTCAACTAAGAGAGCGGAAGCCTCTCAAAATGCTTCAATTGTTTCAGTAGAGACTGAGAAGAATCAAGGAGATATTCTACTTGCTCTTTTGGGCCAGCCTCACAATTTATAAACCCCAGATCATGACACAGTGCCTAGATTTACAACTGGGAATGATAAAAAAATAAGTGGATAGACATTTTACAGATCTAAAGGATGATCTTCACAAGATTGGAGAGACAGTAAAGGTGAATGAACAAAAAATGGGAGGTCTGGAATACGATCTTAAAAGTTTGAATGATGAAACGTCCATATTGAAAAATAAAATAGATGTATAGGAGCTGAGGCTCAGTTAGTCTGAGGATCGAGCCAAAAGGAAGAATCTGAGAATGTGGGGAGTTGCAGAGAACATTGAAATGTCAACGAATAAGGGCTTTCTTCTGGAGATGTTTAACAATATGGGGATTAAGAAGCCAGTCAAGGAAGGAGATAGACAGTGAGCACGTAGGACGTTTAAGGCTAAAAATGCTTCAAAGGAAGAGATAGGAACTTGTCATTCTTCCAGGACATATCACCTATGACAAGACAAAGGAAAATGCCCTACAAAGACATTACAGCTGAATTAATGGCTAGAAATATTAGATATATGGAGATTCCCGTGAAGCTTATCATCTGGCATGAAGATCAGTCCTATAAAGTAGATTCTGTGTTTCAAGCACGGAACTGGATAAAAGAACATTTAAATTGATTTTTTTCAGGGGAATATATAAATTTGCTTATCTGAAGGGAATTTGGTTTGGGGGGCAGGAACGGAGGAGTAAAGAGGGGGAGAAGGTTGGGGGGTAGAAAAGGGAGCGAAAAAGGAGAAGGGACATTTTTATTTATTTATTTATTTTGCAATAACCGGGAAATTATATACCTATAATGGCTATACATATATTGCACTTGTGGGCTAGAGACACATAATTTATAAGGAGTGGTAGTGAGGCACGTTATAACAGTGAATAATATGTATTAAAATTGAGTGGTTCCTGAAGGTAAATTATAAGGAGCATTTGGATTAATATTGTGTTATTTGATTTAACAAGGGCTTATTTTTCTCTCTCTCTCTCCTCTCCAGTATCCCCTTCCCTTCATGCCACCTTTTTTTCTTTTTTTTATATATACACCCGTAGAACCTCACAGGAGTGGAAATTTAATAACACTATACAACCAATGCATGGAGGCTGTATTGGTGTTTTCAGAGGAGAGAAGGCAAGAGGGTCCCCAAAGGAGGTTATGTTTGGTATGGAGGGTTGAATGTATGGTGGGAAGGGAGGGTGGAGGTTTTTCCACAAATGGGGAGGGGGAGAGCATGGATCTTAGGACAGAAGTGGAGGAATTTTGAGTTAGGAGTAATGAAAGTTGTTACACTTTATGTTCAAGGTATGAACTCCCCACAAAAGCGTATTATACTAGCAGATACGATTTTCACTGAGAAAAAATGTACATCTCTTGAATCCAAGAAACTCACTTGAGGGGAGAAGATGCTTTGAGATTAAGGACTAAGAGAATTCCAGTGGTTTTTCACTCTTCTCTTCAGGAAAAAAAAACATTGGTGTTGCCATTTTGGTGTGTAACAATGTTAAATATAAGTTTATATATTATCACAGTATCCCTAGGCATCCTAGCACTCCTGTGCTTCCTTCCTCTGCTGTGCTAAAGGCCAGCATGGACGCCAGCTACTTTCGCATTGCTGACGTTCACTAGAGAGAGGGCGCAGTGACATGTGCTTATTTATGGGCAAGAGCTGATTTGCCTAATTGGTTCCCGCCTTGTTTAAGCTCCTATTTAATACTTTCCTGGGCCTAGGAGTCATTGCCTTTACGTGGTGTTTCTGCTAGTAGCTCTTGCATTCTCGTTGTGAACCGTGCTTGACCTCTGAATCCGCTCTGTGTATGACACCAGCTTGTGTGACTACCCACATCGGTTCTGACCTGTGGCTCTGGCTGACTAACTCACTCCGTGTATGACCCCGGCTTGTCTGACTACCCACATCGGTTCTGACCCATGGCTCTGGCTAACTCGCTCCATGTTGACCCTGGCTTGTCTGACTACCCACATTGGTTCTAACATGTGGCTCTGGCAGACTACTCACTCCTTGCATTACCCAGCTTGCCTGACCATTCGCATCTGTGTACCCATGGCTCTGGCTTGCTCTCGCTCCCTGTTGCCTCCAGTTGTCTATACATTGGTTGGAGACTCGAGCTACCTCAATAGCCTGGTTCAATTGGTGCTAGAACCATAGTCATATTCCCGGTATCCTCCGATATAGTGTCAATAGTGCAGTGCCCGGCACAGTGTGCAGCTCTGAGTAGTAGACTGTGGACAGTCGTCCAGTGGTCTGGGGTTGTGTGGGCATTATTATCATTACTCTGTGTATTATCAATAAAGGTGGTTTTATTCATTATACTGTTGTCTGTCCTTCTTTGCCTGATTACCGTGACAGTACGTAAGGGCCATGTCTACTGAAGGTACAGGCAGTCCACCTAATCAGAGCATCCTGACCAGGATGGATTCTCAGGACCAGAGCAACCGGTCAGATGTCATTTGTGATGGAGACACTGTTTAACCGCATGGTGCACCTTGATCGGTTTGCTCAGCAACCGGTTGCTTCCACAGTGCCTGCACCGGTTGGTGCAACTACCTCTGAGGCGGACATTACTAGAGGGTTGTCTGGCTCTGCTCCCTTACCCCAAAGATATGATGGGGAACCTACACTGTGCCAAGGGTTCCTCAATAAGCTGGGAAATTTTTTGGAGATGGTACCACACACATATTCCCTACTGAACGAAGTAAGGTGGGATTCCTGATTATTCTCCTGTCCGGCAAGGCACTGTCATGGGCCAACCCAATCTGGGAGACGGAAAAGCCTTTAATTTATAACTTCATGGAATTTGTGGCCTCTTTTTGGAGAGTTTTTGATGTTCCTGGGCGCGCAGCCTCCGCTGCCAAATGACTTATGACCATATGGCAGGGCACATGTACAGTAGCTGAGTACGCGATCGAGTTCCATACTAGAACAGTGGAACAATGAAGCCCTAGTAGCAGCAAGGCTTGTGTGACACTATCAAGGGCGAGACGGCAGCCCATGAGCTGCCTGGTGATCTGGACTTGATCTCAGTCACCATCTTGTTAGATACTAGAATTCGTGAGAGACCCTCATTCAAGGAACACATGCATAAACCTTTGTCTCGGTTGACACCTAGCTTCTTACGCCTACCCTGTCCTCCCTCGCCTCCCACACCTTGTATGTGGAGGAGAACAAGACCACAGAGGATTACATGGCTGACGCCTTATCCAGGGGCATTATCCAAAAATCTTCCTCCCCTGCGGGCGCAGTCTTCTTTTTCGTAAAGAAAAAGGATGGGGAACTAAGACCATGCATCGATTTCAGGGGTCTGAATAAAGTGATGGTAAAGGATGCCTACTCCATTCTGTTGATCACAGAGCTATTTGATCAGATCAAAGGCTCCACTAAACTTGACTTGAAGGTTGCGTACAATCTGGTACGAATAAAAGAGGGCCATGAGTGCCTGGAGTGGGCACTATGAATACTTGGTGATGCCTTTCGGATTGTGCAAATCTCCTGCTGTCTTCCAGGAATTCATTAATGATGTCTTAAGAGATCTACTGCAGAGCTGTGTCGTGGTCTATTTGGATGACATACCTATCCATTCTCCTACTTTGAAGGCACATCGAGCAGACGTAGGCTGGATTCTACAACTGCTAAGGGAGAACAAGTTGTTCTGCAAGCTGGAGAAATGTGAATTCCATAGATCTCAGGTGACATTTTTGGGGTACGTTATCTCCTCTTCTGGCCTAGCCATGGACCTGTAAAAACTTTCTGCCGTCTTGCAGTGGTTGCTTCCAGTGGGGTTAAGATCCATACAGAGGTTCCTGGGCTTCACTAATGACTACAGGAAGTTCATATGAAACTTTTCCACGGTAGTCAAACCCCTCACAGATATAACTCAGAAGGGAGCTAATCCTTCTAACTGGACGCCTGAAGCCCTTCAAGAGTGTGAGGACTTGAAGTCTGCTTTCTCAAAAGCTCCAATATTGTCCCATCCAAACCCCACCCTACCCTTCACCCTGGAGGTCGACGCTTCTGAATCCAGAGTGGGCACTCTTCTGTCTCATCGACCGCCCCCCAGGAAGGTGTTACTTCCGTGCAGGGTCTTCTCTAAGAAATTGTCTAAGACTGAGAGTTTGTATGATGTTGGCGATCATGAATTACTCGCCATCATCCTTGCCCTGAAAGAATGGCGATATCTGTTGGAGGGGACGACCAATCCAATCCTTATACTGACAGATCACAAGAACCTCACATCTGTCGGAGGCTAAGAGGTCATCTCCACGTTAGGCCAGATGGGCCTTATTACTCTCTAGGTTCAATCTTGTGGTTTCCTACCTCCCTGGTACAAAAATATTAGAGCAGATGCTCTTTCTCAACAATTTGAGTCCCACGAGGAGTGTCCTCCGGTACCTACCATTCCTTCCAACCTCATTTTGGCTATGAAAAGTACTAGTATTACCTCTCTGTTGAGTGAGGAGATTTTGGCTGCTCAAGCTTCCACCCTGGCGGATAAACTGAATAAACTAAAAAGCTGGCTCCTCAATTTGTGGGCCCCTTTCGGGTTCTCTGTAAGGTCAATCCTGTGGCTTATGCCCTTGACCTTCCTGCCAATATGCGTATTTCCAATGTGTTTCATGTGTCCCTGCTTAAACCTCTTATTTGCAACCTTTACACTTCTGCCACTGTTCGTCCTAGGCCAGTCAGAGTGGGAGACCATGAGGAATATGAAGTACAAAATATTTTGGACTCACATATAGTCAGAGGTCAGTAACAATATCTGGTAGATTGGGCTATGGGCCTGAGGAACGCTCCTGGGTTGCCAAAAAGGATATACATGCTCCTGCTCTCATTCGAAGTTTCCACTCCCGCTTCCCTGCTGGGGCTCACCCTACTCCTCGGGGGAGAGGTCGTTAAGGGGGGGTACTACCACAGTATCCCTAGGCAGCCTAGCACTCCTGTGCTTTCTACCTCTGCTGTGCTATCATCTGGCATGGACGCGGACGTTCACGAGAGCAGGCGCAGTGACGTGCACTTATTTATGGGCAAGAGCTGATTTGCCTAATTGGTTCCCACCTTGGTTAAACTCCTATTTAAACTTCCTTGGGCCTAGGAGTCATTGCCCTTATGCGGTGTTTCTGCTAGTAGCTCTCGAGTTCTTGTTGTGACCCGTGTGTGACCTCTGAATCCACTCTGTGTATGACTCTGCTTGTCTAACTACCCACACCAGGTCTGATCTGTGGTTCTGGTGTCTACTCACTCCGTGCATTACCCAGCTTGCCTGACCATTCGCATCTGTGTACCCGTGGCTCTGGCTTGCTCTCGCTCCCTGTTGCCTCCGGTTATCTATACCTTGGTTGGAGAGCTACCTCAATAGCCTGGTTCTATCTGTGTTAGAACCATAGGCATATTCCCAGTATCCTCCGGTATAGTGTCAGTAGTGCAGTGCTCGGCACAGTGCAGCTCCGGGTAGTAGACTGTGGACAGTCGTACAGTGGTCTGGGGTTGTGTGGGCATTATTATCATTACTCTGTGTATTATCAATAAAGGTGGTTTTATTCATTATACTGTTGTCTGTCCTTCTTTGCCTGATTACCGTGGCATATACAAAATGAGAGATAAGCTGGTGTCATGGTTTTTGATGAACACTCAGACAGATCAGTAAGGTTAAAATGACTTTATTGAGTAAAGTGCATACAAGGAGTAAGGCCGCAGGCCCACAATACGACACACAATATATATAGTAGTCAAAGAGGCAATGACTGTAATCAAAATGACTGAGATGGGATGCAGGAACAGGAGGCATCAAAGGCAGGCAACCCTCCTCTAGAGAACCTGTAGAGATCAGGCCACTGGACCCCGGACTGAAAACTGGACAGAGGATGGCAGCAAGTCCTGGAGATGGCAATCGGCATGAGACCCAGATGCCCAGGTGGCACAGAACCCAAATAGGCAGCGAGGCAACACTGACTACGGGACAGAGGTCCCAGAGTGACTGAGGCCACCACTTACAAATGGTAAACCCTAGAGTGCCAGGGTTGGATCATAGGCGAACAGCTGGAAGGCCACAAGTGTCCCCCCACACGACAGAGGAATAAGAGCAAATGCTGGCCCTAGGCCCGACGGCCACTGGACAGGGAACAGAGCTCAGGGCCTCCACACACCACTGAGTGCGTAATCATGCAAGTGCTGGCCCTAACCCAGGCAATGCAAAACGAAGGAGCACAAGGGTTGCCTAGACAGTCTAGGCACTGAATGAGTTAACAGGAGATGCCCAGAGATATACAGGAACTCCCACAGGGAGTGAGCCCAGCAAAGTGCAGAGGAAGACACAGAGAGATCTGAGTAACTCAGTCAGCACTTGATAGCACTGTACCGGTACTTTGCGTGTACACACCGCCACGGGCAGTTGGAGTAAGTGGCTATAGCACGAATGCTATGCCTACAGTCGACAAAATAAGAATAGTGCCACATGGCGCACCCCACAAGGCAACTGGAATCCATTGATTGTAATGCTGGCCAGACTAGCACAACAGAGGAGGCACAGCCATGCACGGATGGCAACGGACAATGGCTCAACTAGGAGAGGACTGCAACCGAACGGAAGCACAGACTGGTCAGGAGCAAAGGAGCGGCTCAATAGCCAGACAGGCTAGCAACAGAGAGGGTTCTCAGCTAGATCCGTTAGTAACAGAGCGGGTTCTCAGCCAGATCAGTACAGCGACTGAGCGGGATCTCAGTCAGAGTAGTTCAGCAACGGAGCGGGTTCTCAGCCAGATCAGTCGGTACCGGAGCGGGTTCTCAGCCAGAGTAGTTCAGCAACGGAGCGGGTTCTCAGCCAGAGTAGTTCAGCCTCGGAGCAGGTTCTCAGCCAGAGTAGTTCAGCAACGGAGAGGGTACTCAGCCAGAGTAGTTCAGCAACGGTGCGGGTACTCAGCCAGATCAGTCGGTAATGGAGCGGGTTCTCATCCAGAGTAGTTCAGCAACGGAGCGGGTTCTCAGCCAGATCAGTCAGTAACGGAGCAAGTTCTCAGCCAGATCAGTCGGTAACACAGGAAAGTTGTCAGGTAGGCCGGGTCATACACGATAACAGCAGCACAGTAACAAATGTAAGGCTCAGATACACCACGAAAGGGTGCCTTGGAATAGACATGACAGGATATATAAAGGCAAGCCCTGGGTGGAGCAAGGATGTCAGGCCAATAAGAAGGCAGCATAGAAATTAGGCAAAGTAACAATGTCGCAATCACTGCAGGAACACGGGCACCGTGATAGCTGAGGAGATATCTATTTATTATTTGTAAACTGGATGATAAAATATTTTCAATATTGAACGTATGCACTCCTAACAGAAGACAGATCTATTTTATTAATGGAACCTTACAGAAAATACGGGATCTGATACAGGGGACCTTTCCCTGTGTGAGTGATTTTACCTGTTCAGCAGACAGTGTCATGGATAAAAGGATTCCGGATGGCAAAAAGATTGAGCCTTATCAGAAGGGATTGGCCCATTGTTTTCAAGAGACGCTGGGAAAGTTTAAACTATATGATGTTTCGAGAACCATGAAGCCAGTGGAGAGGGGATTATACCTTTTTTCTCACAGACAGGTCTTATTCAAGATTGGACATGCTCTTGACCAGGGACACTGCCATTAAGGACTATAAAATAGTGTGGATTGGTACTGTGGCCTGGTCAGATCATGATCCAGTGATTCTTGAATTGACAAGGAACTATGATAAATAGAGGTATTCTTGGAGGTTGAAAGACTCCCTGTTGGCCTAGCCCCATAATTTGGAAAAAATTGTGGAAAATTCTAGATTTTGTTTTCAGGAGAATGACACTGGGGAAGTGAGTTTGGCAAATATATGGTGCGCTCATAAGTGCTTTATAAGGGGGCATTTGATTAAAATAGAGTCCCAATAGAAGAGAAAATTGTCAGATTTATACATTATATTAAATAAGTTGAAAAGGGAGAGTATGGTTAACCCAGCTTCACCTAGATTGGAGAAGATGAGTAAAATAAAAAAAAATAAAGAAATTACAGTACAGTTAACTACAAGGGTGAATAAATTATTAACAAATCAACTTAAAAAGTACAATTTGCAATCTAGAATGTTTAGTATAATAGAAGGAAATATAATTAATATGAACCCGGTAGATATTGGGGGTGCTTTCAGAGAGTTTTATAAAAAATTATATATTACTAAAATAAAATTAGTAAAATAAAGGAGTAATTGAATGGGGTTAAGAAGTTTAGATGAAACACGGAAAGAAATTGGATGCCCCATTTACGGAATTAGAAATTTCTAGAGCTATATCTAGATTAAAGATTAATAAATCTCCAGGTCGAGATGGGTTCTCCAACTTATTTTATAAAAAGTGTTCTGATATTATAATTACTTAGTTGAGTAGAACATTTAATGAAATCAGAGAAACTAAGTTTTTTCCTGTAGAGATGTTACAAGCTAATATTATACCAATCCCCAAACAGGGAAAATATAGTTCAAAGGGATCAAACTATAGGCCAATATCATTAATTAATGTGGACACTCACATCTACTCTGCAATTATTGTGGATAGTTTTTAAGCAAGTCATTCCCATCTTGATCCATCGGGACCAGGTGGGGTTTGTGGGGGGTCGCCAAGCAAATGGGAACTCAAGAAAGTTTATAGACCTAACTGAGTATGTTACACATAGAAATAGTCCCCCATTGTTTCTATCATTGGGTGCGGAAAAGGTCTTTGATAGAGTCAATTGGTCATTTTTAGAAGAAACTTTAATGGCCTTTTGCTCTGGAGAGAGGACCATTGAATCTATCATGGCATTGCATACAACCTCAACAGCTAGGGTTAAAAGTCAAGGGGTCGTCTTAGAGTGGTTAGGGGTGGGGAATGGTATGCGACGGGGCTGCCCTTTGGCACCCCTGTTATACATTCTCTCCCTCTAACCTGTGGCCAAAAGGATTCGCAAAAATAGGGCTATTAAGGGAATGAGGTTAGGGAAATTATTATAATAAAAATATGAAAAAATATAGGAGCACTACTCACTTAAACATAATCAAGGTATATCTATGCATATCATGTATAGGGTGCCACGATCCTAATATCATATAGTGAAACAAATTAAAGAAAAACAGAAAAAGGATCTAATATGGGCACTCAACCAAAGTATACAAAGTAACAGTAAAAAATAACAAAAATGTATTAATAACTCTCAAAAAATCACACAGTTATAACATAGAGATAAAACAATGGACCACATATCTCCCACAGAGTCCCATTGGCCATGCCATTTCACATCACATACACCCCCTATACATATGTAGACCTATCCCCCATAAAAACAATAACACTGGCGCCAGATAATTCCTAAATAATAAATTTGAAAGCTAAATCATACAGTGGTAGAAGATGGTACACATCATCAAATAAATGATAAGTATAGACAGCTGTGTTCATCTTCCATGTCTTAATATCAACTCTTCATATTTGCAACAAACATAATAGTAGGTCTGCATTACTTCCTTAAGTGTAATATTTAGGGAATCTGGCAAAAACTCAAGCAATGGGGATCTCACTGGAAAGGGATGTGGCATCTGCTTTTAAAGCTAGGTATGATTTTAATTGGGTATCTAATGGAATCATCTATTTGGGGTTAATTATTTTGCCCTTACTACGGGAACTATATAGATAAATTGGTGAATGGAACGTGCTTTTCCTTTTGTGGATGGGGAGAATAAATGTTGTGAAGTCATATATAATTTCAAAATGGCTATATTTGTTAAGAATCATCCCAATAGTTCTCTCTAAAAAAATTGATAGATCAAGTACAGGTACTGCTGGAAAGATTTATTTGGGCAGGGAAGAAAGGTAGACTTTTGAGAAAGTTATTGTATATTGATAGATCAAGGGGGGTCTTAAAGTCCCTAGTTTAGAAAGGTATGTTAGGGCCAACATGTTGATGCATGCATGGAAATGGAAGTTGGAGGTTTCCAAAAATAAAGATTTGTACATAACTGAACAGGAGACGGTGGATGCACCAAGAGGGGGCAAGACTGGTGATGAGGGATATAAAATCAGCTGTTGTTACGGTTATCATGGAAGTCTGGTTAACATTTAAAAAAAAAAAGTTGCCTTGAAAGATAAACTTATCAATATTACTCCTTTGGAGTCTCTTGAATATAATATCAGGGGCCTGAAAGTTAATAAATGGAGGTGTAGAGGGATTTTAAGAATAGGAGATCTTTATTCTGTGCGAACTACAAAATCATTTACCCAGTTAGTTGAAGAGTATAGGTTACTGTCGGGACAACTTTATAGATCATTGAGAATTTCCAGTTATTTGATGACCCGGTTGTATAGACCTAATGACACATATCTGCTACGCAGTTTAATAAAAATGTTAACTTATAAATTGATAAAGGGGGGACAAAAGTACTGGCATGGTTTATTAGATTATATAGAGCATTTATTCTTTCCATTGGCGTGGAAAATTGAAGGGTGGATACCAGACAAGGAACCCAGGAGCAGAACTAGGACGCCCTGGTAGGACAGAAAAGGAGTATAGAGAGACTCCTCCAACAAAGGCAGGTGGAGAGAAGCTAGGGAGCAACGCTGGGGCACTATGCTAGTGGACATAGGCCCCTTTATAGTGTGTTGAGCTGCGGCCAAAGCCGGATAAAGTTGCTGGCGTGAAGCCAGATGACCCCCTTCAGTTGAGCTGAAGAAGGTCCCGGATAACACACTATAAAGAGGGCTTACACCACCTGCCCCAGGGAGAGTCTATACTAGAGCAAATTGATAGTATAGAACTCACCAGGCAGAGGGATGAGGGACAACAGGCTGAGGGCACAGCGCAGGTAGGGAGGCAGAGCAGCTGTAGGTCCAGAGTCAGTTTGGGAGTCCAGAGGAGGTAGGTAGGTGGGTAGCTGGAGGTCCAGTAGAAGTAGATAAGGCAGCTGGTGGTCCAGAGGGCTGTGGCAAAGCAGCTGAAGATCCACGGTCAGGTTGGGAGTCCAGAGGCCTAGGGAAGAGTAGCTGGAGGGCGAAGTGGCAGGAGATCCAACCGGGCAACAAACAACCAACCCGACGCAACAGAAGGCTGGAAGAAGGCTAAGGCAAGCGTACATGGACGAGGTAGAGCAAGGACAGCTCCACTCTTGCAACGGAACGCCAACTACGGAGCGCCGAGCCTCAGCTGAGCGCCCGTAATAACAGGAAGGAAGCGTCATGATGCCGACATAGCCATACGCCTAGGCGTCTGACATCGGCGCATGTGCAGACGCGCCGTGGAAGACGAAGCGGGCACCAGGGATCTCTCCGCTCGGCTCCCAGGACCGGGCAGGTAGCGACAAAAATAAGGCAAGAGGAAATTGGATTGGACACAGAAGGAGAGCGCTGGTCTGGTAGATGGTGGGAGTAACATTTGCATTGTTTAAATTTATAGGAATTACATTTTAAGATCCTGAATAGATGGTATTTGGTTCCTCAAGTAATTAATAAATTCGATACAGAAGTGCTTCCTATTTGTTGGAGATGTAATAAACAACAAGATA
Source organism: Rhinophrynus dorsalis (assembly GCA_037306005.1). Classification (NCBI taxonomy): domain Eukaryota; kingdom Metazoa; phylum Chordata; class Amphibia; order Anura; family Rhinophrynidae; genus Rhinophrynus; species Rhinophrynus dorsalis. The sequence continues at coordinate 124,753,147 of CM074722.1, forward strand.
CCTATATTCATATTTGGTGGATATGTGAAGGGTTTAGAGGAACGTAGGAAAAACTTTTTGGTAGGTTGTCTGACATCTTGAACTAAATAATACAGCCACAACCAGATACGGCTCTCCTTCACATGGACCTTAGGGATCTAGGGGCTTATATAAAATATTTTGCTGTTCAAAACTTTTTGGTTAGAGATTTGAAGAAAAAAGAGGAAGTTTTATGGTCATCAGTTCTAAATCAGATCAAACATCAATGCTTGATGGAGTTAGGTTTTTATACCATCAATAATAGAAAACACGTTTATCATTTGATTTGGGACTCATGATTAGAGAGGTTATAAGATTTTTGGATTAATGGCTCTAAAAACTGAAATAGAAAGCTAGGGAACCAGTTCCCTTCTGTATGTGTAGAAAGGGGGATGGGAAGGGAGGGGATAGGATGGTTGTTGAATGTAAGCTTAAATTTGTAGAAGAACTCAGTTTTATAATTACAAGACTAGTGTAAAAGCCCGTGTAAAAAAGGGCCAAAGTGCCTACGTTTGGGCAGTCTCTACTGCGCATGACTGCAACGAACAGTTTCGGGCAGTCTCTACTGAGCATGACTACATCAGACAAACATACACAGCCAAAGTGCCTGCGTTCAGGTAGTCTCTACTGCACATGACTGCATCGGACAAACATACACAGCCAAAGTGCCTGCGTTCAAGCAGTCTCTACTGCGCATGACTGCATCGGACAATTTCGGGCAATCTCTAATGCATCGGACAAACGTACGTTTTGAAGTAATCCTGCTTCTTCAGAGACCGGCAGCCAGGCTTGGACACAGACATCTTGCTCCGAGATGTCTGCTCACCTCTGCTGTCCATCCCGGTCTCCGCATGGAGCCGAAAGGCACCGAAAGGGACTGACGGCACAGGCGCGCAGACGGCTCTACAGCAAGAAGCCTGGCAGACAGTCTTTGAAGAAACAGGATTACTTCAAAACACGGTACTTGTGGAAGATAATAGCAGTATTAAGAAGCTAGTGTCGGTTTGTTTTGACTCTCAGACACAGAGTTAAGATAAAAACACAAGTTTATTGAAAAGTTAATAAGAACCCTCATAGGTCCTGAACATACACATATGATACAGACACACGACAGATTCAAGTAGTATAGCAAACAGTGATACAATATTTGTAGGCTCTACTGGCCTTGCTAAATACTGGGTAAGAAAGCCTGGCACAATGAGATGAAGTAGGCTCTACCAGCCTTACCAATATACTGGGCAAGGCAGCCTGGAGACTGGCACCACAAGATAAGGGAGGCTTTACCAGCCTTGCCAATATACCGGGCAAGGCAGCCTGGAGACTGGCACAACAATAATAAGGAGGCTCTACTGGCCTTACCAATATACCGGGCAAGGCAGCCTAGCAAGGTGACACAGAGTATAGAAGCCCCACTGGTGCTGTAACTGTGTCACGGTTTGTTAAGACGCTCAGACAAAAGGTTTAGGTAAAAGCATAACTTTATTGAAAAGTAAAAGCACTCCCCATAGGGTTCACATACATATACATACAATATATTAGCAACTGTGAAATAGAACAGGTTCTACCGGCCTTGCCAATAATACCGAGCAAGGCAACCCAGGCGGCTATAAGGAATAGCAATAGCAGGCTCTACCGGCCTTGCCAATACCGGGTAAGGCAACCGTGAGATGGAATATACCGGTTCTACTGGCCTTACCAATACCGGGCAAGGCAGCCTCAGGAGATGCTGTGGATAGGCTCTACCGGCCTTGCCAATACCTGGTAAGGCAACCGTGAGATGGAATTTACCGGTTCTACCGGCCTTACCAATACCGGGCAAGGCAGCCTCAGTGAATACTGGGAAGAGGCTCTACCGGTCCTGCCAATACCTGGTAAGGCAACCGTGAGAAAGAATGTACCGGTTCTACCGGCCTCACCAATACCGGGCAGGACAGCCCCAAAGGAGGAGACCACCAGGTGACAATGATCGTCAAGAGACAATTACAGGGACACGAACCAACAGCACTTGACTGTAGTATGGAGCAACCAGCGTCCGCACGCTGGAACTAACAGTAGTAATCTCCCAGGTTAATGGAGTAAACCAGTGCCCGCACGCTGGGACCAACAGTATAGAATGCCACCAGGTTTAATGGAGTTACCCAGCGTCCCCACGCTGGCACCAACAGTATAATACGCCACCAGGTTAAATGGAGATAACCAGCGTCCGCACGCTGGGACCAACAGTATAATATGTCACCAGGTTTAATGGAGTAAACCAGCGTCCGCACGCTGGGACCAACAGTATAATATATCACCAGGTTTAGTGGAGTAAACCAGCGTCCGCACGCTGGGACCAACAGTACAATCTGCCACCAGGTTTAATGGAGTTAACCAGCGTCCGCACGCTGGGACCAACAGTATAATCTGCCACCAGGTTTAATAGAGTTAACCAGCGTCCGCACGCTGGGACCAACAGTATAATCTGCCACCAGGTTTAGTGGAGTAAACCTGCGTCCGCACGCTGGGACCAATAGTATAATCTGCCACCAGGTTTAATGGAGTTAACCAGCGTCCGCACGCTGGGACCAACAGTATAATCTGCCACCAGGTTTAATAGAGTTAACCAGCGTCCGCACGCTGGGACCAACAGTATAATCTGCCACCAGGTTTAATGGAGTTAACCAGCGTCCGCACGCTGGGGCCAACAGTATAATCTGCCACCAGGTTTAATGGAGTTAACCAGCGTCCGCACGCTGGGACCAACAGTGTAATCTGCCACCAGGTTTAATGGAGTTAACCAGCGTCCGCACGCTGGGACCAACACAGTGAGAATATCGCCGAGGCGAGAGAGTGAGCAATGTCGCCAAGCGACTACCAGATGGGAACACTGAGACCAAGTGAAGGTGGAGCACAGTGAGCACCGCTGAACAGACGGCAACCAGAACAAGCCAGACGGAACAACCTGAGCATCAGCCGTCACGGAGAAGTCCAACCGGAGTGGCAAGCAGACTGGAACAGGAACAGGTGGAATCAGGAACACTGGAACTCAAGACTCTGTAGCTCAGGACTCTGGAACAGGCCTCAAACAGCAAAACAGACTGGAACACAGGACTCTGTAGCTCTGTACTCTGGAACACTGGAACAGGCCCAAACAGCATGACAGGAAGAACAAACAGGTACTGTCAGAGACACCACGAAAGGACAACCAAAGGGTGCCCGAGCTGAGTATAAATAGGCAGTCAGAGGCAGGCAGACAATAGGCAGCCAATAGGAGCCCCTGCAGGTGATAGACAGTGTATAGCACCAATCACGGGCACCGTGATAAACGGATGTAGCATTAGCAACTGGTGATAGAGTGGAGCAAACCAGTAACAAGTACCGGACAAACAGGGAGGCCCTACCGGTGCTATAAAGTTGGTAATGCAAGCAACCGGTGTAATATTAGAGCAAACCAGTACCGTGTACTGGACAACATGGAGGCCATACCGGTGCTGTAATGGAGGCGGCAAGCAACCAGTGTAATGTTGTAGCAAACTAGTACCGCGTACTGGACAACACCGAAGCCCTACCGGTGCTGTAATGGAGGCAGCAAGCAACCGGTGTGATATTGGAGTAAACCAGTACTGCGTACTGGACAACACGGAAGCCCTACCGGTGCTGTAATGGAGGCAGCAAGCAACTGGTGTGATATTAGAGCAAACCAGTACCGCGTACTGGACAACACGGAGGCCCTACCGGTGCTGTAATGGAGGCAGCAAGCAACCGGTGTGATATTGGAGCAAACCAGTACCGCGTACTGGACAACACGGAGGCCCTAAGCCTAGTACCTGAGGTACAACCAAAGGAGGAACCCAGTAGTCAGAATGTCGCCCAGGCGACCAAAGTCCAGAGGAAAGAATGCAACCCAGGATCCAGAAGCAGGAGCGTCAGCCAGGCCGGAGCAGGATACCAGAGCAGCAACGTCAGCCAAACCGGGTCAGGAACGGAAGCAGGAACGTCAGCCAAACCGGGTCAGGAACGGAAACAGGAACCACTCTGGAGTGTATACTGGCTGGGTAGGTACTCTGACACTGGAGCAGTAGGGGATACAAGCAGGTCCAGTAGACACAGGAATCCATAGGCAGGTGATCACTGACATAGAGACACCACGAAAGGGCACCCGAAGGGTACAAGAACCCAGTCTATATAGGCAATACTGGGCAGGCTAATCACAGGCAACCAATGGAGAGCCCTCACAGGTAACTGACAGAAAAAACCAGCAATCACGGGCACCGTAATAGCTAGTTGCCATATGCCTAATTATTGGGTGGCAACTTTTTATAGGGTGGTAGTTCTGCTTTAATATTCCATTTATTTGCCTAATCTGCCATTTTATGTAAATCCATCCATAGAGAACAAGGATTCTGCTCTGAATATATTTCCCTACATATTTTAGCATCATCTTCAAATATTGAAATGTTGCTTTCTATACCTATTTCCAGGATATTTATAAACATGTTAAAAAGCAGTGTCCCAAGCACTGAACCCTGAGGTACTCCACTCTCAACTATAACTGTATTGCAGAATTTTCGATTTACAACACACAGTTCCCTATCCTTCAATCAGTTTTCTATCCAGTTGCAAAGGCTATCCACTAGCCCCAATTTCCTTATTTTATACAACAGCCTCCTGTGTGGTACTGCACCAAATGCCTTTACAAAATCTAGATATACTACATCTACTGATTTAGCATCATCTAGGTTGCAGCTTACTTCTTCATAGAAGCTCAAAATATTTATTATTTAATAATAATAATAATATTTATTATTTAATAATCTATTGCTCATAAAACCATGTTGATTCCTGCTAATAATCTTATTTTCTGCTGTGTAATCATGAATATAATGCCTTATTATCCCTTCTACCAGTTTTCCCACTACCAAGGTAAAACTCACTGGTCTAAAATTCCTAGATTCTGACTTACTTCCCATCTTAAATAAAGGCACTACACTGGCTTTACATAGTCCTGTGGCACTAAGCCTGTTGTGAGAGAGAGAGAGAGACGGTGATTTGTTCTACTTCCTGGCAAATACTAATGTTTAGAAGACTGAGCACCAAAAAATGTGGTGCAGTACCAAGCAAAGACAGGAATTAGGCCATGTTAATAAGTGATATGCATTGAGCTTGAGTGGCCATCCTGGAATGTAGGCAAACTACTCCCCATTAGATAACTTTTTAATAAATAAGGAAGTGGGCAGATAAAATGGGCCAGTTTGTTCTGGTCTTCAAATTCTATATAATGCTCATGGCTCCAACACAGCTAACAACTCTGCACTGGTTCAAAACTGTACACAAGCAATTCTAGGACTGTGTGTATACACCAGTCCCTATATTGGTGTATACTGCTATGCACTTTGTTGAATAATAAGGCACAAATATATACTTATAGAGAGTCCCTCATTACAAACAGTTCTGACTCATGGGTTCTTATCGTTTAGGATTTACTTGCAGCTTTATTCTTGGTCACTAGGCCATGTGACCCTTCAATGCCATCCTGCTGTGAAAAAACAAGAACAGAAACAGTGCAGACGCATCTCTAAGTGCAATCTCTCTGGATAAAAGGGATAACTTATTCATAAATCACTTACCCCCCACCTCTTTTAGGTGGATACTCAGAGAACGTGGTGTTGGTGGAGGCTAAACCAGCCTCTGAGTGTTCTGGACTCTCAAATACAACCTTTCCTGGATCCTCTCCACTGAATTGCAGACTTTATCACCAAGGTCTCCATCCCAAGGAAGGAACAAAAATTAGTAGTTGCTGGGCTAATTTATAAAGTCTCCATTTATTGCCAGTACAAAAAGAAACAAACTTGCATAAAATATCTTAAAATCAAATATTACTGATTCAAATACCCAGCGCGTTTCGTCATAGATCTATGACTTCATCAGGTGTAGCATGAAGTCAAAGACGTATGACAAAACACATTGGGTATTTGAATCAGTAATATTTGATTTTAAGATATTATATGCAAGTTTGTTATTTTTTTTTACTGTCAGTAAATGGAGGCTTTATAAATTAGCCCAGGCAGCTTTTATTTTTTGTTCCTTCCTTGGGATCGAGACATTGGTGATAAAGTATGCAATTCAGCGGATAGGATCGAGGAAAGGTTGTATTTGAAAGGCCAAAACACTCAGAGGCTGGTTTAGCCTCCACATTCTGTGAGTACCCACCTAAAAGGGAGGCATATGGTTTATGAATAAGTTATACCTGTTATCCAAAGAGATCACTCTTAGAAGCACATCTGCCCTGTTTCTGTTGTAGTGGTTCACAACTATTTTTCTGTTCCGGCGTATTTCTCCTTTGCCCACTGCTGTATCTACCTGGTCTCAGCTATCTATTTCTACTACTGCCGGTGTTACCCCAGCACCTCTGCAATTCCCCTGCTCTCTAATATAATTTATCCTCAGTTAGTGGTGGACAGTGGTCCTGCAGCCATGAACGATTGGCCTAGTCTTTTACTCTTGTCCTTTTGTGCATCCTTTAGTCATTTCTCTGGCTTTGCTGGTGAACCCCTAAAAATGTGAATCTTTAAACATGGATTCAACCAAGGAATTTAAAGAGAAGACTGCTGTGATAGTGTGATGGGGTCTAGATATGCTGACACCTGTAAATTGCACAAGGCAATATTTGTATAATATAAAGCACTAGCCTGCGAAGCTCCCTGTGTGCATAACCACACATACACAGTAGAAACTGGCGGAACAATGCAGTCATATGCAGAAGAGTCTAGCCAAACGCACTGTTCCAGAGCGGGGAGCTCTAAACACTCATTGCCTGTCTCTTCTCTCGGCTCCGGGGCAGCAGCCAGGGCCGCTGGGGGGCACTTTAGCCCATGTACACGGGCTTTCATACTAGTAAATATATAAACACTGAAATAGTATACATATACATTGAGTCACACAAAAAATGCAATCTTGGAATTCGTGGTGATTATAGGAATAAAGAACTGATTCAAACTGAAAATAAATTTATTTTCTTATTCAATAATCTCACTCCGTATGGACTAAACGAAGGGATGCAGCTTAGTGCACATCTCTGATAGAGTCATACTATTCATTACCATAATTTTTGTCATCTTATTCTATGAAAATCAAATATAACTTTGTTATTTTATATACAATGGTGCTTTTTTATTGCTTTTCTTTATTGTTTGTTATACAGAATATCATATGTTTTAATCAATTCTTAGTATTCATATCTTTAGGAGAGGTTCCTATCTAATGATAGCTATTTGACACGTCAATCATTCAGTATGCCTTCTGAGGATTGGCCTACAACTATTTGAATTGATCCAATCAAAGAATTGATGTGGTGATAAAACAGGCACCGATTTTGGTTCCTTCAGACAATATCTCTGTGAACAAGCTACAGGGCAAAAGGGGCGTCAGATCTTTCTGCATGAAGCCGGCTCTGATCCAGCAGCCTAATTTATGGCTGTATCAGAGCTAAGAGGCTTCATCCACTTTATTTTAAACATAGTGTTTCAATGATGTCAGGAACAATCCAGGAGTCAGGAGCCAGAAGGGAGTCAGAGGAAGCCAGGTCATCCACAGATAATCAGCAACTCAGGATAACACGTTTGCAGCCAGAATCAGACACAAGGGCCACCAGGAAGTGAGCCAACCTGCTTTAAATAACCTGGGAGAATTGGCTGATAACAGTCAGGTGAGCAAACCCAGAGAGGTCAGCTGATTCAGCCTGATCAGGGAAGGCAGCAGTAATGGATAGCAGAGCACTAGATTAGCTCAGACAGGAGAATCAAGCAGCACAGTTAGAGCAGCTCAGCCAAATATTGACAGAAGAGAGGAATTTATTTTATTATTTAGAAAATGTTTTACCATTTACCAGGTTTCTCTGGTTTTCATGTATGTCCTGGAATGTTTACAGAAAGAGTTGCATATGTAGTACCTGTCTTGTTTTTTTCTATGGACAATAATTAAGCCCGTTCTGTTTTTGAGGCCGTCCAGTTTGCCGTACCAGGTCACTGGCCTGAAAGCCAAATCTGATTCATGGCTGCATTTTTACCTCTTCAGAACGGTTAGCTTATTGTGAGTCAATAACATTTAGTTTTTAAGTACTAATATCTAGTTCTTTCCCTCTCTCCCTCTTTTTGGGTTTAATTGTTCTGATTAACTCTAGTCAATTATCTTACGTAACACTATGGTTATACATGAATAAGAACTGACAAAGTACTTAATTGGGAGATGGAGTTTATAGTTACATATTAAGTGGATCCATGTTTTTAGGAACTTGCTTTATAACAAGTATCATCAATTTGGATACAAAGCTGGCTTTGGTTCAATAGAGATTTGTGTACTGCATCAAGGCCAATAATCCTTTCTGAGAATAGATTGGATCCATTCTTAATTCACTTAATTTGTAACCATTACAAATTGGCTCTGATTAAACGGCGAAGTGTGTGCTGTATCTAAGCCATTAATGTCTTGAGCAACGGTGTTCTGTTTCATTACTGGACACCGAAGCTTATAGTAATCTAGAGAGTTGTGACACCTATGCTGTTGAAAACACAGATTTCAGTGCTAAAGAGTCCGGATCGGATCTAACAGTTTGGGCTGTATCTGATCTAAGAGGCCTCTTGATAGCATCAATTCAGTAGAGGTATTTGATGTTATATATTGTATCAACGTTTCTATTTAAAGAGACAGGACCGGATTTAACAGGTTTGACTGGATACAATCTAAAATAGGTCTCTTTTTTATTCACAAATATCTCCAGTTTGCAAAACAGAGATTGTGCTATACTTTTCAGGCAGGTAAATATTTAATTATGCATTTTAACAATTTGCCCAATTTTCCCCTCTTTTTATTATTTTTTGATAACCACTAAAGGTTACATTTTTTTAATCCTGTGTTTTTTGGATCCTCAAGAGACTCCTTCTGGAATGGTTCTTTGCGTTCCTTTAGGTACTACATGAGGTGCCAGAAACAGGTTTCTTTTTTCTTGTGATAAATCAGCACTTATTGCTGTAGGCACTCACCTATAACTGATATAATAGGTATAGTAGTACCACATATCTCCCAACATTTCAAATGGCACATTAGTTTTAGGTGGTGTTCCCAGGGTGTGGCTGGTGGGCAGGGCATTACCGATAATTTGTAGGCTGTTTCATGACCTATTGACTCTTTGTGTAACTGAATAAACGATTTAGAGCAACACCAAAGTATTTTACATATACAGACTAAATTATAAACATACATACTGAAGTTTACACAAACATTAATTTGAGTTTTATCGCTCTGGAGCAATGTGAAAGACTAATATGCACACCACGCAGTGTGATCTCCTAAAAAAGAGGGACATCAGGATGGGAAAGAGGGACACTTGGGAGGTATGGTATCAATATTAGATTAATTATTTTGGTGCAAATACATCAACTTCTCTGATAAAGAAACCCCTGGCCCCCCTTAAAGAGGAACTACCACCCTGAAAAATCTTTATCTTAATTAAGTCTCCATCTCCAAAAGGGACTGACAGTGCAGGCGCACGGACGTCACTATGGCAAGATGTCCGTGCTTCCTGCTACTGTCAGCCTCCGAATAAGTCGTAAATCATTTAAACCAGGTAATAATTCTGGCTACTAGAGCTACTAAGCAGCTAGTCGCCAGATGCAGACTTAATTAAGATAAAGATTTTGCAGGGTGGTTGTTCCCCTTTAATGAGATGTAACAAATCCTAGAGCATGATAATTTATAGCACACACCGAAACTGTGGAATTTTACCCTGCGCATGCCACAGCGGTATCCAATGCATTGTTTTGCAGTTGTGTCAGACACCTCTTGGCAGCCATAGGCATACCTGGGAACTCTCTGGTTTTGCCCCACAGACTTGGGGTTTGGCAATAAATTACGGTGTCTGCAGGGCAGAGTCAGATTCTCCTGATGTGAGAAAACCCTGCCCACTTGCGCTCAATCCCACCCTGTTCCTCCCATTCCATGCTCTCTTCTATCCCTTCCCCAGTGCATTCTTTATATTATGTTTAGTAATCATCTCTCCCATTAAGCCCCGCCCCCTTTTAATAATGCGAATCGCATCATTTCTCTACCCTCATCTACACTAGAGGGCTATCCTCCAGACAGCACCAAGTAAGAAGTTCCCAGGTATGGCCATGGGAGTTAGATGTTAAATTGGGGATTATCCTAGCCTTGGTGAAGAGATAATCTGAATTTTAATAATGACAGGAGGCGAATATTGCTTTAACTTTCTTTACTTCACCTCCATAGCAGCAACATAACATATCACAACCAATCAGAAAAGAGCAAAAACTATAAATAGCTCTGTAGAAACTGTCCCACTTCCTCTTTCTTGAAGCGAACATACTGGAACCAAAAGGAAACAGGAAACTTGACATGACGGACCATCACGAACTAGATTCTACGTGAATAAGATGAAGGCACGGTAAGCTTGAACATATGTGATTGAGGATCAAAGCCAATTAAGCCAAAAAACAGTAAATAGAACAGAATCGTGGTATTAGCAAATGAACAGTACCTCAATAAAATACATGTATAATTGAATACACAATAAAACAGGGAAGAAATCAAACAGGTAGCATATTATCAAGAGCAAATAAATAAGATATGAATCTTAATACAAATATAAAGAAAAAAGAAGGGTCGGGAAAACTAATATCGGGGAGGGAAATATTCGCCTCCTGTCATTATTAAAATTCAGATTATCTCTTCACCAAGGCTAGGATAATCCCCAATTTTAAAACATGACAGGAGGCTCATATTGCATTTTTAACGCTCTGAAACTAGAACAGAACCCAGATGAGGAGACGGTCGAAAATAGAAGGTCCGGAACGTAGACTCCCAGGACCAGTCTGCAGAACGAAGAATATCTGCTAAAGAAGCGCCAGAAGAAAAAGCTGCTGAAGCAGCTGCTCCGTGAACGGAATGAGCTCCAAAGGAAACATCAATTCCGGCAAAGGATAAAAGCCATCTGACCCAATGGGCCAGGGTGCAAGAAGAAACAGGTTTATGAGGACGAACATACGATATTAAAAGCGGTCTTGTATTTGAAGGGCGGATAGTAGTTGTCCTGTCCAGGTAACAACTAAGACAAGTCGCCACGCACAACCTGGGATCATCTGGAAAAAAGGGGTAAGAGATAGAACGAGAATTGGACTTCGTCCGTCGAGATATAGAAAAACAACACCGTCAGGAGAAAAGACAATACCATCATAATCAAAAGATCTGACGTCTGAGATGCGTCGGAACGAGAGCAGACAAAGGAGAAGAGTTAGTTTAGCCGAAAGTTGACGTAGGGAGAGAAGATCATTCTCCAGCCAAGATCAAAGAAAAAGCAGTACAAGAGAGACGTCCCAGAGAGAAGAGTATCTAGGACCAGGAGGACGTGAAAGGCGAATACCCCGCAACAAGCGGCATACTTGAGGATCTTTACCCACAGGAAGGCCAAGAACCGGAACATGGGCAGCTGAAATAGCTGATCTGTAAACATTAATGGTTCTATAAGATTTTCCCAAATAGAATAGGTAGGAAAGAAAATTAATTATGCAATGAACAGGGGCTGTAAAGAGATCGAAACCCCGTTGAATACACCAGCCTGACCAAACGCCCCAAGACGATGAGTAGCAGCGTCGTGTGCCAGGAGCCCAGGTATCCCAGAAGAGGCGACGAGCTGTAAGCGATAAGCCTGTGACATCCCAAGATCCCCGGAAAGAGACCAAGCCACTAGCTGCAAACGGTTCAGAAGAACGAGAGGATGAAGTTCTCCTTTCGGATTCATAAGAAGTTCCGGGAAGGAGGGAATCAAGAGAGGATCCCGATAAGAAAGACCCAGAACCTCGGGAAACCAGGGTTGACTCGGCCAGAATGGGGTTATCAACAAAATCGCAGACCTCTGAAGCCGAAGATGACGAAGTACCCTGGTGATCATGGCGAACGGAGGGAAGGCATATGCCCCTGACTGGGGCCAATGCTGGAGGAAGGCATCTATCGCTTTGGAGCTGGGATCCGGGAGCCAGCTGAAGAAATCTGGGAGTTGATGATTGAGACGGGAGGCAAAGAGGTCCAGAGTTAGAGGACCCCTGCGAGTTAATAACTGAAGGAAAACTGACCGATTCAATTGCCAGTCGCTGGTGTCTCGCCAGTGACGGGAAAACCAGTCCACCTCTAGATTGACATCTCTGGGCAAGTGCTCGGCCTGTAATGAGATGTTCCTCTGAAGACAAAACTGGTAAATGTCTTTGGTCACCTCCGCCAAATCCTTTGAGCGGGCTCCACCCAAACGATTGATGTATTGGACAGCGGAAACATTGTCCATGCGCAGAAGAATACAGCAATCTGTCAGATCTTTTGCAAAACTCCGAGCCTTGAGGCGCTGCATTGCTCGGTAATGAAGGGGGCCTGGAAAAATGGCTTGAATAGAAGAGGACAGAAGGTCCACAATCCGAGCCAGAAGGCGCAGCGGAACTGTCGATAAGCGGAGAACCTTCTTTAATTCCTTTCGAATATACGAGATTTTGGAAGGAGGTAAATGGAGACTGCAAGACACGGAATCGACTTCGAAGCCGAGAAATATGATCCTCCGAGTCGGAAGAAGAGTTGACTTGTCCCTGTTGATTAAAAAGCCGAGGTTTTCCAGCGTGTGAATAGCGAAGGAAGTCTGAGCGGATAACAGATCTTTGTCTGCGTTGAAAAACAAAATGTCGTCTAAGTAGACGATACAACGAATCCCCGATGATCGAAACAGGGCTAACACCGGTTTCAGAAGCTTCGTAAAGCACCATGGGGCTGAACTGAGTCCGAACGGAAGGCAAGTGAATTGCCAAGGCTCGCCGGACCAGAGAAAGCGGAGGCATTGACGACTCGCCGGGTGAACGGAAACCGAGAGGTAAGAGTCTTTTAGGTCCAGCCGAGTGAACCAATCGTCTCACTGCAGGAGGTCTCTGAGAAGATGGATGCCCTCCATTTTGAAATGTCTGTATTTGACAAAAGAATTGAGGATCTTCAAGTTGATTACTGGTCTGAACTCCCCTGACTTTTTTGCAACAAGGAAAATGTTGCTGAAAAAACCTCCCATGTTTGAGGCTCTTTCGATAGCCCCTTTGTCTCGAAGAGTAACGAGTTCCTGAAAGATGAGGTGACGCCGATCGTCTGACAGAGACAGAGGGGTTGGCCTGAATGGGTGGAGACACGAAGTCGATCAGGAAACCTTGGACTGTCTGAAGGATCCACACATCTGAAGAGATAGTGATCCAGTTCTGAAGGAAAAGGGGGAGTCTTCCAGCAGAAGGTAGGGGGAAAGAAGGGTTTAAACCAATTTGACTCACCTGACTGGAATCTGGAACGCCCTCTGGCACGAAATCCACGGACTCCAGAAGAACCTCTTGAGGATTGAAATTGAGGCTTGGGTTCAAAGGGTGGAAAGAAGGCCTGGGACCTGATGGCCAGAAGTGACTGGTGACACGGCCCCGCTGTCTACCAGCCCTACCAAAAACACCTCTCTGCGAGGAAGGTCTGAAGACTTTCTTCAGGGATATTTGGGCCTTATTTAATGAAGAAAAAATGTTGACATGCTTTTGTAGCTGTTTGAGAAAGGGTTCACCAAAGAGCATGCCCCTGGCTGAGGGACCCATTTCCTTGTCACTGAGCTCTGCTAATTTGGGATCAATCCGGAGGAGAGCAGCCTTCCGGCGTTCATTAGAGAATGCCACATTAGCGTTGACAACAAGGCAAATACAACTCTGTATCCATTCTCTCACAGAGTGAGCATCCAATGATTTATTTGATGAAAGGGCTGAGTCTGCCAAATATAGGATTTGCGTCATAGGACCAGTGACATCCAGCAATTTGTCTTGAGCCAGTTTGAGGCCACGCTCCAAACCTTTGCGAGGGTCCCTTCCTGACTTAGCCATAAAAGTAATCATGGTAGGGTCGAACTCTGGGGTTAGAGCGATCTTGTCAGGGATGAGAGGTCTCGGGCATTCGTTTCTTAAACGAGTTCTAACCTCCTTCTCTAAAGGGCGTCTAAGCCAAAAATGTAAATATTCAGAAATGTGGGGAGGGGGGACCCATTCTGTAGAACGCAGATGACGAATGCCACGTGGGTCAAACATGGGATTCCTGGAAGAGTCTAAAATTTTAGTATCTTCCAGGGAATCAATCTGAGACTTTGATAGAGAATCAGAGACTAGGGGCTCACCCCTGAAAGGCTCGTCTTTTTGAAGGGAAGCAGTAAATCCAACCTCGTCATCTGAAAGTTCTGACAGATCCGCTTGCCATGCATCAACCTCCGTCAAATCAGGAGGGCAATCAAAATCCTCATCTTCCGAGGATAGTCTAGAAGCCCCAAAAACCTCAGAGGCAGAGGTCAACCTACCCTTTTTGGCAGGGGTTAGCTTTAGAATGCGAGCCTTTCCAGTGACGTTTAGAGGTGTGAGAATCATCAGGACCAGATAAATCAGAATCTGGAGAGTCCTCAGCTACTTGGGGAGTGGAAATAGCAGGCTGAGCAGAAGATGACAAAAGTGGTAATGCACCAGCTAATGCTTTTTCTAAAGATGCTGCTACAGCAGTATTAATTAAACTCAAAAGCTCTTCAGAGCTACAGGATTTTTGTGAGTCTTCCATTGAAAATGAGAGTAATAAAACTTAGTGCCACTTCTGCTTCTTGTTTGGCAATATCAACAAACGCAAATCGGAGAATGAAAATAAGGGCTCACCTTAAATTTGATACAATATTTTTGAATGTAAAATGTAAGGAGGAAATTACTCTGGACCCAAAATATTGATAACAAGAGGGGCTCACCCTCTGGGCAATAAAGTATGATATACAGAAGTAAAAGAGGGGCTCACCCTCCGTTAAAAACACAAATAATGTAAATATTAATATGATACTAAGAGGGGCTCACCCTCAGGCAGAAAAAGGCAGGTATAGATAGATATAGAGGGGCTCACCCTCGTGGCAACAGCAGAGCAGACAAGCAATGCGGTAGACAGAATGGCCGACAGCAAAATGAGAAAAAAAATAAAAACACGTTGGAAGAAAATGTCGTTCGAAATCTTGCGAGAGGACAGAAGATATCGTGCTTCGAGAAGAGGAGAGCGCAGAGAGACAAACGAAATAGCAAAACACTTAGAAAATCTTCAAGAGGGAAGGGAGAAGAAGGGGAGAGAGCGGGGAAGCGTTACCCCAAACCGCAATAACAAAGAAAAAAGGTAACAAACAGATAAGCCATCACAAGGCACAAAAAAGGAGTTAAGCTGAAAGGGGGGACAAAGGTTGGAGATTTTAGGTAAAAAGGAGTAACTATAACCAAATAGACATAACCACAATTCAGGTTAGCAAAAACTATAAAAGATAATATTGATTTTTAATTAAATTTTTACAGGAAGTAAATAAATATTAAATAAAACACTGACTTTGCAGTGGATGTGAGCAGCAAGAAAGAGGAAGTGGGACAGTTTCTACAGAGCTATTTATAGTTTTGCTCTTTTCTGATTGGTTGCGATATGTTATGTTGCTGCTATGGAGGTGAAGTAAAGAAAGTTAAAGCAATATTCGCCTCCTGTCATGTTTTAAAATTACCTGCATGAGGTTTAAAAATCATTTATTCAGCTTTCGTTCTTACTATGCCCCACGAAAGCTTGCATCCAAAGCCACACAGCCAATAAAAGTATAATTTTTTATTCTACTCCCATGCACTTGAGAAATATAAACCGACAACCCTTTGTACTCCATCCATTTTGTCTCTCAGAAGTCGTACAATTTCGCGCCAAACTAGCTATTAAAAGAATTAGAAACTCGTCCCTTCCGCTCTCCATCTGGAACGTCAGGAAGACCTTTCAACCAATAGACTCAATGCCAGCCACATGCGCCGACAAATCAGACTTAACTGCGTTACATACAACGGCCAATCAAAAATAAGGAGAAAACAGAAACAGACAACCCACGAAAACGCGGCTTACAAAGAAAATATAGCACCACCTACAACGAATTGCTTTCACCAATAGGAGAACAGAGTGGGTGGAATTTTGACGTTCTCTTACCAGTTTTGGCGCCAATCAAGAATTTTCGCGCGTTTCTGTTGTGGCTTGGAACGTGGAGGTTGCTATAATCTGTTCTGGTGCTCGCTTAAGTCTGTAGTCACAATGTCTGGATTTGATGACCTTGGTGTTTACTACAGTGACAGTTTCGGTGGTGAACAACAGGCAGGAGATGACGGAGTAGCCAAAAAATCTCAGCTAAAGAAGAGGTTCCGAGAATTCCTCAGGCAGTACCGAGTGGGCACCGACCGCACGGGTTTCACCTTTAAATACAGGTCTGATGCGACTCCTAATATATTGGGGACTGGAGTCGCTTATATAGTAGGATGTTACCATTAGAATATGTGTTTAGCACAATCGTGCTTTCATTTGGCACTCTTATTGGTTAAAAATGGCAAGCGTAGGTAGGCTACAGCCATCTTTCTGCACAGCTGGATTTAAACTAGTTGATTTGTATTAAAGTGAAGGATCACATGGACATCCGAGGATTATCCATAATTGTTGTTCATCAGCAACTGGAGAGCCCCATGTTGCCATGGTGCATTAAAGTACATCTGCCAAAATTCTGATCTTTACTGGATATAGATATATATATATATAGCTTTGGCATTAATAATTATCTACAGTGTGAAACTGGGTTTTGTCACCTGTCGCGAGGAATACCTGTTTATATTGTACGTTCGTTACATTGATACATGTTGGTTTAACCTCTTGAGTTTAAGATGTACGAGTAACGCATTGATATACAATGCATGTCACACTTAATTATCTAAGAACTAGATGGTTCTCAAACTGTCAGTACATCCTTGCACGTTTTTCTCTTGCAATGCAGCGATAAATCAAGTAGATATTGTGTATAACTGTCTACTTGCTTTACACATAATGTAAAGGCCAATAATAGCAGTGTGCATCATGTAATACTTAAAAAAAATAAATATGTCGAAGATAAGATTAACTTTGAGTAAAACTCACTTAAGGGTCAATGTGGTGGAGAAATCTGTTACAAGGCTAATTTATATCGGATAACTTGGATACTATATTTGCCTCCTCCGCCACTGTTCCACTTTTTCTCTTTATTGATATGGTTAACATGTCATTGGCTTTATAGGGATGAACTCAAACGCCATTATAATCTGGGGGAGTACTGGATTGAAGTGGAGATGGAGGATCTGGCCAGTTTTGATGAGGACCTTGCGGATTACCTGTACAAGCAGCCCACTGAGCATCTGCAGTTGGTGAGCTTTTCCATATTCAGCTTGTAACTAGAACAGCATTGTTGGTAATAGTCTATGCACAGATATAACTTGGAGACTGACTACTTGCAGTGGTCACCAGTAACACTTGTTTGTGAAGACTTTACCTAAAAACATACATTTCTGAATTTGCGTGGGAAGCAAATCTTATTTAAGTACTAGAGAAAACATTTAAAATTATCACTGCCAAAAAAAGGATTCCAACGCATTCCTAAGCAATGCAAAATGCATCAGTCTGGCACTGGCCTAAGGTAACAATACTGACTAAAGTAGCTAACCCTGTTTTGACACTCTTCCCAAACGCAGATTACTATTGTCATTCACACCTCTATTTGAGCCTCATAGAGGACCTCTGACACTAAAGGGATAACAACCGTAATGGCTGCACTTCTATTGCCTTGATACTACCTGCCTTATAATAGGAATATTTTTATCGTATTCATGAATGCAAACATAAAAATGATGTGCCTGCATTCACATTTTTGCATACTACAATTTTCTTCAGATTAAAGGTGAACTATCAGTCATAGAAAAGTTTTTTTCTGTAGAGAAATGCATATAAATACCTTGATTCTTATGTTATTCTGAGACTCGCCGCCAAGCATCTTGTGGGAGAGAGATCTGTGCTGTCTGTGCCTTAAAGGGATAGTAATACTTAAAATGTAAAAAAAAAAAAAAAAAAAAAAAAAAAAAAAAAAAAAAGTACTCCCACTGCTGAGAGGTGTTTGATTAAAACAGCTCAAACTTTATTTTTTTTTTTTTTTTTTTAAGGTGCAATATCACAGGCCTGAAAACTTAGTGGTGCTGTTCCTACACCATCCTTTGGACTGCTCTAGTCTGTAGACCATAAATCTCCATAGGATGGTGTAGCAACAGCACCACTGTAAATTTTCAGGCCACTGTGATATTGCACCTAAAAAAAAAAAATCACGTTTGAGCGGTTTTAATTTTTTAATAAAGCACCTCTCAGCAGTGGGAGTACCCTTGTTTTACTCAGGGGTTAAACCCTACAACATATTTTTTTACATTTTAAGTATGACTATCCCTTTAAGGTATAATGCAACTCCCACCTAGCCAATCATTGAGGAGACAGGGATGGACAGTGCAGGGGCACAGATTCCTCTTCTGCTAGATGTCTGCGCTATCGTTTGCAGGTAAGTCTCCAGATAACTTGGATTTCTAAGTATTGCAGGACCTAATACGGATTTATATGCATTTTACTATAGTGAAAATTAATCGGGGGCACTTTTGTATGACTAGTTCTGCTTGAAGCTCAGCAATGTAGGCTTTTGGTGAAACTAACATTTCTCATATTTCAGAAAAGTCAGTTTTGCATTCCTAAGAGGAACATTTTATTTACTTCACCCTTGGGCACCAGAGGTATATGCAGTGTAATTGCTTTGCAGTGTGCTGAACAATCCACTGGTCCTCTTACTGTAAAAACCTTTCACGTAATGTACACAAGGCCCTCTTCAATGGGTCACTATGACTGTCATCTAATGTAAGCAAAAAAACTTTTTTTGTGTTCAAAAGTAAACTTTGAGATATAAAGGTTTACAGCAAAAGACTGAGTAGTGAAGCAACAAGCCATTATAGTACACAGCAGAACTTGAAACAAATACAGAAGTCAAAAGATGAGTTATGTCCAAACCTTCTTTCTAACCCATGAGTCTAGATGTCAGCTTGGATCATGTAACAGTGGACTGTTCAATACACTGCTAATGCATTTTCTATGGTAAATCAATAATTAAAGCTGGGTTCATGACCAATTATGTACATAACCTAATAATGAGCCTCGTCTAAATTTGTTTATTTCCAATAACAATTTTCTTGTCACCGAAGCTAGAGGAGGCGGCTCAGGAAGTAGCAGATGAGGTCACGCGTCCTCGGCCTTCAGGTGAAGAGACTATCCAGGAAATTCAGGTCATGCTGCGGTCTGATGCCAACTGTGCAAACATACGCAGCCTGAAGGTAATTGTGCCTTCCATGTTTCATGTATGGAAAGTACGATGCACACATAATTGAGCATGCAGATAATTTGAGTGTGTTACTGTGTTGGTGCTTATTAGATAATGGTACCTTTATCTGTGATCAATAGCAAAAAAGACTTTCAGGCCGTTCATAATCTTTTCAACATGTACAGGTGGCATCTCTGTAAGTTAAACTAACTTGTTAAGCGCAGCAATACTTGTATAAGCGCTAAGTCCCACAAACGTGATGACTGATCCTACCAGTTCCAAATGGATCTAGAAAAATAGTCCAAAGGAAAAAATATAATCTTCTCTGGATCCGGTGCTGCTCTTCACATGGAACTTCTGACACTTCAGCTCCCCACAATCCTATAGAAAAAAAAACAAAAAGGAAAGCGTGCACATGCTCTAAGTGTAGACTGTCAATACTGATATTGAACCGTCACTGTTTTGAAATCTCTTGGCACTAAAGAGGTGATTTAAAAATGGTGATGGTTCATTATCAGTATTGACAGTCTACACTTAGAGCGTGTGCTCTCTTTACTCTGTTTTTTCTATATAATGTGAGTGAGATTCGTGTGCTCTGGAATGATTTGCCTTCATTGTTTAACACATTTGTGGTATAATCCCCTGATTTGACTTCACTTTCCCAAGTGAAGTTGAATTGAGATGAAGGACTGAGTTATTTAATGGAACCTGAACATGTAACAAATTCCTCTTAACCTGGGCAGAAAATCCTAATGGACATTGTCACTTCAGAGTGCATTAGTTCTCCAAAATTAATTTGTGGTTTGATATATTATGCCCAGCTCCCATATCGCTATCGGCAAATGGTGGGCTGGAAATGAAGATTCTGTAGTCTTGTGTGAGCCTTTGGAATCAGCCATGGGGCTCTACTAATCCCTGTGCTACCAGGGCAAATTTGTATAGTGTATATGGTTAACATTTTAAGTTAAATGTGTTTTGATTCCTTTATAGAGATGCATAAAAGCTAGATTTGATTAAAGCAAAAATGTATTTTGAGTTAGCCTATTTTTTTTTTTTTATTTTTTTTTGTGGCCCATCGCTCTCGGGTCGCCTTCTAATGTTCCTTGGTCTGTGGCTCTTCTGTGTCTTCTTATTCAGTGTTGAAAGCTGCCATGAGGCTATGCAAACTAAAAGTAAACTTTAAAGAAGACTAGTAAAATGTCTTTACTGTAAAATAACTTGGGAAGTAAAATGTGCTGCTGACTGTTTGTCTGCACAGTTAATATTACATTTTGTTTCTAAATGTATGCATTCCTGTAATGGTTTAGGGTTGCACAGATACTGGTATTGGTGCCGATACCGGCATTTGCGCGAGTATGAGTACTCGCGCAAATGCGGCCGATGCCAGCACAGATCAACAGAGGCAAGATGGGGCATGAAGAGCGGGTGGTGAAAGAGGCAGAGAGGGGGGTTAAGAGGGAGAGGCAAAAGGGACTAAGGGAGAAAAGAGGCAAAAGGAGGAAGGATCAGGAGAGAGAGAGGGGCAAAAGGGTGGGATCAAGAGTCAAGGAGGGGAAGAAAGGGGGATCAAAAGGGAGAGGAAAAAGTCAAGGCAAAAGGAGGGGGCTCTAGGGGGAGAATGAAGCAAAAGGGGAAAATCAAGAGTCAAGAGGTGGTATGTGTGTATGTATGTGTAGATAGAGAGAGAGATATATATTATAAAATTTCAAGTACTTACCGATACTTTTTTTTTAGTCATTTGCCAGTTTTCCAAGTACCTTGGTATCGGTGCATCTCTAAAATGGTTACTTCTACAAACTTCACTGATTAACTGATACTTAAAGGGATAGTAATGTTTCACAATAAAAGCAGCTCCAATTACTCTTCATAGTATTTGATCCATAGAGAGTGTAATTTCAATACTGCCAGAGTTGTAGTTCAAGAGTAATTGAATGATAAAAGTATCCCTCAGCCACCTCCTCTCAGTTGTGGAATCTGGTCTTGAGACCAGACAGCTCACAGCAAGGCACAATATTTACTGTGAGCATAAGGAAAACCCTGTCCTCTTGACAGGTTTTTCCCTTATGCTAATTGAAGATTATCTCTCTCTGAGATCCACCTGGACACCACCTTGCTGCTCTGTGCTGAGTTAAAAGGCAGGGAGGGCAATACTTTATCATTCAATTACTCTTGAACTACAACTCGACAGTATTGGAATAACTCTCCATGGCCCAAATACTATGAAGATTAATTGAAGCTGGTTTTCTTGTGAAACATTACTATCCCTTTTAAAGGATCATGAAACATCACATGTTGGTTATAACTTTTCTAGAGTGTGGATTCTGAGTCTTTCTGAACCTTTTCATTCTCTGTGCATCTTGCAGTCAGAGCAGATGTCTCACCTCGTGAAGATTCCTGGAATCATTATTGCTGCAACTGCTGTAAGAGCCAAAGCAACAAAGATCTCAATTCAGTGCCGCAGCTGCCGAAACACAATAAGCAACATATCTGTGCGGCCTGGCCTGGAAGGATATGCCATGCCACGGAAATGCAACACGTACGTTTTTGTTCATTTCAGTTTGTGAAGGACTTGGTCTCTGCACTTATAGACTACTTTAAATCTTGCCTTCCTCTGTCTCTATCCTCATCTTGCATTTTTACTCCTTAGGGAACAGGCTGGCCGGCCCAAGTGCCCGTTGGACCCTTACTTTATCATACCAGACAAGTGCAAATGTGTGGACTTCCAAACACTGAAGCTGCAGGAATCTCCAGATGCTGTGCCCCATGGAGAGCTACCACGTCACATGCAGCTTTACTGCGACAGGTAGCACTTAGGGGCATAATATATTTTTTTCAGCTTTAACATACCCATTAACTGTACAATGAATCAATCTAAGGCAGTGTTATACTAGTTCAATTCTCATTGGTATCCAATATGCATGATATTTTAGACAATAGACTTCAAAGCAGTGTGCAGTGCCATTTGACTGTGTTTCCAACTTAGAGTTGCATTTATAATACTTCTCTCTCCTGAATTTAAGTCACTTTTCATGAAATCGCACATTCGGGACCTTATGCACAAAATAAGAGGAGCAGTTGTGAGGCAAACTAACTGTATCACGGGGAACAAAGTGACCACAGCTTTTAAATGGGGCTTTTAGCCGAATTGAGCACTACAGATCTCCAACACATTGCTTCACAGTGCATTGAAGACCACTCTGCCACTGGTTCAAAAGGGGGTTTTAACCCCTCCAAATTGTTTCATTTGTTTCCTGTAGTGCATTTGTTTTACTCCTGAATTGCTCATTTCCTGTTGTGCATTATGGCCCTCAGTCTTGGTCATGCCACTTGTCTGTGAGTGCATCTTTTTATAGCAAAGAAACTTTTTTTTTTTTTTTTTTAAATTTCCAAAAGGTACCTCTGTGATAAGGTGGTTCCTGGGAACAGAGTGACAATCATGGGCATTTACTCAATCCGAAAGAGCGGCAAAACATCTACCAAGGGGAGAGACAGAGTGGGGGTGGGGATCCGAAGCTCTTACATTAGAGTTGTTGGCATCCAAGTTGATACAGAAGGCACAGGTGAGTTGGTCATAGCTGCTATATGCTGATAGATTATGTAAATATGCAGTTAGAGATTATCTTGTATCTGTTTTAAACAGTAGATGGGTATCATTTTTTGCATGTTTTCAGGGTATTGTCCATTAATGATCCATATCAACTTGGGTAAATCTTTAGAATGATTCACCTGCATTAACATGAGCTCTTGAAAACCATTGGGTAGGCTAAAAAAAGACAGGTTTGAGCGCCTCTGCCCTATAATGCCACTTTGCCACAGAGTAAATTCGAGCTACTCTTAACACGGCCTGGAATCTAAAGGGTTCATACATATTGTATTGAATAACTCACTCAAGGTTAATTTAGCCTTATGCTATTGCCGACTTAAACTGCCATCACTTGGGTACGTAGGGTCATATTCAGAAAGCTGAACTTTTGAAGTTTTACAGCAAACTGCACCATGAAGGGACACATTACTATTGAATATGACTTTAACACCTTGAATGCTGGTCTCCAGTGTATTGCAGAGCAATGCATTGAATATATTTCTAACAGTCAAGGGGATAAAAATACACAAAATTTGGCATTGCATACTCAAGAATTCCATGTAAGTCCTAGTTCCCACAGGGAACTAAACCACAACAATTAGAACACATGGGGGAAAAAATGCACAGAAATGTTAACTGTAATACTAGGACCGTTTGCACTGCAGAAAAACACGGTTCGTGTCACAAGATAATGGCCACTTTCTGCAAATTTTGGTCAGCTGGATAACCAAATGTTTACACTTATTGTAGAAGGTGACAGGAATTCCAGCTTATTGAAATGGAATTTGAACCAGCAAGGTTGGGCACTATTTAAAATGAGAAATCCTGTTGTGTGAGGGCTCATGTTTGACATGTCTGGTCTAGAAAGTAAGTTGGGCACAATGACACAAGCTTTTAATAGACTTTATTCTAGCATCTTAAATCTCATATACCCAGCATTTCACTGATACAAACTTGATCAGGAAATTCCTTTTAACATTTTGTTCTGTGTTGCTTACCATCTGAATTTAGATGGTGGCGCTTTGGTTTAAGCTGTTTGGTGGGGAAAACCCTTTGAGTGCTGTGAAAACTGACAAAACTGTGTGCTGCCTTTCTGTCATTGCTAGTGGGTAAATAATTGCATAACATTTTTTCAGAAGCCCATCTTATCAATAGTGGACATACTGCACTTGTTTTTATTAGGCAGGTGTTCAGTCTGTAAATGCTGAATTTTAAGTGTTGAACACAATTGCTTGATCTTATGATGTTTACGCTTTGCTTGTTAACCCCTTAGTGACCGGCTTTGCACACACGTGGCCGTCACTTAATGCATGGCTAATTTTTTTTAAATCATTCCAGGGTCCCCGAACGGTGTGCAGCCGCACGGGGACCCGGCCTTCCGGGAAGTACATGAACATCCTCTCATTAAGTGACAGTTTTTGCGGGACGTACATGTACGTCCATTGTCGGGAAGGGGTTAATGTGTGGTTCTCCACCAGTATTCATTTTTGTCTCTCCCCATCCCCCCAGGGAGAAGTGCTGCAGGTGCTGTAACGCCACAGGAGGAAGAGGAGTTTAGGCGTTTGGCATCCAAGCCTGACATCTATGAGACAGTTGCTAAAAGCATTGCACCTTCAATCTATGGCAGTACTGACATCAAGAAAGCAATAGCATGTCTGTTGTTTGGAGGCTCCCGCAAGAGGTGAAGATTCTGTCACATTTGCAATGTGAAGCCCCTTAATTCATCAAATGTACTGTAATAAGGTGCTATTTGCTGTGGCTCTTGATTGTCCTTCCTCATTTTAACCCTTTGATGCTGTTGAATCAAAACATTACTAAGTAGTGTCAGACCTCTAGCATCAAAGGGGTTAATGCAATGTCCCTGAACCTTTTTTAGAGTTCATGTGTGTCCCTGAAACAGATGGCTTCATTTGGCTTAAGGCATTTTGTGAGGTTATAATATTCAAGCTTTGTATTTTTCAGGCTCCCTGATGGACTGACACGTAGAGGGGATATCAACTTGCTGATGTTGGGGGACCCTGGAACAGCCAAGTCACAGCTGCTGAAGTTTGTGGAGAGGTGCTCTCCTATTGGGGTGAGCGCATGCTTTATGTAGATCTTTTTTGTGATTTTGTTTTACAGTGCATGTTAAGATTTCAACGAAGCACAAGTGAATTTTGTCAACCTGGGCACATCCCTTCAAACTAGATGAACCATTACTTGAATCTGCTGTGTTCATGTGAGGCAATCCAAAGAAAATGTACTGTTTCTGAGGACATGTTTGAACACCCTCTCCATGAGGAACTTCTGGGCTGTTCAACATTTTCAGTGCCAGATATATATCCAATGCTTTGGACACACCTCTGCACTCAAAGGGATAAACTACTTCCAGTATCCTCATTTTTGGTGCATTGCAGGCCTGTCTAGCATCCATTGAATCTTATACAGCATTTACATTATTGTATCATCTGTACAGTTTTACCAAGAGAAAAGGCTTCTTAAATGGATAGTAATGTTTCACAATAAAAACAGCTACAATTAATCTTCATAGTATTTGGGCCATGGAGAGTACAGTACTGTCAGAGTTGTAGTTCAAGAATAATTGAATGAATGTTTGTTTATATAGCGCCACAAGTGTATGCAGCTCCCCCCCCCCCCCCTTTTCCTGATGTAACACCGCTCACCCCAGAGCAGCAAGGCTGTCCAGATGGATCTCGGAGAGGGACCATCTTCAATTAGCATAAGGGAAAAACCTGTCGCAGAGGCAGGGTTTTCCTCATGTTCACAGTAAGAAGATTGTCCCTTGCTGTGAGCTGTCATGTGTCAAGACAAGATTCTACATCTGATAGGAGGTGGCTTACAGTAGGTGAAATATTACTATCCTTTTAAGTAAAATATTTTCATGGTTGAACTTAACAGATTTACAGTGGAGAATATAACTCCATAGTGGAGCGATTCTGGGGCAAACCTTGTGCACTACAGGCAACATGTTAAATCCATGTTATGGTTTAAAAGCCAAATTTTAAAATATTGGAATGTTTCAACAAGTCACTGGAGACCCAGCATTCACGGGGTTAAAAGTCCCATTTAAAGGCATGAAATTCTGATTTGTCTCTGGTAATGTTGCTGTACCACAACAATGTGCCTTTTAAGTGTTTTGTTACACTGAATAACAACCAGGTTTGAACTTGCCAGTGGCAGTATATCTTGGAAAATCAATGTTAAGTGTTACTTTAACTACGTGTTGTGTTTTTTGGCATGGCACACACCCTTTTACATAGGAGGGTCACTTTTCACAGCATGATTCTGTTGGTGAATGGATTAGAAGTGGTTCATTTCTGTGACTGGTTCCTGTTCTAATCTTGCTCCCTCTCGTACAGGTTTATACATCTGGGAAAGGCAGCAGTGCGGCTGGTTTGACCGCTTCAGTCATGCGGGATCCTGTATCCCGTAACTTCATTATGGAAGGAGGTGCCATGGTGCTAGCAGATGGAGGTGTGGTCTGCATTGATGAATTTGATAAGGTAATTAAAACTTCAAAGTTTTTATAACAAAAGTGAACATTTTGTCGGCTGTTCATCAATACATATATTTAGTGACTTAGACTAACTTGCATCAAATAAGCAAAGAAGAAAAACGCGCAGTGCTAACTCACTATAACACATACATATAATGTATAGATTAAAAGAAGAACCCAGCTGAATAAGGCATAGATGGCTGCAAGCAATTAAGGGGGTTCTCCAAGCCCCCCTAGATGAAAACCTAAGGCAAAATCTAAAACAGAAAAATACCTGTGCTGCTTCATGCAAGTTGTCTATATGTGAACCCTGCACAAAGTATAGTGTGCCACTGTTGATAAATTTGACGTTTTCTTTGCATAGCTTGGCCAAAATATGTTCAAGCTTGCTCCCCACATCGAGGTACTCAGAATTCACTTGAATTTTATCTAATATACTATCCATTGTCATCCATCCCTCAAGTTTTTACAAAATGCTCCTGAGGATATCTTACAAATACACATGTAGAACTTGGTAGCAAGTTACAAAAATAATAATAAAAATAAATATAAATGTGTGTGTGTGTGTATTATATAATTATCTGCAGATGAATGAACATCAAGTGCACACTAAGGTCTTTCTTTGAAAATAAAAATCCTTTTATTAAACCATTAGCTCTTGTCAACGTTTTGACCCCTATTGGGGCCTTTCTCAAAGAGAGGCCCTAATAGGGGTCGAAACGTTGAGGATAGCTAATGGTTTAATAAAGGATTTTTATTTTTAAAGAAAGACCTTAGTGTGCACTTGATGTTCATTCATCCACAGATCGTTGTATATTTTGTTTTCAAGTTGCACCAGGCATTCTTTCAAAAAAAAATTTGGTTTTGGAGTGCCCACCCTATGCATTTATATATATATCTATATCTCTATCTCTCTATATCTATTTTTAATATCTTTATGATAACGCTCCTGCTTTCAAAAAGCGCTGGATTTCCATCAATTTGGAGTTCCATCAATTCAGATCAGTGCGATTTATTAACAGGAGTAATGGTGTTTTGGTTTATTTAAATGGATAGTAACAGTTCGAAATAAAAGCAGCTCCAGTTAATCTTCATAGTATTTAGGCCATGGAGAGTGTGTCAGTACTGTAGTTCAAGAGTAACTGATAAAGTATCCCTCTCCTGCCCCTTTTACTGATGTAACGCTGCTCACGTCAGAACAGAAAGGTGGTGTGCAGATGGCTTGCAGAGAGGGTTAATTTTCAATTAGCATAAGGGAAAAACCTGTCAAGAAGGCAGGGTTTTCATTGTTCTCACAGAAAGAAGATTGTTACTTTCTGTGAGCTGTCCGGTCAAGAGACCAGTTTCCTCATCTGAGGGGAGGTGGCTTACACTAGGTAAAAGGGGCTGGAGGGGGATACTTTATCATTCCATTACTCTTGAACTGCAACTGGCAGTATTGAAATTACTCTCCATGGCCCAAATACTATAAAGATTAATTGGAGCTGTTTTTATTTTGAAACATTACTATCCCTTCAAAGACTTCACTTTTAGATGAATCTCTGGAGGTCAGACTTTGATTCATCAAGGTTGTAATGGGCCTCATTAAATGGCTATTTGGATAAGAGCAGAATATATGGAACCAGAGCAAGTGAGGCTTTGCAGATTTAGAACTGTGGAGCATCTTTATTCAGTAGCATGGCTGATTCTAATTCCGTTGGTTTCAGATGCGAGAGGATGATAGAGTTGCCATCCATGAAGCCATGGAACAGCAGACCATTTCTATTGCGAAAGCTGGCATCACCACTACACTGAACTCTCGCTGCTCTGTGTTGGCAGCTGCTAACTCTGTGTACGGCCGGTGGGATGACACAAAGGGAGAGGAGAACATTGACTTCATGCCTACTATCCTCTCCCGTTTTGATATGATCTTCATTGTAAAGGATGAGCACAATGAACAGAGGGACATGGTGAGGATGCCTGGAATAAACAATACTATGGCTAGATGGCAGAAATTCCCAGATGGTGCTTGCTTCGATATGCATGTCATCTGTTAATTGGTCCAGTAGGGAAAGTCTTCTCTACCATGCACAGGGTGCAGAATTAATAGAGAGAGCTCAGACTAGTCACAAGAGCTACCAACAGGTCCCCCTTCCCTGGATCTCTCCACTTGCAAACAGGTGGACCAGTCAGTGGCTCAGTTACTTCAACCGCTGATAGCTCTTCAGGACCAGGGTTACATTCCTGTACCTTAAGATTAAGTACAAACTCACTGGTGCATATGCTTAGTAAAAGAAACTATTCCCAGAAAAGAGCTGCGCTATAGGGAACACAAATACCACTGAGTTGAATGACTAAACCATTGGATTCTTTGTAATATACTGGTGCTTTAAATGGTCTTTTAATCTCTTGCAATGAGTCTGAGACCTCTGGCATTCCATGGGTTAAAAAACCAGGCTGAAATCAGTGGGGTTTATTTGTATGTTATGGTGCACTTAGGGCATTGCTCATCACATGAAAGAGGTGCAATTGTGGAGCAAACAAACTGCTCCATAGGGGAGAAATGTAAATGCCCACTGGTTTAAGTGGTGTTTTTAAACCGTTGAATGGTGCAGTTCTCTGATGCATTGCATCACAGTACATTAGAGAGCTTTTAGCTCAGTCCCAATTCAGATTATTCCTAATTGTGCATCTGGTTTGCTATCTAGAATTGCACTTCTTTAGCTTTATTTAAAGGGATAGTAATACTTCGTTTTAGCTTTATTTTATTTTGTAGGCATTAAGACATTGTTCTTCATGTTTTTTTTTATCTCTCAAACCTTTATGGTTTAAGAGATATTAACAAGCAAAGTATCCACCCCCCACCCCGTTCAGCTAAAGCAGAAGGGAGGTGCCCAGGTAGACTGCAGAGAGGGATAATCTTCAATTAAGATAAGGTAAAAAGCTGAAAAACTTGTCAACGGGGGTAGGGCTTTCATTGTTCTCATAGGAAGAAGATTGTCCCCTTTTGTTATCTGTCTGGTCTTACAACCAGATTCACATCTGAGAAGAGATGGCTTACACTAGGTAAAAGGGGCAGGAGGGGAAACTTTGCTTGTGAATAGCTCTTAAACCATAAAAGTTTGAGAGATAAGACTTATATCATTCTTCATGTTTTTTTAATGCCTACAGAATAAAATAAAGTTAAAACAAAGTATTACTATCCCTTTAAGAAGGCCTTTTGGTTTTCCCTAGAATTGCGCCACTTGTGTACTGGTCAGTGCAAAATAAAGGGGTTTAATGTTGTCTTTTGCAGACTCTGGCCAAGCACGTAATGAATGTACATCTCAGTGCACGGACACAGACTCAAAGTGTGGAAGGGGAGGTGGAACTCAGCACGCTAAAAAAACTTATTGCTTATTGCAGAGCGTAAGTAACCCCAACAATCAACCTGTAATAACCTTGAGTTCAACACTAACCCCTTGAGGACCAGCGTTGTATGTAACGTGTCGCGCTGTATGTCGCGCATCGCGTTGTGTTGTACACCTATCTGGTTCTCAAGGGGTTAATATAAACAGTTGCTTTTTCCTAACAAGGAGCTTCCATTACTGTTAGCCAGTAGATGCTTGAATAGCGCTTTATATATTTTGCTGACTTGCATTGAGATTTGTGGGGTCTCAGAAGTTGTCATCTCCTTTAGAGTATTAGAAAAGTTTTATGGAGGAGGGAGCATTATAGGCCTTTCCTTACTGTGTAAAGGGCAACTCCCACTGATGTTGCTACAGTTCATACGGTCATTAAATGGTGGCACAGTTTTTTATGAAATGGCAAACTGTAGTAGTGGCTCATATCTCCATAAAATTCAGTAGAATAACTGGACAGTAGATGGAACGGTTTCATTGGATTAATCTTATATTACTTTGGTCCTACTACGGGGGTATGATAGTCAGTTGCTGGCCATCCACCTCTTTGGGTCTTGTAGTCTCGACCTGCTGGAGGTCCAACAACTCTAACAATGTCCTAAAATATTTTCATAATCAAATTCACACAAATCCAGTAACAACTCTTGGTTTTCTGACCCCTCGAACCACAAAGCTAGAACATTCCAGAAGCCCAGGAGGCAATGTTGGCTCCAGTATCCCCAGAATAAATGGGCTAACCACCAGAAGCGCCAGAATGCCCACTTAGGGTACCACACTTGTCAAAGGATTGCATTTGCACACATGGTATAAAGTAGTATGTTATCTCTAGCCTCCTTTTTGTTGGTAAAATGTTGTAAAATAAACTAAAAGGACAAGATTTGAATACAGGTGGACTCAAAATGCAACTGGCCAGTCTAAAAATACAAAAACTAATAAAAGTACTGCAGCCCCAAATCATAAGACTGCAGTGTCTCATAATTGCTAGTCTATACAAGTTCTCAAACGTTCTTTTTTTTTTTATTTTACATTTTTTTTTTTTTTTGCGGCTATTTATATTCTAGCACTCAAAACTTAATGGAAATGGCTGAGTCCTATCAACTTCTTATATTGAAATGGTTGAAATTGCATGCTACATGTGATTGCTGTGTAAGTTTCTCAACTGTTCTACTGACTGTTGGCAATGCCTGGTTTCAATATATGTATGAAACAGATTACTCATTTCCATTACCTTTTGTGGAAAGAACTTGAGTTGTGGCATATATCCACCATCTCCTCCTAAATCTTTTTATTTTGAGCAGCTCTGAAGTCTTAAGATTTTGGGCTTTTGGTATTTAGACTGGGTGGATTTGTATTCACAATTTGTCTTAAAGGGATAGTAATGGTGGCTTTATATAAGCTTTAATATTGTGGTTGGTAAATAAAGCAAAGCATCAAAGTCTTTTGTAATCTGAATTGAAAGCTTACCCTTCCAGCCCCTATTTAGCTACGTCTGTGCTCTAGCTGACAAGTCTGGATTCTGGTTGGCAGACTGGATGGCTCGTCTGGAGAGCCAAAATAACCGCAAATTTTCATGAAAACTGTCTAGCGCCTCAAACCAGGCACACTTTATAGACCATTGTCATGAAGATTTGCTGCATATCCACTGCTATTTTGGCTCTCCAGACAAGCCGAATCCAAGTTTGTCAGCTAGAGCGCTGCTGTCATAGCTAAAAGGGGCGGGAGAGGTAATCTTGCTCCAGATTGCACTGAAAGTTATAGAAAAGACTTGGATGCTTTGCTTTATTTAATAACTACTATATTAAAGCTTATGTAAAACAAGTATTACTAGCCCTTTAAGCCTGTAGCTGTATACACTTAAGGGAATGTAGAAAAAATATGCTCATCTACTTTTATTTAAAAAAAAAAAAAAAAAAAAAGCTATCTCTTTTTAAGTTAAAGTTGCAGTAAAGGTTTTTCTTTGTGCAGGAAGTGTGGCCCCCGACTTTCAGCAGAGGCAGCAGAGAAGTTAAAAAATCGATACATTCTCATGCGCAGTGGAGCCCGGGAGCACGAGAGAGAGAGTGAAAAGAGATCTAGTATCCCAATTACAGTCAGGTATGGCAATAATAAGACTATTAATTCAAAGAATGCTACAGGTCTAAGACCAATTGGAAACACTGGTAAGGTCCTGAGACCTGTCTAGGGTTCCAGGGGTTAAAGGAGCAGTAAACTTTTTCATATATATAAAAAAAAAAAAATGATATAATTTTCCTACTGAGTAAAATAAGGCTAATCCCACTGCCAAGAGATTCATATTTCCAGTGTTATTACAGTTTAAACACATTCTTGTGTTGCTATAAATTAAATCAAACCTTTTCAGTGGGCCAATTTCAGATTTCCCCACACCATCCTGCTCAAGTATTTGCTTCCTGCTCTAAGATACATTCTGTAGTTCAGCAGTAGCTAGCTTTCTTTTCTAAATCCATCTAGTAACTGGTGGTTTGGTTAGCAGGAAACAGTGCATGTAATGAGGAATGTATGCTGTTAATTGCTTGTGGTGAACAGAGCCTTGGTATGGAATGCACAGATGGTGGCAATGGCCATGTATAGGATCATACAGAAAGCCACATTGTTGAATGCAAGGAATCATTATATGGAAGGGTAGATGTAGTCCATAGTCTGACCTTCAGCTGTTGACTACGACTCGGATCATCCCTCAAAAGCTGGATGCCAAATGAGTGTCTAGCCCAGTGGTAGTATCAGATGGCAAGTTGTCAAAATATCAGTAGTTCCATTACTACTCTTATGTAGCTTTTCTTTCATTGCTAACAGGCAGCTGGAAGCCATTGTGCGAATATCAGAATCTCTTAGTAAGATGAAGTTGCAGCCTTTTGCTACAGAGACTGATGTAGAGGAGGCACTAAGATTGTTTCAAGTGTCAACTCTGGATGCTGCCATGTCCGGGAGTCTTTCTGGTAAGCTGAAGTGATGCTTTATTTGAAATATCATACACAGGGCTGTTGAAGTGTAGCTAAAACTGACTTGTTACTTCAATTTACAGGTGTAGAAGGTTTTACAACACAAGAGGATCAGGAGATGTTGTCCCGCATTGAAAAGCAGCTGAAGAGGAGATTTGCAATTGGATCCCAGGTGTCTGAACACAGTATAATCCAAGACTTTCTCAAACAGGTGAGGGCAACTGATAAAAGGCATAGAATTATTAAGTTGAGGTAATTGTACACCACTACGAAATATGCAAAGCACACCGCAGATAACGAAAGGATTGTCCCAAATATATTGTAATCTGTAGATAAAATTTTCTTTGTGAACTTTATACTTCCTTACACCTATATAGTTAACATTGATTAAAAATCTGTCTCGAGTACTAGATTAAAACGTGCAGTTCGATAATCTTAATTATGGCCGGTCTTCCATTTACAGAAATACCCTGAGCATGCCATTCACAAAGTATTGCACCTAATGATGCGACGTGGAGAGATTCAACATCGTCTGCAGCGCAAAGTCCTGTACCGCATCAAGTAACTTGTACAATAAGCCAATGGGGAGCTCCAGTGAAGTATACCACTGGGGAAAGATGCCAGAAGAGACCATTCATCTGTTTGAACACTTGTTTACTGTAATATGCAAAAACACTTTCTCTATATATAAGGGCAAAGAGAAGACAATGGATTTGGAGGATTGTTTTGGCTTATACCCCTTTGGACAGCAGAAGTCAAAAGGATCTCTACAGTAAACATCAGTCCTATTTTATTTGTAAATAACTTGGATCACAGCTCTTAGGGCCGTATGCATAAAGTGTGAGGAACACTTAGTGTGCAAACAACTGCGCTATATGGCATGGTTGGGCAACCTGAGCCCCTCCAGCTATTGTGGACTACAAATCCCATCTGGAGGGCCTCAAGTTACCCATTTCTCCAGAGGGGATAAATAATAGGTAATTTAACCAACTACATGTTTGAGTTCTCACATTACTTTGAAGTGTGTTGTAATCCACTTTATAAAGCAAGGGGTTTAAAAGCTGGGTAAAGTCCACTTTTTGTGCAGTTGGTTGAATTGATCCTTTTGTTTAATGCATATTGGCCTTGGTTTAGCAGTAGTTTCTTCCTTCTGCACTAATCATTTAAGACATAAATAAATTGTATATAATGTTCAGTATTAATGTCTGCTCCATCATAAAACAATCAATCTGGGTTTAGCTTCCTTTCTTTTGACCAGGAGACAATTACTTTATTTACAAAGATGATACATTTGTAATGCCACAAAGTATGCTATGACTCTACCCCAACAGAGTGGGAGTGCACAAAGTTGAGAAGCATTGCACTGTATTCCACTCTGGTCTGTAAGATGTTAAGGATCAGAGACACATACTGTAAGTTATAACGTAGGGATGTTTTGGACACTAGTTGGTGGGTGTGTATTTGCATGAAGGTGAGAAACTCTGCAATTTATGCTATGGGGTGTTTTTTAGGTTGAAGAGATCTTATTGTGGAAGATACATTTACCCTTCTCTCACCATAGTTCCCCTCCCAGCTCCAGTCTACTAATGCAAAACTTCTTAGAGGTGAACTCATTTTCTTGTGCAAGGGCCTACACAACTATTTGCAGTATAAAATATGGCCTGGCCTTGCTGAGGGTTTGTAATACAAGCTGTATCCTACACCGCCCCCCCAAAGTCAGACCTGTCGTATAATCAGAAGTTCAGTCTTTATGGAACTCTTGTTTTTAGTCATTTGCTGTCTCAATTTTCTCTCTCCCTTTTGCTTCAGTCACCACCTGTCTGCACTTTATCATTCTGTGCATGCATTCTCTTGGGTGCTGTCCCTTACACTCATGAATGTTCTGTCTATTACACACAACGCCTGCAAATCTGCAATGGTCATACTTACATCATGAATGCTGAGCTATAGTGGCTAATTTCAGTAAGCTGATGAGGCTGAAATGATCTGCATCCATTAGGTTCAGCACATGTCCTATTGCCTCTGTTGATAGGAAAAGAAAGTTATTTTGCGCTCTCTCAGATGGTGTTTGGCATGTAAAGAACCAAACTATCCATCTTGCAAGGGATTCTTAGGTGCAGGTTAAGGGGAAAGGCAATCTCTTGGTTTACATAACTGATAGATTTGATAGGAAAAGCTGATTTGACCAAAGGGCCATCTTGAAAAAGGTTTGAATGTTGCATGTCTGTCACTCAAAACACAGAGGCGAGAGTGCAACTGCGTAAGCCAGTGAGAGACTACTGCCACTACGTGTTTACAAAAGTACCCCAAGATCAGGTCCATAGGAGTAGTTACCTTGAAGTACAGAGTGATGTGAGACACCCTATGAATAAAGGCTTTGATCAACATGAATGAGCACTGCTGCCACTGCACTTAGCAGCAACAAGCTGGATTCTGTATTCTTAAAGGGATAGTAATACTTCGTTTTAATTTTATTTTGTAGGCATTAAAAAAACATGAAGAATGATATAAGTCTTATCTCTCAATCCTTTATGGTTTATGAGATATTCACAAGCAAAGTTCCCCTCCCCACCCCTTTTACCTAGTGTAAGCCATCTCTTCTCAGATTTGAATCTGGTTGAATGACCAGACGGATAACAGAAGGGGACAATTTTCTTTGTATGAAAGCCCTCCCCCCCCCCCCCCCCGACAAGTTTTTCAGCTTTTTCCCTTATATTGATTGAAGATTGTCCCTCTCTGCAGTCTACCTGGGCACCTCCCTTCTGATCTGGTTGAACGGGGGGGGGGGGGAGATACTTTGTGAATATCTCTTAAACCATAAAGGTTTGAGAGATAAGACTTATATCATTCTTCATGTTTTTTTAATGCCTACAAAATTAAAGTTAAAATGAAGTATTACTATCCCTTTAATGTACCCTTCTGCTTTGTGAAAGGGATTTATCCCTATGATGCCTGCATTTCCTATACACCATGGGAGAAATAGGTTTGGGGGGGGGGGGTGTTAACATACACAGCTAGACAAGGTTTTTCTACAGTAATCAAGTGGTTAATATCTGCCTGGCCTCTACATTCAAATTTGTGGTGCTCCTGTCTTTTAGTCTGTGTAAATAATGTGATTACTTTTTCTTTTCTTCCCCCCCCCCCCCCCCTCTTCTTTTCTTTCAGTGATTAAATCCTTTTCTCTTTTTCCACTGAGCAATGCAGGGACTGTAGGGTTAAACAGCATGCCTATAAGAAGCAAGGCATTAAAAAATAAATAAATATACAATCCTACTTCCTAGCTGCCAACACCTGCCTAACTTCGTTCGGTTTTCATCTTGCAGTCAAGAAGGGGATAGCAATAAAAACATCTGCCAAAAAATGGCAGGGCCACCTTCACAAAAAGTTCTATGTGGGCATCCATCAGTCAACTAAGAGTAAAGTATTCATCTGTAAGTAAAGAGGGAAAAACAAAAACCTCCTATTTTCTCTAGCATCATTGAGGTATGCAGGGACCATAGGGACTTACCAAAGCAGTCCTGAAATTAGTGGGTGGTAAGAACTAGTCAACAATGGCCTCAAGAACCTTGTGGCCAAAACTAGCATCTTGACAAGTAAAAATGTTAAATTTGTAAGACTTGGATACTGGTCTGCCCATCTGGAATCACAAAGAAAGTCCTTAAGGCTTTGTGTAACTTGGACATAGTCTTTCACTGGCCCTACATCCTCAGCAACCTGTTCTGTCGCCTTGTAGGTCACAGCTCATTACACCTGAGTAGTGGTTGCTTCCTTGTCCTGCAAGAGCTATCTCTCTGTGGATCAGTTGTGTAAGGTGGGAACGTGGCCATTTACATGTTAAACACTAGCTTGTCCACGGTGTGGCTTTGGCTGACTCCAGTTTTTGATTAAAGGTCCTTTAGGCCTATGAGGGTATCCTCTTTACCTGCAGTAACCTGGGTTTGTTCAATATTTGGTTTGGGGTGCTTCAGTTGACACCTGAGGTTGTATCTGTTCCTTTTCTTTTACAACTGGTCTTTGTAATGAGGGCTTTCCCTCTCCCTCAAATTTTTTTGGATAGCTTTGGTATATCCCATGGTTCCTGTGCTCAGAGAACAGGGAACCCAAGAGGCCAACTCTGACTGATTCCTTAAAATGCATCTCTTTTTCTCCTGGTGTGAGTCCTGTATTCCACATGGACTGAGAAAAAAGGATTTCATGGTAATGTAGTAACAGAATAAATCAGGCTGAACAAAGAAACACGTTTATTTGCCTTATAACCCAGAGAAGATTAGATACATTTCTTTTAAGAAGGTACACATCCAGGGTTATACTGTGTGTTTGTGGGCAAAACAGGAAGTTCAGATAAAGACTAACTTATTTGGCATCAAGAAAACCTATATAATTTTCATTTCTTTTAACTGTATCCATTGTATTTACCATGACCACATCCTCGGGCAAGGAATTATACACTATGTACAATAAAATCCTGTTTTACTCTGTCATTCAGTGCAGAACCATGGGCATATACCAAAACTAGCCACCAAGATTCCTTTGGGGGGGGGGGGGGGTTGACCAGTATTCCACAGGACAGGAATACTGTAGACCAGTATTCCACAGGACTAACTGTCCACATGATCCTCAGGTGTTAATGGACCCCCAAATTTCACACCAAACAAAGGAACAAGAAGAGGAGCTAACAGGGTTTGGAATTCAGTGAATGGAAAAATGAGAAGGTCTCTTAAACAGGCACAACAGCTTGAAGGACCTGATATCCAACACTGGCCACAGCCAAGACGAGGGCATCCACACGGTAGTGTTTGATGACGACCACTCTGCCACCTTCCATGGCTGTTCCTCAGTGGCCTGATTCTTACAGATGTGATGGAGTATGCTGTGGCACAAAAAGGAACAGGTTCTTCCTGTCTGCATGCAATGGACATAGTACTTCAAGCAATGTACCACATCCAACAGACAAAGCTCCTGCTCCTTTCTATTGGAATGAGCTGGACAGAAGGAAGGATAATTTTATGGTTGATAGCAGATTCAAGTCCCATGGGGCAGGGTAGGCATGAGATACCCCATCCACAAAGGTCTTAACATCAGGAAGTAAAGCAATGAATTACTGGAAAAGAACAGAGAGTTGAGATCTGTACTTTGATATAACTAAGGCTGAGACACTTGCAAACACTATCTTGAAGAAAACCTAAAACCAGTAAAAAAAAAAAAAAAAAAAAAAAAAACAATCTGCACCAAGGGACTAAGCTAAAATAAGGCTTGGACAAAACTGGTTTTCTAGCTTCGAGCATTGTAGAGATGATGGTATATGAAAAACCCTTTTTCTTCTTTGTCAGGCCTTGAAAGCCAACTTCTCAACTGTGGGTCAGAAGATCAGGCCTCAGTGGATGGTGAAACCGTTCTGCAAAGATAGGTTGAATAGATCCAAGAAGCAGGGCTCGATGGGGCCAGAAGGGAAAGATCAGAATTACTTCATCTTGACCTTTCTCAGTAACCTGGAAATAGAGGAGATTGGAGGAAACACATATTCTAGTTGAAAATTCCATGGTATGGACATTTGCATCCATGGCAAATGCCAGATCCCTATGGCATAGAACAGAGGAATTTTTGTTTTGTGTATGAGGCCAAGAGATCCACTGATGTTGATCAACGGCTGACAATCAGACTGAAAATGCTTTGGCTGAGTCCGTAATTTCCAGGATCCAGATGTTGGTGATGTAGAAAGTCTGTGACCATGTTTTCTAGGCCTGGGATGTGAGTCTCAGCCCACTGGAGGATCACCTGAATTTCTGTCCAAGCTGAAAAGCTTCTGGTTCCTCCTCGACTGTTGGTGTAGGCAACAGCTGTCACATTGTTTGATTGGATCCTCACCAGTGATCCAAACAAAGCATGAGACCAGTGATGTAGCTCTAGGTGAAATCCAGGATGGAACTGATTGGCAGAAGATTGGAATTGTCTTTCTCTTATGGTTTTGTTGGAAAAACTTCAGATGCTTCCAAACCCTTCTCAGTTCCAATATATTGATATGGAGTGTTGCTTCTTTGTTTAACCAAAGACCCTGGATTGCCTTTTGTCTCCAAAGTGCTCTCCAGCCCTTTTTGCTGGCATCCGTAGTCGGGATCTCCGATTCCAGATCCTCTAAAATTCTCCCCTTGGAGATATTTAGCCACCATTTCAACTCTTTCTTCGTTGAAATCTGTACTGGGATCCTTTGTGAAAAGTTAGTTGAGGCCATCTTCAATATCTTAAAAATGTTTTCCAGGGTAATCCTGATATGAAATCTTGCCCAAAGGACAATATGAATTGCGGATGACAGATCTCCCAGGAGACAGAATTCCAGGGCTGTATGAGTCTTCTTTTTGGTAAAGTAGGTTATTGTTTCCCTCATTCTTGAAATCCTGTCTGCTGAAAGGAAAACCTTTCCTATAGTTGTATTGAAACCAGCCCCCAAAAAACATTGTTTTTAGGAAGGAATCAACTGACGTATTTGTCTGTTGTTTAACCATCCTAAGATGGACTAATACTCTAAACAAGTGTTGGTGCTTACCAGAAACCCTTCCCTTGATTCTTCTATTACCAGAATATCTTCTAGATAAGGGATTAAATGGATACCTCTCTGTCTTAGTCCCGACATGGCGGAAGCTAGCACCTTTATGAATACTCCTGGAGCCAAAACTAGTCCAATGCTTGGAATCGGAAATGCTTTCCCATAATAGTAAACCTGAGGAATTTTCTGTGAGTAGATCTCACCAGCATATGATGGTATGTATTCCTTACACCTGTTGTTG
Source organism: Rhinophrynus dorsalis (assembly GCA_037306005.1). NCBI lineage: Eukaryota > Metazoa > Chordata > Amphibia > Anura > Rhinophrynidae > Rhinophrynus > Rhinophrynus dorsalis. The sequence goes on from CM074722.1 coordinate 124,792,624, forward strand.
TCAAGAAATACTGAGGAGGAACCACCTTGACAGCTGATGTTATCATCTCTATCTGATGACCCCTCAATGTCCGAATAAAAAAAAAAATATATATATATATGCTCCTCCCAACGAGGTCTGAATAATTAAATATAATACAAAATAAACCCTGTGTGTGCCACATCAGAACCCCCCTACCTGAGATCTGAATATAAAAAAAATAATGGGAAACAAATTAACCCAGTGTGTGCTACAGGGAGATCCATGCATTGATTTGCAATGTGTTGGACATCTTGGTGGCATGCACATAAACTGCCTCCAATCCCCCCCCCATGTACCCTAACCCCCCAGTCTGGTTCCACAGCCTAGTTTCACTGCCTACTGGTGACCCTTCATTTGATGTGGCTAATTGTTTACATTCCAAAATTGTATGCTTTACCTATTAAGCAAAAAACAAATTATGGCACAGCAGTTACAAATAATAAAATCAGGCAGATCAGTAAGCAGCTCAGACAATGCCCACCATTCCCAGGGTGCAAAACAATAAAATACAATAGAACAAATTAAAAAAGAGCTACACTTTCCTGTCTGAGAAGAGAGAACACTGCATTACAACACCAGTCCATATAAAATAAGGATATAGTAAAGACATTTTATTATAAAATGATCATAACCTCTACCAATATCACATAAAACAAAATCCAATCAAAGATATAGCAAATTAAATATTACTCACACTGCAAACATATGGATAGCTGAACAAAAATTATCTGGCCGGTAAAGCACTATAACTGAACTCTGGAGTATAGGCCAGGTGTAAATTCCTATTGTGATTTCACCAATTACACCCAAGAACAACTGATTAATGAACGACTGTGTACACCCACCAAAAAGTCATCTGAGAACAATATGCAGTAACAAAGATAAAAAAAAAATTGCCAACAATTATGCTAATATATAAAAGCTATACTGTGATAGGTATCTCAGGATGACCGATAAATCTGCTCATCAAACACTATGCCTGATCTCGTCACCAGATAATTCATGAGTACATGCCAGGCACAGATCCCAGACCGTTATTACACTAATCCCACCCAAGTAAAACGAGAAAGAATCAGACTCAGAGCATGTCTCATACCCCCTGAAAACAATATACATGGGTACAAAATGGAAAATAATCAGCATTTATACAAATGTAAAAAAATACTCATGCATAGTTGAATCGATTGACCTTGTTTCCACGTTGGAGGTATGGCTTTTTGACAAGTCTTCCATGAAGACTACTTCTGACCAGACTTCTCCAGACAGTAGATGGGTGTACCAGGATCCCACTGTTTTCTACCAATTCTGAGCTGATGGCACTGCTGGACATCTTCCTATTTGGAAAAGAAGCAAGCATGATGGGCTAGATTCAAATGCACGTGCTAATTTTATCTCTGCTTTTATCTCCAGGTATCCTCATAGACTTCAGTAGGAACATTTTTGATAAAACAGGAGGTAACACTTATCTTCTTCATTTGAATCCAGCCCGATGAGTCATCCACTGCACTAAGTTTCCTTGGCCAACCGCTGCAGCTACGGTCCATAAAGTTGCCTGTTTTTTTGTGCTTCTTCAAAAGAGCTTGGACAGCACATCTGGAAACCCATGTCTGCCTTGAAATTAATGTAACAGAGGAATCTCAAATCATGTAGGTAGGAATGAACATTCTTATGTCCAGATGTCTGTAATTTTATGTCAACGGTATGTAACTCACATTTTCGATGCAGACTCACTTCCACCCACAGGACAGACAGAACACCACCTGTTGTATTGATTCTAGGTGTGTAATATGTCGTCTACCACTATTTTAGGGACTGTCCTGTTATTGACCGCCAATCCCTTCTTTCCTGACGGGAACTCTCCTATAAGCCATACAGTGGGTATTATATCAGCTCTCTGGACTGCAATTATCGGCATCCAGGTGATCTCTCCCTCTCCAGAAGACTGCCACTGATAATTACTGGCCGGAGTCTGACTTTCTGCTGTCAATTAAATTATAGATGATGACTCTTACTCTTTCTGAGTATTTACTGAATAGTCAATACAGTGCTGGGCTGAATATAGGACCCAATTCAGATATACATTCTCCAGCAGTAACTTCTTCCTTCTTTCTCCAACACAGAAGTAGTTATTTCATATAAATTAACCTTATCAGTGAATGGTAATAATGGCAAACAAATTAAAAGGACCGTAATGTCCCAGAAAAAATCTTTATCGTTTTGTAGTGCTTAAAAAAATGTAACTATGCAACAAATCCTTTCTCTCAAACCGCTATGTTTTGAGAGATATTCGCCCACCTCCTCCCCTTCTCTTGATGTCAGCTTTAAAGCTGACAGCAGGAGATCCGTGTTGGCTGATACGAGGAGGCTCTTCAGCAGAGCCTCAATCTTGTGATTTAAAACATATTACTTAATTGGAATGGTCTACAAAGTGTGCTTGCAAACCAGTCACACTTTGTAGACCTTTCCAATGAAGTAATTATTTTCTAATAACCTGATTATGGCTTTGCTGCAGACCCGTCAGTTGGTCCCTGGACAGGATTCCCCTGCAGTCAGCACAGGGCTGACGTCATGGAAAGGGGACGGAGGGGGGAACTTTAATGCCGAATATCTCTCAAACCATAGCGGTTTGAGAGAGAGGATTTGTTGCATACAGTTGAATTTTTTAAGCGCTACAAAACGATAAAGATTTTTTTCTGGAACATTACTGTCCCTTTAACCCTATCAGTATATATGCGAGATCATAAAAAATAAAAAAAAATCCAGGACTTTCAATAGTGTACGTATGTATTAGAAATAATCAAACAGAAGGTATTGTGGTACTCACAGATCTTAAGGTCAGAGATGAATCTGGCAAAGCCAGCAGGTGGAGATATTTCTCTGTCTCCACTCAGGCACACCAACATGTTCAAAGGTATATGGAACACCTTCTTAAAGGGATAGTAACACTTCGTTTTAACTTTATTTTATTTTGTAGGCATTAAAAAAACATGAAGAATGATATAAGTCTTATCTCTCAAACCTTTATGGTTTATGAGATATTCACAAGCAAAGTTCCCCTCCCCTCCCCTTTTACCTAGTGTGAGCCATCTCTTCTCAGATGTGGATCAGGTTGTATGACAGTACAGATAACAGAAGGGGACAATTTTCTTTGTATGAAAACAATGAAAGCCCTTCCCCCCTTGACAAGTTTTTCAGCTTTTTCCATTATCTTAATTGAAGATTGTCCCTCTCTGCAGTCTACCTGGGCATCTCCCTTCTGATCTGGTTGAACAGTGGGGGGATACTTTGTTTGTGAATATCTCTTAAACCATAAAGGTTACAGAGATAAGACTTATATCATTCTTCGTGTTTTTTTAATGCCTACAAAATAAAATAAAGTTAAAATGAAGTATTACTATCCCTTTAACAGTAGATGAGTATCCTTTGGTCTAGAGGTGGAAATCAAGTATTATATGGAAAAAATATATTAGGAGGGGTATAAAAGAATGGGAATAGAATAATAAAAAGGAAAAAAATATACAGTACTGTGCAAAAGTTTTAGGCAGGTGTGAAAAAATGCTGTAAAGTAAGAATGCTTTAGAAAATACATGTTAATAATTTATTTTTATCAATTAACAAAATGCAAAGGAGTGAACAGAAGAAAAATCTAAATCAAATCAATATTTAATGTGATCACCCTTTGCCTTCAAAACAGTCTTCTAGGTACATTACACACAATTTTTTAAGGAACACAGCAGGTTGTTAACAAACATCTTGGAGAACTAACCACAGTTCTTTTTAGGCAGCCTCAGTTGCTTCTCTCTCTCTCTCTTCATGTAATCCCAGACAGACTCAATGATGTTGAGATCAGGGCTCTCTGGGGGCCATACCATCACTTCCAGGACTCCTTGTTCTTCTGAGGAGACCATTAATTCTGACCAAATCCCCAACTCCATTTGCAGAAATGCAGCCCCAGACTTGCAAGGAACTTCCACCATGCTTCACTGTTGCCTGCAGACACTCATTCTTGTAACTCTCTCCAGCCCTTCAGCAAACAAACTGCCTTCTGCTACAGCCAAATATTAAAATGTTGACTAATCAGTCCAGAGCACCTGCTGCCATTTTTATGCACTCCAGTTCCTTTGTTTTTGTGCATAGTTGAGTAGCTTGACCTTGTATCCTAGTTGGAGGTACGGCTTTTTGGCTGCAAGTCTTCCATGGAGGCCACTTTTGATCAGACTTCTCCAGGCAGTAGATGGATATACCAGGGTCCCGCTGTTTTCTATGAATTCTGAGCTGATGGCACTGCTGGACATTTTCCGATTGTGAATGGAAGTAAGCATGTGTTTTACCATCTACTGTACTAAGTTTCCTTGGCCGACCACTGCATCTACAGTCCTTGACATTGCCTGTTTTTTATCCTTCTTCAAAAGAGCTTGGACAGCACACCTGAAATCCCGTCTGCCTTGAAATTTCTGCCTGGGAGAGACCTTGGTGATGCAGTATAATTACCTTGTGTCTTGTTACTGTGCTCAGTCTTGCCATGGTGTGTGACTCTTGACATTAAACTGTCTTTAGCAACATCACCTTGTTAGCCGAGTTTGGCTGTTCCTCCCCCAGTTTAATTCTCCTACACAGCTTTTTTTGTTTCATTTAATGATTGTGTTTCAACCTACATATTAAATTGATGATCATTAGCACCTGTTTGGTATAACTGTTTAATCATACACCTGACTATATGCTTACAAAATCCTTGACTTTATGCAAGTGTACCTAGAAGAATTGATGCTGTTTTGTGGGCAAAGGGTAGTAACACCAAATACTGTTTTGATTTAGATTTTTCTTCTGTTCACTCACTTTGCATTTTGTTAATTGATAAAAATAACGTCTATTTTTGAAAGCATTCTTACTTTATAGCATTTTTTCACACCTGCCTAAAGCATTTACACAATACTGTATATAACAAATTGTGTGTGTGTATGTATGTATGTATGTATGTATGTGTCTTTATTTATATAGCACCATACATGTACACAGCGCTTAACAGAATTTGAAATTCAATACAAAAATATAGAACAGGGTTAAGAGCATTAAGCTAAAGTGTGATCATTACATTATTTTTGGGGGAAAGTGCAGCAAGGGAAACATACACTGAGAAAGGGACCCTGCCCCAAGGAGCTTACAATCTAATTAGAGTTCATGATGGCATACAGAAACAGTAGGACGATGATTATAAGTGCAAGTACAAGGTGTGGTGAAGGAAGTGCAGAAAGATTTTGATGTCACTATCATTGTGCAAGGATGAGGATATTGCTATTGAGATGCCTCCTTGAGCAGGTGGGTTTTGAGGAGATGCTTGAAAGTGATGATTGGCAAATGGTGACAGGGAGGGCATTCCAAAGTCAAGGGGCAGCCAGTGAAAAAGACTGTAGCCGATAGATGGCTTGAGTTGTGTAGGAAGAGGACAGGAAGAACCTTTAGGAAGACTGTAGGCTACGGGAAGGGGTGTAGCGGGAGATAAGAGCAGAAATGTAAGAGGGTGCTGAAGAACACAGAGACTTACAGGAGAGGAGGAGAATCTTGTAAGAAATACGATACTTTATAGATAGCCAATTGAGGGATTTCAGGAGGAGATGTGAGGGCAGGTATCTGGGAGCAAATGTGATGATTATTGCGGCTGAATTGATAACAGATTAAAGTGGAGAAAACTGAGAAACAGGAAGACCAGAGAGTAGAATGTTACAGTAGTCAAGTCTAGATATAATGAGTGTCTGAGGTAGAGTTTTTGCAGTTGACATGCAGAGGAAAGGGTTTATGTTGGCAATATTTTTTAGGAAGAAGCAACATGTTCTAGTGACAGCTTGGATATGGGGGGAGAAAGTTAATTTTGAATCAAGTATGATTCAGAGTGCTTTGGGTACTGAGTGTATGGCATAGTTGTCTATTGTGATGGAGAAAGGGTGTTGGTGGATGGGTTTTTGGAGGGAACACCACCAGCTCTGTCTTAGCCATATTGAGTTTAAGATGGCGGTGGGCCATCCATGATGAAATAGCTGACAGACCTTGAGTGACTCGAGACTGCACAGCTGGAGTGAGGTCAGGGAAAGAGAGATAGATTAGAGTGTCATCTGCATACAGATGGTAATTAAACCCAAGAGATGAGATGAAGTCACCAAGTGAGAGGGTGTAGAGGAAAAAGAGAAGTGATCTCAGGGCTGATCCCTGAGGAACACCTACTGTGAGGTTGTGGGGAGATGAGAAAGCGTTAGCAAAAGAAACACTGAAAGTATGTTTAGAGAGGTAGGAGGAAAGCCATTTTAGAGGTGTGCCACAGATGCCAAGGGTGTGCGGTGTGTCCAGTAGGAGTGCATGGTTAACAGAGTCAAAAGCAGCAGATAGAACTAGTAGGATTAGTATACTGAATTGTCCTTTGCTGAGTATAGGTCATTAGTAATTTTTGTTAGGGCTATCTCAGTGGAATAGTTAAAAGAGAAACCTGACTGTAATAGGTCAAGAAGAGAGTTTGAGCTGAGAAAAGAGATTAAGCGAGAGAATACAAGGCGTTCCAAGATCTTAGATGCAAAGGGGAAAAGTGAAACTGGATGGTAATTTGAAAGACAGGTGGGGTCGAGTGAGGGTTTTTGAGTATCAGTCTGACTATTGCATGTTTAAATGAGGATGGAAAAGTTCCATTAGAAAGAGAGGAGTTAAAGATATTTGTAAGGCTGGGAGCAAGAGTAGTTGCCAGAGCCTTACTAAGTTGACAGGGCATGGGATCCGAGGGGCAGGCAGTATAGTTACATAGTAATTTAGGTTGAAAAAAGACTTGCGCCCATCCAGTTCAATCCTATTCCAGTTTACCATCGCTGACCCAAAAGAAGCCATCTGACTCCAAATGGCAATCAGACTTCTCCCTGGATCAACAAGCCCTAACTAAATATTAATCCCAATACTAACGTACATAGCCCTCTATATTATGCTCTTTTAAATAAGTATCCAGGCCCCTTTTAAAGGCATCTAATGTATTTGATAGCACCACCTCCTCCGGAAGTGCATTCCATACCTTTATTGTCCTTACTGTAAAGAAACCCCTCCGCTGTTGTAGATTAAATCTCCTTTCCTCAAGTCTAAGCGGGTGGCCCCTTGTCCTGTGTACTGTTCTGTTAATGAACAGGTCTTTTGAAAGCCCTTTATATGGGCCTTGAACATATTTATATAGTGTTATCATATCCCCTCTAAGACGCTGTTTCTCTAGTGTGTACAAGTTTAACTTTTCTAGCCTCTCTTCATAACTAAAACTTTCCATTCCCCTTACTAGTTTTGTAGCCCTCCTCTGCACTTTCTCTAGTTCCATAATGTTCTTCTTCAGAAAGGGCGCCCAGAATTGAACAGCATATTCTAGGTGGGGTCTTACCATGGACCTGTAAAGAGGCATAATTATATCTTCCTCCCTTGAGTCAATACCCCTTTTAATACATGCCAATATCTTATTGGCCTTTGCAGCTGCTAGCTGGCACTGGAGGTGGAGAGGAGGATAGTAAAAGAGATACCTCCTCCACTGTTATAGAGGAGAACGAGCTGAGGGTTGCTCGAGGTGGAATAGGAATCAGGGGGATAGGAGAGGATGTAGAGGGTATGGTTTGTTAAATAGACTGTATCTTATTTTTTAAAAAGTCAGCAAAGCCCTGTGGAGTGTTGGAGAAGGAGGAGCAGTTTGAGGTTGGAGGTTTGAGAAGAGAATCAAAAATTTTAAAGATGTCACGTGGGTTAGATTTGTGGGTAGTGATGAAGTTAGAGAAGTAATGCTGTTTAGTCTGAGTGAGAGCTGTGTTAAAACAGGATAGCATGAATTTATAATGGTGAAAGTTGGCAACAGAATGATACTTCCACCAGAGATGTTCTGCAGCTGGACAACAGGTACTTAGCATGCGGGTTGTTGAATTTAGCCAGGGTCTGGGATTCCTGGGGCAGGAGTGTTGCTGTTGGAGTGGAGCGTGCAGGTCCAAGGAAGATGTTAATGAGGTGTTATATTCATGGACCAGAGTGTCAATGTTAGTAGTAGTAGAAGGGCAGAGAGAAGAGAGGGAAGTCTGCACAGTTGATTCCAGGTATGGTAGTTTGACTGAGTGTAGGTTCCTGGTTAGGAAGGGTGATTTAGGGAGGGCAGGGGAAGGTGTGTGAGAGAGTGTGAAGAAGACAAGATGATGATCAGAGAGTGGAAATGGGGAAACTGTGAAGTCAGAGACTGAGCAGTTTCTGGTTATGACTAGATCTAGCCAGTGACCTTCCCTGTGAGTGCTGGCATCAGTCCACTGTTGAAGGCCATAGGACAAGATCAGGGAGAGAAATCGGGAAGCACTATATGAGGAGGCATCATCAACGTGAAAAAGGTTGTTGGTAGTGTGGAGTTTGTTTAGTAGAGAGCGAGCATTCCATAATGCACAGGAGAAGGGTGGAAGGGATGGGGGGAGGCAGGGAACAGCTAGTAGATTGCTAGGGTTTGCCCCACAAGAGGAGCAGGTAGGCCGCAATCTAGGACGGACACAGGTGGGTATGTAGTAGTGACCAGGGTTGGGAGAGATGTCACCTGCAGCCGTGAGAAGAGTTGCAGACAGGAAAAGCAGGTTAGAGGAGGATTTGCATGTGTGAAGAGGTGTGGGCTGTTTCTTGGTGGATGGATATGAAGAATTAATGTAACAGACCAGCTCATGTGAGCAAATCATTGGAGAGTGTAAGAGGGATGGAGCTATCGAGATTGATGAGCAGGTGGGATGGCTGAAGGTTTTTGATATTTTGCACAGTTGAGGTGGCAGAAACAATAATAAGAAAATTAATAGATGCATTGTGTAATGATAATGACAATATAAGTTCAACTGGGTGAGAGGTTGGTGATGCGAGTGATCAGTGACTTGCAGGCAGGATGATTCAGCTGTCTAGATTAAATGCAGTACAGTGTTCCTTCCAGACCAGACCAAACGATCAGTAAATTCATTTGCAGCCAGATTTGATTAAAATGTGAGGACTACACTGATGAGATGTTGTATATGAAAAAATATATAATATAAACAAGCGCCTCTGAATGAATGTATTTAAAAAAAAACAATTTTATTATAAATAATAATACCATATATATGGAATGAATAAAAATAGTCTTATGCATTTCGCTGTGCTAGCCAACCACTTTCTCAAAGACAAGAATCAATCAAGAGCCGCTAACAGAAGAGATAATTAAGTAGTGTTATGATAATGCCCTATTAGTTTACGAGCCGGGCTTATCTCCGATCCAAAGGAAAGATGTCATGATCAAAAAGATAAGCTCTGGACCCCAAAAATAACATCCTACAATGCATTCAACAAACTTAATTAAGTTGAAAATTAAGATATATATACTGCAGGTTATAATATTTTTGAAAAAATTGTGTATAAACACTGGGACGTATTGAGAGAGAGAGAGAGTATAACATTTTAAACAGTATATTGCAAAATAAGCCTTAAATAGTTTTTGTTAAAGCTCTTAATCTGAGAATCCAAGTAGCACCTAGTGTAAGAACAAATCCACTAATATCGCAGAAAACGTGGTTACAAGGAAATTGTGGTTTACCTTGATGTGGACAATGTGTTGGACGTAGAAACTGTAAAAAGAAACATCAGAGAGTTCAAGTCGACAGCTACTGGGGAAATATTTAAAGGGATAGTAATGTTTCATAATAAAAGAAGCTCTAATTAATCATCATAGTATTTGGACTTTGGAGAGTGTTATTTCAATTCTGTCAGAGTTGTAGTTCAGGAGTAATTCAATGACAAAGTGTCCTCCTCCCGCCCATTTTACTGATGTAACACTGCTCAGCCAGAGCAGAAGGGAGGTGCCCAGGTAGATTGCAGAGAGAGACAATCTTCAATCAAGATAAGGGAAAAACCTGAAAAGCTTGTCAAGGGGGGCAGGGCTTTCATTGTTTTCACTGTAAGAAGATTGTCCCCTGCTGTTATCTGTCTGGTCTTACAACGATTCCACATCTGAGAAGAGATGGCTTACACTAGGTAAAAGGGTCGGGAGGGGAAGCTTTGCTTGTGAATATCTCTTAAACCATAAAAGTTTGAGAGATAAGACTTATATCATTCTTCATATTTTTTTAATACCTACAAAATAAAATAAAGTTAAAAGGAAGTATTACTATCCCTTTAAAGTAAAAAAACACATTACATGCAACACAAAAGGAGTAGTATATTTACTGGAATGTTCATGTAATAAATAATATATTGGAAGAATGAAGAGGTTGAAGGATTGAGTCAAGGAGCACATTTATAATATCAAAATTAAATGTAAAAACCATAGTGTATTGATACATTTTGCTGAGTGTCATGGGTCCAATATGAAGGATCATTCCTTTATGGCTATTGATTGATATAGTCAATAAAAACTGGAGAGGAGGTGATTTTATACAGCAGATGTCGAGGAGGGAGACAGAATGGATCTTCAACATGAAGACAACCCACCCATTTGGGCTTAATTGAGATGCTGAACTTTTTGGATTCCTACAATAAGACTTTGTTGTGTTAGCACCTCCCTTTCATTATCTTTGGTGTGAGTTTTATTTCTTGCAGATTTGTAACCTTAAGATATGTGAGTGGGTATATATTTGGAGAAATAATTAAATGGGGTGGCTTATTGTTGGTATGATAGGTATGGAGGTGGCACATATGAGCACACTGACATTTAGTATGTGTGTTCACATTGTGCTATATCTCTATTCAGGGCCATCAGCCACATCAAGTAATTTTATTTTATTCTGTTACATCAATGTTTGTATGTATTGTATGAGGAATTGTTATATTTGTGTTACACAGCCCACCAGTATTTAGTAATTATATTATTACTCATCAGTAAATATTTTATTATTTATTAGCCCATCAGTTTATCAGATCTATTTCATGGTAATGACAGTGAATAATTGTAGGAGGTATTTTAGACTGTAAGATTGCTACTATCATAGCTATTTACTAATAGGGTAAATGTGTTTGCCATTATTACCATTCACTGATAGGGTTAATTTATATGAAATGACTACTTCTGGCTGAGAAACAATTAAGGATGACTATAACGAGACCGGTTTAAACTGTGTCATTTATTCTGTGAGAAAGAAGCAAAAGTTCAGTTTTGAAACACATTGAAGAAAGAAGTTAGAGGTTATTGTTGGAGAGGTGGTATCTGGGTTATATTTTCAGCCCAGCAAGGTATTGACTATTCAATAAATACTTGGAAAGAGTGAGAGTCATCACCTGTATACTAAGTGATGGAGGAAAATCAGAAGTCGACCAGCAATTATCAGTGGAGGTGGCTTCTGGCAAGGGAGAGAGACAGAGCACATGGATGCCAACAATTGCAGTCCAGAGAGCCGATATAATACGCACTGTAAGGCGTATAGGAGAGATTTCCCTTCAGGAAAGAGGTGATTGACGGTCAATAGAAGGACAGTCCCTGAGATAGCGGTAGATAACATATTACACACCTAGAATGAATACAACAGGTGGTGTTGTGTCTGCCCCAATCGGCATTTAAGGAGCCATTAATACACAACAACTTACAGATGTCACTGCATGAACACACACAAATCAAGCAGGACTTCTCCCTCTGCCCTTCCTAGTACAAGTGGCACCCATTTAGAGACTAAAGAAGCATTTAACAGGAGCAGAATATATAACAGGGAGCACTGAACTCTCTCACCCTGAGATTTTGGCTCTTCACCCTGAGATTTGGGCCAAAACCCTGAGTCTCAGGGTCAAACCGTGAGAATTCCCAGGTATGTTTATAACCCACTACCCACAGTAATTGTTAAAAAGCAATGTTACCGGGAATATATTACTTACAGAAACAAATCTCCACTTAAAGTGTAAAAGTACAATTTGAAATTAATACCAGACACTGTCCCGAGAAACATGGGACAGTTAGCAGAAAATATGTATCCGATATCGACACACAACACTAAAAGAGCTCCTTTCTGCAACGACCATAGATTACATACAACTCAAATACAGCTTGGACGTCAAATGTCCTTGCTTTTAGCCAATTGGCTGTCTGCCGTGTCACTCTGTAATATAATCCTGACACCGAATTACTTAACAACGAGGGCAGACCTCTTGCATAACCAATCATATTACAAATAACTGCCATCTTTGCAATTGATTGGCTGTCTCTACACAGGCGTTCAAGCCTTCTGTGCAAAGATGGCAGCGTCCTCTGCTCCAGCTGCTGCTGCTCGTATTGCAGTCGGTGTCAAACCTCTATTGAGCCGAGATCTAGGAGAAGCCAAGAGGCGCGCCCGAGAGCTGTACCGGGCATGGTATCGAGAGGTGCCCAATACGGGTGAGAGATTATAGGTCCCGATAAGTCTCTGGTCTCCTTCTCCTGACCTCCAAGTCGGTCACCTCTGTTCGTTATGTTTTAAAGACTAATGGTATCCTTATAGAGTTAATGTGGTTTGAATTTCAATTAGGTTAAATGAATAGTAAGGTTTGCTATTGGAAAAAAAACATATCGAAGGGGTTGTGCTGCGTAAAACAAGGGTACTTTCACCATTGACAGATGTTTTATTCAAAAATTATTGCAGCCCGAACTTGATTTTTTTTTTTTTTGGTGCAGTACTTACATGGCTTGAACTATTGTGATGGCAATGTTGCTACTAGTCAGTTGACCATAAAATTCTACAGCATGCTGTAGTAACAGCACCACTGTAAAATGTTAGTTCATAGTAGTATTGCTCCCAGAAATACAATTTTGAGTGACAATAACATTTAGACCAGGCATCTTGATTTATGCAGAGGGATAAACCTTGCAATATATACTTTTTTTCACTATCGAGTGTTACTATCCCTTTAAAAAGTCCTACACTCAGTATAAACTCTCTGATATTTACTTTATTAGGTAACTAGTTGAAGAGTCCATGTGCATGGCCCACAGTGCAGTCATGCACAGTAGAGACTGCCTGCGCCACAGCTGATATGGAGCGGGGTGCTCCGAATTCAGACCGTAGTTCTCTCTGTGCACCAAAGTCTGAATTCGGAGCCCTGCTTCATTATCAGCCGTGGCGCAGGCAGTCTCTACTGCGCATAACTGCAGCGCGTGCAGCTGTCTCTGCTGTGCATGACGGCTTCTGACAAACACACACTTAGCAAAATATTATATAAGATATGTGGGCCACTAGTTGTCTAGACTATAACAGTTTGAGCCAGAGGTTTTCTGGCTCTTACCCTATGAAGTAGATTATGAAACTTTGAACACCAAATGCTACACGATAATAAAATAAAAAGTGGAGCAGTCATTTTGTAACAAATAGATTACTTTTTTTTTTTTTTTTAACAAATAGTTGACTTTAACCACTTAATAACCGGCCGCACAGCTGGCCATTATGGACCAAAGAGCATTTTTGTTTATTTAACTTTTTTTTTTTGCGCATTTGATTCCGGAGTCACCAAGTGTTGTCCCCTGAATTTCATGACATGCCAGGACCATCATTGATCCTTAAGTGCAGGACCAGCGTGACGGTCCTAGCACGACATGGGTCCTTAACCCCTTAAGGACCGCCCCTCCTGCGCTTACGGACCACAGAGTTTTTTTTTTTTCTCTTCAATCCGATGCAGGGCTCACCAAACGGAGTGAAGCCCTGAAATCCATGGAGTACATGTACAACATGGGTCCTTATCACACATTGGACCCATGATGTACATGCACATCCTTGGACCTTAAGGGGCTAAAAGAGTGTTCCAAGTCACCTGTATTTGGTAATCATTTTATTTTTTATTTCACACAATAATAATTTGACATTTTATGCAACTGAGCTTGAACTGGACAACAGGAAGTGGCAGATGAGCAGTGATGAATGTAAGTATGTGGCTGGTATACCTGCCAGCAGATTTGCATAAACTGACAAAGGTAAATATTGAAAACTACTGATTTAAATAAATAAAAATGTGGCTAACAAATAAAAGTACTCTTAAAATATTTAAAAATCAGCTATTTGTTACCAAGTGGCAGTTCAATATATAGGATAATATTCCATGGCATTAGGGTGGTGTTAGTTTCCCAAAACCTAACTGCATCATTACTAATAGAGATCAGCACCATAAATGGGAACTCTCATGGTTTTGACACCGATCTGTGTGAATGGCCAAATTATCACTGTAAGTCCAGTGTTTCCATCTATATTATCTGCAGCAACTGCTTTTTTTTTTTTACCAGACAGGCAAAGGGAGAAGCCTTGTTTGTGTGTTAAAGCACATTATTATATTAATATATATATATATTATATTATATTATGAAGTTGTAGCATGTTAATGTTTCATTGACTGACACGTCATTTATATTGGTGTTATAATTAGTGGCACAGGTCCATGGCTTTCATCTCAATTTCAGGAATACATCACAAATCGACCAGCACACCATGCATCTGCTCTAAAAAAACATATCCTCAAGTCATCCAATTATGACCAAAAAGAATGTGTTTCGGACCTTTACTGTGGGAAACCATTAAAATATGTTTACAAGTGCAAATACATGGTGTGCTGGATAATTTGGGAGGTGCATGAATAATAACTTCACTCTGGGTCAATTGAGCATTTTTTTCCTTTTAATTCCCAATGTTTTGGTTTGACCATGCCCTTGAAGTATTTTAACAGTTTGCTTACTTCTTATCTATCAATCACTTTTATTTATTTAGAAGTTGTTTCAATCTGTCAACCTCTAGGCTTGTTCAGTCTTGAGAGGGGAGAAAAAAAAGTGTTTGCTGATCCATCCTCCCCTTCCCTGGAAACAACTGATCAAGCATGTACCCATCATATATTTAGCACCCATCACAATGATTCATAAAATAACCTTTCTTTTTGATTTTACAGTCCATGTGTACCAGCTGGATATTACAGTGAATCAAGGAAGGGACAAGTTGCGGGAAATGTTCCAGAAGAATGCCAATATTACGAACCCAAGGGTGATTGATATGTTGGTTATTAAGGTAATATTTAACTCTTCAAGTGTTTCACACCTCCCATTACTGGAATGGGTTCATTCCCTGGTTGCTTTTATTCACATTAAAGTGGTCCTAACGCCTTAAGGCATGTTTAGCTTGTTTATCAGAAAACTATATTCTGCCTATATGTTGCACAAAAATTTTTTTTTTTTTTTTTAATCATCCAGTTATATTATGATAGTGCTAATTCCCTGCACAAACTACTAATTAGTTCTGTTTGAGGCCAAACTACTGCACACTGTACTATTCTAATTGTCCCTAGTGTGTCAGCTCTTCTATGCAGTGCGATATTGGCCCAGCACAGAAACAAAATTAGTGACACACTGAGCCACCAACAAATAAGTTTATTCCTCAAAAATGACAAATGTCTAGTACAACGTGTATTGTTATTAATAATATATATATTTTTTTTGTTGTTGTGTGTTTAAAAATAACTAAACTTAGTGTGATCGGTCCACTTTAAATGCCAATGTAACTATTTTTTTTCAGTCCTTATTAACCTTTTGTGTGCCTGGATTTGTGCATTTTTGCCACTAATAAAGCTTTCTTTTCTTTCGCAAAATAAAATAAAACAAAACACAAACTTCTGGTAGCTCTTGAGGACTAGTGTTGGTAAGATAAGATCATAGATTTCAATAAACATATTTTTATGATCTTGTACAGCATGGTAAAAACTACTAGCAAGAGCTGGCATTCCCTAATAGCAAAGTTGTATAGGTCTACGTACACCTATGACCAGGTTTCCTTCACATGGGTTACGGTGCAACATGAATTTTCAGCCTGCTGAACTCAAGTGAACCCCCAAGTGAACAAACTTCATTCTCAACATAACATCGTTTTTTTGTGATCTCATGCAGTAACACTTTGTGTGCCAGAGGAGTACGCAACGCAACGCATTGCTTTCAGCACATTGCAGGTCAATGTGTTAGAGAGGTCTTAATCACTAAAAGGGTTAATTCATTGCATTCTAAAGCCATCCCCAGCACAGTGCAATGAGTTTGAGATGACTATACCGTACAATATATTAAAAAAACTTGCACATTCTATAACTAATCCTCCCTTGGCTTTACAAAGAGCTAATATTTTCAATTTTTATTTGTATATATAAAAATGAAGTACTAACCTGACTGTGGAGTTAATTTTCCAATAAAGTATACCCTTGCCATCAACTTGGCAGATTACAAAGCAGCATTGCCAAAGATGGAAAGCACTGAATTCTGTACCCAGTTCGCTTTTGATACAGTTGTGACCTCGCTAGACAATCCATTCAGATTGTGCAGATAACAAGAGGCCTCATAATATTGGCAGCTCTGCCTAGGGAGAGAGCTGCCACTCATTACATGAAAGCAAGATGGAAAAGTCTCTCTCTATGACAGACAGCTCAGTTGAGTGTGAGATTTGAGGAAGGAGAAAGGGATTTTGACCATAAGAACATGAACCTCCTTTTTAAAAAAAAAAAAAAAAAATGTAGAAGTTTTGATACTAAACCTTTCAAAAAAAAAAAAAAAAAGAGCCACTTTGAATCAAATCTGCATGAACTGGATGTCCAAAATTAATTTTTAATTGGTACTGGATATCATCCATGGATTCAAACCTAATTCTTTTGTGCAGGAGTCATGACCCCAAACTCGTCCTGCAGAAGGGTTCCTAATAAAACTTAAGTGTGAGGGGGTTGGGTTTCTGGAGTCCTACAGAAAATGTTATTTTGGAGAAACCACTTATGCAGAACTGATTCACAGAGGACATTAGGATTTTCTGTTCTAATTCTAGTAAGTGGGGGTTTATTTTTTATTTATTATTGTTCCTTTAAGAAAAAATGTTGATTGGATTTGTAAAAATACAAAATGGCTTATTCCATTACTAGCAATATTGGCACGGCTTTTGCCTTTGTTTTTGTGTATTGCATATGGCGTTTTCTGTATTATGTTTTGAGTACAGCATTTGTGTATAGCATAGCGTTTTGCATATACTATATTGTTTTGTGTATAGGATTTTGCTCATAGCATATTGCATTTTACGTAAAATGCTTTGCACATTTTGCGTATTCTGCATAGCATTTTGCATATATTGTTTTGCATATACTTTGCTTATAACATAGTGTTTTTACAGTGTTTTGCTCATTAAGTATGGCATTTTGCATATAGAGTCTTGCCTATTACGTTTAGAGTATTACATATAGAATCTTGGTTCGCATATATCTTATACCGTATTTCTGTGTGTTTTGTGTATGTTGTGTTTATGGTATGTGTTCTGTGTTTTTTTGTAAGGGATTGTGTGTGTGTTTTGCAAGTTTATTCTGTGTCCCCTCATGCAGAACTTATGCAGAACATTAGAGTGGGTGATGTCCCCACCCTCCAGCTGGGTAGGACCAACAAGAAACTTTAAAAGGCAGATGCAGTAAATGATCCCCGTTTTATTTGGTCCTACCCAGCTGGAGGATGCATTTCTGTTATGCATACCTGTAAAGTCCTATGGCCACGATAGGTGCCACCTCACTAGGGACAGGGAGTCTCTGAAGTCCCCTGGATCTGCATATCTTTACTTGCCAGGGGAAATATTGGAGCCTCCTCTGCAATTCCATGTTAACTGCTGCCCTCTGAGCCTCCATCAGGTTCATGGCAGCATGTGAACACCAGGCCTCTCTTCTGGTGTTTCATTTGTTTGCGTTCCTGCTGTGGAAAGCATAAGTGGTTTGCTTGCTTCTCAGTGGCTGGAACTACAGGAACTTTAAGCGAGGTCTTTGCATTCATGCAGGTTAGTACCTTATTTTGTCTATTTTCTAAGGAGAAGGTTGGTGAATCTTCATCTTCTAAGAAGGATTAAGCTAAGGCCAAATTTTGCTCTGGTTGTGATGCCAAGCTTTCTGGATTGGATAGTACTAAGCTGTGGCAGGAATGTAACAGGCACTGCAGAACCTACTTTTCCAGCTGGAGGGATACAGGGCTCTGGGCCAGGGTGCTATTATCTTCTCCCTAGCTTATCTCTACCATCTCATTCCTTTGCTCATGCAGTTCCTACAGAAGATCAAGAGAGACAGGGAGCAAGTTATCCTGATCTTCCCCCAAATTGGCTGAGAAGACCCTGATATTCCCTTCTAATTCAGTGGACTCACCCTGGCAACTTAGTCAGTCAAGACTTCCTTCTCCAGGGTCCAATATTCCATCCCAATCTGGAATTCTTTCTCATATAGGCCTAGAGACTGACCGTCTCTCTCTAACCAATCAGGGATTATCAGATGCTGTAGCAACCGCTATCATCAGAGGCAGAAAATAATCTACCTCTAACATCTACTATAGGGTTTGGACAGCCTTCTCCAGATGGTGCAAATCCAGAAGTATTTCTGCCAATTTTGCCTCTAATCCTGTTATCTTGGATTTCCTGCAAGAAGGCTTTAACATGGGTCTGCGTCCAACATCCATAAAAGTCCAACTCTCAGCCTTATCTGCAGTTCTAGCAGTATAGTTTGCTGATCAACCTTTGGTTAGAAATTTTTGAAATAGCCATCTCCAAGGCATGATCTACAATCAGGAATATCACTCAGTCTTAAGATTTGAATCTCGTATTGGAATAGCTGTCCACCTCCTCCCAATTTGAACCCCTGGATAAGGTTTCCCTCAAGAATTCAACTTTTTAACGGTCCGTTTTCTTACTGCCATTACTTCTGCTCATGGGGTGGGAGAGCTTCAAGCCCTTCATGGTCATTCATCAGGATTGCCCTTAAGCCCAAACATTTTTATGTCTATGGTGGTGTCTGAGTTCCACCTGAATCAGGAGATCATTTTTCCTTCCTTCTGTCCTAACCCTAAGTGTGACAAAGAAACAATTTCACACTCTGGATTTGGTTAGATGCATCAAAATTTACATACAGAGAACTCAAGATTTTCAAAGATCCGACTTTGTTTATCCTTTTTCATGGGGGATCCCAAAGGGCTTACAGGCCTCTCGGTCATCCATTTCCCTCTGGATTATGACTATGTATTAAGGCTTCATATAAAGGTGAAGGCTTTCTCAACCAGGACAATGGCTACCTCCTGGGCTTTAAAAACAACAAAAAAAACAAACAAACAAAAAAAAAAAAAGCTGAGGCCACTGCGGAGGAGATATGTAGAGCAGCCACCTGGTCCAGTATGCCCACATCTATACGTCATGGGTTGAATCTGCAAGCCATTGCAGAAGACCAATTTTAAAGTAAGATTCTTCAGGCAGTAGTTCTAGTGTAATCTGGTAGGATCATTCCTTTTTATTACTTCTGGGACTCTCTGTTCTCATTTATGTATGTTCTCCCACCCTTTTCTGCCTTTATACTGCTTGGATATTATCCCACTCTAACATGCTGTGGGAAGGGATACAGAAGAAAGGAGAATTTCACTCACCGGTATTATGTTTTTTTTTTCTGTGTCCCTCCACAGCACACCCTTCCCTTAACCATGTGCTTTATATCTTTTAGCTTGGACAAGCGTAAACTAGGGATCATTCACTGCACCTACATTTTTAAAGTTTCTCGTTTGGCCCTATCCAGCTGGAGGGAGGAGACCTCACCTACTCTAATGTGCTGTGGAGGGGCACAGATGAAACAAGAATAACGGGGAGCGAAATTCTCGTCTTTTGTGTTTTGCGTGTGTTGTGCATGCATGACTATATTGTGTTTTTTGTGGTATTTTGTGCACATGCGTGTGTATTGAATTCCTTGCAGAGATTTTCACAGGATTGGCAGGGGGTCAAAAGGCCATGTTTGGTTTTTAGAAGAGGAGATAGGACAAGGAATTGGCCCTCCCAAACTGTCAAAATCAACCCCTGGGGAAGTGTGGCAGACACGCAGGTTTATAACATAACTATACCTAAAGTGACTAGATTTCTATTTCTGTTCCCAACAGGAGCAATTAAGTACGTTAACCGACCTTGCTTTTTCTACAATACTCCTGCCTCAAGCAGATTGGCTACCTGCTGCAAGGGGGAGCAGGTTCCTCAAGTGTATGCACTAGTTAGTTGGGGATGAAAGTTTCAGAAGACACAGAAGTTTGTCCTTTTTTGTTTAGAACGGGAGGAAAGTGAAAAATATGGCAAAAAGATCAATCTAGCTTTTGAAAAAAGCTGTACGTACAATAAGCTGTATATCAAATTTGCTGGTATTGCTTGGGCCATTTTTGACACCAACTCCTTCTTTATAAAGTACTACATAGCCCCCAGAGGCAACTGCAGTCTCACTGAGGAGTGAGCAGATTGATTGGATGTTTGGTTGCCAGCTGGTCCTAATGTACAAAAGGTACACAGTGTACAGGTTGATTTTTAAATGGGGCTTTTAACCATTTGAATGTTAAGTCTCCAATGCCTTACTTTACACCGTTGGAGACATCTCTAGCAAATCTTGGGAGTTTTGAGGCTTTTCCTCCTCTATGGTGCATTTGGTTTGTACACGAATAGCTCTGGTTTCCCCTTGTATGTAAGGCACACGGACTAGTCAGTATGTTGGTAATCCTTGTCTGTGGCCAGTGCCTGGGGGCTTTTTAACAAGCAGCTGCATCACTGAAAAAACACTTTGAGTCTGACATATTTAGAAGAACTGGAGCAATTCTCAGGCACATCAATTGCACTGTAGGAGACAAATACAAATTCCCCTAAATTTTAAAGAGGTTGTTTTAACCCCATGAATGATATGCATAGATACCTCCTTATCTTTCAGTGGGTTAAAAGCCCTATTGATATCAATCAGCATTATTCTTTGTTTCAATGTCACCGTTGGCTTCTCTAGAATTTCTCCAGCTCTTAGTCTGATTGTTTTGCTCTGGCACTCAAATGGTTAAAAGTTCTACATCTTTAAAATTTGTACGCTGATAAATGTGTCCCAATGTATAGGTGATGTTTCAGACTTGATAAATTGTATGTATGTGATCAATTTACAAAGATAGTAGTATGTGATCAGTTTACAAAGAGGTTAGTTGTAATGCAGTGGGATTAAATGTAACCACTTCTCCTCCTTCTCCAGGGGAAGATGGATTTAGAAGAGACCATAAAAGTCTGGAAGCAACGGACGCACATAATGCGCTATTTCCATGAGACTGAGACTCCTCGTCCAACAGATTTTCTTTCCAAGTTTTATGATGGCCAAGACCCTTAACTGTAATATATATATATTTTCTGCTGCTAATAAATCAACACTTTAAAATATTCTGTGTCTTTTGCCGTGCTCCTAAATGTGTTAAAAGGATGACTTGTCATGCTCAATCTATATTACACTGTGACTTGTTTATTTATTTTACCTGAGACTTAATGGCTTAGATGCACTAAAGGTCGAAGATGGCTACGAATATCGATGTTCTGTCGGAGCAGTGTCGTAGGCACATCCTCAGTATTCACAGTGTCTACGACATCACTTCACCAGAATTCCGACCAAAAAAAGACCCACGTCGACATCAATCTGACATGCCTTCACCGTGTCTAAGAATTTGTATTCTTATAATCAACAATTGCTCATTTCCATACGGAACTGAAGCATAATCCGATACATTTGTATGCAAGGGGGTGTGTTGATATTCTAATGTGACACTTCGACTCATTCCGTAAACTCCAATAGCAGCCCCTGCTGTCGGAATTCAGTCTCCACTTTACCTACCTCAGGCTGTCGTAGCCGGGAGCTCCCCAGTACTTTCCTATGGAGTAACAGCAGAGACAGCTACGACAGTCTGAACAGCATTCTCTGTCCTTCCCTACCCAGCCAGTAGGGGAATACAGAGAAGGCTTTCAGCACCATGGACAGCAGTGAATGCCATAGGGATGTGCGTTGCTCACCCCTGTGGCATTCAAAGGGTAACAATAAACAGAAATGGTACACAAAGCACTACACAATGCCCCCCCCTTCAACATCCCCCCCTTTAGCATGTCGACATATATTGCATATATTCGACATACTAACTCCATCCGACCTTCACCTTATTGACTCACATATAGTAGTCGAACCTGTCTTTTATTCGACAATTAACCCTTTGATTACCAGACTGGTAGGAAAGCATTGCTTAGCATGTGTTTCTTCTGTGTCCTATCCCCAGCTCTGAACAATGCTGGGGTAGGACCAATCAAAAAAGCCAATATAAGGAAGCCCCTCTCCACAGCCAACAGTCTTTTTGGTCCTACCAAGCTGGGTGTAGGGCTGTGAGCCTTGCTCCGCTTGTTTAGGATAGATCCGGTCCTAGCTCGTCTACCAGGTCAATGTCATGTAGGATCAGGGGAGTTTTCTTGACCAGTCTGGGTTTTCCTTCCAGATTGTATAGAGCCCTTATAAATGAGATGTCTCAGTTGTTTAATACACCAGCTGTAGAATCAGACCATAGGTCGCAGGTTCTAGTACCAGCTAGGTCAATTCAGCCTTTCATTCTTCCAAAGTAAGAATTGGTACCATTATAAGTGAGTGATTATTCCTATAACCCAAGATGTACAGGCAGATGATAGACTATCTCTATGTATTCTTCCTTGTATAAATACCTTGATATCATTATTATATGGGAGAGTACCTAGGCCTATCTCTTAGTTAATAAGATCTGGGTATCCTACATGGGCCTTTAGGGGGAATAAAGAGTTTATTCATTCAATTTTTCTTTGTAAAAGGGCCAGTATTTTCCATTTTCTCAGGAAGGGGTGCATAAGGAAATTGGTTATATTCCCTATATCATAGGTTAAATTCGAGTTAACTTCTGCTTTTAGCCTGCATTTGCTAGAACCTTCATTGATAAATTTGATTCTTGAGTTTTTCTTCTCTCAATGAGGTCACATCTCTCAAGAAGAGGTTCTTTTCCTACAAAGTATCATTTATTCAACATTATACTTGCGGCTAGGTTTTTCAGCCTTTTTCATCTCAACCGGACAAGACTTGTGGCTGTAATCAGGAGGTGCAAAACCCCTTTTGATGATAATTTGTTGCGCCTCCCTTCCACGAGGCATATCAGGATGGTCCAGTTGGTTATTACACCAGCTGTAGAATCTAATCAAGCCAGCTTAGCTCCCCCCCACACACACACACACACACACACACACTCACCTGAGGTGGATAGGGAGTCCTGGACATACTTGAACATTGTAAGGCTATCTCTGTGTATTTTACTGCAGCATTTTAAGAGTCCAGATCTGGCCAGGCATATCTGTTGGAATTAGACAGAAACATGAGTTCATAAATTTCAAGCAATAGGCTGATTGCCTACTCTAGTTGAACCTATCAGTGGTCCATTTCGAATATAATTTTGTAATTAATTCCAGTACTGAAATATTTACCAGACAGGAGCTCTGCATATGTGGTCTATGTCCAGTTGGGCAAAGGGCTGGTATGCCATTACCTCTGTGACTGATAGTTCCTATTTTCCATCACCTCCTGATGATTCACAGAGTTTGGTCTACTCACCAGGCAGACCTATCTTTCCAGGATAGGATCGTACACAATTTCGCCAGTTATCTGATATAGAGTGGTGAGCAAGCATATCTTGGTTTCAGCATATGTGATTGCACTGTTCTCATCTATTCCTCATAGTCTGGGGGATTGAGGCTTTGCAGTATCATTTTGAGAATAATATAGAATTTTGTTCTTGGTTTCCTGAATATCTGGGAGCCTCAAAGATATCTGGATTTGAAGCTCCTAAATGCCCTTCTCAAGCTTCAACTTTTTAAATAGAATAGATAATCATTAATTTAAAGCTATGCCATTAGGTGCATTATATCAACTATAGGCTTGAAAGACGCATGCATCTTCTGGTTAGGTATCTAATTACTGGGAGATTATCATTTCCAGCTTCAGATTTTACCATTGTTTCCTCTCATCAGCACCCAGAGGTTTCCCCAGGTGTGGGCTAGTGCTTCTACAAATGTTTAGGTTGAGTCGAATGTCTGCTCCCTATCTGGGTATCAAGAGGTCCAAGAAGCAGGCCTTAGACCACTCTGAGCAGTCACAAATATTTTTCAACCCAAAGGATGGTTTCTGTCAGAAGATAGAATTCTTGCCATAAGGCACCTATCATGAAGCTCACAGAATCACCTGACACAAATACAAGTTACATGAACAGAGGTTTCCTTTCTCATTCCGTACGAGGAAGAGTTTTCCGTGGTGGTTATTTTCACAATAGCCTTCCCCTCAGGCGTCCCCACAGAGGCCAGCCCCATGGGCTGGGGGGAAGGGCACACAACAGAATGTGTTAGTCCTAAGAACTGGACTCCACTGGAGTATCGCTTACACTAGTATGTTAGGAATAAAGGTAGTAGCCAATTGTCTGAAGTGTTTCAGAACCAAGCTATATCCAGATTAGTCCTGCCTTGCTCAAATACAACAGCAGTTATGTACATATATAATTAGGGATGTACCAGGAGCAAATCCCATAAGAAGGGGAAAAGATTCTACATTGTGTCAGAATAGATTCTGATCCATCATTTTCTTTCGCATTATGAGAGGACTAAAATCTTCAATCAGTTTCCTCAGAAGATTACATCTGGACCATGGGTCTGGTAATGGGAGATGCAGAGGTAGATCTTATGGATACCAATATATATATGTGGCAATACACGTCTACTCCGGGGCAATACGCCCTAGTTTGAATATGGGTTTCCTTGGCCCATGTGTGTTTCTCTTATCCCAGGATCCACTAGCCATAAATAAATTCTTGTATTAAGCACTGGTCAGGAGAACTTGTTTCACAAACCTAGTTAAGTTTTCAGCGGATCATCCTATGTCCATTCTTCCCGGACAGGATCTGTTGTTTCATGGACATTTGTCTCTTCCAAAACCCTGATGACTTAGGTTTAGGGTTGAAGGTTGACAGATACATGTTTATGCAAGGAAACTATCATAATCAGTAGCCCTACTCATTGTCTTTGGTAGAAGTTTTTTTGCATTAGCTAATTTTCTGCATTATTGATATGTTCTTAGGAACTAGAACTCTATAACACCCCTGAATTTAGCTAGCATCATAGGGGTTCTGAATGGTCTGAAGGCTGATTCCATAAGAGTTTTTGGCTCAGTCAGCCTAGTTATCTACTTCTTTGCATAATTTTCTGGTCATGATATATCTAGACTATTATGAATCTAGCCTTTGTATTAATAAGTTTTCCAGATGGGAATTCGATATAGTGCTTAAGCCGATTTCTAGTTTTAATGTTTCAGCCTTTTTGTGGACACCCACCACCAAGGCTTTGACATATAGACTTATTAGCAGCTCCTTTGCTAGGAAGGTGGGTGAGCTGCAAGCCTTATACCATAATTCTTGTATTGGTCATCCGTTTGACTAAGGTGGGTTTAGAATAATACCCTCTAAGTTCATAGATAAGTCACCTCATTCTATTGGAGTAGGAACTTATCCTTCTCTCCTTTTTGGAACTAACCCCAGAAACACAGTTCCACAATCCTGAGCTATGGCCAGATTCTATTACAAGAGATAAATGTTACCTTCCATTTTATCAAATAACTTCCTGCTATGGTCTATGGGAAACCTGGAGATAAATGCAATAAGAAATTAACTCCTCCAATAGAATCCAGCCCCTAGTACGCTGTATCCCTTGTTATTGGGGACAAACAGGAGTTCAGTACTTAGACTCCTTATATTTTATCCTATTGTAAGTTTAATGGGTCCTCAGTCTATACCTTTTTATTGCTACAGGGACCTCTCACTCTATTGGAGTTGCATACTGGGGGGTTCACCTTTCTCCCTCCTCTTTGATAAGGTTCTTTCTTAAGATCTCGGTCAATGTCTTAGGCATATAGGTTTTTTTGCCCATCCGGAAGATATCTATAAGGCTAACATCATGTCATCCTTATCAACTGTCATCAAGACATTATATTATTAATGTCTAGGCCTCTACAGAAGCCAGCTTCGTGAGACAAGTCCTTCATGTGGTCTTTCCTAACTAAACTGGTAGGAGAATTCCTTTTAATCCATATCTCTATAATCCTATTTGCATTACTTAGAATATATCCCCTCCCTTTTTGTATTAATTTTGCTTTGGCATAACCCATTGTTCAGAGCCGGGGATAGGACACAGAAGAAAGTATGAAATTTACTTACCGATATTTCCTTTTCTTCTGTGTCCTTCCACGGCTCACCCTACCCTTAATTTGTAGCTATTATATTTTTCAGCTTGGACAAAAGTAAGCCTGTCAGCTGTGGAGAGGGGCTTCCTTATATTGGCTTTTTTGATTGGTCCTACCTCAGCAAGGAGGCGGAGACGATACCCATTGTTCAGAGCTGTGGAAGGACACAGAAGAAAAAGAAATATCGGTAAGTAAATTTCATACTTTCCTACCCCTCTCGTACCCAAAGGGGTAACAGGCAAGGTATGGAGAGATATATATATATATATATATATATATATATATAATGTGTGTGTTTATGAAACAACTGTTTTCACATTAATAATATATATATATATATATATATATATATATATATATATATATAGTAGACCTCAAGGGGGTGTTATGATCCCTCATGAGGCAGGCAATTGCACTGTAATAAGATTAAGCACATACGAGCTATGTGCCAATATTTTACAATCAGACCTCAATGGGGTGTACCAGGACCCCTCCTGATAGCCCCCCCACACCATGTATCAGTTATCCAAAAGGATAGCTGTCCATGGGGCAACCCCCAAAGGCATTTACAATATTCTTGTTGCTGTCGGCTGTACAGCCACCGGCAGCAACAAGAATGAATGAATGAATGCAAGCGCTGAGGTCAAACTGGGTGACTGATTAAGTGATCAGAGCGCAGGGCTGCTACAGGACTGGAACTGTAAGTAACATTTCATTGATGTCTACTTCCCTAGCTCCCTTGTCTCGTTGGGATTACTACTTTTGCTTCACTTTCCGTTTGTGGAGCAAAAGTCGCACTAAACTTTGATAGCAGTCCAGTTTGGTGATATTTTTGCAAGTTTGATCCAAATCCATCTTAGGGTATTCATCAATCTGTTTACACCTTCTTATCCATGTGATTACACCTCAATATGCCTACATCTCTATATTTCTTTGCAACATTTTATGTGTGGCATGGCTAATTGCATATTGATATCTGACTTTTTGTATTTCTGAAGGAGTAAATTATATTTTAAATGTGACATGCACTAAGCTCGAAGAGCTGGCATTGCTGTCTGAGCTCAGAGAAACAAATTTGCTTCCTGGATATTGACAAATTATGGATTTTACCATAGATTTATATGCAGTCCTCCTGGAGAAGTTAACCATATTTCACATTAACCTGGTTATTTACTGCAGACATACCATTACAACACTTCACCAGCTTTACACCATCATATTAATGATCAATGTCTCTTCCACGTCCCGTTGCAAACCTAATTCAGAGCATAAATGGCTAAGTGCGTCTTACAGTCTATGGTGGTCTATTCTCAACACATTGCCAGACACACTCCACTGTATTGCACTCTTTCATTTCTGTTATCTGTGTGTGCATGTATGTATGTGTGTGTGTGTGTATATATAATATATATATATATATATATATATATATAATATAGTGTTTGTGTGTGTGTGTGTGTGTGTGTGTGTGTGTGTGTGTGTGTGTATATATATATATATATATAATTTGTCTCAAATTGTAAGGTTTCCTTAATCCTGTCTATTCCATTTGTACCTATTTCTGGGACTTTTCTCCTCTTTTGTGAATAGATATCTTTGATCCCTTCAGTCTTTCTGTTTCACTTGAGTTTTCAACTTTTTTTTTATATACTACTACTACAAAAAAAAAAAAAAAGACACATCCCCTTTAATAACCAGGTGCCCTATGGCAGCCATCTTTCTATCACAATTTTCACAGGGACATACTTGCCTCCGTTTGCATCTAGGGGTCAGAATGGACTCATGTTGAATCAGATGACCTATTCATTCTGAGGATGTGATTATATTTTTATATATAATTATTTTTTATTTTTTTTACAGCTGGAGAACCACTAAGCGCATGTCAAACTGCAGTCCCCTGTTTCCCAGTGTGGAAGCCATCTTGCCTTCCTACTACATGTGCTACAGAGAGGCCAGGCTCCCCCCCCCCCCCCTTCTAGTAAAAATTTTTACCAGGAAGTATACATTGAGATGGACTCAGGACATACTTGAAAATGAGACAATCTCAGGATAAAAGGCTGAGTTGACCTGGGCCAGGTAGAGAATCTGCGATTTTGATGTTTGAACAGATTCTGCAACCGGTGTATTATCCAGCTGAGCTGGTTTAAAATATTTTAGGGAATTTCCTTTGAACATGTCAGATCCCAAAGGACACGGGTAAATCCAAAGCTAAATATTCTTGGGTCTCCCTAATCCCCAGGGTTCAATATTTTATTTATTCAGGGCATTCCTAACATTTTGTGTCATTTGGCAAGGGCATTATGAAGGGTAAAAATAAGAAATTTTTACTTTTATATGCATAAATATACATTTGAAACAAACTTTTTTTTTTTGTCAAGATCTTTATAGAAAAACAAGGAATGCCCTAATTGGATGGCCATGGCACCCTTGTTGCGAATCACTGTCTTAACCCATTGCTCCTCATGCTAAATTCGGCTTCATGGGAGTATGCTGCTAACTTATGTCTCTCCTGCACTTTGGCCCCCACTCCAGAACAGGAACCAGGGGGAGACTTTGATTTTTTTCAGTCACCTCCATCCCCTCACTTATTCAGAAGGTCCTAAACTCTGTCTGGACCCGTTAGGCACCCAAGTCCTATTTTTGGGGGCCATTCACAATTGCTTAGGGAAGGTGAGACTGATGGGCATGTACTTGATTCCTCCCTGTTCTTGGGAGATTAGGATTCTTGCCCCCTCAACTGAGGGTCTTATTGGTGTGGTCCTGGAGACTGTTCAGGTCTCTCAGGCCTCTGACTAGTTCTTCCAGAGAAATAAAAAGGTGGCACACATTTTTCCTTTCACTTCACTCTTTTTGGACCAGATTTTCCTGGTAGAATGGAGGATGCATGATTAAGTCTTCTAACAGGTGCATCTCTCATCCCTATCCTCTTTCAGCTGAGGTATTAATGCAGTGGGCTACTGCACCGGCAATGGATCACCCAGTATCTAGTCTTGCCAAGAACACCACTTTGTGTTTGACAGATGCTTTGGCTTTTGAAGGATCAGGCACATAAGCGCTTACTAAAGGCTAATTTTAAGGCCACTGGTACCATACTGCAATCCATTTTTGCTACTGCGTGGGTCACTATAGCTATTGTTAGAGGCTGAACATCTCTTCAGTGCCATCCACAGGGGTGTTGGCACTTCTTGCCAAAACTCTGGATTCTAGATTATCTGGAAAACACTCACCTTTCTAGGTAGCTGCACATCGTACACTGTGGTTTTGTCTGACAAATCCTCCAGAATGTCCTTGGTTTCTCTTCCCTTTGTTGGAAAATAACTTTTTTGGCCCCCAATTTAGACAAGGTTATTATTCACATTACTGGGGGCAAAAGTACCCTGTTGCCTCAGATTCCTCAAAAACCTGCCTTTTTCCCTAAGGTGATATGGTTTCCATTACACCCACCAGTCTGGAACAGCTAGGGTTCAAGCCCCTCAGGCTTTTCAAGCCGCCCCACTTCAAAGCCCAAAAAGACTTGGTCAAACAAGAAGGTTATTCAGAAGCCTAAGGTTGAAAATTCCATCTGCGTATGACTCACGGGATCCTGGTCCTACTGCCCATTGGGGGTTGTCTTAGTTTTTCAAGACACGTGGGAAACTTTGGTGTTGGATCAGTGAGATTTGCAGGTAAGACACATGGGAATCTTCAGCGATGGATCATTGGGTTTTGCAGGTAAGACATGGGAGACATCAGTGATGCATCAGTTGGTTTTGCAGGTACTCTCTAAAAGGTACCACATAGACTTTGAAACCATTCCTCTTCACTGTTTTGTTTTTGTTTTTTTTACAGCGTTCTACTAGAAAACCAGGTTCTGCTCCCCGTTACAGTGCAGGATTGCTCCACCTGATTATGCTCAAATCTTTACATCATCCCCAAGAAAGACAGCAGCTGCTGTTCATTCTGGACTTAGTGTCTCAACCAATTTGTGTTATCTACGCAGTTCAATATGGAGTCTCTGTGCTCTGTGATGGAGGCTGTGTCTTTAGGGGAATTCCTTGCCTCCCTAGATCTCCAAGACGTTCACCTACACATTCTGATTCATCCATGTTTTCTTCACTTTGCTTTCAGGGCAGTCGATTTCAGTTCATTGCCCTTCCCATTGGTCTTGCATCTGTTCCAAGGATCTTCACAAAGGTCTGCCAGCCCACATTTGTACTCTAGGAATTTTCTTGACTTCTTATCTAGACAACCTTTTACTCAAGGCTCCTTCAGAGGTGATCATAAGCTCACGTATGCAGGAGTGTGCATCCGCATACTAGAGCGATGCTGGATACTCGAAGAGTGCTCTCTGGTTCATTCCCAGGCATTTTTTTTTTATGTATGACATTTGATACACTCCATGGGTGGAAGGTATTTCTAATAAAGGACAATATCAGGTCTTTGTCCCTTCAGATGTCTTGAACAATTGCCTGGCTATCAGTGATATTTCGGGAGTACATGAGAGTTCTAGGCTGTCTAGTTTTTAGAAGCTGTTCCTTTTGCTCAGTTTCACATGAGGGAATTGCAGTTAGACTTTCTCAGTAAATAGTCCAGGCAAAATTCTCATCTGTCTCCACGGATGAAGGAAGACCTTTGCTGGTGGCTTCAGTTATCCAATCTGATGTCATCAATTTATCATCCTGATGGTGATCACCATGGATGCCAGCATGATGGACTGGGAGGCTACCCTAGGTCTCTTGATGGCCCAGGGTCTTTGGACTGGTAAGGAGAGTGTCCTTTGAATATTCTGGAGCTGAAGGCAATTTGCCTATTGTTACACCATTGGTCTCTTGTTTTGTCTGGATCGTTGGTGAGGATCCAGTGAAACAAAGACAGCAGTTGCCTACATCCACCGTCAAGGAGGAACTAGAAGCAATTCAGCTTGGACTGAGGTTCAAGAGATCCTCCAGTGGGCAGAGACTCTTGTTCCTGCTATCTCTGAAGTTCACATCCCAGGCATAGAAAACGTGCTCGCAGACTTTACAAGTCACCAACATCTGGATGCCAGAAATCGTAAACTCTGAGTATCTGACCTAATTGTGCACCTCTGGGGTTCCTCTGTTACATACATAGTACATAGTAACATAGTAAATTAGGTTGAACAAAGACCACAAGTCCATCAAGTTCAACCCCTGCCCCATAACCCAGTAACTGAGAATTTTATAGTTTTCCTGCTACCAAATAAGTTAGTCTTTATCAGACATTCCTGGTCTGCCTGCTAATAATCAGTATAACTCTGTATGTTCCCTTTTGAAAGAAATGTATCTAATCTTCTCTTAAATGTATGCATTGTATCTGCCATAACCACCTCCTTGGGCAAGGAATTCCACAATTTAACAGACTTTACTGTAAAAAACAAAAAAAAAAAACCTTCCTCTGTCTAAACCTCATTTCCTCTAATCTCAAGGGGTATCCCCTGGTCACCTGATCAGGCCTTGGGATAAATCGCTCACAGCAGAGATCCTTGTATTGACTTCTCCTATACTTGTACAATGTGATAAGGTCTCCTCTTAGTTGTCTTTTCTCTAGAGTAAATAAACCAAATTTGTCAAGTCATTCCTCATACGTCAAGTCCTCCATTCCCTTGATTAATTTTGTTGCTCTTTGCTGTACCCTCTCTAGTTCTAGTATATCCTTTTCAGAACTGGTGCCCAAAACTGCACTGCATACTCAAGGTGAGGTCTTACCAGAGATTTGTACAATGGCAAAATGATGTTACTCACTTTTGCTTCAATACCTCTCTTTTTATGCAAGACAGGATTTTGTTTTCCTTTGCTACTACTGTTTGACATTGGTCACTGTTTCCAAATTGCAGTTGACAAGGATACCCAGGTCTGTCTCTAGCAATGAGTCCCCTAAAATGATTCCATTAAGTTCATAAGTAGCCTTAGGATTATTCCCTCCCAATGCATGATTTTATACTTCCCCCACATTAAACTTCATATTCCATTTGTTTGCCCAATATGCCATTTTATGTAGAGAGAGCAAATATCCTGGACTGAATTAATTACCCTGCATAATTTAGGGTCATGCAGGGTAATTAATTCAGAACAGGATTTTTGCTTTCTACAGAGGGATTTACATAAAATGGCAAATTGGGCAGACAAATGGAAGTTCTGTGCCCGATCAAGGGATTCTCTGCCATTTGCCATGAATGCAAAGTCAATACCTTTTGTAATTTTCATCTAGCATGTGTTTCTTCAGATCTCCCACATTCCCAGGGTCCTGAAAAAGGCCCAGTTGAGCCTAGTTTTTGTATATTCTCAATCTATTAATTGTGGAACCTTTCAGTTTCCCTCTCAGGCAGGACTTTCTTACCTAAAGCCAAGTAAGTCACTCTCAGATGAAAACGTTGGCTTTGATGGTCTGACTGTTGAAGAAAATAGGTTTTTTCAGGCTCGGTCATCTCTGACTCCAGGATAGAAAAGTCAGTTTCATCCAAGGCCTCTGGATCAACAGGGTGATTTTGTATGGGCTGGATTTGATGGACACTTTTTTTTTTTTTTTTTTTAAGGGATAGTAATACTTGAAAATAAGTATTTTATATTGTAGCCCTTAAAAAAACATGAAAAATGATATAAGTCTTATCTCCCAAACCTTTATGGTTTATGAGATATTCAGAAGTAAAGTTTCCCCTGGAGTGACGTCATTGCTCCTCCCTTCAGATTTGGAGTCCGGTCCCGGGACCGGCTGTGCCTCTCCAGAAGTGCTGAGATCACCATCTTTAAAAATAATTTCTTAATTGGAATGGTCTACAAAGTGTGCTTTCAAGCCAGGCACACTTTGTAGATCGTTCCAATTAAGTAGTTCTTTTCAAAGATCGTGATCTCCGCACTGCTAAAGAGCTGCCGGTTGCTCTGTGGACTGAATTCCAAATCTGTCCACTAGATGGCAGACTTGGCTGAAACAGCCAGGAAAAGAGAATTTTACTATATTTTACATGTGAATATCTCCCAAACCATAAAGGTTTGGGAGATAAGACTTTTGATTTTTCAAGTTTTTTTAAGGGTTACAATATAAAATAGAATTATTTTCAAGTATTACTATCCTTTTAAGCCTCCTCAACTATGTTACTATGTATATTAATATCATAGCGTTTGGTCCCTCTTCTATCAGTGGTGTGCTGACTGAGGTTTCTCTTCCGGCCTTTCGGTTTCCCAGTGTTTTTAGTCAAGATGGTTATTGCAAAGGTCTCCCCTTAGTTCAATCAAGGTACTGGATCTGGGCTTTCTCTGTTCTTTTCCTACACTCCATTGCTTTGCTTCCTAATGTTAAGACCTTTTGTGCTGGGGATGGAGCATGCCTACCCTGGTTTTCAGGATCCCTCTCCCCTGTGGGACTTGAATCTAGTAATAAGAAGCTACGTAAGCCTCCTTTCAATCCTCTTTGGCCATTGTGTTGGTTTAGCAGGCTGCAGAACATCAGGCTTTGTCTTTCAAGTCTACCTTTCAGGTTTTTCACCAGGACAGGTTGGTTTTACAAACTCCCACGTTTTTTTTTTTCTCAGGGTTGTTTTGGGGTTTCACATAAACCAGGAAATTGTTTCTTTTTTCTGTCCAGTTCTCTGCAATAGACGGGAGCAGGAGGTTTATCTGTTGGATGTGGTACATTGCTTGAGTACTACATTCACTGGGTGTAGCTTTTACACAAATCTGACTCTTTTTGATGTTCCTAAGGGCCCACATGCAGATTAAGCTGCTACGGCGATCACATGAACCGGCACAAGCAAGAAGGGCTGAGATTGAACGCCCCATTCTTGGAGCGCTCAGTCTCAGCCTGGCATTAATGAAAGCAGCAGGCACGGAGGCACGCTGCTATCATTAAAGCCATGACGGTCCTGATACATCATTGGTCCTTAACGCAAATCCAGCCATGACGTACCAGGACCGTCAAGGGTCCTTAACGGGTTAAACCACCAGGCTAAAAAAAAAAAGTCTTGGATGTTGCCATGTCCCTCACTTTTCAGAGTGCACGTATAAGGAAGCTGACTTCCTAAAATGTTAGGTTTGAGTCAGGTAAGATGAGATGCACCTTACCAACTGCAAATTGTGAAAGGTCTTCTCCTTGCCATTCAAAGGATTGGTACAGAAGGAAGGTAACAATGTCTTGATTTAGATGAAAATCAGGGGCTACCTTACATCTGACCAAAGGCCTGGTCCTGAGGACCCCTTTATCTTGAAGAACCAAGTAAGGTTATGTACAGAAGAGGGCATGCATATCACTACCCCTCCTGCCCGAGGTGATGGCCCATAGGACGGCTGCTTTGAATGAAAGATGTTTGATAGGAGACTCATCAGTTCACACAAGGGGGAATTAGCCAATTGATACAAGACAATTTTCAAGAGACAGCTAACCGGCTACACGGCCACACAGGACTTCCACTCATAGGAGAATCTGCAGTTGCACTTATTATTGGGATTGTGAGACCATTGTTGCAAACTGGTATCCTAGTGTTTCCCTACTCCAACAGAAGCATTTACCAAGTAGTCCCAACAACAGTCCCGAACTGTTAACCTGGCAGACAAGGGGGTAGATGGTATTCCGCAACTTCAGCTGACAGCTGTTTTGTGCCATCAGCACTTTGTCAAGCTTTTCTGTAAGGGAACAAGCACTGTACCTCCATGTCAATTATAGTGCTCTGAGCCCCTCCTCCTCCAAAATAATAGCTGGACTGAATGTAACAAAGCACTACTTAACGTTATAATGATTTACATATAAGCATTGTTAAATATCCATAGTCGGGGTAACAGTGAAACCTCCCAGCGGGACAAATAAGGCACAAAATACATCAAATAATGTGTCAATCAACCCCCGCCACCACACACCAAAGGGAGCACCGACCATCCTACCAAGATATGTATCAAAAACATCCATAGGCTTAATCAAAATTATTTTAAAATACCAGATATGATGTAAAGACAAATACTACCGCAAAAGCTGAGACATCTCATTTTTTTCATTCAAACCCAAAGCAGCAGTGGCTTGAAGTCTCATAATCCATAACAATTCTCTCTTGAGTAAATAATTTCCTCTATTACCACCACTGGGATTCTCCAACACCACCAACATTTAAGGCTTTACTATCTCTATCAAGACAATCCCTGAAATGTAAAATGAATCTTGTATTAAATTGCCCTTTTCTAATGGCTTTTAGGTGTTCTAATATTCTATTCTTCAAGAGACACTTAGTGTTAACTATATAAAATCTCCCATGAGAACAAAAACAGGATATAAACCCCAAACGGGTTACAGCAAGTAATCAAATCCTTAGTAAAATGATGTCCTGGCAATGGCATATATTTAGCTATGATCATGTAACTACAAGCCAGATAACTCCCTCAACAGTGGTTCCCTACAGGGCCACCCTTATCCAACCATGTACCCAGTGGATCATTATCTTTATACTCATTAGATACTACTTCATCACAAAAGTGTCTGGCTCATTGAAAATGGATCACAGGTTTATTGAAACAAATATCTTTTAATAATGAATATCTCTGTAAAGTGCACCTGTTATCAAAGATGTTTTTTTTAATACCCTCACTTCAATTTCTGAACCTCTCTCCAAATATATAGATGTGCACATTCACCTTTTCCTGGACATCAATGGCAGCAGTTACTAGATGGGTCAGCTCCTCCCCTTTCAGATGATAGAACAGAGAAAAGGTCAAACAAATTCAAACAGTATAAGAGACCCCCTTCACCAGTTGTCTTTTTCTCTGTCCTCTGAAGCTGGCAGGACTTGAGTTGTTGGCTTTCTTTTGAGAGCTGTCTTTTTTTTTTACATTTGAGGCTTACTGGGCAGTGTCCTCTGTCCCTTTCCATTTGGAGTTTTCCTGCTTTCTCCTTCTGAAGCTCCAATTTAACCACTCCCTTACTGGGTCCGCGGTTTGGAGAACCTGTAGAGGTAAGGGATTCCCTGCATAAATCCTTACCGTGGCGGATGTAAAAGAGGGAGTGCTGGGAATGCTGTTTCTTTGCAGATCCTGGCAGTGAGTACATGCAGATGCTGGGTGTAGCCCCAGGTGTTTTAATTGTTTAATCATGCCCACCTGTGTAGGAGCCCTGCTGAAGCCATTTCATCCTATCAGGTATTTCGATGGGGCTTATGTATTTTATGGCTAGCTTTGGGCCATGTACTTTCAGCATTCTGTGCATCTTGCTTTATTTTTTTTTTTCCCCCATACATAATCAGATGAGTGTATATTTTTCCTCATCTTCATGCGCTATGGCTGTACTTCTAGCTGGCCATGTTATAGCTTGTTTTCCCTGAATCTGTTATGTCCACACTGGGACTAGGATGTATGTGTACATTTGCGTGCATGTGTTCATGCTATATCTGCACTGGACCTGAGACGCATGTGTACATGCTATTTCTACACTGGGCCTGGGATGTGTGTATATACGATGTCTTCACTGGGCCTGGGATGCACGTGTACATTCTATGTCTTCGCTGGGCCTGGGATGCACGTGTACATTCTATGTCTTCACTGGGCCTGGGATGCTGTAAGTTGTTTGAATACTCTCTCTGAGCAAGGTGAAAGCACAGATAATAGCAAACCTCTAGAATAATATGTAAAGCAGAAGATGAGACGAACCCACACAAAAAAGGCCCCCAAAAATGAACAACGAAGTACCGACAAGGATAAGGCAAAGGCGAAAACCAAGGACAGGCCAGGGGTCAAGGGGCAGGTGGCAAGATGCTAAAACGGTAACCGGAGCAGAAGGTCAGAGGCAATCAGAAGCAAAACCGAGGACAAGCCGAAAGACAGGGGGCAGGCTGAGAGCTAGGGAAAATCCAGAAGCCAGGCCGAGGTCAAAACCAGTAAGGAGAGGAAGGCACAGAACTAGAAAGAGTACTGAGGTGCTAACTGACTGGAAGACCCGACGAGTGAGCATGGAAGTCAGTGTGAACGCTTCCTTTATCGTCCCCAGTACGTCTGACGTCACAACAGCCGACGTCGTGAAACACGGAAGTAACTGGGACTAGTACTCGTGCGTGCGCAAGCCGACCGTCGGATCAGGATCCGCGGGAGGAAGGTATGAAAAACGGAGCACCGATGTAACAGATGCATATGTACATGCTATGTCTGCATGTGGACTTGGATGAGGGTGCCCGTGCTATGACTGCACATGGCCTTGGATGCACCTGGACATGCTACGTCTGCAATTCATGCTATGGCTGCATTTGGGTGCATGGGTACATGTTATAGCCTTGCGTGTGTGCTGGCTATGGTTGTGCCTCTGTACATGTGTGTGCCAGCTAAGGCCGCAAATGAGGGGGCAATCATACGGCTGCACTTGGGTGCATGTGTATTTAATAATGATATGACTGCATTATGGTGCATGTGCCATGGTGGCAACGTGGTTCTGCTGCTCTCTTGTGTTTTTAGGATCTGCTGTGGTATATTTGTTTATTTTATGTTGTTGCTTGGTAGTGCTTATGTATATATGCTGATGCAGCAATGAGGTGTACAAGTACTGTTGCCGAGCTGTAGTGTGTGGGCAGGCGGTTGCCGTGCCATTAATGTGTGCATATGTTGTGTTGCAGTAGAGTGCAGGCGATCTGTGGCTGCGCTGGTGTAGCACTGTCATAGAGCACTATTGCCACGCTAGTGGATAGGCGTTATTGTCACATTGTGAGCGAGTGCTGTGGCCACACTGGTCTGTGTATGCGAGGCAAGCGATGTGGCCACATGGTGGTGCAAACGTATACGCAAGCTTTGTTGCCCCGAGTGGGGCATGTATTTACGCAAGCTCTGTTGCTCCACTTTGGTGCATGCCTGTATGGCCACTGTTACCTCCTGTAGCTGCCTAGGTGCATGAGTAGTTTTGCATTTGTGAACGCTGTTCCCACTATGTAGGGTTCTTGTGTGCAGATGCTTTTTCAGCTCTGTGGATTTGCATGTGCAAATGCAGTTGCTATTCTATGGACATTCTCACACTAAGGCATCACACAGCTTGGACCTCTGTTATTGGGGCCTTCGTAGGTTATGACCACGCTTGATGCATGTACATTGGCTATGGCTACTCTGTGGCTGCAATGTGGGTTATCTGAACGTGAACATGAACTATATCTGCACTGTAGTGCATATGAGAACACTTTATAGCTACACTGTGGTACTTACACACGCATGATATGGTGTATTGGAGTGCGTTCATGCCCACTATAAACTATCTTTGCTTTATGGTGCTTGTGTAGCTGCTCCTATGGTGCATATGGGTGCATACTATGGTTTGTGATTGCTTGTGTGCTTACTTTTGCAGTCCTGGTATGAATGTGTAGACTCATGCTGTGGTGAGGGTTTAATGTGTTGTCAGCATGTGGCAGCTGCTCGAGCCAACCGCATCCTTACCTCCATAAGGCTCGACCATATTCTGTCCCCCATGCGCCTCAAGCCACGTTCTATCCTTCTCGTGGCTCCATCCGCTTCTGGGCTAGGCAGGTAGCAGCAGGTGACTTCACGTTGGGCACACGTCCAGGGCATGGACGTGTGCACCATTTAAATGAGCCATACCAATTTGGTGCTCCTCCTTTTCCTTTGGGGCAGGTCTTTATAAACTGCACGGACACTGGGCTCATTCACCCTTTCGTTGCTGTCCAGTGCAGTTGATTTGTCGTTTAGTGCTCAGTGTATGAACTGGTTTGTCTGACTACCTGTTCTGGTGCTGACCTGTGGCTCTTTCTGACTACACATTCCGTGTATGATCCTGGCTTGTCTGATAACCAATCTAGTGCAGACCTGCGGCTCTGGCTGACTACCTGTGGCTTGTCCGACTAACAGTTCTGGTGCTGACCTGTGGCCCTGTCTGACTACCCGCTCCGTGTATGACCCTGGCTAGTCCGATAACCAATCTGGTGCAGACCTGCAGCTCTGGATGACTACCCGTTGCATACCTTGACCCTTGGCTTTTCTAACCATCCTAGCTGGTGCTGGCCTGTGGCTCTGTCTGACTACCCTCCGTGTGGCCCTCCTTGTAGTCAGAGATCCAATCTGGTGCGGACCTGGGGCTCTGGTAGACTCTAGAGTTACTGACTCAGGCGTGAGTCAGTAATCGCTCTGGTTGCTTCCTTTGCATGAGACTGCCTTTGGATCACGGACTATAGTTGCGAGTCAGTAGTCTCCCTCGCTGCCTTCCATTGTTTGACAGCCTTTCATTATCGGACTGCAGGTATGAGTCCTTGGGGAGATCTTTTGGGTACGTGGAGGCCTATCTCGCTCTTGAGACTACCACTGGCTTCGGCCTAGTCTCCTCAGTTTGGGGAACTTAGTGCCGTCCTCCTATTTCTGTTAGAGGCTCGCTTCTTCGATCATCCTCTGTTCCTTCCTCGCACTTGCTGTGATTACACTTCTTATAAAGGTTATTAAAGTACCGTCTGATTCCGGTTTTACTTGTACAGTGACAGTACGAAAGGGTCATGTCTATAGCTGGTACTGATAACCCGTCCTTGCAGAGTATCCTAGACAGGTGGATGTGCAGGATCAACGTATTGATCATATTTCGTTGGCCTTGCAGACCATGTTGAACCGAACTGCATCTCTTGACCGCCCTGGTCTGCAGCCCCTGAGGCAAGCATGTTCAGGGGTTTTTCCAGTCACGCTCTGCTTCCGCAGTTGTATGAGGGGGACCCAGTGCTCTGTCATGGGTTCCTAAACCAAGTGGGTATACACATGGAGATGGTACCGCAACTTTTCCTCAGTTGTAGTTCAAGAGTAAATGAATGATAAAGTATCCCTCTCCCGCCCCTTTTACTGATATAACACTGCTCACCTCAGAGCAGCAGGGAGTGTCCAGGTAGATTGCAGACAGGGACAATCTTCAATTAAGATAAGGGAAAAAGCTGAACAACCTGTCAAGGGGGCAGGGTTTTCATTGGTCTCACAGTAGAATATTGACCCTTGATGTGAGCTGTCTGGTCTGTGGACTGGATTCCACATCTGAGGTGAGCAGTGTTACACTAGGTAAAAGGGGGTGGGAGGGGGAAACTATCATTCAATTACTCTTGAACTACAACTCTCACAGTATTGAAATAACACTCTCCATGGCCCAAATACTATGAAGATTAATTGGAGCTGCTGTTTTTGTGAAATATTACCATCACTTTAAAGCATTTGCTCTTAGTCCATGTGGAACACAGGACTGCCACCCAAGTGAAAACACAATGGATTGAGTTCCTGGGCAGAGGGGTCCTCTTGGGGGTCTCTGTTCAGGGGATTTCCTTTTTTCTTCTCACTTTGCTATGCGTTGAAATGTATAGGCAGTTGTAATTGTAGGGAGGAGGGGAGACTGCCTGAGAGGCCTTACATTTTTTGAAGTTCCTTATTCTCCAGATGGAGGGACCTGTACCCCATGGTTCCTGCTTTCCACATGGATGAAGAGAAAAGGATTTAACTGTAAGTTCATCAACATCCTCTCCTCTCTCAATTGCAGGATGCATGGGGTAGAGTTCCACCTTCCAAGACGCAGGGCACTGTAAATTGAAAACCCTAAATACTCCCTGCCCTCTATACCACTCCATCCACTACATAGACTTTAGTTTATACACCTTTCCTTGCTAGATGAAGACACCAAGACAAGCAATGACAGAGCATCCCAGCCCAGAGTAAATGGAGGAGGGAGGGGAGAGAGGTGCACTGATGACACCCTGGACAGTTATCTGTTTAATAAATGCCAGGGAATGAGTAACATTTTGCTCACCCCTTTGGCACTGAAAAGGTCAACATCCTTCCCGTACATTGGTAGCTGGACAGGATGTGTTGTGATTACACAGGCAGTGTGTATTGGGAGCAAGGCAATATCAGATTACGTTGGTTCATCTTGAGCTCCGGGGGGAACAAGATCCTGAGAGGTTCCTTGAAGAAAACATTTTATCACTGAGTGCCAGAGGACAAAACATATTTTTTGCAATGCATTGCTCATTCCTAGTACGAAGTGTTAATGGTATGAGTTGCCATAACTTAGGGGGTGCTAGGACCACAAAACCGCACAGACTGCAATCAATCAGTTCTCTTGCTTTTTATATGGCATACCTGCACTTAAAGTGATAGTAATGTTTCACACATAAAAGCAGTTCTAATTAATCATCATAGTATTTGAGCCCTGGAGAGGCAGGGTTTTCTTTATGCTCACAGTAAGAAGATTGTCCCTTGCTGCAAGTTGTCTGGTCCCAGGACCAGATTCCAAATCTGAGGGGAGGTGGCTTACTCTAGGTAAGTGGGGCAGGAGGGAGATATTTTATCATTCAATTACTCTTGAACTACAACTCTGACAGTATTGAAATAACACTTTCCATAGCCCAAATGAAGATTAATTAGAGCTGCTGTTTTTTTGTGAAACATTACCATCCCTTTTAAATACATCCAATACCCTGCACATGGAACTACTCCCCCCTTACTCCTACCACACCCAACTCAGGGTTGAGTTGGAAGGAAGCATTCTCTGACAATAGACAAAGTAAGGCATGCAGGCGTTCTGCCCTCACATGCATCACCCTACACATTGCTAGACCTGCAGCTGCCACACATACAAAGAGCATGTGACTTTCATATATATAATGTATCCCTCAAATAATTTATCAGGAGCATGCAAATGCCAATTTGACTGTTGGATAAAATAAAATTTTTATTTATGCAGCCAGAAAAAAAAAAAATTCTAAAGAATTAGGTATTAACCCCTTACCTGATTCAAATGTATACCATCCAAGGGCTTACAAAATAACAAAGATGTGAGCAGAATGTGTATTAAAATGCTGTTACCAGTACATTAGATGTGTATCATTCGTCCTCTTACTCAAATGTCATAGCACAGGGAAAAAAATTATAAATACATCAATAAGCTACAATATATATTATATCTTTA
This sequence comes from Rhinophrynus dorsalis, assembly GCA_037306005.1. NCBI lineage: Eukaryota > Metazoa > Chordata > Amphibia > Anura > Rhinophrynidae > Rhinophrynus > Rhinophrynus dorsalis. Next base: position 124,834,576 of record CM074722.1, read on the forward strand.
TTCATATTAACCTCCTTATATCCCAAGTTTGTTTCACCTTAGAACCCACACAAGAATCTCTACTAGAGTGGGGGTGGAAAACCAATGCTCTCACACACACACTCGATCTGTTCCCATATATACATGCAGCAAATCAACAGGACAGCTTCAGTGTGATGGGCGGAAGGTCTCTCCCATTCTTCGCCCATTGGTGTAGCCAAGTCCATGTGACAATTCTCTCTGAACACCTCAGATAGTACAATGCCTGCAAAAATGAGACAATATTAGTAACTGGAGTGAGAATGTGCAAGTTCCTAAGTCAGTCATCAGTATTCACTACAGGTTTTCAGGATATACTAACATGAGGATAGGCATTTTTCCCTCAGCACAAGTGGAGTTAAAATGAGGGCCACTGAAGGAGCCACCTAGTTCATGTCAGCATCTTCTAATCTATCCTAATATACATTGCTGGTGGGTACTGAAGCAGACTGAAAATGTGTGTGCAATTTATTGCAATAATATTCTGTAGCAAAGCTACAGATTTATACACAGTCTGATCTGTCTAACTAGGAAGTATGAATACTACCTCCGAAACTGCCTCTGGAGGCTATTGTGTGTTGATCTCAGACACTAGCTCTAAAAGGAGGACCTTAAATATCGATTCACCCCCTAAAATCCTCACAACATCCTATAACCATCCCACCTAATTATTTGAGACTAGTTGAAGAGCCCGTTACACGGGCCACAGTGCCACTGCCAGATGCTCCCGGGGCAGTCATGCACAGTAGAGACTGCCCACCCCGCAGCTGATAGTGTCAGCCGGTCACGGTGCAGTCATGCGCAGTAGAGACTGCCCGCGCCACGGCTGATACAGAGCTGGACGCTCATTCAGAGTGCCCTGCTCTGTATCAGCCTTGTCACTGGCAGTCTCTACTGCGCATGACTGCACTGTGACCGGCTGACACTGTATAAGCCGCGGCGTGGGCAGTCTCTACTGCGCATGACTGTGTCGTCACACGTGTTTTTAGCAAATTTTTATATAGGATGATTGTGGGTGCTGGATGGCTTTTGAAATATTGGCCTAAGGCAACCCTGGGAGGTTATACATTTGCCACTCCCAGAGCTACTGTATTTACTTTAACATCTATTGCTTAGTTGATCTATTCCAATAGTAGTCTTAGAATGTTGTCACTGTACAGATCATGCACTGATTCTATTACTACTCCCATAAACCTAAAAGAAACATGAACAACTACACTTGAATTGGGGCTATTAACACAATACTCTGTACACCAACCTAACATCTGTAAAAATTAATGGTTTGGTTCCTCTCTCTTACAATAACCCTTTGAGTGCCAAAGGGGTGAGCAATGGTACCCCTCTGGCACTCAAAGGGTTAAATGAGGTATAAAAGCTCCAATTCAAACAATTTTATTTATCCCCAGTAGTGCAGCTGATTTGCTCCACAACATGCGAGTGAGAGAATATACAAGATGAACTCTAATGAGATTATGTGCCTAGACAAGATGCAAAACCCCACAGAAAGTATGGCATCACTATTCAGACATGGCTTTTCAGTTTTGAAATTGAAAGACTAATGCAGTACCATTTAACCCTTTGGTGAAGAGGACCCCCCCCATTTACACACACTAGAAGACATGGGCAATTGTAGCCTTTTTATAATGCCTTTTTTCAACCATACTGTTGTATGGGGCTCTCTTTTGATGCCAAGAGATGCTCTGCGATCATTAACCTATGACATGCTAGGACCATCATTCATTCTCAAAGGACAGAATTTTGTGATGGTCTTGACATGTCCCCTGACGTTAAAGGTGTTATTGACAGATGCCACATGAAAAAGAGCGGAAAAGAAGAAATTCTAAGGGCAAACCCACTGCACCATAGGGAACATAATTCCCTCGGATTTAAATGGGGTTTATTACACCTTTAATGCTAGAGATGTCTTCAATATAGAGACCTCTAGCATTCAAGGTGTTAAATGTCCCATTTAAAATCAAAGGAATTTTGGGTAATTTTTATCTGCCCTAGTGGATTTGCCCCTATATTGAGCTACTTATTTTTTGTGGATATAGCCCATTATGCTTCCTTTTACTCATCTGATGAGAGTTACAGAGCACATGGAAAGGCAGGAGACTTTGCAGTTACCCAGGATAAACATGAAAGTATAATTTTCCATCAAAGGCTAATGAGTGTCATCAGTCCACTGCAGTAAATCCAAACAACCCCTTTAGGTAACAGCCATCAGTATTTGGGTGATAGATGTCTGTCAGCATCACTAGTGTTCATGACATCTTAGACACATCATATGGCTTTTAAAGGGATAATAATGTTTAAAAATAAAAGCAGCTCCAATTACTCTTCATAGTATTTGGGTCATGGAAAGAGTTATTTCAATACTATCAGAGTTGTAGTTCAAGAATATTTGAATGATAAAGTATCCACCTCCCACCCATTTTACCTAGTGTAAGCCACCTCCCCTCAGATGTGGAATCTGATGTTAAAGGGACACTAATGTCCCATAAAAACATGTTATAGTTTTGTAGAGAAGGAAAAAATAAGCTTTATGGTTCAAACCCTATCACTCAAACCCCTATGGTTTGAGAGACATAAGCAATGAAAGTTCCCACCTCCCTCCCCTTCTCCTGACATCAGTGTCTAGCTGACAGCAGGAGATCCCTGTCTGGGGACCAGTCTGCAGCAGAGCCAAAACTGCATTACTGCAAAAGAACTACTTAACTGGAAAGGTCTACAAAGTGTGCCTGGTTTGCAAGCACACTTTGTAGACTTTTCCAATTACGTAATTCTTTTGAAATAACGTGAATTCGGCTCTGCTGCAGAGCCTCCTTGAGTCATACAACTCTAATCTCCTGCTGTCAGCTTTACAGCTGACATCAGGAAAAGGGGAGGGAGGGGGGAACTTTTAATCCCTATATCTCTCAAACCATAGAGGTTTGAGAGATAGTGTTTGCGTCATTAAGCTTATTTTTTCCTCCTTTACAAAACAAGATTTTATGGGACATTACTGTCCCTTTAAGACCAGACAGCTCACAGCAAGGGACAATTTTCTTTCTGTGAGAACAATAAAAACCCTGTCCCACTTGACAGGTTTTTCCCTTGTGCTAATTGACGATTGTCCCTCTCTGTAAGCCATCTGGACGCCACCTTTCTGTTCTGAGGTGAGCAGCATTACATCAGTAAAAGGGGCAGTAGAGGGATACTTTATCATTCAATTACTCTTGAACTGCAACTCTTGACAGTATTGAAAGAACACTCTCCATGGCCCAAATACTATGAGGATTAATTGGAGCTGCTTTTAATTTGAAACATTACTATTCCCTTAATATCAATGAACATTTAGGGATTTTTTATTTGTCCCCAGTGGGGTTGCCTCAGAATTGATCTACTCATCGTTGTGGATGTGTCTCATTTACTTCCACTTACCTTTTAATCATCGTCATCATCATCTTCAGGAACAAAGATGTCATGCTCTTCTAACAAGGCTGCAAAGTTCTTGCTGATTAGAGTTCCTACGTACAAGAATGGGATAACCACTGAGAAAACCCGGACCAGGCCGAAGCTCACCTGGAGAAAGTTGCAGGGATAGGCATTGTAGTAAAAGATTAATGGACTCTAGAGCACATAGAAAGAAGACTTGCAAATAGCTACGCCAATGAAAGAATCACTTTCCCTAAAATTCAATCAACTCCTCTAAAGGGACAGCCATCAGTTATTGGGTGATAGATGTCTGTCAGCATCACACGGAGTGTTCATGACATCTTAGGCACATCATGTGGCTTCCACAAAGGGTCGAAAAGGCTATTATGATAACATTTTATTAGCAGGTCTCCCTACCATTCATATCTGCCTCTAAAGCAGCAGATACCAACACCGATCTCCATCCCTCATTTCATACTGAGAACCAATCTCCTACAGGGGGTTACATTATCTGCCTAATTTTGCACAGGTAAATGTATCCCAAATATACCCAAAGACCAGGGCTGTCCAAGTTCAGTCCTTAAAGGCCAGGATCTCCCTGCTTAAGCACAGGTGAGTCAGTCAAAATGAATGAGCCACTGAACTCACCTGTGCTTAATCAGGGACATCCCTAAATCCTGGCCTCGACGGGCTGGAACTACATGCAGATTAACATTCTGCTCTCAAGTAGCACATAAACTGACTTTCCTTTTGACAAAATAAAGGCCAGTAACTTTTGAAATTAAGTAAGCGCACATCCTTACCATTATTAGTAAACACCTCATTCAGACAAATAAAATTCTGATGTGTATTTAAATTGCTCAGTTTTTACTGAATCAACCTCCCTTTTATGTTGGCCTCATTCCACGTGACTAATGACAGACATTCCTCTACAACAGCGTTTCTCAACCAGGGTACCGTGGCATTTTGGTATGCCACAAACATTCATTTAGGTGCCTCATTTCATTTCTATGAAAGAGTTTTAGAAAAAATGTGACTTGAGTTATAGCTGTATAGTTAGGGAAATTGTTATGCATATTAAAGGGATAGTAATGTTTCACAATAAAAGCAGCTCCAATTAATCTTCATAGTATTTGGGCCATGGAGAGTGTTATTTCAATACTGTTAGAGTTGTAGTTCAAGAGTAATTGAACGATAAAGTATCCTCCTCCTGCCCCTTTACTGATGTAACACTGCTCCCCTCAAAGCAGCAAGTCTGGTTGGATCGCAGAGAGGGACAATCTTCAGTTAGCATAAAGGAAAAACCTGTGAAGGAGGCAGGGTTTTCCTTATGTTCACAGTAAGAAGATGGTCCCTTGCTGTGAGCTGTCTGGTCTCAAGACCAGATTCCACATCTGAGGGGAGGTGGCTTACAATAGGTAAAAGGGGCAGGAGGGGGAAACTATCATTCAATTACTCAGACAATATTGAAATAACGCTCTCTATGGCTCAAATACTATGAAGATTAATTGGAGCTGCTGTTTTTTTGTGAAACTATCCCTTTAAAGTTTATTTTTGTTTTTCTTATTGTAAGAGCTAAGAATGCCTATTTACTTAAGTATTTGTATCCTTCATTACTCCTTTGACAGATTACATAAAATGTTAGGTGTGACCTGAAAATTACAGAATACATGTTAGGGGTGCCTTGAGCAAAAAGATTGAGAACCACTGTGTTACAAAGTTGGCCAGTGCAGTGTGAACTGGAAACACTGGGGGCAGGGTTAGGGAGGAGGACCGGCAGCTCCTCAGAGGGAAAGCATGGCAATCATTCTAAATGTCATCAAGATGGCAACACATTCCCTCTTGCTTCCGAATCAAAGTCAGGTAGATTTTCATCTTGGGAGCAGGGCTAGTGCAAGGATTTTTGCCACCCTAGGCAAAACCTAATTTTACTGCCCCCCTTGGTACCCTGCCCATGTATGCCCCACCCACTTTTACCCCACCTCTTTTAATGAGTGTTACCTTAGTTCCTTTTATGCATTAATTAACATATGCTTTTTGACACAAATTTAGAGGACAGATTATCATTGTCACAGTAACCCATATGGTATTTTGCATGCAACACTCTACTAGGCTAGCTAATTTTGGATATTTTACAGGTTTCCTCCAATTAAAAGGGACACTAGGGAGGTATGGACCCCATAATAATCCATAATATATCCTAAAGAGGGACATGTTGGAGGGGTGTGAACCCTTAAAGGGATAGTATTACTTGAAAATTACTATCCCTCATATTGTAGCCCTTAATAAACTGAGTTAAATGACACCAGCGGCATCTCTCAAACCTTTATGGTTTAAGAGATAGCCGCTTTCAAAGTTTCCTCTGCCCTGCTGTCAGCGTTCTGCTGCCAGCAGGGGAATCCGGTCCCGGGACAGGCGGAGGCTCTTAAACAGAGCCGATATCTCATTATGGAAGGAAAAATGGTTAATTGAAACAGTCTTCTATGTGTGCTTGGTTACCAAGCACACGTAGAAGACTGTTTCAATTAATCATTTTTCCTTCCATAACGAGATATCGGCTCTGCTGAAGAGCCTCCTCTTGATTCAGAGACCAGATTCTCCTGCTGGCAGCAGAACGCTGACAGCAGGGGAGAGGAAACTTTGAAAGCTAGTGTAGCTTCATTTTGATTATAATTTAACCATATGAGTTCCAGAGGCATGGGCAATCATTTGTACCCAGGAGGTACGTTTCCAGCATTTTTTTGGTAGCCCTTAATAAACTGAGTTAAATGACACCAGCGGCATCTCTCAAACCTTTACGGTTTAAGAGACAGCCGCTTTCAAAGTTTCCTCTCCCCTGCTGTCAGCGGCTCCAAAAGGGACTGACAGAGCAGGCGCACGGACGTCACTATGACAAGATGTCTGTGCTTCCTGCTACTGTGAGCCGCCGAAAAACTGGAAAATCTTTGAAACCAGGTAATATTTCTGGCTACTAAGCAGCTAGTCGCCAGATGAAGACTTAATTAATGTAAAGTTTTTGCGGGGTGGTAGTTCCCCTTTAAATATTTTTCTAATAACAGAGTTCTCCTTCTTTGTTTTCTGATGGTTGGGATCCTAACCAATTAAGTACCTGGCTAGGTGACGAACAGAGTCTTACTCAGCTGCCTCCTGCCTGTCTCACAGGCAGCATCTTGCATTTGCCCTCATTGCTATCTTCACTCCCACTCTTCCGCTCAGGTCCATGTGGTTAAAGTATTTCTTTCTCCTGATTGATCTCACCTTTTGCGCTTCCTCCTCTAACCTGGTTGGCTAGCTTTCAGCCTCACTGCTCCCCCAGAAGATGTGCGCCCTAGATCAGTGCCTATCTTGCCTATAGGTGCCGCTGGCCCTACTTGGGGGAGATCAATAATATAGCTTACAATGGGGGAGGGGGTTGGAATGTGCCAGTTCCAATTTAATGCTATTGTTATTACTCATCTGAATGCAAGTTGGTATAGTGTAGTGAACCATATCTCTCTGGCACCAAATGGTTTAAATGACATCAATCTCAATCTAGTTCTATTAGCTCAGTTTAGCCTTAAAGGGATAGTAATACTTTTGGTTTAAACATTTCTAATATTGTAGATATTAACAATAGAAGTAGAATAACCTACCTCATCTCTCAAACCATTAGCGCTATTTAGAATGAAATACTTAATTGGAACAGTCTACAAACTTTGTAGACCGCTCCAATGAAGTATTTCAATCTAAATAGTGCTCTCTCGGCTCTGCTTAAGATCCGCCGGCCAGTCAGTTGACCAGGATCCGCTTCTGTTCCATAGAGCAACGTCTCTGAAAGGGGCAAGAGGGGGAGATTTTAAATGCTACGAACTCTCAAACTATAAAGGTTTGAGAGATGGGAGGTAGGTTATTCTACTTCTATTGTTAATATCTACAATATTATATACATACCTGGGAACTCTCAGGGTTTGGCCCTGAGACTCAGGGTTTTGAACCAAATCTCAGGGTCTCAGGGTGAAAGGCCTAATTCTCAGGGTAAGAAAGTCCAGTGTTTCCTGCTATCTGATTTACTTCAATTTCTGCTTACTTAATGTCCAATTTAGTGACATTTGTACCAGAAAATCAGAGGGAGAAGTCCTGTTTGTCTGGAGAGTGTATAAGAAGTGATATCTCAGAACTGTAGCATGTTAAAGGTTCCTTGAGGAGTGGGTGGATATTCTCTGGGTAACAGCAAACATTGACACAGCACCTACAATCTACTTTCTCTGGAGCGTCAAGGGTTAATATTTCAAAGATCTCAGGGTGAGTGCATTTCAAAAGTTCCCAGGTATGATTATATATTACTATCCCTTTAAAATGATGGAGTTTAAAACTCACAATAAATGTTAAAGTTCCAAAATGGATTTTTTTTTAGTGGCTATATAAACAGTTATATTTCTTAGGACTATCTGTGGCTCACTTCTTCATCTGCTTTTGAACTGAAATGCTAAGAACCACAGTTTTATGCAATGAAGTCTAAATTGGTGATACGTGTTTAAGTCTGCGTTAGACAGCAGCGAATGCTGTGAGCCGCACTCAACAGTCGGAAGACCTAACTGCTATCCGTCACTACATGAATCAATCACACCTAATCACCGCCTCCTTTATTGCAGTACAATGAGGAAGCCCAGTCAAATACGGCTTTCCGGGCAACATTAAACTGAAAGCCGATTGGGAGGAATATTTGTCTATCACATAACACCTATTAACAACCCAATTAACATTAACGAAATATATAGTAGGAGGGTTATGTATTGCCTAACGGGTGTCATTGAGAAGAGATAGGATTTACAATAGGATTGGTCCGCTTCAATATCGTTCTAAATACTTACTTTCTCCGGCTTCGGGAAAATGGCTCCAGAGTGCGCGGTAATGGCCGTCCGACAGGGTACTTTAGTAACGGATGAGCTTTTACGGGTAGCTCGCAGAAATCCGCTCGCTCTCGCTGCCGCCCTGAAACCCATTAGTGACAGAACACCGACACTCGCCGCCATTTTGCAGAAGGTTTGACACTTGGCTGTGACGTGGAGAGGAAGAGGTGCGGTCGGTGGTGGAGCGAAGACAACCTCCAAGGCAGCGGTTTCCTGGGAATCCGATCATGCTAGGCTCTGATTCTTGCGACGTAGGAGGAAGGGAGGGACCTATGTTTACTGATCAATAGCTAAAAAAAGAAGGAAAAAAATGTATTTCATAGCCACAC